>CM053597.1:167288684-167309609 GCA_028646575.1 Pseudocheirus occidentalis | reverse complement strand
TATATCCCCAAGAACTCTCATGTTCAGTCAAGGTGGCAACAGCAGACTGCTCGTGCAGTAACAATGAAACCAATTTCCTCATTTCAACTTTTATTGGCTGGGAGAGGTTGCCTTCCACCCGCAAAGGCCAAACATTATTTTAAATGTACAAGAAACAAAAGCATTGCACAAGGCACATGGGGATGTGGAAGGAAACAAACACCTATATTTGTACTGCAGAAAGATACTGCAAACATACACTTTCACTTCTGAAGCCCAGGTTCTATTTACCTTGGAGCACAGTCTTGATTCCATAAATGGCTACCAAGTTTGTTACTGCATTCCAGGGGCCCAGGAGGCTCAAACTGTGTTTGCTAGAAGGGTGACAAAATGAGAAATGGCAAGAGTTCTTTTGGTAACATTCAAAATGATGAGGGTTTTTTGAGTACCATTTTATTATGGCCTAGAGAGGCAGCTAGTTGTGTCTCAGTGGATAGAGTGTTGGACTTGGAGTCAGGAAGGCCTGAGTTCAAATCCAGGCTCATACATTTGCTAACCATGCGACCCTATTAGACAAGTCATATAACCCTGTTTGCCTTAATCCACTAGAGAAGGAAATAGCAAACCACTCCCAGATATCTGCCAAGAAAACTCCATGGACAGTCCATGGAGTCCACATAGTCAGACACAACTGAATCACAACAACCATGGAAAGCAATTCTTTTGTGAATAATAATGAGAGCTGACATCAATAGTAGTAGTAATAGCAACAGCAACAGTAGCAGCAGTAACAGTAATGGGATAGTAATTGTATTAAAATAGTTATAGTAATATCAGTGGTGGCAGCAATAATAGTAGTAGCTAAGCTAATAGTAACAATAGTAGCAGTAGTAGCAATAGCAACAGTAGCAGGAGTAGTACTAGCAACAGTAGTAGCAATAGTAGTAGTAATAGTAACAATAGTAGCAGTAGTAGAAACAGTAGTAATAGCAACAGAAGTAACAATAGTAGCAATGGTGGTAGCAGTAGTGATAGTAACAGCAGCAATAGTAGTAAGAGTAACAGTAAAAGCAGTAGTAGTAGTAATAGTAGCAGCCATAGCAGTAACAATAATGATGTCACTTCCAGTAGAGTATAAAATAAGCCACTTAAGAACAGGAATTGTTTTCTGTTTTGTCTATAACCTTAGATCCTAGCACAATGCTGTGCCTATAGAAGGCACTAAATAAGTGCCTGTTATGGAATATATACATATATATATATATATATATATATATATGTGTGTGTGTGTGTGTGTGTGTATAGATAGATAGACAGACGGATGGACAGACAGACAGACAGATAGACAGACGGACGGACGGACGGACGGAAAGACAGACACAGAGACAGACAGACATACAGACAGATCTATCACACTGAAGTCACACTGAGTTTTGATCCATCTTTATAATTTACAGAGCATTTCCATAACAACAACCTTCTGGGCTAGGTAGTGTAAATATCTCTGCTTTATAAATAAGTAAACTGAAATTCATAAAAGGGACACATCCACATCTATAACATTTCACAACTAAAAACAAAGTAATCTTTGATATACTAATAATAGATGATGGCTAAAACCACAACTAGCATAATAAGAGAAAGAAAATGCTTTGTATAACTCAATTTAGCTAAAAATTAACCAGAAATATACCTTCAACTGTTCTTGCTGAAAATATTTCTGCAGTAAATTAATCTACTTATCTTATTAAGCAAAGAATGCAGAAAAATGTCTTAGTGTTTTTTTTGATGATTTAAGATAGCAGTTCTCAACCTGTGGGTCACGACCCCTTTGGGGGGGTCGAGCAACCCTTTTGCAGGGGTCACCTAAGACCATTGGAAAACACATATTTCAGATGGTCTTAGTAACTGAGACACCACTCCTCTATGCATCTCCAGGCAGGTCCACCCACATGCAGATACGCTCACATATGAGTATTAAAGGGTCGCGGCATTAGGAAGGTTGAGAACCACTGATTTAAGAAATTACAGTACCCTAAGATTATCATTAAGGACATGAAATTTCATTGGACCATTTTTTTTAAACCATAAGTATAGAACATCAAGCTGAAATAGATACTAAATGCTATATGTACTAAAAAATGTATACTAAAAAAACTATTTCTAATAGCAAAATCACTGTTTACAAAGTGGGTGACTGAATAAATGTGTTATGTTTGTTGAATGTGTTGTTATTGCACCATAAGAAAGGGCAAAAATGAAGAATTCAGAGAAACACAGGAAGACTTGGACGAACTGACGTAGGGTGAAGAAAGCAAAAGTCAGAAGAGCATTTAACAGAATGATCACATGAAGGTAAATGAAGACAAGCCAAAAAAGGTGACAAAACTCATCACTGCATGACTTCCTTTCTGTTAAAAAGCACCATCAAGCTCAGTGGATGGTTTTACTCATGGGAACATACTAAGGTGTGGAAAAGGGAGTTTGAGGAACAGATGGTTTTTGGGGAAGTGATTAATCTGTCAAAAACAAAATGCATCAATATTTTACAAGAATTAATTGTACCAAAAACCATGAAGCACTCAAGCTTTTGTCTTCTCTGAGCCCATATTTTAATATTCTTCCTGATACAAGAAGTTAGAGAGTCAACAACAGCCATGTCAATACGACACCAAAATGAATATGAAGTCACAGTGAGTTTCAGAGGAGTAAACAGCCTCTAATTTTAAGAGTACCATGCCAGATTACAGGAAAGCACTCCAGGAAAGATCAGAAAGGAAGAATGCAGTAGAGGGAATAAAGTACTTTACTCTGACCATTGTGTACTTACTTCACAGGCCAGAAGATGGGACCAAAGAATCACAGAGTTAAGAGATTTGTAACTGGAAGAGACTTGAGGCAATCTAAGCCCACCCCCTCATTTTCCAGAAGGGTTACCATGATGTCTGTTCTGATAAGCTGCTGAGGAGAAACGAGCTTCTAGAGATTGGGACGGTTTTGTTTTTTGTTTTGTTTTGTTTTGTTTTATTACTGCTGCTTCTTTCTTTATTTTAAAGTTTAAGGTTGGAAATTGAATTCAGGCATATGTCAACAGTGACAGCAAAACTTTAAGATTCAGTTGGAAAGTAATCTGTTTGTACCTCATAAAACCCATCTCCTGACTTCCTAGCAGAATGATGTTTTTCAAGTAAAGCTGTATTTAAATCTTTTGCATTTCTTTTTAAAACATGACCAAAATTTTCCTCAGTATCCCTTCCTCTTTTACCTCTAAAAGACCCATCCAAAAAAACCCCACAAACATTTCTTTAAAAAAAAGGAAGATGAATAATCAACAAACTGATAAATATATAAAAAATGTCTGAAAATGAGTACAAGGTACCATACCTCGGAAAAGAAGTGGGGTGGGGATCTCTGCAGAAGGATTGTTTTCGATGCCACAGTACATTAAACCATCACTTTTTTCACCCCTCCAACTAAATCTGATGTTACTTTCATACAACATCTTAAGCTTTCCACATCTTCATAGGTTCATAGTTGCTACAGTAGGATGGTTTAAAGATGGCATAGTGCACACAAGTTTGAAAATCAGAGGGACTGGGGTCAAAGTCTACCTTTGATGTTTACCAATTGCATGCCATTGGGCAATCCCCACTGGGCCACAAGCATCACTCTCCTAGGATACAGAATTGGAAGGAACTTAGAAGTCATCCAGGCTAACACACATCCCCCATTTTAGAAATGAGGAAATTGAGACCCAGGGATAAAGTGACTTACCCAAAATCACACAAGCAGAGCTGAGACTCAAATTCATCTAACTCCAAAGCCCAGAATTCTTTCCAAACCTTTTCCAGTTCTCTCTATCCCCTTCTTCGTTTTCTTGGTGTAGTGCTATGGAAAGGCAAGTTGATTCTTAGTCAGAAGACCTGTCTTTGTCACTTACAAACCTTGAGTAAATTCACTTCTTTGGGCCTCAGTTTCCTTTTCTGAAAAATGAGAGGAATTGACTGAATAACCTCTGAGGTCCCTTCCAGTTTTATGATCCAAAACTACTGAATCTCTCTGGGCATCATTTTTCTCCTCTGCAAAATGCAGGGATTGTACTCAATGATCTCTTAAGTTCCTTCTGGTTCTAAATCTATGATCCTAAATTTAACCTCTCTGGGCTTCTGTTTCCTCTTCTGCAAGAATGACAGTCTCAGAATAAATGATCTCTGAGGTCCCTGACAGCTCCAAATCTATAATCCTCAATTATTTAATCTCTCTGAGTCTCAGTTTCCACATCTGTAAAAATGAGAGACTCAGAATAAATTACCTCTGAGGTCCCTGCCAGCTCCAAATCTATGATACTGTGACTAAAACCAAGTCATAAATTTCCCAATGTCATGCTCCACTCTGACAGAACCCAAATAGGAGAGAAGGATGAGTCTTGGTCTCCTTCCTCCAGAGGAAGCAAAGTCTCAGTAAAGAAGAAAATGGACAAGCTGGGGTTGTTTGCTTTTGTGAATACTGCTCAGGAGACAGCCTGCATAGCATTGGAAATTAAAGCAAGCTGCCAAATGGGAAAGCTCAAAAAAGAAATAACCCTATATCATAGGGGGACAAGTATGGCTCTTGGCAGCAGTGTCCACCATTGGAGATGATACTGAGAAAGAAAATTAGACTGACCTCTGAGGCATAGGTCAAACCTCCCAGCACCACAGGGAAACAGAGGTATAGCCCCCCACCCCCTGGGAGAGGTGGCAAAGGTCTCTCAATGCCTGAGAAATTACACAGGTGGAATTTTATCTCTGACATTTCATTATTCCACCTTGAGAAAAACAGGACCCTCCAGTTAAACAATGACAGGCTGAACGGAAACATGCCCATGGATGACATCTCCTGAACAGCTAGGTCTCTGGGGCAGGCATCACAAATGGCATTTCATAAAGCCCATGTATATTTGGATTTCATCAGAGGTGTAAGAAGGAGAGGGCTGAAAGTTTAGAAAGAGGAAAATCAGGAGGCCGAGGGCCATTACTCTGGTTCTCCTCCTTCCCAAGGGCCATCCGTATCCTCTCCATATGTGTCTGAAAATGACAGTCTGACGGCTTGGCTGGAGCCAGCTGTTTGGTTTGTTTGGGTTTTTCAGTGTGATATTTTAACTGAGAGGACTGGCTGCGGAGGATGAGACGTTTTGTGTCAGGAGTGGAAAGACTAAACCAGCCCAGCAGTTCTACTGTCAGAGTAGCCCAGGGAAAGGTGGGAGGTCTGGAATTAGCCAGGCCAGCTGTACTCTGCCACCAAAGCTCAAAGGTGCCAGCCCAGACCCTGCGGTCTGGTCAGGGACGCAGGGCAATGGAATTATCCTATGACTGCAAAGAAACCAAGTGGTTTGCATGTTATTCTGTTAGTGATATTTCTGGCAACAGGAGAAGCTTCCATCTGTAAGGAAGGAATAGATTTTTAACTATTTTGACGGCCATCAGAATATGAAAAAGATAAGTAAGACACCTGAGATTTCACTGACATAGAGAACCCCTAGAATCTTCCTCTTACCAATGCGCCTTCTCTACAACTTAAAAGTCTTCAAGTACCTGGGGTCCCTGAGAAGGTAACTGACTGGCCCAGGGTCACACAGACAGTGGGTGTCAGAGTCAAAACTTGAGCTCAGGTGTTCTTGAACCTGAGGCCTGCTCTCTAACCATCATGCTATGTTGGTTTTCATCAGAATATAGCCCCTTAATAAGAGGATTTGTCCTGTAAAACTTGGAGTCAGTCAAAAGGCTGCACTTGAGGACCTACAAGGCCACAGGTTCCCTATCCCTAGGATAAAGCACCAGACCTGGAGTCAGGAAGAATTCTCTTCCTGAGTTCAAATCTGGCCTCAGATACCAGCTGGGTGACCCTGGGCAAGTCGCTTAACCCTGCTTGCCTTAGTTTCCTCATCTGGAAAATGACCTGGAAAAGGAAAGGCAAGCCACTCCAGCATCTGTGCCAAGAAAACCCCAAAAGAGGTCATAAAGAATCAGACAGGGCTGAAAGGACAGACCAACAACAACCTGTGCCTCCAAAGTCAGCACTCTTTCTACTGCCTCAGTTTCCTCATCTGCAAAAGGGGAGTTATAAAAACCTGCAGCACCTGCCACAGAAGGCTGTGAGGCTCAGTTGAGATAACATCTACAAAGCACTTTGCAAACCTAGGAGCCCTATGAAAAGTCAGCTTTTATTATACAAGAACCAACAGTGCCAGAAAGAAATTCTTTGCATTTTAGTCCTGATAACAAACCAGATTTTGTGCAATTCCAGATAAAATTGAATGGCTCAGACGTAGAACAGCCCATCCATGACTATTTCAGAAGTGTGATTACCCCATTCTTTTTTGTGACTGTTCCCAGTCACCTGATACAGAGCATCACACATGCTGAGCCTTCCCAGTGGTACCCACAAACCCAAAATAGGATGATGAATTTGTTTAAGTCTCCTGAGCAATTTTCCAGGGACACAAATGAAATGCCTCGGCATTTGGTTCACATCTTTTTTTTAAAGGGAGGGAAAAAAACCTTTCTGTAGAGTACAATGGATCTCATGAGATCTGAAGCATGAATCCTCCATTTGTCTGCTCGCATATTTTTATGACTTTGCTTGATGGAGAATATCTTAACATATTCCAATCCATGCCCTTAATTGAGAGAGGAGTCACCAGCAAAACAGGGTCTCTTTATGAGGCAGCCCTCAAGGTCCCAGATGACTAAATGGGCTCATGCCTCGCCAATACTCCTGTACACCAGCCTGGCAATGAAGAAAGTTGGGCATCAGATCATCTTAATTTGAAAGAATGGCACCAATGAAGTGCTATGGTCCCGATTTCTGTCTGTCTGGTATTTTAAAATCTTTCTTTAAAAATATTTCCATGACTGGGAAATATTTAATACTTAACAGTAATTTAGGCTTTCATTGAATTAAAATGAAAATTGAAAGGGAAAAGAATCAAACACATGGATGGAAGGATAGATGGACGGACAGACAGACAGGCAAACAGACAGACAGACAGACAGACAGACAGATAGATAGATAGATAGATAGATAGATAGACAGATAGACAGATAGACAGATAGACAGATAGATTTGTTACTGTAGCCTTTAAACATGATGGAAAGAAACCTAGTCAAAGAGAGATGCATTTTTATCAATGATAGTAATATTTAAAACTAGCATTTATAAAACACTTGCAGGTTTGCAAAGCATTTTACAAATGCCATTTACAAATGTCATTAAATTCTCACAACAATCCTGTGAAGTAGGTACTATTATTATCCCCATTTTATAGATAAAAAAATTGAGGCTGAGAGTATTATCTCCCACTCACTCCCTTTACCTGTATTCTTCCTAGGGCATTTTTATTACATTAGGATGGAAGTTAGAGGAGGCAGTTTTCAGGTGAGTATCAAGAACTTTCTAATAAATCAAACTGTCCCAGAATGGAATGGACTACTTTTAGAGAAAATGAATTCTCCATTACTGGAAATTTTCAAGAAGATACTGTGTGGCCACATCTACCTATCGTATCTCTCTCATGAGATTCCATCTCCCTTCTCTGTGACTTTGTTCTGGCCCCCTCCCATGGCTTAGAATCACTAACTTTCCTTCAAGGCTAAATGGTGGCCTTTCCTGATTCCCATGACAACTGGTGAACCCCTTGTACTCCTGCCAAAAAACCTTATTTTTGTATATATTCTACATGTCCTCGTTTATGTTCATTTGTCTTCCCTGAGAGAACGTAAGTTCCCTGAGGGCAAGGATGATTTCACTTTTGTCTTTGTATTCTCAGTGACTAGCATATGAGACACTTCTGTTGGTAGATCAATCATAAGACACTCCATCTCTTGACTCTAGGCATTCTTTCTCCCAGGCTGGAATGCTCTCCCTCCTCATGTCTGCCTACTGACCTCCCTGGCTTCCTTTTACTCCCAACTAAAATCCCACTATCTATAGGAAGGCTTCCATAGGCTCTCTTCATTCCAGTGCCTTCTTTTTGCTAATTATTTCCTATTTTTCTATATTTCTGTATATAGCTTCTTTTGTATATATTTATGTGCTTGTCATCTTCCCCATTACATTGTGAGGTCCTTGAGAGTAAGGACTGTGTTTTTACCTCTCTCATGTGCCTAGTACAGTGCCTGGCATATAGTAGGCACTTAAAAATGTTGCTTAATTGTTTGATCTCAGATGTGCTAGAAAAGGACTTCACGATTCATTCAGAGATTGTACTAGATACAACAAGAAATTAACTTTAACAGGAACATATCAGTTCCTATGATCTGCCAGGAACATAGAATATAAAGACCAAAACAATACAAGTCCTAGCCTCAAGGAGCTTACATTTTACTGAGGGGAGTCAACATGTACACAGAAAAGCAAATACAAACTGAATAGAGGGTGTCCCAAAAGTTTTAGTGTGGTTTTTAAGCTCTTAAAGCTTAAAACTGTTATTAAAGGTCATTGGAGGCTTAGGGTGGATGAACACTTGTTGAGTATATTGAGTACAGCAGAGATTTCTTCTGGAGATAGATTTAACTAAATGGTCACTCAGATTATTTCCAACTCTAAAATTCTTTAATTATCTTACAAAAAACTGTATAACTTAAAGAACCAGGATTTAACAAATACCAAATGCTTCACCAGCTCTTCTATGGGTCCTCACTGATGAAGAATTCAATTACAGTGAGCATCAATACCTTGAAAAAAAATACAATCCCAGGGAGGCCAGTATTAGTTTTCATTTTTAATCAAACTCTAAAGTTCCTCAAGTTTGACTTTTTTAAAAATCCTGCCTAATTTTTTCAGGCCTTGGACTGGTGCTCATTTACATGGCTAATTTAAGAGAAATTGACTCTGAGTCCCTTGTTACATTCAAGGCATCTCTGTATTAATTAGTCTGTTAATTCAGTTGGTTAGAACACAGTGCTAATGAGACTGAAGATATGAATTCAATCCCCATACCATATGGGCCTGCTCTGAAGCCAGGCTGTGCCTACCTCCACCAGGCAACTGATAAAGGCACAAGGTTATGAAAGGAAGAATACTAGGGAGCATGGACGGAGCATTTCCCCATCTCCACTAGTGGGGATAGGGTTAGGAGTGGGGGGAAATGCCCTACTAAGTACAGTTCAGGGTTGTAATTCTCAGTAAGTCCAATCTGAAACAGCTGGTCCCACAATTTTTCTCCTTCCTAATATCACCCCAAATCTATTAGTGGAAAGAACCTTAGACCAACTTGAAAAACCACTTTTCTTTACAGATGAAGAAACCAAGGTCTATAACAGCTACATACATTTACTTGTCTCATCAGATCACAGATTTAAAATGGAACTCAGAAGCCATCAAGTCTAATCTCCTCTTTTTACAGACGAGTAAACTGAGGCACAAAGAATTTTTTTAAGTGGTTTGACCACCGTCACATAGCTAGTAAGTGTCTGAAGTAGGATTTGAACCCAGGACTTCCTGACTCTAAGCCCAGTTCCCTATTGCCTCTCCCTTGGTCATATTTACTTTTATGAAATTCCTATGTTATCCATTGGGGCCAGTTAGGTGGCAGCACTGAGCCTGTAGTCAGGAAGATCTGGATTCAAATGTGGCCTCAGACACTAACCAGCTGTTTGACCCTGGGCAAGTCACTTAACCCTATTTGCCTCAGTTTCTTCCTCTGTAAAATTATCTGGAGAAGGAAATGGCAAACCATTCCAATATCCTTGCCAAGAAAACCCCAAATGGGGTCAAAAAAAGTAGGATACAACCCAACAACATCCCTTCTCTTCCTTCTCATCATTAAGGTATCAAAACTGGAGTTTTTAGGACTCATCTCTAATCTCTTCCCAGTCAATAAAGTCTCCAAACCCAGAGTTAAGCCACAAAATGTGGGAAGTCTCTTCTATCATTATTACATCTGACAGCCCCCCCAAAAAACACTTAATATTCATTTCAGTCTTCTCTTCAGACAGTCTAAAAAATCAATTTCAAAATTTTTCTTCTTGATCCTGTCATTTAGCTCTGAAATAGCCCCCAACTGATTACTTCAGAGAATTAGCTTCTCTCCTTTTTCCTTCAGTTTGTCAGTTTCACTCACAAGGCTGGCTTTGTGTCAGATTCGACTTGCCATTCATTTGGAGTCTGTTGTTTCTTCGGACTCAAAAATAAAAATTATAAAAGGAATCTTTTTTCAGCTACTTGTCATAGGACAACTTTCTATTTGGTTTAAAAAAGTGATAGTTAAAATCCAGCAGGGGGTGAGTGACAAATCAGCTCTAAGAGGGAAAAGGAGAATTTAAAATTACAGTGACTAAGAAAACTGCATGGGGGCCCTTTTAAAACCCCTGCTTTCTTAATAGGAAATTAGGAGTGTTAAATGCTGTCTTATTTATTAATAAAAAGTGAAAGCTAAAATGGTGAAATTGGAATGACAAGCAACTGGAAACTGCTTTCATGCTAATAAGAAGGAACTGTCTGAAAACAGAGAAAAGGTAGCAGCAGTTTTTTTTTTTAAAAGAAATGCTTTGTGCTTGTTGCCATTTCTGGAATCTGGGGATGTATTTCTTTGAATTGCTACTGCTGCCCTTCTCCCTCTTTACTTTTTTTCAGATAATATATATATATATATATTTCTCCCTAGTCATATTGCTAAAGAATTAAAAACACACACACACACACACACACACACATACACACAAAAAGGGGGAAAGGAATCAGGAAACCTATGGAAACGACATAAAATGAGTCAGGAAAAACATATATTTAAATGTCCCTTTATTTCCCAGTCTTAGGGAGATAAAAGATATTTATCCCATAACAAAGATAATCATCAACAAGCCTTTGTTAAGGGCTCACGACATACCGGGCACCTGTGCTAAACATTAAAAATACAAAGAAAAGAAAAAATGGTCCTAGTTCTCAACGAGTTCATGTTCTACTGGGGAAGACAACATGTAAGTATCTAGAGGGAAAGAAGATCTATGCTGAGGAAATGGAAGGCAATCTTCCCTGATAGCAAAATAAATTTTTTTTGCAAGAAGGAGGGGAATCAGCCCTGACATTTCATTTGTGTAGGACTTTGGATGAGGAAACTCCTAACCATGTAGGCTGGCAGCTTCTGAAATTTATAGGATCATAGAGAATCTAGAAAGAATGTGAGAAGCCATCTTGTTCAATTCCCTCATCTTATAGATGAGGAAACTGAAGCTCCAAAAGTCATAAAATCATAAATCTAGAGCTATAAAGGACCTCAGAGACCATCTCATCTAACTCTTTCATTCTATGTGTGAGAAAATTGAGGCCTAGGCAATTTAAGTAACTTGTCCTAGGTCAAACAAGTATAAATATATCAGGCAGGATTTGAACTCAGCTCCTCTAACTCCATTGTATCATGCTGAAAATCACAGTGTAGTGGATAGAAAGTCAGCTTTTTAGAGTTAAAAAAAAACTTGGGCTCTAGTCCTCACACCCGCTGTGGAACCTTCTGCCTACGTAAATGAACCCTGGGAGTTTGACATTGTACTAAGCAGCCCTGACTATGCATGTCTATCCTTCAAAGTCCCTTTTCCCCAGAGTTTAATGGGATCAGGGAAGGAGGAATGAGGAGTGGGGAAAAACACAGTCTTAAAGTCGCCATGCATATCATCAAATACAATCCATCTGGTCAAAGAGATTTTCAAAGGGCTCAGTAGAATGCAGGGGGACATGGAAGGGGAATGTTTTCTTCTTGCCAGACGCATGACCTTTGGGTGGGGTCTGTGCATGGTACTAGTGACACCAAGTGGCCATTGTAATCCAGCACAGACTTCAAAGTCTAGCAAATAAAATAAATAAAATTTTGAACTAAATATTATCTTAGGACCAAGAATTATCTTACTGAAAAAAAAAATCACAGAAAAAAATAATTTCAGAGGGAGACACAAACATGAGTAGGGGGAGAGATTTTATTACCACTTCATTAGATTAACAAATATTTTTTCAAAATCAACTATACAAATAATGAGCAGGTTGATTTTAGGAAAACATGGAAAGGCTTGTATGAAAGAATGAAGAATGAAACAAACAAACCCAAGAGACCACTGTATATAATATTTTGTATTGTTTGGAGACTGTGAATGACTAGACTATTCTGAGTTATATGAATATTCAAATCAACCACAAAGGACCTATGAAGGAAGATGCTTTCTACCTCCAGAAGCAGGTATTGTATGGTTTCATATCTACCTGTGTGTACGTATGTCTATGTTTATTTATGTGGATATAAGTGAGTGTGCACATATGTGTGTTTATGAAACCGTACAATACATACTTCTATATATCAGCACTTTCTCTGGAGGTGGACAGCAAACACACACACACACACACACACACACACACCCCTAAACTCTGTGTCAAATCTTGGCTTTCTCTAGTGCCAGGCTGGGGAGGAAGAAAGAAAGAAACGGCTTGGAACTCAAATGTAACAAAAATTTAAAAAAAATTAAGTCAATTGACTATATATAATAGAAGTTCAGTTTTATGTACTATCTTCTTTTCATATTAAAATGGCTTTTTATGGAATATTATTAAATTCACATTTTATTTAAAAGACAACTTAACCCACACAAAAACATACACACACATTCATCTTGATGTCATTTCAATGAATTAATTATTAACCCGGTCATATCCACAGGACTTAGGACACTGCTACAGGAAAAACCAAAGTTTAAAAAGCCCTTGGAAGCCATTTGGCCACAGGATCAATTTTAGGAGGGGCTTCTGAGATTGCCTAGTCTGAGGTCCTCTCTATCCCGCTGAGGATGTGACTTGCCCAAGATCCCACAGACAGTAAGTAGAAGAGCTGAGGTTTGAACACAGGTCCACTGTCTTCAAAGACAGTGCAATACTCAAATTCTGGCTACTGAATAGAATTCAACCCTGGCCTTAGTTGGTAAGATTCCCATCTAAATGGACAAACATACAGTTAGTGTAGGGAGAGAACCAGAAAGGGAGATCAGGAAATGTTCTGAGGTGGTTGATTGACTTAATAATCAGTCACTTCTATGGTCAATTTCAGTGTCCTCTAGAAGAGGATGAAATTTTAAGATCTGACATAAAAATTTATGTAGTAAGAATGAAGAAGGCTGTGGGTTATGCTCACTTTGTAACAATCAAAATACATCCTGCATATCAGATATTTATATTATGATTCATAACAGCAGCAAAATTACAGTTATGAAATAGCAATGAAAATAATTTTATGGCTGAGGGTCACCACAACATGAGGAACTATATTAAAGGGTCGTGGCATTAGGAAGGTTGAGAACCACTGCCTTAAAGGAGCTGGGAGTGTTTAACTTAGAGAAGAAGATAGCCTTCAAGTATATAATGGGCTAATATATGGAAGCACAATTAGACTTGTTCTGTTTGGTCCCAGATAGTAGAACTAGGACCAAGGGACAGAAGTTATAAAGAAGGTGACTGAGGTTACTAAAAACTTAGTAAAAATTAGTTGTCTTCATGGAAAATGAACTGTCTCAAGAGGTGGTCACTTCCTCTTTGGAGATCTGCAAGCTGAGACTCAATGGCCACTTCCTGGGTATGTTTTAATAGGGTTTACTTTAGTGTCTGGGTTGGCCAATGAGGTCCCTTCCACCTCTCAAAATCTGGGATTCTGTCTTTTTGTCATTTTTTGTGGGACTGCTTTGAATCCAAGTAATAATCACTGAATTTCAGAGTTGGGGGGACAGTGGAACTTCCAGGTTACCTATGCCAAACTGCCCATCCAGTAAAGAATTCATTTCAATCATATTTCCAAAAGATGGCCTTACAACATTTACTTGCATACTTCTACTCTACAGGAAAATCACTACCTATAAAGTAAGGCATTCTACTTTAGAATGTACCTCAATGTAAATTGGCAAAAGATGCTCTTATGTATCTTCAGTATTGACAGGAAAATTCTACTCACAGGAATGTCTCAAAGAAGAAAGATTCCAACTGCAGATGTATGTCTATATGCATGTTTTTCAGAGCCAGGAATTGGGGAGTTCAGGTGGTAGGATGGGACAGGAGTGTATTACTTTATTAACTTTGGTCAACTGATGCTCACGGGTGAGCAAGTCCCATATATATGCGCTGCACTACTTTGAATTCATGTGTGTCCTTCTCTCCATGCCATTTATCTACAAATCATCACTGTTTTCCCAAAATTGCTCTCTGGCCCAACTTACAAAAGCCAGGTTTGACCTTGTTGGTTTCTCACAAAAATCTCTCTTTTTGTTTACATGCAGTTTCCCTGCATTTGGCTCATGTCTTATGTTTTATATACAAGAACAAAGTCTGACCAATAATCTCTTATGCCATGTCAGTAACTGGGGATCTAAGTATTCTATTCAATCAAAAAAAATGATTAAGTATTTACTGTGTGTAATGCACTGTCTTGGGTACTAGGGATACAAAGATGAGAAACACCACAACCCTTGACCTTAATGAACCTACATTCTGGCATAGGCAAAGTGCTACATAGACCAATAAGCAGGCCCAGAACACTCCCTCTCCTGGATTCCAACTACTGACTTCCTTGATCTCCTCTAAGCCCCAATTAAAATCTTACCTTCCACAGAGAGCCTTTCCCAACCCCTCTTAATTCCAGTGACTTCCCTCTGTTAATTATTTCCTATTTATTCTGTATATATCTTGCTTTGCATTTATTTGTTTGCTGCTTATCTTTCCCATTAGATTGTAAGCTTCCTGAGGACAGGGATCATCTGCTTCTTTGTGAATCCCCAGCACTTACACATGCCTGGTATATTCACTGTTGCTGTTCAATCATGTCTGACTCTTCGTAACCCCATCTGGGATCTTCTTGGAAAAGATACTGGAGTGTTTTGTCATTTCCTTCTCTGACTCATTTTATAGATGAGGAAACTGAATTGAACAGGGTTAAGTGGCTTGCCCAAGATCACACAACCAGTAAGTGTCTGAGGTCACATTTGAACTTAGGAAGATGATTCCAAGTTTAGTACTTTATCCACAGTTCCACCTAGCTGTCCTGCCTGGTACATAATAAGCACTTAATAAATGTTGGTTGTTTAATTGATTATGATAGGGAAAAAGGAGAAATCCAAACAAAATGAACTAGGAACATGTGAGAAGAAGAAACCATTTTTCAGCTACGGGATCTGGGATGGCCATATGAACAAACAGAACCTGAGGAAAACTTTGAAGGAAAAGAAAAATATAAAAAGGCACTATGATATAGCAGATAGAGGGCTAGACTGGAAGATAAGAAGAGGTGGGTTTGAATCGTGTCTCAGACACTTGCTAGCTGTGGGAGTCTGGCTAAGTCACTTCTCTTGGCCTCAGTTTCCTCATCTGTACAAAAAGATTGGATTTGGACTCCCTCCCGGCTCTCACCATAGGAATCTGTGTTCTAGACATGGGAGAAGGCCTGCTCGAAAGCTGGCACACACAAAAAAAGCTTTAGGTTTTGCTGTAAAGTACATGAAGGCAGTCATTTCCTGACTCCAAGCTAAGGAGCCTGTGAATTTACCCCACTGGGTTTCAAGAAGAGGCATAATGTGGGTCAGACCCATTGATTAAAAGGAGCACTAGCATCTGTATAAAAGATGATTTGGAGGAGAGAAGATAGAACCAATTTATCAACAAACACATACAGTGCCTACTGTGTGCCAATCACCATGTGGGGCTCTAAATTTGAACACAGGCCCATTGACTCCAAATCCAGAGCTCTCAAGGACACATACATAAGTCAAGCTAGCTGCATCTCAGAATCCATTTTGGACATCAACTATAAGAAGACTCTGGCTGATTTTGTAGCATATGTATATAATATCAGAGAGAAAATTTTAAAGTTCTTACCATCAGTCAGCTGAAGGTCTGAACCTTGGTGGTGGCCCTGGGTTTGAAGAGGACAGATCAAAGAAGGGGAATAGCAAGTCAACACAATCAACAGGGCTTAGCAACAAAGGGCCTATCATTGTGCTAGTGATAATAGGGCCATGGGGAGGAAAGACAAGACAAAGTCCTGTCCCTACCCAAACGGATTTTCCAGTCTCTTCTGGGAGACAAGATGAACATAATCAAGGCATAAATCATTAAACTAACATTTAAGCTTCCAGCATTGAAACATAAAGCAGAGGGATAATTTGTAGATTTGCTAATTATCATTCCCTGCTACAGATATTAGTCCAGATTGGCTAATGTGAGGCTTAATCAGACCTGAGGGATGCTTCCAAAGGGCCCCTCTTGATGCTGCTGCACATTTTGTGACTCCTGCTACTTAATCCTCCTTCCTCAGGCAACACAGCCTATGTTTTGTTATCAGAAGCACATCTCTGGCATCTTCAAAGAATAAAACAGGAAAAGTTGGACACTTCCAATACCAACCTCAAATTATTTCCAAAAATTTTCAAACAAGATGCCAATATGGAAATAAGCTTCCAGTATACACAAATCACGTTCTCCCTCCCCCCCTCCTCTGTATATAGACATATATGCATATACTGATTTAAAACAGTTTTAAATAATTTACAATCCTTTTCACACATTCCTGTAACAGTTTCAAGCTTAATGTTAACTAGTAATGAATCAACTAAAGAAAATAGCAGAAAGTTAACAGCAAACAAAAGCTTGAAAAAAGACACATAAAAGAAATCCACAAATGCTCTGCACGGTTCCTTATTTCTTTTTTTTTTCATCCTCCCCCCTTCATTCAACTGCACATTTAAAAACAGCCTCCAAAGCTGAGACAAAGCAGGAAGAATAGATAGCCTAATGTCAGTGTTTAAAAGAAAATAACCCCATTATTCTTGGAGCAAATTCACATCAACATCTCCCTCCTTTGCAGATGAATAAAAAAAATTTTTAAATAAAAAGTCACCATAAATTTTTATGCTACTAAAATAAATCCTCCCAAATGTTTTGTACAGCTTCCACAGCAAAAGCTTCTAAAACAATTATCCCAACATAATACTCTATTTCACAATAACAGTCTGAATGCTAATGCTACAGTGGTATTTCGGGTAATATAATTACACAAGCAATATTTGGTGTAATTGAACAAGCTCAAACTTCAGACTTTTTCAGGGAACCTGCTTCCTTGAATGTAATTTCTCTGCCAAATACAATGTTGAGGCTATAGCAAATATGTGATTTAATGAGTTTAGCAAAATCAAAGGGCACAGTTTGAACCCAGCTGGTACTAATGCTTAAACCTGGAGTGTGTTTGCTTCAGAAGGGGATCCAAAATTACTACCATAGCTCCTTGGTTATATCCAGCCAAGATGAAAATGTAGACAGTTTGTTTAAAAAAAAAAACAACGTAGCATGTTCTATAAAACAAGAGGTTGAAGACTGGTCAACTTTTAGATTTAAAACCAGAAGGACCTTGGAGGTCATCTGGTCTAGCTAGAGGTTTAGAACTTGAGATCTGTGAAATTTAAAAAAAATAAATAGGTAGATTGATAGGCAGGCAGGCAGACAGACAGATGGACTGATTGACAGACTGATAGGTTGATGGATTGAGAGAAATAAGATTGATAGAAGATACAGAAGACTGATAGAGATACAGAGAGATAAGTGAATTGTAATCTAATCCATTTCCTCTGAAATCCTTCACATTTTGTTTGATGCATTTGAAAACATAATTCTCCTGAGTTCAAATCCAGCCTCAGACACTTGACACTTACTAGCTGTGTGACACTGGGCAAGTCACTTAACCCTGATTGCCTCACATCCCTCCAAAAGAAAACAAAAGAAAATGTAATTCTGAAAAGGGGTCCAGAGGCTTTACCAGACTGCCAAGGGGGTACCAAAAAAGCTTAAGAAGCCTTGACAATCCAACCTCTTTCATTTTACAGATGAGGAAACTGTAGCCTGGAGAAGTAAGAAATGGCAGTCCCCACTTCAACTCAGGTCCTCTTAATTCCAAAGCCTTTCCATTCAACCACCTTCCTCTCACCTGAAAGTCCATTTTCCTTCTGTTCCTTGCACATCACACAGTTTCTGACATGTAATTGGTGCTTAATAAATTCTTCTTGAGTGAATAACTGATTCATTACAGGGTTGGAAGGGAGTGGGGGTATTTGGGTATTTGGGTTTTGTTTTTTGTTTTGTTTTGTTTGCTCCAAGACGTCAACTAACAAAACGCCAGAGTTCTCCTGAAAACGAAGTGTTGGCGAGGCTGAATGAAACTTGGAAAATTTGGGATGGCTGTGCCCTCTGGAGGTGACATGAGGGAATTTGCAAAACCTGTCATCCCCAGGAACAATGACTTTTCTAAAGAATTGAAGGTGCACTTGGAAATGCAAAGAAGGCTTAGAAAGGTTTCATTCCTGATACGTTCTTTATCAGAAAGCGGTTTTCAATGAATACTAATTCAGCATTTCAATTTGGGAGTGTTCAAATGGATGCAAAACATTTTGGTAGGAGGGATTAAAAGCTTCTGCTCTATATCTGGTCTGTAATGATTAGGGATCACTAAAGAATATTACAAAAACCGAATGAACTGAGGTTCTAAATCAAATATCCTCCACGCTCCTTAGAGAGAATGTGTGTGAGTGGATGTTCAGCCCTCTTTCAAACACAGTTTCCAAAACTCTGGATAACGTTGCAGTGTTTGGACTAGAAAAAAAATATATTCCAACTCCTTTCAGAATCCCTGCTTTTCTTTATTTTTTATTAAGCTCCTTCTACAGGATTCCTTTTTAAAAAATGGAACTCATTTTCCCCAGCTATAAAACTAAGTAGTAGAGGTGAGATACAACACCTCAAGATGTGGGATCAGAGACCTTAGGTAAGTCACTTACAGAAACATAGCTTTAGAGCTGGAAGCGACCTCAAAAGCCAACTTATAGATGAGGAAACTGAGCCTCAGAAAGGACAAGTGACTTGTCCAGGCTCTCTTGGCTTAGTGACTGTCTGAAGTGGGATTTGAATACAGATCTTCCTAATGCTAAGCCTGCTGTTCCAATGGGCCACCTGGATGAAGCTCTAAAATTCAGTTTCTCCTTTTGAGAGAGTCCAATCCCAAAGAGGACAGCTAGGTGGTACAGTGGATAGAATGTGGGGCCTGGAGTCAGGAAGACTCCTCTTCCTGAGTTCAAATCTAGCCTTAGACACTTCCTAGTCGTATGATCCCGAGTGAATCATTTAACTCTTTTTGCCTTAGCTCATCATCTGTCAAATGAGCTGGAGAAGGAAACAGCAAACTACTCCAGTATCTTTGTCAAGAAAACCCCAAATGGGGTTACAGAGAGTCAGACATGTTTTAATACGACTGAACAACAAACCCAAAAGTGCAAGCAGGATGAGATTTCCCCTTACAGCTGCTTCCAGCTCTAAATCTAGGGTCTTAAATGTTAAACTGAAATGTTGTTGGGGGCCAGAAATGTGATTTGGATGCTCTACTTGTTGGGAGTTTCAGAAATGGGGGTTAAGAAAGGTAAAGGTGGGTTCTTGGTACCTCCAACAGCCCGGAAGAATGTAATCTCTTTGAAAATGGACTGTCTTCAGTTTTGTTTTTAGTATCATTGACACCTAGTACAGTGCCTGCATGTAGTAGGTGCTCAGGATCACCAGATAATCAATTTAAAGCTAGAAGGGACCTTAGAAGCCATCTAAAAAGTTAAATGACTAGCCCAAAGTCACACCAGCAGCTTAATAAATGCATGTTGAGTTCATGAATTTGAATGGTAAAAGAAATGTCAACAGGAATCATTTGGAGCTGAGAAATGTTTCCCTAAGATATACCTCCACTTTCTTTAACAAGAACAAAAGGCTCTGCTTTAAAGGGAAACTCGAGATTTCTTTGACATTTCTTTTTTTTTTTGTAAGTAGAACCAAGAGGATAATTTATTCAATTATCATTATAATATAATAGAAAATAATAGTGAAAGTCATTAGCATTCTGATCAATGAAATGATCAGTTGTAAATCCAGAGGTCTCCTTCTTGTTAGTAGGAACCTGATGCCCTATAGGTACAGAGTGAGGCATATATCTCCAGTCATGGAGAGTGACTTGATTAGTTTTCGTTGTTGTTGTTGTTATTTTTAATTTTTTTAAATTTATTTTCTTGTTTACATCATTCATTTCCATGAGATTTTTGAGTTACAAATTTTCTCCCCGTCTTTCCCCTACCTCCAACCCCAAAACAGAGATCCCATTGTAAAGAAGCCCCTCCCCAAATCTGCTCTCTTTTGTGCCTTCCTCCAATACCCTTCTAACTTTCTGGTAGGGCAGGGAGGGTCTCCCTACCCCAGTCCCTGGATATCTTAATTCCCAGTTGCATGTACTGTAGAGCTTTAAATTTTAGATTCTTTTGGTTCCTCCCTTGTCACCCACCCCCACTAGAAGGACAAGCAATTCAATATAGGCTGTACATGTGTAATTATGCAGGACATCTCCACAGTGGACATATTGTAAGAGGTTGATTATTATGTCCCTCCTTCCTATCCTGTCCCCCCTTGTTCTGTTCTCTACACTGTCCCTGTCCCTTTACTGAAGTATGTGCTTCCAGCAACCCTCCCCCAGACCCTGCCCTCCCCTCTGTCATCCCACCTCTCATCCCTATGCCCCCTACTCTCCTGTGTGGCATGATACCCAGTTTAGAGTTTATGTCGTCCTTCCCTAAGCCAAATTCAATGAGAATAAATGAAAGTAAAATAGTAACAGTCATCCCTTGCCTCTTCTACATGGGATGATTAACCCCATTTTGTCTCTCCCTGTCTCCTCTCATTCTAGTCCTCTCTTACCTCAGAATTTCACCTTTTAGAGTATCATCCCTTCCTATTCAATTGATCCTGTACCCTCTATGTACACATATACACACATGCTCAGATATGTATTCATATGCATATATATCTCCTATATAGACATATGTGTAAGTATACATATATATACATTTGTATTCCCTTCACCTATCCTCATAAGAAGAA
>CM053597.1:167237077-167288184 GCA_028646575.1 Pseudocheirus occidentalis | reverse complement strand
TAGTAGATAAGAGTATTCCTGCATTTTGGCAAAGCACTTGATAAAAGTTTCAGGATATTTTTGTGGAAAAGATAGAGCAGTAGTTCTCAACCTTCCTAATGCTGTGACTCTTTAATGCAGTTCCTCATGGTGTGGTGACCCCCAACTATAAAATTATTTTTGTTGCTGCTTCATAACTGTAATGTTACTACTGTTATGAATCTATCTGATATGCAGGACGTATTTTCATCGTTACAAACTGAATATAACCCACAGGTTGAGAACCGCTGAGATAGAGGATCATGGTATAATGACAGATCAGATTTAAGTGAATGGCTAGACTTGAAGAGAGTTCAACAATTCAAGTTAACTTGGTCAGATTTGGAGAAAACACAAACGACAGGAGGAACACTTAATGTCTTGTGCATGCAAAAAGAGCTTCACAGGCTAGACCACTGGGCTTAATCTAATAACATAATATACAATAGGGCTAAATGTAAAGTTTTACACTTGGTTTCAAAACAGCAGCTTAAAAAAAGAGAAAGCATAATGGAGAAAGCATGATTAGATAGCTAATTGTCTGGAAAACATTTGTAGGTTTTAGTGGAATACAAATTCAATGGGACTCAGCAACGTGACATGGCAGACAAAAATAAAAGCCAATATGATGTGCTGTACATAAGTACAACTTATAAGAGTGGGGCAATAGCCTTCTGTATTGTGCACACTTGGAGCATTTACTGCATTCACTTGTGGGGCCTCAGTTTAAGAGGGATATTGAGAAGTTGGAGTGTCTAGAGCAAGACAACACATATGGTTAAGGGTCTTGAGTCCATGTCATAATGTATCAACTGAAGGAATCTGAAAGGTTTAGGCTGAAAAGAAGATAGGGGTGGGGGATGCAACCTGCTCTGTAGTATTTTTAAGGGTGATCATGTAGAAGAGGTAAACTCTTCAGGTCAAGAGCAAACCCAGAAGCAATGCCTCCAAGGTGCAAAGATATTTTATTTTATTGTTTTATTAACTTTTAATTTACAAGATTCAGTTCCACATTCCCTAGAGTTTCAAATTTTCTCCCCTCCCTTCCCCCCTTCCCCCTGCCATGGTGGCATACAATCAAGCATAGGATCTGCAAATACTTTCACATTGGACATTAGCCTGGTTGTATAGAAGGGTTGTAACCAATGGAGTGAACACTGGGAAAGAAGAGACAAAACCAAACACGGAAAAGAACAATAGCATGTAGATTGCTTCAGTCTGCATTTAAACTCTATTCTTTCTAGATATTTATCTGAATGTAGACATCTCCTTCCATCCTGAGACTTGTAGAGTTGTCTTATAACTGTGCGTTGCTGAGAAGAGTCCAGTTTATCAAAGTTGGTCGTCACATATATGATGTGTCTGTGATTATGTAAGAATTTTTCCTGGTTCTGCTCTTCTCACTTAGCATTAGTGTGTATAAGCCTCTCCAGGTAAATATGAAGTCCGTCTCCTCCCCATTTCTTATAGCACAATCGTATTCCATTACATTCATATACCACAACTTGTTTAACCATTTTCCAATGGATGAGCATCCCCTTAATTTCCAGTTTTTTTGCCACCACAAAGAGCTGCATTAAATATTTTTGTACATATGGGTCTTCCTCCCACTTCTATGATCTCTTTGGGATACAACCCCAGAAGTGGTATTACTGGGTCAAAGGGTATGCAACTATTTATAGCCTTTTGGGCATAGTTCCAAATTGCTCTCCAGAATGGTTGTATTAGTTCACAGGTCCACCAACAATGCATTAGAGTTCCAATTTTTCCCACATCCTCTCCAGCACTTGTCATTTCCCTGTTTTGTCACCTTACCCAATCTGACTGGTGAGATGTGGTACCTCAAAGTTGTTTCGATTTGCATTTCTTGAATCAACAGTGATTTAGAGCATTTTTTCATATGTTATAGATATCTTTAATTTCTACCTCTGAAAATTGCCTGTTCATATCCTTTGACCAAAGATATTATTTTAAACTTAATTTCAGGGAAAAGTTCCTAACAATTACAGTGATCCAAACATTGAATGTTTGTGGGTATTAAATAAGTTCAGAAAAGAAGAAAATTAAAACTTAAAAAAGCAATGAGAAATGCCACTGCCTGCATCTAAGCCTCAAAGCCAATGACCTAACTGATATTCTCCAGACTCCACTACCCCTCATTCACCATTCAACATTTCACATATACTGATGAAAGTTTTGTCTTTTAAACTTAGTGCTTCCTATATTTTTCTACATATATTTCTATTCTAAAATAATTAAACATGGCTGTCTCCACTAGCTACCTGGCAACTAACAGCCTTTCCTCTGGCAGGGCTTTCTTAGTTACTAGAGGGAAGTTCAGAATTAGCGCATAGCTTTGGACAGCTTCAGGGGCAACAGGTGACCCTCCAAGGGGTTCTCAGGAGAGTTGCCAAGCGAGAGTGTCTCCTTTAGGTAGGAAGGGAAGGTTTGGGCCAACCACCAGCTGTGCCTGCCACTGATGGAGGATTTTACCCTTTAAAATCTGGCCTTCTGGAATCCACAGTGACCACCACCCTGTGAGGAGGCATCAAAGTAGAATCTGAGTGTCCCCAAAACCTTATTGCTCAAAAATGCCCTTTTTATGGCTGGGCAGAAAGCAATGTTTCAGTGTCAAGAAAAAACTCTCAAGTCATTCACCTACTTGTCAAATGCTGAATATAATAAACTACAATTAATTTGAACTATGGTAAAATGACATGTCACTTATAGGAATTCACAGGCTCTTAGCTTGAGAGTTAGAAGGGATCTCAAAGGCCACTTAGTCTAGCCCTCTTATCTTCTAGATGAGAAAACTGAGGCCCAGGACCATTAAGAGACATGCCCAAGATCACCTTAGTATATGCTTTGAATTCTGGCCCTGTGACTCCAGAACAGGTGCTCCTTCCAGCATAAAACATCAGCCTTCTATATGCCAACAAAGCTGCATGTTAAGCTAATAGCAAAGTGCAGCTGAATAGCTCACTGCTACATAAAGTGCATCTTGAATGGACTTTCCTTGCCATGACAATATCTGATAAGCTCAAATTCTTTCAAGACCTTTTCAAACAACCTGTTAATAAGGTTCACCAAACATCTAAGTGGTGTCTTTAAAGCACACCTTCCCTAAGCTGTTGGATGCTCAGCCTGGCTCCATGTCCAGCATGCAGAAGGGTTTTCAATAATTACTGATGAAAACAATGAATTAGAGCTGCAAGAACACTTACCAACTGATTATTCCCTGCATCCACTGACTAGAACATTGTTCCCCAAACATCAATTTGGCTCGATTCTAAGCAGAAGCATGGAATTAGAGAGTTTGCTCTCATAATTTATTGGAAAGATGATTAGGCCTGGGAATCGAGACCTTGCTCTCTCAGAGCCTAAGTCTCCTTGTCTATAAAATGAGGAGGTTGGGCCAAATCATCCAAAAGATGTCTTTCAGTTCTACATTCCACAGTCCTGTGATTATCTGATCTGACAGAAGTTAATCTACAAATATATATAGCCACTGCAACTCTTCTTTAGCTGAAGTCAGGTGTTTTAAAATATAAAACATATGACTGACATAATTTTTCAGGAAAAGTGGTTGCTCACATTTTGATCTAGAAAAAGTATTCACATTTTACAAAGCAATAGATAACATATGTTTTAAAGAATATTTTCAGTTTTTCCTGTAACTATGCTAAAACAAAATATAAGAATTACAAAAGAAAAAACCTTCACCCCTGGCCCCCACCACTAACCCAACCAAGAAGTTTGTTCTGAAACTAATAATAACTAATATTATCTAATTACACAGCATAGAAATTATGTGAAAATAATCTCTAAGATCAATACTAGAGTACTTCTTAAAATACCTCAATGGCAGAATATTTAGAGCATGGTGGAAAAGTGCCATCTAGAATAGTCTTGTCATTTACAACTATAACAACAACATTAATTATGCTAGCAGAATGTATAGATGGGTGCTTTGTAAATAATTACCTCGTTTGATTCTCACAACAACTCTAGAACTAGACAGATGTTATTAATATCATCCCCATTTTCCAGCTGAGGAAACTGAGGCAGGTGGAGATGAAGTGACTGGTCCAGGGTCACAAAGCTACAGAGGATGAATTTAAATTCAGAGCTTTGAGACTCCAGGCCCAGCACTCTATGCACCACAGCACCCCCTTCCCAGCCTTTGCTGTACAGATTATGGGAAGAAAATGTCCAATCAAACCTTGCAATAAATAAGCAACTGAGTCAACTTTAACCTCTCTGGCCCTTTCTCATCATCTGTAAATGAGCACCTCCCTCACAAGGATCAAGTGACCTAATGTTTGTAAGGCTCTAGATAAACGTGCACCAGGTTAACAGCAGGTTTCCATTCAGTATTTATGTGCCTACTAGGCATTTAAAACATCTTACACATTTGGAGGAAAAGTCAAGGGAACCTCAAGAACTGTGTCTACAATATTTTTGCAATGTACACTGATATACTAATATTTAAATTTTGCTTACCTGTTTGAAGGATCACATTAGTAAAATGACATTGCAGCAAGTAGTAAAACAATTTTTGTGGCTAAAAGTCACCATATTAACATCGCTTTGTTCTTTAATATTTAAAAACCATACTGAGAAAAAGAGCAATACTCTATTCTTTATTTTTATTTATAAATAAGTAGTTATTAGTTACAATTTAATTTATTAAATACTTGTTATTTAAAATTCATCTGTCACACCATTAAACTATTGCTCATTAGCTATATTCATGTTATTTTCTGAGTGACTATCATTTTCATCTGGGTTAAAAAAAAACAAAAGGAGAACTGTATATCAAGTATCAAGTTTATAATCTTTGGAACAAAGAACTAAGCCAATGCAATTACAAATCTCATTTACACTGATGAAATTGTAGATTGAGCAGCTAGAAATACACCTGTACCTATGTTAAAGTCTGCATTTATTTGGCATTGAACATTGCCAAAGATTTCTGCTGCTAAATCAGTAAAACAAAAACTACACACACAAATATGAATTGCTGAAAAATTATGCAGAAATAATTTTAAAATATAAACCCTTTTATATTTGGAGAAAAATATAGGAAACTTGACTGCAAATTTGTATGTTCATTATATGATTTCATTTTAGTTATTTGAATTTTTCTAATATTAAATATTAATTTTGTAATATGTACTACTTTGCATTGTACTTCAAATGCAACATATATTAATGATAACCTGAATCATTTGGGCATTTAATGAAATGGTTTCAAAGTACTTCTAAAACTTACTCAACAGTAATGCAAAACAACTTTCAGCAGCTATCTGACAAGTTATCAGCCTTGAATAATACTGTATTTTTCTTTTAACTTCCTCCCATACTGTCACTACTTAGCTCTTCAGAAACTTAATGAAGAATGTTCTTTAAGTGCCTCTGTGTGTGTGTGTGTGTGTGTGTGTGTGTGTGTGTGAGATTCTCTGAAAAAACAAATATTTGATAGTAGTGGCCACTTGGATATAATCACAGAAAGAACATATAGAGAAATGAGAGACCTATACTTTGTTAAACTTTTTTATTGATTGAGTGTTTTCTAGACAAGAAACACTGTGCTACTTTGTTCTTCAGTCTCACTAAAATTTTGTCTTATACAAAAATATATTGAGAATTTTTCAGTTCGTCTCATCTTTACTTAAAGTAAATTAGATTGTTCTAGTAGAATGCAAATTCCTTGAGGCAGGCAGAGGCTCTTATTTCTTTTTGGTTTTTATATCACTTGCAACCTAGGACAGTACCTGGTACACATTCAGTGTTTAATAAATTCTTGCCTGCTGTTGCTGCAATAACATCTAAGTATTCACCATGAAGTCTGCACTGATTACACATCTAATCATGTTCATTGAACCTTCACAAAAAACTTCAGCCAATAAAGAAAGGAATAAAGTAGTTTTATAAAAATCTCAAATAGCTCACTTTTCAAAGTAACTTGACCTATAAAAATCAATAGCCGAGGTTATTTTTAAGTACAATATGCTTACAATAAATGCAGTAGTTTTAATATGCAATCCTGAAATTTTAGTTTTTCAGAACATATAGAATAAATATGGTCCTGTTCAGCTCTGTCATAATACTGAAATAATAACTAATCGACCCTGTGTTTTATTTGCTAATTGCTTAAAAATTCCAACTTTCCTATTAAAATGATTTTCAGAAAAATAGGACATACCAAATTTTAAGTTTGAACAGACAAAAAAATTGGAAGGCAATGTGTTCATCAAAAATATATCTGCAAAAAACCTACATAAAATATAATTTTATGCAAATTTCTTTTTCTTATGAAAAGAGGCACTTAGTGTATAGAACTGAAATTTCAGTACAATAAATATCCTATGGACTTTCCTATTATGCAAAAGGCATTTTTTACAGTTTCATCACAAAAATACAATTTTTTTAGAGCAGTCAGTTGAAATGTAGTAGTGATTGATAATCTACAGTTTGAGTAAAAAAAAAACTCACAACTCTTCAGAAATCACGAAAACAATACTGAGAATATTTCTGTGCCACCAAGGTTGTTCCAAACGACAAAACCAACATTTCCAAGTATAGCTCTTAAAAATTGGTCCGAAGTTTTCTGTTCTCTTCTCGTAGTCTCTCAATTTCAGCTACTAAACTTTCATTGATTGAGTACCTTTCAAGTAAATAGTGTATTTCATTCTAGAGGGGAACAAAATCAATAGTGAAACTTGATTTGGCAATCTGTACTTTTTCAGTTGGTAATTTTTCCCATCATGATCCCCTCTTTCAAATGGCTAATAAGAGCTCTTTCTCCTGTATTCAAGTCACCCGTTGTATATCATGTTAAAAGAAATGTAACTGAAACTGTTTAGATTCTTATAAATCTAGGAGCTTTTGTGGGCACATCCTTCTGAAAGGATGAATATGTTAAAAAAAAAAAGCCAAAAAACCAGACTTATTTAACTAGACTCCTATATTCATTCCTTTTATCCCACATATAGTCAGTTAAAAAATGTAATTGGTCAATTAAAACCCATTTATTCATTCTGCTCCTATTATTCTTTTATTTACATAGCTTAGCAACCAGATTTAAGAGTTAAGTAAAAAATAGCTATAGCTGCCCTTTCAATAGACTTGCTAACTTTCCAGCTGCTCAGAGTCCATTTTTATACACCACTTGCAGTACATACCAATTGCATATGGAACTGTTTAATCATCTCCACTTGCAAATTTACAATGTCACGATGACATGCTTCCCTAGGAAAACAAGAACAAAGAAAATCATAACACAGGAAAGTCAATCCATTCTATCTTAAAAAGTTATCTACCAACTTCTTTTCTTTGTGCCATTTTTAATGGTATCTACTGTTGGTTCAAAGGCATTTCATTGTATTCATTCCTATAGGATTGTCAATGAGTTGGTTCAAAAAAATCTGTGATCTCTGGTGTAATTGTGGGGAGGGGTAACAGTCAGGAGAAGAAATCTTTTGGAAGTATTCCACAAAGCCAAATTTAGACCCCCTCTGGGGTGGAATTCTCTTTACAAATCACCACTGTGTAAATTGTATACATGTCTGACTATAGGTTCATGCACCAAGTGGCCTAACTTCAGATAATAAAAAGGAGCTATAAAGTTCATCTAATTTAGCTTATCTCTACATTTTAGAGATTATTTATAATTTATTATTCCACGTGGATTCATTTAATAAATACTTGTGAGCCCCTATTAAATGTAAGGCAATGTACAGAATTACTATGTTAAGTAAACAGAAATATGAACAAGCCCTAGTCCCCACCCACAAGAGGCTTGGTTGAAATCATGTGTGTGTGTGTGTGTGTGTGTGTGTGTGTGTGTGTGTGTGTGTGTGAATATGAGAGAGAGAAAGAGACAGAGAGAGAGAGAGGGAGGCAGAGACGGGATTAGAATAAGAGATTTGAACATATCCTGTACTACAAAGCAATCTATGACAAATGCCACAAGAAACTGACTCAGTGTTAATGGGGAATTTTGAGAATGGAAAAAATAATTTCTGCTTGGAGTAATCAGGTAAGAAGGAATTCAGTTGGTGGAAATGGAGAGGACAGAGTTTCTATTGAGTTGTTTCTGAAACAGTTTTTATTTAAGTTTCTTAAACCAATGAAGAGAGAAAGATCAATGTGACGTGCTCATCTGCTTCCTCCCTCTCACCTCATAACTCAGGCACAGCAAACTGACAACATTTGAGAAAGAACCTGACAAAAGTTAGATGAAAACCACCTTGACCTCTCATGTAAAATCTAAGCAAAAATTCTCTCCTCTCTCCCACCATTCTTTCCTTCCTACCACTAAGGGCCTCAGTGCTCATTTATGTTCCTCTCTGAGCAAAACCCTACGTTGCTTCCACTCCCTTAGAGACGCCATCATTCCCCATACTCCAAAATTGGCTCTTCTGCCTCCCCTAGAGCTTCGAAAAAATTAAAACCTGGCTCTAAGAAACTGGAAGAGTAAGTTGATGCCATATATTATGACTGTAGAAGTACTTCTGTTATATAAAAATTAAAATAATTATTTTCAATTACATGAATGGCTAATACTGACTTATATGTAATTTCTATGCAGCATACCAACAATAACACATACCATTAAATATGGATGAGATTAATTGCTTTAAATTATTTAATTTCACCTAGTTAAAATACCTCAATAGTTTCTTTTTCAATTTATTTTCAATTAGCCCATTCAAAATTATAAAAAAGGTGAAAGCAGGAAGGTACAAATGAGGGCGCTTAGGAAAATGGATATCAATGTCAAAGGAATTCAGTTAAATTATTTTGTGGACAGAAAAGGCTGTAAAAGAAAATGCTATAAAACAATCAACTGATGGCAAAGTCTACTATGGTGGAATGAGCTAAAAGTAGGATTTCTGCCAGGTATATTAAGAATATATAAACTACAACTAGGAGATTGTCAAAGCTTGTTACAGCATTTTTAGTATTCAAGGGATGTCTCAACTACATCAATGGTTCTCAGATGTTCTAACTGCACAGATACCATTCCCATCACCATTGTTCCTGGCATCATAGATGATTTTAGAAATTGTCACAACAGTCACTTGACTTAGAGCATCTACTTCGGGAAATCCTGGACTAGAAAGATGACCTCTAAGGGTCCTTCACTACCAACAAAATGTACTGAGTACATAACTTAATATCCCTTTGATCTTTTGCCCAAGGTAGGATAGGTGGGTGAGGGAGGAAAGGGTTAAGAATGCACATTTAGTTATCCAATATCAATGCAAATGAAAAATTACTAAATTTTAACAAGCTTTTTTTTTTCATAAAAAAGGAATTATGACCAATAACCTTCAATATTTCTTGCCTTTCTCAGTATCTAAGTGTGCCTGGTACTCTTCATAAAGACTTTTTGACTAACAATAAAACAGTCCCTGCCCTCAAGAAGCTTCCACTCGATCACAAGAGAAAATGTGTGCATACATAGCAAGTACAAGAAAATACATATAAAATAACTACAAAGTCACATTTTCTTTTCCGGGTGGTGAAAGCACTAGCAGCCCGGGGGAACCAGAAAAGATTTCAGGTGAAAGGACTGGCTTAAGCAGAGTTTTAAAGGAAACAAAGAAGTTTCCAGGCAGAGCTTACATGGAGTTTCACTGGCCCCAGGGTTAATAGAGAGAACAAAGTCAGCGTAGCATTTCCTTTAGAATGCTCATATATCCATTACAAATGTTCTTATAACAATACATCTCTAAGGAGGACTAGTGGAGTTCTAGAAATACTCTGCCAATGCTAATCCATCATGGAATTGAAGGGGTGCTAAAAATTTGTGCAGGGCTTCTAAAAAAAAGGCAACCAACCCAGTAATTAAATAGCTTCAAATATTGGATGGAAAACATTAAGAATGTAGCACCACATTTTACAAATTACTTTCTCAACTTTCTAGCAGTTTAAGGAAAGGCTGAGAATTAAAAGACTAGGGACAAACAAAAGTTACCAAAAAAAAAAAAAAAAGCTACAAGCAGATATGTTCTGTTCACAGAATGCCTATCTCATAATTGCTTTTTTAAATGTATTTCTCTACTGTATAAATAAATATCTATTTAGCAGATGATCTATAAGTCTTATATTTAAGGGGCATTCTATAAGGGAAAACCAAAAACCATATGCTTTCTGTTTTTCAAATTTGGGGAACATTATTTTGTTAACAAAAGCTTCCAAACTGACAGCTTCCCTGCTAAAACTACAGCTGCCCTGAATGAATGAGCCTTTCACTGCAGGATAATCGGTAAGTGCAACAGACTGAGGTCAGCATCATAATCCACTACATGTTTGCTAAAGTCATGTTGAAAAACCACATTTAAATTTTTTACTTCAAAACTCAAAGCAAAAACTTCAAAGTGCTAAGTCACTGCATTTTAGTTTTAGTTTGCTTGTATTATTAAGAAAACAAACAAAAAACAAGTCAAGAACAGGGGGAAATAATTTTAGTAAGTAATACCTAAAGTCATCCAATGTGTCCTGTATCATGTTCTGGATAAAACTGATTTGAACAGATGTCAGTGGCATATTTGATCTGTTGTTACCAATGGTATCTACAATTTTTTCTGAAAGTGAATTGGCAACTCCAGAAGTGACAGAGGAGGTTATCTTTGGATCTAAAACAGATTAAAAAAAAAAATCAGACATTTCTAAAAAACAAAACAAAACACCTGGCAAATACACACTTGAAAAACTGGGAGGAAAAACTAAGTTTCTATGACATTTAGGAGGGAAAATGTCTCTAAACAGATCCCAGGAACTTTCCATTATGTTATTTCTTAGAGTCATTTATCTATATTTATAAACTGCCAACAGACTAATGTGATAATACATGACAAGAGGATTCATCTTAAAATTTCTATGAACCATTTATCTATCTTACATAGAACAAACATAACAAGTTGGTTATAGTTCAACAACAAGAGAATATATGAGTAAAGGTAAGTATCACTAAGAGATAACTGGCTAAAAATGCTTTTAAAATTATTAGACCAACACCAACATAAAGATGAATAAAATTTGAAATACACAAGTACCTCATATTTAGTAACAGTAAATAGTTTTTTGCTAAGTGACAGATGAATGTTTAGCTCACCATTTTGCTAACATCTTTAAATGTGATTATACTGTACAGTTTTCTGTTCAAAGACTTAAATGTCAAAATTCCCATTCTTCAGAGAACTTTGTTACAGATCGATGTGTGGGAGAAGTCCTAAGAGCAAGCACTAAAATGTTGTAAAAACCATCTAAACATGAGCAATGTCTGGTAGCTGAATTCTTGTAGCTAAATATGGTGGCTTGAATCTTTGGAAGGAGTAAAGCCAGACTTGTGTTATATCTAAACCTATAAAATCTTGGGCTGCAATTGACCTTTGATATCATTTAGTCAAACCTCTTATCCACACAGGAACCTACTCTGTGACATTGTGACATCCCTGATCAGTGCTCTCATAAAGCATCTCATTCCATTCTAAATATGTCTAATTTGGGGGAATGATTTTGGTTTTTGTTTGCTTACTGAGCCCAAATTTACCTCTCTACAACTTCAAACTATTGGTTCTTGTGCCATAAAGAGTAAATTTTACTTTTTAGACAACTAGTAAGTCAACTCACATTTACCAGCCACTCTTATGTCTACAGATTGCCATCACTGCACTCCAAGGTTTCCCTTTTCTACACTAAACATTTCCACTACAAAGATTCATACAATCTCAGAGCTGGAAAACCCTCCCCTAAATGGGAAGCCCATCTACAATACCTCCTATGACTCATGAGTCAATCTCTACTTGCAAACCTTGAGTGAAGAGAAACCCATTCAATACCTCTTCCTGAGACACATCATTCCGTGTTTGGCTATTGCTAATTATTAGAAAGCTTAACTTACTTTATCATCAAAAGACTCTACAATTCCCACCCACTGCTACCAGTTTTTCCTTCTACCAAGCAGAATAAAAAGAATCTCTTTTCTACAGGACAATCCTTTAAATATTTGAAGACATCTATCATGTCCCCATTAGCCTGAAGAACAGGTGTAACATTCCCCATTCCTTCTACTGATCCTTTTATGACATGATTTCTGTTCCTCTCACCATCCCAGAAGCACATCTCAGGACACTACAGCTGATCAATTTCCTTTCCTAAAATGTGGCATCCAGAACTTTACATAATGCTCCAGATGTGTTCTGATCTTGGAAGAATAAAGAAGGATTACTCCCTCCTTTGTTGTGGCCACCTTGCCATTTAAGAAGCTGCAAAACATGCTGCTGTCTCACATTGAGGTTACAGTCCACTAAACATCCTAATTTGTTTCCACACAAACTGGTACAGAGCCATATCTCCCACTTGTGTAGGAAATTCCTCAAACCCAGGGGAAAGACTTGACAATTATCCCTAATAAATCTCATCTTATTAGAGATAGTCCATTGTTCCAGTCTGTTAAGTTCTTTTTGAAACTTGACAGACTTACACACACTAATGACCCTCCCTGAATTGTATCATCTGCTAATTTGATGTTTTTGACAGTCTTCTAGTTCCTCATAAACATGCTGAATAGCATAGGGCCCAGGACTGGTCCTTGGAGCACTATGCTACAGACCTGCCTGCAGACTAATGGCCTATTAATGACCACTCTGTGGGGTTGGTAATTCAACCAGCTGAGAATACTACATTGTTGTCTGGCCTGTATTTTTCCACATCATCCTAAAGGGCAGCATTGGATCCTGTCAAATGGTTTACTGAAATATAGGCAAACCACAGTTACACCATTTCCCTGCTCTACTGGACTGGTAATACTAACAAGAGAAGAAATGAAGTTAGTCTGGTATGATCCTGATGAATGAAGCCTTGTGGGATCTTAGGAATAAACAAACAAACACAACAACCCACTGTCCTTTGTAAATGGTTGTAGTCTCTCTCTTAATCAGGGCTCCTTAATCTTCTCGTGTCATAGACCTCCTTTGGCAGTCCAGTAAAGTCTAGACTCATCCAAATAATGCAAAATACAAAGATTAGAAAGAAGCCATACCCATACACACAAATAGACATAGATACATACACACATATACATATTCACACAGACATAGAAAACAAGTTCACAGATCTCAGGTTGAGAAGATGTTTAATAATACTTTCCAGAATTTTGCCAGGAATTCAACGCCATTCTCTCCTTTTTTGGAAAACTAGGAAATTTGTCAAGTATTGCAACAGATTTGCCATTCTCCACGAATATCAGCATAGCAATTATATCTTCCTGTTCTTTCAGAACTCAGGGATGTAGTTTGTTGTAGGTGTTCTCTTTTATTTATGTTTCATCTCCCTGTTCACCATCTTTTATCTCTCCCAATACAGACTGCTCTTCTAGAAACTAAAATTAGCAAGAGTTGACCAATTCTATCTTCCTAACATCAACCACTTTCACTATCCTAACCACTGAGGGATGGTCCCATCTCTTCAATTAAAAAAAGTCTTTTTAAAAACTGTTCTTCTTACCATTCATTTCCAGCCCCAATTCACCCAAAGATTTGCACTATCTTACATGAATGTGCAACTTTTATATTTGTTCTTAATTACCTTAATTAATCTTCTATCTTTTTAAAATCTGGAGCTGGACAACAAATTCCCTCTGTATCCTCAATGGTCTCTTTAGACAGAGTCTTCTTTCTTTTCTTAATGGAATAATTCATGCCACCTCCCTTTGTAACCTTCACAATCCGTTCATTTAGTAAAAATAATAAAAATAACATTAGGAAAAATGTCTTCCTCCTTTCAACATTTTATTGTTGGAGATGAATTTATTTCAAGCATCCGTGTGCTCTTTTCATCTAGGTAAGGAGGTAGATCAGAAGAGAAAATGATCTAGAATCAGGAAGACCCAAGTTCAAATACTGCCTTAGACATTTACTAGATGACCCTGGGCTAAGTCACTTAACCTCCCTCAGCCTTGATTTATTTCCTCATGTAAAATGGAGATGACAAAAAGAGATTCTGCTTCCTAGCATAGGATTGTCATGAGGATCCAATGAGGTAACTATGGCACTCTTCAAATACTAGTCATTATGATGATGATTAACATCTTGCCTGTCTTGGACCCTGAGTCCCTCTCACATGTCTGACTTGCTCTTTCCAGTTTGTCCTTCTCTTGGACAGGATAAACGAAAACCAAGCGCTGCCTAGCTCTGCCTTTTCTGCCATCTGTTAACACTGAACCATTATCCCCAACAATGAACCTCTTCCCTCCTTTTTCTGACTGCCTTTCAAAAGCTCTTTTTTGCTCTTTGTGTTTTACATAAGAGTCAGATCACTCCATTGCAGGCATTAGCTTTTCTGATACTGTCCTTGCAGGTCCACATCAGCTGCACTGGTCACTGGCTACATGTGTCCTCTTCCAGGTATGGAACGTCCTCCTAAAATCTGAGCCCACTGGAGAATCCCCCATGCAGTCACAAAGTTTTCTTTGGATTCCATTCTCTTCCCATCCATCTTTTGTTTATCTATTATCAGAATTTCACATTTTGATCATGTGAAACTTTTGATAATTTAGTCACTTTTCCTTTTGCAGTCTCTGGCAGTGATGTGATACCAATCACTTTTCAACTCTTTAAAAGCTGCTTTCCTACAGTCCAAGGTACATATCTTCATGATGGCCAGCATTCCCTTCCTTTTGCTATTATAAACTCTCAAGATTATGAGCATTACATAGTCAAGCTACAGTGAGTCATATATGAAAAAGAGGCTCTAGTGCATGAGATCACCTTACAGAAGTTGGACCCTGGAAAATGCAATGAAACAGTACACCTATGTTTGCTAATTCATATACAATGGTAATTTCCTTCTGTATTCTTCCAAAAATTGAAAACGAAGTCACCTTGGACATGTGTACTAAGTCTAAATACATACTTGGGGGAAACATTTAAATAAATAAAGATGTATTTTTAAAAAGAGAGAATATGAAAAAACCTAAATACTACATATCCTAAACCTCTTTTCCAAACTCAGTGCTCCCTATTATATTTAAATTTTTCAAGTTAAATTTCTAAAACTTTTGAATCCATGCACATATAAAGAAGTCATCAATAAGCAGTTTTATGTACTTACTAGCTATGGTAGTTCCATTGACTAGGGATTCATGTGTCAAATGGCCTTGAATTTCTCTGTCTGGCCGTTCTGTTTTCTCAGGGCTTCTTGTTGCATTAGATGTTGGGGAGGTATTCAGATTTCCAGATTCAGCACCAGAAGAGATGAACTTAGCAAGCTTCAAATTTATAATAACAACTCATTTTAGCAATGCATTTGTAACTTCCAATTTTTAAAATATATTAACCTAAAACAAGAGATTTTTATCTTCTTTTCAGGAGTGGAAGAAAAGTAAAAAAGACTCATTAGAAAATAGTATTGGGGCCAAATATTAAGATAAATCTCACTGGAATATTAGAACTAGACTCACTGACCTCAACAAATACAAAAACAGACTGTTCTTGACAGCTTAATAAAGAAAAATCCAGTCATCCTAAACATTTATTCCTAAATGTCACTTTCAATACAAATACTATCTGGTAAAATAGGATTCCTTGTGAGAATAAAGGTGTACATTTGACTTGTCCCATAAATACCTGCTAAGCAGTGTGAACAGCACTTTCATTCTTCTTGAATAACAAGTATATTGATTGCTTCCTTCCTCTCAGGAAAGAAGTGGAGGACTACAGGTACAGAATGGTACCTAGTCTATCCATGGCAGTCCCTGACAGTTTTGTTATGCTATTTTTTGTTGGTTCTGTTATTGTTAGAAGAAAGTTACTATGGTAGATATTATTGAAATAACTACTAGAAATTGGCTATGGTATAAAATAATTACACTAATAAAATATTTTAATAGCTTGTTTTAATACATTCAGTACAGTTTGAGACTATCAATGATGCTCTTAACATGAATAAAAATCATGTTCTACTATGTGACTATTAGCTAAAACTCTCTGGCCTTTCTGCATGTTTTCACTAATTCCACCTCTTATGAAGAAGCAAGAAAATAAAATGACTTAAGTAAGCTAAGCTACCATCTAGTCTTCATGCAACTGATCTGCTACCTAGCTTAGGCTAAATTATTTAAGTTACCTGGTATTTTTTATGTTCCAATGGATATAAGTTCCAGGAGAATAGGGGTGAAAAGTGATCTGATATTCACTTATAAAGCATCTTATTTTTAAAAGAATAAAGAAAATTTAGCCAATCTGAAAGCTGTGAGGTAGTACTTCACAGTTGTTTTAATATGTATTTGTCTAATCAACAGTGATTTAGAGCATTTTTTCATATAACTACAGATAGCTTTGATTTCTTTATCTGAAAACTGCCTGTTCATATCCTTTGACCATTTATCAACTGGGGAATGACTTATATTCTTATAAATTTAATTCATTTCTCTAAATATTTTAGAAATGAGGTCTTCTGCAAAGACACTTGGTGCAAAATTTTTTTTTCACAATTTTCTGCTTTCCTTCTAATTTTAGTTCATTGGTTTTGTTTATGCAAAAACTTTTAAACTTTACATAATCAAAATTATCCATTGTATATTTTGTGATACACTCCACATCTTGTTAGATCCTAAATTCTTCCCTTATCTATAGATTTTACAGATAAACTATTCCATGCTCTCCTAATTTGCTTATGATATAACCTTTTATGTGTAAATCACATACCCATTCTGACCATATCTTGGAATATGGTGTTGGTCTATACCTAGTTTCTGCCACACTAGTGGCAGAAATTTAATTTTCCTAGTAAATATTAACAAATAATGAGCTTTTGTACCAAAAGCTTAGATCTTTGGATTTATCACATACTAGCTTACTATTTACAACCAGTCTTTCATTAGTAACATCAAGTATTACTTTAAAATTATGGAAGAATGATATTTAAAATCTTGTCCAATTCCTTCAGTTACTCCAAATGCATTGAGAGTCAGCTTCAGATTCTCAAGAGATATCTAAAGATCGACCTTCACCATGTACTTAACTAGATCTGCCAGGCATGACCCAGTAATTTTAAGCCCTTGTACCGACAATACAATTTCCAATAACCTTCTAAAAACAAACTGCACCATCCTCCATTCAAATCATACTCCAATTCCTCATGGTGTAGTGGAGGCGACTCTGAATTCCTAAATGCTCTCTCAGTGGTTCATAAGTTCTGTCAGGTTCAACAGAACACAAAAAGCTTGGAGACAGATGCAGGGATAAGGCTGTATGCCTGCTAGCTGAGAGTCAGCCTTGCCAAGTCAGCACCAGAGGTGAGCCAGCAGGTGCTGAATCTCTTTGGCTAATAAACCTAATGCAGACTAAAGGTACAAAAAGGTCTTAATCTGGGTCAAATTAGCCAGTATTAGAGTATTAGCCAGAGTATTAAACAGACCTATAAAATCATGAATCTGGTTAAGTATTAAAATGCATCATGCTTACTATCTGTAAAAATATACCAACCGTCCCCCCCCTCAAAAAAGCCACCAAACCTGATGGAAATTCTCCTGCAAAGATACCTGTTTTAAGGGTTCCCTTGATTCCTGTTTTCCCAGCTGTATTCTCTCAGTTGCCATGTCTTGATTTTCATTCTCTTCTGTAACTGGGCATTCCACTGAGCCATGAAGAGAGCTAAGATGTGATCCTGGTGTGTTAGTACTTGATGGTTGTTTTCTTGTTAGAAACATTGCATTTAACTGTGGGAGAAAGTCTAGTCCTAAAAAGAAAGGAAAAGGATTTCTTTTGTACATGACTGATACTACCTGTATTCTATACAGTGGTACCTAGACATAGGCGTGCACCAACTTGCGAGATTTCCGAGATACAAGCTGTCACTCAGTCAATTTTTTAGCTTTGAATTGCGAGCCAGAATTTGAGGTATGCCGCTGCTAGTTGGCCTGGTAAACGCCACAACGCAACGCCCACCTCACATTCCATACCTCACTCATTCAATCCACATGTTTACCTCACCAGTGAAGAAAATTAAGTTAAGCAAAAGTAAAAAAGATATTGTAGCAATTAAGTTGTTCACAGATAAAGTGTAGCATTAAGAGTGTAGCAAGCAAGTGAACAAAAGTGACTGAAAGAGCACGAAACAAAACTCCTCCAACCTCCTCCATCTATCCCCTCCACCTCTGCCAGGATCTTCAGTTAGCTCAAGTTGTATGATATCTCAGGTAAATATACACTTTATAAAACCAATTTAGCTCTTTACATTGTTTTTTATTACGTTTTTATACAATATTTGTTATTATAAATACTTTTTCTTATTTAAAAACATGCAACAAAAAAAATATCAGGGTGGCATTTTGGGGACTAGAACGGATTAATGGCATTTCAGTTAATTTCAATGGTGAAAACTGATTTGATATACAAGCAAACAGAGTTAGGAGCTCAGTAACAGAACGAATTAAAGTCATAAGCCAAGGTACCACTGTACTCCATTCTACAAAACAGTAGATGTTTAAGTAGTTGTTATAAGTAACAAAGAAAATTATTAACTTCACAGAGGTCTTAATCTATACATAAATCTCTCACAAAAGTCCTCTCTATCAAGAAGGGAAAAAAGTATTGCAAAATTCCTACCATCTCCTCTGGCAATAGAGTCCTCACTTGCCTTGTGGACAGCAACATCTATGAAAAATTGTACAGTAAAGAAAAAATTAAAAATAAAACCAAGGTTCACATTCCCCTTCTATTCATTGTGAAGCCTCTTGAGGGGAATGGAAAAGAAAATTAGCAGAGAACAAGGAAAGGATTAGAGTTGGCAATTTTCTCTTCATTTCTTCAAGTGGTAGTCATAAGACAATACCAAAAAGAACCAACAAGAACAAAAACCAAACCCACAACTCAACCACGCATGTTCATTTTCTTCCACAATCAATAACTTCATCTTATATCAGACTAAGTTATCAATATATCCAAATGAAACTCTCTTTGAAACAAAGAAAATTTAAGCAAAATTGAACCTATTAAGCAACTCACAGTATACATTATTCCATACCCACAGTCCCCCACATTTTCAAAAAGAACAAAGTACATTTCCTCTTTTCTCCATGTAGGTTCATTTAAATAAGACTGGTAATGTCATATTTAAAGAAGGATCTTAAAGGCCAGGAAAAATGTGTTCTAATCCAGACTCAATACATACCAGTGAACAAACTTAGGAAAGTCATGGTTTCTCCAAATCTCAGTTTTACACTACCTGTAAAATGGGAATATTGATACTTGTCCTGCTCCCCTCACATGTTTACTGACAGGACCAAGAGAAACAATATGGTTGGAAATAGTTCAAAACTAATTTTAAAAGTTTATACAAGACATTCTTTTATTTTTAGTTAAATTTCACTCTGTTTTCAAAGATCTGTCTTTTCTTGTCCTCCCACCTCCAAAACAAAAAACCCTGTTTACCAGCATTTATAATCAGACAAAACAAATTCCATTATTGGTTAGGTCCAAAAAAATGTTTCTCAATTTGCATTTTGAGTCTACTGCCTGAACAGTATGTTTTATCACAAATGTGAGGCATTATTTTAAACAATATGATGTTCACTGCTGGCCTGTTCCCACCTATATCACATAACTCCTATGTCCCCCTATGGTCCCTTTATTTGAGTTAATGAAACTTGCTTTGAGTTTCTTCTTTTTCTCCAGACTGGATGACTTCTCTTTAACATGTATTTTGTAGGTTGTGAATAGTCTCCCACCTCCCATCTGCCAAACTATCTCCCTCCCCACATTCAAAATCCAATTCAAACAAGTTGTATGGCTGGGTTGAATTATAAAGAATATGAAAAAACATGTAAAATCAGGTTGCAAAGGAAGGATGGAGCTAGTTTGTAGGAAGACTTGAAAGTCACACCATTGGTTTTACTTGTTAGGCAATGTATAGCCACTCAAAGTTAACAGGGAGATAATGTCATAAGCTCTGGGAAACTATGAATATCAATTTGGCAGCAAATGGGCACACACTATCTAGCAATTCCTTCATCCAATTCTAATTGAATCAAAGTGTTTTAAACCTCTTTCTCTCTCCTTAAGTCAGCAAAATTACCACCATGGTCTCCTCTCTCACTCAGTAGATAACTTAGATACTGAAAAGAGTGAAGCCTTTGTAAGCTCATTTATCTTTAGTCACCAAAAACTGAAAAATCTCTAAATTGTCACGCATCCTCTAAGATACCTATCTGAAGATACTTGTACCCTTAACCTCGTACCACTAAAATTCCCTCTCATCTTTAGTATCTCCCTCTTTAATAGCTCTTTCCCTACTACTTGTAAATATGGTCAGGTCCTGTCATCCCCAAAGGCTAGCATTCTCTATCTTCTCTCTTGCTATTAACAGTTAAATGTGCAGGAGAAGTAGACTAACATTCAGTGCCTTGACTTCCTTACCACCTCAACCTCATGCAAATCTGGCTTCCATCCACTCTCTTCCAGTTCATCAATGACATTTTATCTGCCAAAGTGAGCAGCCTTTTCTCAGGCCAAATCTTTCTGGTCTTTTCTGTAGCTTCCAATACTCTTGACCATCCTCGCTTTCTGTCTTTCCCCAGTTTCCAGGGCAGTTTTCATGGCTTCTCTCTTTTTGTCTGACCATGTCTCTGCTTGGCCTCCCTGAACTGGTTCATCATACCTTGCAAGTAAATGTAGGCTTGTTCCCAAGGCTCTGTCCTCATTCAGCTCTTCTCAATACTCTGATGGCTACAATGTCCCACTCTATAGCTAACCACCAAATCTATCCATTTTTAATCTCTTTCCTGAGCTATGGTGCATACCCAAATGCTTGGAAATCTCTACCTGGTAACAGCATACTGGTATCTCAAAATATCTGACTGAATTTCTATCTCACTGTGAAAAAGCCTTTCTTTCTTCACAGTTTCTGGATTTCCATTACTGGCATCACCATCCTCCAAATCACTCAGGCTTAAAACCTCACAGTTATCTTTAATTCTTCCAAACCACATCCAATAAGTGTTAATTGACTCTACCTTTTTGTTGTTGTTGCTCTTGTTCTTAGGACTAATTTAATCGAGCTACAAAGAATGTCAAACGGCCTTGAGACTCAAGGCCCAAATATGTGTACAAACCTTGTTAACACAATACTTGGTCATTAGAGAGGAATAGGGAGAAGAAGAAGACACAGCATTCCTAATCCAGCTGCCAGGCCGCTCAATAGCTACATCACAATGTCTTCACTTGGGCTACTAATAAGTGTACTGATGTTTAACAGCATCATGGAGGTAGTGAGTATTTATTTGTTCTTTGGTACATTAAGACAACAAGCTAGATCAGCTTCCCTAAGGTGCCTGGCAGAAAGCAATTCACTTCTGCTCAGAGGGAATGTTCCTTATTCTTCTATACATGCAGCTTAAAGTTGGGCACATTTCACTATGCTTGTCTACAAGTTGAAAGGCCTCTACTCATCTCAGCATCTCATCCATAGAGAGGTCCACAGGCAGGTGATCTGCAAAGGATCCCCTTCTCATCAATGATGAAAAGACCTCTGAATGAAATGTATTTCGCTTTGTAGCTAGAAAGGCTGATGTCTTTGAACTGCTCATCTGACAAAACAACTGTAGCTTTGAAGCCTGGAGCTAGGTACCCAATTCTGGCATTTCATGCTGACAGTAACCACTCCACAGAATTCTGACTCCAAACCTAATTTCTAACCCCACCACCTGAGAAGGTGAGTGAGTAGAAGCCCCCAACTCTACTTATGAAATCTCTTTCACTCTTGCCCTCTCCCCTTACTTATTTCTCCTCTTCCCCCTGTCTCTCTTGTTCAGGCCTTTATCATTTAACACTTGAACTACAGTAATATATCTAATGGATCTTACTGATCGCCTCCAAACTCTTACCCTTCTAAATCACACACTTGCCCAAATAAATTTTCCAGAAAAGTAAAGATCTTAGTATGACAGTTTCCTAATAAGAAACCTGCCATGAGCTCCTTCTACCAAAGGTAAACCCTCTTCAGGTTGGCCTTTAGGTCCTTTACTAAAAAGTTCCAATCTACCTTTTCAAAAACACTTGACAACCTTCTGCCTCTTGACATACTCCACATTCCAGCAAAACTTATCTTTCACTCCTGTCTCCATGAAGATGACTCCCACACGCAGAACACACTGGCCATACCCTTACTTGTTGAAACCTCACATTGCCTTTACAATCCAGAGCTTTGCTTCTCATTCCTCCACAAATCCTTCCTTCTTTTCTCTATACTTTTTTTCTTGGTGACCTCATCAGCTTCCATTGGTTTACTTATCATTTCTATGAAAATTACTCAAGGAACTCTATATTTTAGCCCCAGTCTCCTCCTGACTTTCAGTTCAGCATTAGGAACTAATTACTCTACATTTCAAACTAGATGTCGCAGAAGGACTTCAAGTATAACTTATCAAAACAGAACCTACTATATTTCTCAAAAAATATAGTCTTCTTCCAAACTTGCCTTTCACAGAAATGGGGATCACCATGAGAGTCTTCTAGGTCTGTAACCTTGATTCATCATTCTTGGTTGCTCTACATATCTAATGAGTTGCAAAATGTTGCCATTTCTATCTCAACATCTCTCAGATCTGATGATTTCTACTCATGTGGTGACCCTCTTAGTTCAGGTCCTTATCCCCTCTTGTCTCAGTGATTTCAATGGCCTCCTAATTGTTCTTCCGCCCTAAACTCTCTCTACTCTACAGGCTCCACACAGCTGCCAAAGTGATTTTCCTTAGTGTTACCCTGACCACATTCACTCTCCTCTTTAATAAAATAAATTTTAATTTTTTAATAATAAAATATTTAATTTAAAATTAAAATTTTTTTAAATAAAATCCTCTATGATCAAATATAAACTCTGCTTAGCCTCTAAACCCCTTCACAACCTGGCTCCAACCTTTCTTTCCAGATTCATTATGCATTAGTCCCCACTTCTGGCAGTCTATAATCCGGCCAAACTGGCCAGCCCACCATTCCTCACACATTCTGTACATCTGCACTGACCATCTCATGCCTTAAATACATTCCCTACTCATCTCCTCCTCAAAGAATCCCTCTGTTCCTTCAAGAAGTAGTCCAAACAGGAGTTCTCAACGTGGGATACATGAACTTGAATTTTTAAAAATATTTTGACAACTATTTCCATATAAATGGTTTCCTTTGTAAGCCTATTTATTTTCTGTTCTACATTTAAAAACATTATTCTGAGAAGAGGTCCATAGGCTGCACCAGATTGCCCAAGGGGACTATGAGTTAAAAGAGGGTGGGGAGCCCCTCTTCTACATGAAGTCTTTCCTGATCCCTTAAACTGTTAGTACCTAAACTACTTTCTCTTCATGTAGTATTTATTCTGTGTATATACACAGTCTCCCTTAATAAAATACAAGCTCCTTGAAGTACAGATAATTTTATTCTTTGTATTTATATCCCTTGTGCCTAGCATGGTGCTGTGCACATAGTAGGTACTATATAATGGCATGTAGTAGGCACAGTGACTGGCACATATTAGGTGCTGTATAAATGACACATTGTACGCATCGCATCTGCACATGGTAGGCACAGTGCCTGGCATAAGTAAGTACTATATAAATGTTTATTGCCTTCCCTTCCCTTCAATGCATGTTGACTGACTCCTTCCCCCTCCAAACAAAGGTACTCACAGCTTGTACATTTCATACCTGTCATTTACACCCCCAGGGCACTGGAGATGCAAGTTTGAACATCACCTGTATAAAGTACTTAGCTGAATCCTCAGGAAGATTTCCAAAGAATGTATAAGGGAAATAAAGAGGGCCAAGGATGGACTCTTGGGAAATCATCTATCTTAAGAAATCAAGAAAGGTAAAAGGAGTCAGCAAATGAGACAGAAAAGGAAGAATTTGTCTCTGAAGCTGGGACATTTCCATAGCTAAGAGGAATTGGTCAACACTAGGCTATAGATATGTCAAGGATGAATGGAGAAAAGTCATTGGATGAATGGAGAAAAGTCACTGGAATTGCCAAGTTGCTCATTACTGAGTGACCTATAAGAAAGTAGAATCATTACAACACTGTAAGGGATGCTGGTCTTCAAGGGACTAAGGAATATGTGGTGATAAGGAAATAAATGGAATCTGTAACTGAGAATTACTCTTTCCAGAAGTTTAGCAGTATATATGAGCGGAGAGAAAGGTTGTAGGCTCAAAAGAGTAACAAAACTAAGGAAAGGTACTTTTAGGATGACTTTTTATATATTTCACAAATCACCAAACTAGAAAAGCAGGAAATTAGAAACAGAAAAATCAAAAGTAAAAATTCCACAAAATTAGAAGGTGAACAATTTCTAAGGATTTCTGGGAAAGGTGCACATGATCACTAGTCAGCACACTATGGGTGTGTGGCCTCAAAAAATGACAGTGCTCGTCGAATTTACCCTTTCAAGAATTATAAACCAGAGGTTCTTGCTTAACCTCCAATGCTTTAGAACACTGAACAGTAGGCATCAGCTTCTAGGCCAATATTTATAACTGTGTATTTGGATTAAAAAATCTGTCTGTTTATGCTCAGTTTCCACACCTGGAAAATGCCTTATCCGAAACACCTATAATCAAATTTAAAGCCTCAGAGCTGAAAGGAGCCTTGAATTGAGGTCACATAATCCAGCACATTTCCTAAGTCATAAATCAATTCTACAACATCACTGATTTGAGTGATTCCAGTGATAAGCATTTCCTGAAGAAGTACAGAAAATCTGCCTCTCCATAAGCTTTTATCCACTGGTGCAAGTTCTTCCCTTTATAACCAAGCAGATGAAGCTACAACCTTCTTTTATGTGAAAATACCTTAAATTTTTAAAGACAAAAGAACTCATGTCCCACACCCAGCCCTGTAAGCGTTTTCTTCTCTAAGATGAAATACTCTTGTAACTGGTTCTCAAAAACAATGTCATATGAATCAACATACTATCATAAGAGCTCTAAGAGTAGCAGAAGCACGCAGACCACTACTGGGGCTTATAACCCACAACCATCAACTAGGGAAGTAACAACTCCTGTGGAGAAAGCCAGCCACTTCCACCAAGTGCCAGCCACATAAGCAGGTGGATCAGGATAATGGATGCCAGGAGAGACTCTGAGGGAGCAACAGAAGGCAGAGCATGTGCCAGGAAGGTTCAATCACCATTACCACCACCAATCATACTGATAATCAACTCCCTTCAGACCAAGAGACTCAGGAATAGCAATGCCTCACTCAAACCATCAGAACTACTTCTAAGCCATTCTCCACAGTCATCATCACAAGAAACTGTAGAAAGAAAGTGTACCTTCCTCATCAACACCAAAAACTACTACTGATCAAGTGCCACCAATGGAAAGATTAACACAAGAGTCCCAGAAGTGGCATCATCACCCCCACATCACCCATCCCCTAGACCACTAGCCCTCAAAGCCACCAACTGGGAAAGTCGCTCTGGAGAAGAGGTCAGTCATCCCCACCAAGGGACAACCAATTGCAACACCCACTGTAGACATGCCAGCCTAGTTGAAGCAGCAAAACACTCTGGGGGACAGAGAAGAGGTGGGAGCCAGGCAAATGAACCAACACTACCACTATCATCTTGACTGCTAGTCTCCTCAGACTCTGATAAAGACAGCCTGGAACACTATACCCAAAAGCCTTGAGAATAGCAATGTTTCCAGTTCAGTACTCTCAGTCATCACCCTGAGAAGGAATCCCTGGGCAGATGTAGCCTGGGGACTGCTCCTGTAAGGCCTATGGTCATAGCTACTAGAGACCAAGGGAGGAAAAGTTTTTGCTCCCAAAGTCCTTGGCACAGTCAGAGGGTTTTACATCAGAAAGTAGTATGATTTTATCAGTGGAAAGGACGTTAAAGAAAAGGAATGATCATCTATTTGGAGGCTGTACCCTAAAGAGAATGGGGCCTTCTACTTGATCTACATCTGAAACCTTCCTTATGGGTTGTCTTCCCCATTAGGATGTGAGCTTCTAGGAAGCAGGGACGACCAGGCCAATTTATTTATATCTCCAACACTTATGGCATAGCATAAACGCTTCACTCATGCATTCATTTATTCATCACAGCAACCCTCCTCTGGACAATACCTTAGAAGTGGTACCTAAAACTGCACAAAATATTCCCAAAGTGCTCTAGTAAGAAAAGGGCAAAAAAGGACTGCCATCTCCTTTATTCTAGCCCCTATAGTGCTATTAATGGAACCAAGAGATTTCATTAACTTTTATTTTATGGCTGAGGGTACAAAAACTGGAGGCAGGAAGACCTGGGTTCCCCAGGCAAATCATGTAAACTCTCTTGAGCATTAGTTCCCTTAACTGTGAACCTCATAAGATTCAAATGTTATAATGTATGTAAGGGGCCTTGGAAAATTTAAAGCACTTTAGGAATTCCAGATATGATCATGATTAATCCATATTAAGTTTTTAATTCATAATATTCCAAAGGTCTTTTTGATAAAACAACTGTATGGATAGGGCAGCTAGGTGGCAGAGTTGATGCTTGAGGACTGGGCTTGGAATCAGAAAGACATCTTCATGAGTTAAAATCTGACCTCTGACACTAACTAGCTGTGTGATCCTGGGCAAGACACTTAACGCTGCTTGCCTCAGTTTCCTCATCTAAAAAATGAACTGGAAAAGGAAATGGCAAACCACTGTAGTATCTTTGCCAAGAAAACCCAATGGAGTCACAAAGAGTTAGAAATGACTGAACAACACAAGCTATAAAGGTAGATTTCCTTCCAAACAACAACTTGCATGGTCTTCTGAAACCATGTTTGGGACTTTATATTTATTTCTAAACTGCATGGGACTTTATATTTATTTCTAAACTGCATCTACCCCATCCAGATATTTTATAAATATGGTTATTTCTGGGACCTCACAGGGCTGTTCTGACAATCGAATGACAACACATATGAAAGAGCCAAGCAAATGTACAGTGTTCCTGGGTACCATCTATCTTTACATCACTTCACCATTTACAAATAAGTTGCGAAAAGGGGGCAAGCATCATTAATAGTGTTTTATAAACAAGCAAAGAGAATCATAGGGGATCAAGTGATCAGTCTGAGGTTATGGACTAGTAAGTGGTAAAGCCAGGAATTTTTCCCAGTTCTGAGACCCCACATTCAGCACCCTTTTTCTGTTATAGATAGTATGAAATTAAAAATCAGCAGACTTAGCTAGCCATAAGAACCCTAATAGAGTCATTTCATTTCTCTGAGTCTCAGTCTCCTTATACCAGAGAGTGAGGATAATCCTTGCATTACTCCTGGAACTGGCACAAGAAAAAGGCTCCCAAGTGAGCTGTTATGGTTACCTCTGCCATGACTGACCATTTGATCTTTTTACCTCGTGGTATGAGAGAGTCAGAGGTGCCTGGCTCTTCTCACAGTATCTCTGTGATCTGGAGCAAATCACATCCCTTCTCTGGCTCAGTTTACTCCTCTGTAAAATGGACTATGAGCCATCTAGAATCCAAGGAATACGATAATAATTGCATAAAAGGCTCCTATTTACATTCCATTTCAGCAAGTATAATATATCAAGAAGAAAATCATTAGAGGAATTCAGGTGTGAAAGGACCATATCAAATGTTCCTTTGCCTCAATTCCTAAACCAAGGGGTCTTTCATCATGTTCTGAAGGTGTAAAGAGGTAATCATCAAAGCTGCCATGAACTCCATCCACCATCTCTACCCAGGAGGCTTTCTGACTACAGTTAATAAAAAAAAGGAGCTCAAAAATGTGAACCAAAGACTTACCATCTCTCACTGGTGAGAAGAGGTCCCCTAAACTACTTCTCTCTCCAGAATCATCATAGCTGGAGAGTTCTAAAATGTTCCCACATTCTGTCTCTCTAGATGGAACAACATCTGGATTTGTGCTGCGAGGCAAGCCTGAAGAAAAAAATAATACAAAATTAAGTCTTGTGTCACAAGGAATTAGAAGCTAGACCTGCATTCAAAAATTGGAAAATTGTACCTGTTATGGGCAGTGTGGCGTTTAGCAAGGACATGGTTTCATCATGATCACTACCACAAACACTAATACAAGGGAGCACAGAGAGCAAGACCCATTTCTCCAGCATCCTTTGAGTTCTACAAAGTTGAGTTTTTAAGGGAGTAGAAGCTTACTCTTTCAATTACCACAATTCTGTTTATCCTAACCAATTCTGATGTAAATCCTGACTAGGATATATGATACCCTTCTCTGATTTGGGGGGCATAGAATACTGAATGTTATTTAATCTTTCCTTGAAGATCTGTGTCATTATTAAACATCTATTATTATCGTAGGCTGGAATTGACAGATAATTTGGGTATTCGGGGCAAATGGGTTCTGAAGGGAGCTTAGGGCCCTATTCAGAGCAGAAAGCCTAATTTTAGGGCAGGTGCTCAGAGACACCTGTTTTGGAGATTCAGTAACCCCTTTTGCTTTTTTCTTCCTTAAGAACTATGTTCCAGAAGGTTAAAGATGCTCAGAGAATAGACAGTATTAACCTCATTATCAAATCAAACATTAATCTCATCGAAAAGTGGTAATTTGGTTTCTACTTAAATATCTCTAGTAATAAGGAACTCACTACCTGCAGGCAATAATTGTCATGTGGAAATATTTCCTTATCGTTAGCCAAAATCTATCTAACTTCTGCCCAGTAATCTTAGTTCTTCCTGCAGGATAATATTACCACATTATCTGAAAGGAAGGGACTTTAGTATATTTTTAGAGGGAAAACACAAAAGATGCCTACACAGTGTGCTGACTTTTCCAAGTCCTATTTTTGGACAACTTGCTTGGAGTATTATCTGATATGAAACTATGGAAGCCAATTATTTACATAATAAGCACCAGCCAGAAGCCTCCAGGAGAGCCAGGAGTCAAAAGCCAAGATCCACAAACCTGGCCAAAACAAGATGCCTTTAGCAGCAGCATACTGACAACTTTTCAAGCTTTCAGCTCTCTGATTTTTCTGAAATTATTAGTGAGTGGCAAGAAGACTATAACTGAACATCTGACAAATATTTTTGGTAAATGTCTATTTCTGGATATAAGACAAAAGTCTGTGCAACCAGATAATTATCACAGTGGTCACAGTTGTAGACATATGCTACAAAGATCCTAGAATATAAGGAGGCATCTCTTTAGAAATGGCTCCCTTTTAAACAAGGCTGACAGATCTGAGGGAAAAGTCTGAACCACATAAATCAAAGGAAGGGTTTCCAAAAAGCATTTAATAAAATCTATCCTTTTTTTCTTATATTAACAGAGAATGTATTATTTATCCTTTAGAATAAAAATAATTTTCTTATCAATTTCTAAGACTGTAAGGTGTATATATACAGACACAATATCTTGTTGGTGAGTGAAAAAAAACTGTGGGGGAGAAAAATTTCTCTACGAAAAATCTCAAAAAGGTATGAGACTGAAATAAATTTCTGTTATTCATGAAACAAAACAGCATCAAAGAAATACAGACTCTACAAATTAGAAGGATGGAAAATCAATCAGCATTAGTCCACCCTATCTAAAACATAAGTTTCTCAAACATTAATCTCATTGAAAAGTGGTAATTTGGTTTCTACTTAAATATCTCTAGTAATAGGGAACTCACTACCTGCAGACATTAACTGCCATGTGGAAATATTTCCTTATAGTTAGCCAAAATCTATCTAACTTCTGCCCAATTATCTTAGTTCTTCCTGCAGGATTCAAGGTAAAAAAGTGATCTTTCTTCTACATATTAGCCATTCAAATATACAAAGACAGCTTTCATGTTCTCTCCCTCCCCCAAAGTATCTGCTTTTCTAGGGTAAACATCCCTAGTACGCAGCTATTTCTTTCCATGATGGGCAGTGATTCTGTCAAGTATCTTTATAATAGCAAAAGAATAGCCAAGTCAAGTAGAGGCAATGATGATACTAATAATGACGACAGCAGTTGTAGCAGTAGCAGCATTTCATACAGCACCTTATAGATGTTACTTCATTTGATCCAAGTTTCTATAATGAAGCCTACTTAAGTGAGTTTCACACATACCACAAAGGAGTCTTACAACTCTCAAGAATTACACGTGATTTGAAGATTTACCACTTTACCTTTTCAAAATTTACTCAAAACACTGTAATACCATAATGGCTTAAACAATAAATTTCTAACAAGTTACAAGTAAATTCACTTTCAGTATAACGAATTTGCTGAAACAGCCTAGGTAGGTCTTTGCTTCTTCACACACACTCTAAAGTTATTCATGTGACAAAGGTTATTAACTAAGATGATGAGAACCATAGCTAGGAAACACTTGTCCTCTCATTTAAAATGTCATGGTTTGCTCCTCCATTTAAAAGTAAGAAATCCTCCAGAAAGAAGTGACTAATGGAGCTTGGTCATTTTTGCTCTGGACCTGTCAAAAGACTTGTCAGTCTTTTGGTCAAGCTGCTGAACCTCAGCTTTTTTCTGAATTATTTAAAAGGGGGATTAAGTCAGACAATCATTAAAATCCTTCTCAGTCCTAAAATTCAGTAAATCTATGACTCCTCACCTCCTAATTTATAAATATGAGACTGTTCTTAAAGTTCTTAGTTCTGCAACCATGGGTTTTTTTAAGGATGCATGTTAGGATAGCTTCTAATCTCAATTATAGTAATGCTGGTCAATGATACTTGTGGGCAAATAGTAAACTCTATTTCACCTACAGGGTAACTACCAAATGGGTATCATTAAGCAATTCCCTTAGTGAGACTAAGGGGACAGCTAGATGGCACAGTGGCCTTGGAATCAAGAAGACCTGAGTTCAAATCTGACCTCAGACACTGACTCTGGGCAAGTCACTTAATCCTATCTGCCTCAGTTTCCTCACCTAGAAAATGAGCTGGAGAAGGAAACTGCAAATCACTCTAGTATCTTTGCTGAGAAAACTCCAAATGGGGTCATGAAGAATCAGAAATGACTGAAAAAAACTGAATAACAGCAATCAGATAGACTGAACTTTTTTACTGCCTCAAAAGTGTTGCCATCATGAAAGAGGAAGACTTCCAAAAACTTACATTCAATAGCACTAATTTTATAATTCTTAAAAATAACTAGTTTGTATAATAAATTAATTCCAAGTCCTGGCAAAAATTATTTAATATTATACTGGAAAAAAACCAACAATTTTTCCCTAAGTGAATTAAAATGCTATTACATTGGACTCTATAATGATTTTCCCTGTAACTATCAAGGCTGACAGGGATAATACAGATATCCAGGGCTAATAAAAAATGACTACTTAGTAGTCTCTAAAAGTACTCAACACCTCAAATATATGAGTGAGAAACAAGTGCTGGTCACATGAGAGTCAGAATGTGGTGGATGGGCTGAGAACTCTACTGCAACCCCACAATGTCAGGGGAAAAGACCCCCACACATTGGGTCTAGGCCCTGGGCACATTTAAGGGAAGGAATGGACAAAGAGCACTCAGGACAGGATGAGATCCTCACTCCAGGAAGGAATGTTCAAAGGGATGAGATCACAGATTTATTTGCATATTTTGAAGACTGAATATCCATTACTATGGAAGTCAACAAATATACCATCTATTTTACAATCAGGAAGGAAGATATACCACAACCCATGAAAGAAAACATTTTTGCTAAGCCTCTTACACTTTAAAATTAAGACAGACATATACAAGTATTTTTGTACCAGAAAGTAACTACTATTCTGGAAATGACCTTGAGCATTGAAGGCATCAACAAATACCTCTTGAATAAGTGAAAAATGGCATCTCTGTATGGTCATTTCCATACCAGCACACATTGAGGATTTTTCGTTTAATTAGTTGCTAGAAGTTGCTGATGTGACATATTTCTTAGTACATACTAAAAAGGTTTCCTTCCTTTCAACAATTTAAGAGTGCTGTACCATTGTACTCTATTGAGGGGCAAAAGCAAATGGACCATTTGGTCAATGCACAAAGAAGCAAAGTAATACCATGGAAAGAAAAAGCTTATCCCAAAGATCTACCTCTAAATAGTTTAAAAAAAAAAAAAAAATATATATATATATATACATATATATATATATATATATTTCAATGATTTTCATCTGTAAAGTCATCATACTTTAAAATGCAGCTTTTCCTTCTTTCTATTTTTGAAATAACAATCAGAAATAAAATATAAAATAAAGGATAATGTACTTAACTGGGTAAGATTAAATCCATGTTTGGGGAGAATACTCCATGTTATCTCAACCTCATATATCTGAAGACTCTTTGGTCAGGCACCAAGAATTTCTATAACCAGCATCATTGTGTCAGTTTGTAGGTAGCTAGTATTCTTTACTACATGCACTGTTTTCATTTTTAACATCTTTTGAAAAAAAGGAAACCTAAAACTTTTACTTAAATACAAAAAGAAAACTAAACTTGCTTTAAACAAAAAAATACAAATAAAACTGGAGTTTCAGGGAAAATTCAGGCTATGTAAATCCAATGAAAAATATTACAAATATTAAGGTTTACCTGATTTGTCTGGAACAGCCACTGATCCTTTCCCTTCAACTGTAGTCATGAGTTGAGATAAAACAGCAGTACCTGAGAGAGAAGCTGATTCTCTGACAATTCCAGGATTTTGGACTGGTGTGCTGCTCACTTTACCCGTTCTTTTGTTCAAGGCAGATTTATTTGAAGAGGCTTTATTTAAACTTGACTAAAATATGACAAAGAATAAGTTTAAAATTTTTGATTACTAGTACTCCAAAAGTTTAGTTATTTTTAAAACAGAAGTTTTAAAAGGAAGAGAGAATATATGAGAATTAAATGTAGAAATGAAGACAGGCATCTTAAAGACAAAGTTTTTCACGTGGACATTTAAAAAAATAAGACTGCCATTTAAAATTTAGTAGACAATAACATTATTCAAATCATGTTTTAAGTCTTGAACATGAAGCTCAATCTTTCCAATTACTGATGATTTTATTTAGCAAAACCTAAAATGATAAAAGAAAATTTCTCACCTTAGAAAGGGCAGAAGAGCACTGAAATGTTATACATTGCACAGATGTTTTGTGAGCAAGGACAGTCTTTACTGGAGAATTCAACATCCTTAAGTCATATTGATATATTTTCCCACGGGAAGATCCAATTGCCAATGTGGCTCCATCAGGCATGAAATCTACTGCAGTTAGGGGAGCCTCAGCCACTAAAGTTCTTAGTTGTCTTCATAAAGAAAAAAAGAAAACATAGGTCTATGTATAAGTGTATGCTAACGCAGCCTTTAAATATGCCTTATAGCTGTCACAAGACTGTAACCCTCCAAACATGGTAATCTAAATAAAGCAATATTTTAGAACTGAACTAAAATAACCTCAATACATGGCACACATACTTACTTATAAAGAACATTTGTTATCCTATTACACATGTGTTTCTACACACACAAAAAATATACATTCCTCACATCACTGCCCTTGTCTTTGTTGGGTTTGTATCTTAAACTAGTAGGAGAAGAAAAAAACAAAGGCACCTAAACCACATGCCAAATTGACATGCATTGTCCACCCACTTCCCCTACAGTCTCTGCTCCCTCCCAAATCCTGTAGCCCCTAGGTTGGAGATTCTTAAGCACTATCCTGTCCCCTCTTCCCCCCTTCACTACTGCTCTACCCTTACATCCAAAGCAAAGAGAGCTAGGACTCTTTCTTAAGGAGATAACGTTCACCTTAGCTCTTCTTAGCTGCTCATCTCTTAGATTTAGAAGCAATTAAGAGAAGAACAGAAGCAGCATTCCCCTAAAGAAGCGAAATAATACTTAGAGCTACTTGGGCCAAGGCAACAAACTACAAAAGGGGAAGCTTCTAACTCCCATAGCTAAGACTAAGTCGACTAGGAGGGAAGGCGGAAAAGGTCTGGAAAGACAACAGACTTATTCTAATAAACCATATCATATCAACAGTGTGTACATTAACACGAATATAGAGGCAACAAATCAAGGGAACAAAGGGCATTACTATTTATAAAGCCCCATCAAATTTGAGTAGTCAAGCACTTACAGTAAAATGGGTTATAATAATGAATATTCAGAAAGCTATAAAAGTAACAGCAGTGAAAAAGTTAACAACACTGGGGCAGGAGGTGTCAACTAGGACATTCCCTGACATTGCTTGTAAATCATCTTATACCACATGAATCCCATAGTTGACAGCTGTGGTCTTTCTGTAACAGTCTGGTAGCTATGTTTAGGAAAGCCCAGCATCAGGCCAGACTAGAGCTCAGACAGGATGGTACATAATAGTAAAGTACCAATATCTGGCAAATTCTGTAACACCAAAATTTTTGGTAATTAATTTTTCCTAGTATATTAAAACAAAATGAATCCTGTTTTAAATTTTATATACTTTGTTATCTACTATGAAGGGCATCCAATTTGTAAGACAGTTAATTCTGAATGCTTAAAATAAAAAGCAACTATATTCCACAGAAAATTTCTTTTTAAACATAGTAGCATCATTGTAACAAGAACACCATCCCTGAAAAAACCTTCTAGCTTTTGGAATATCCTTAGTAAAAGAAGAAAAAAGGTATCTTGTTTCAAACTATCTGCTTACCATCTTTAGTGCTATTCAAATTTTCTCTAGATTTTGCACAAGCCACAAATGCACACTTTAATAAATATGGGGCAATATTTACTCATTACCAAATGACCAAAGTAATGAAGCACTTACATCTTACTTGCAGTGTCATAGAGAATGATTCTTTTATCCAGGCCTATGGTTACAAGCAGCATGTTATTGACAGGAGAAAAGGATATTCCTGAGGCTGGAGCTTTGTGGCTACATTCAAAGTTATGGTATGGACTTTGACTGTTTGCATCCCAGAGAGTTACTACTCCATTATCAGACACACTGCCCAGGAGAGATTTCTTAAACAAGGAGTACTTCAATTGACGAATAGACTGTTAAAAACAAAACAGAAAACATTCCATGGAAATGCAAGCATATATACTATTTTGTGAATACAGATAAATATACATATGTACATAATGCAGATACTGATTAACTAACAAGCAGGTACTAGATGCTCGTGGGGTGGGTACCTGACAGGCAGGATTCTGGTTTCTGGAACAGGAGCTTTCAAGTATTCCCAGAAAATATCATATTTAATGGTTAAATCCCAGCCTCTGCCCTCAAAGAGCTTACAAGCTAATGGGAGAAAAGAGGAGGGAAATACTCCATTACTAATGACACAAAGTGGAAGGTGCTAAGTGATATAGACTAAAAAGTATGATGAAAATATAAAAAAATCACAGAATCTTGGAGTTGGAAAGGCACTTGGAAATCACTTGGTATAACCATTGTGGGGTTTCCCATTACCTACCAAATCACATTCAAACACTACATGGCCCCACTCTGCCTCTGTAACTTCCCTCAGGTTACTCCCCTCCATGCCTTATACCTTCTCGCTGGAGGGCCTTTTGGGAATCCTTGTTGCTGAAACACTTTTCCTCTTGTTCTTCATCTGCTAAATTCCTACCCATTCTTCAAAGCCCAAATACAATGACATCTTTTGATAGTTTGAACTGTAAGGTAACGAGCTCCCCACAAAGCTCTCCTTTTCCCCAGGTCAGTAATGACCACCCTGCTCCCCTTAGGGTTCAGAAAGCATGCTCTCTTCATGATTTATTGTGGAATGAGATAGGAAAGCAGCATGTGAGAACCACACATGGAGAGCTACACTTGGAGTGAGAAAGACTTAAGTTCAAATTCTGCTTTTACCACTTACTAGAACTATGTGATCATGGGCAAATCACTCCATATTAAGCCTCAGAGTTCTAACCTATAAAATGAGGATACTGATAGCAAGTCTCCTTGGTTACAGCTGATCATGCCAGCTCAGCTCCCCTCTGCCACAGGCCCTATCCTTTAATAGAGATTCAACAAAACCATTGAGACTCTGCTTGAGTATCGCCACAAATGGAGATCTCATTATCTGACAAGATGCATGATGACATTTTTAGATAACTCAAATTGTGAGGCAATGAACTCAAAGTCTGCCTGCCTCTAACTTCTAACCCTCTTGTCCTAACTATTCTGGAGCCAAATAAAATAATTTCCTCTACTACATAACAGACCTTTCAAACATGTGAATACCATGACTGTAACCCTCACCCTGCCTGAGTCTCTTCTCTCTTCTACAGCAAGGCTCTTTAGATCCTTGTGCTAGCCCCCACCATCCTCACAAGCAGGATGAGCTCCTGCTTAACCAGCTCCTTTATAAAAGCAAACAGCAAGAAGTGAAGCCAGTTCCCAAGGTGGTTCAACCAGGATAGTAGTCACAGCTCAGCTACAACCTCAGGGCATCTGCCTTTATGAATGTTATTATATCACTGTTATTCACTCACAAGAGACTTGCAGTTTTAAAAAAAAAAAAGTCTTTTTCACTGAGCTGTTGCTCTCTAAGCATGAGTCCTTCCACTGTGCAAAGGATTTTTTTTTCCTCTTGAGTGCATCATTTTAATAACACTATTAAAACTATTAAAGCCTCTCATTAGAAATGGACCATTATAAAAGCCTTCAGATTCTGATCCCATCATCTACCACGTCATCAAGTCCTCCCAGCTTCTCAACACCCACAAATGGAATAAACATGTCTTCCTCCAATGAAACAGAAGAAGACACAGGACCTAGGACAGTGCCCTATAGTGAGCAGCAGACTGCCACCTAGTGGCAAGGGTGCATTCTCAGAGTCAGGACAAACCTGTTTCAAAAATCCACTTCTGGCCTTGGGTAATTCAATTAACTTCACTAAGCCTCAGTTTCTTCCTCTGTAAAAATGGGAATCCCAATACCTGTTGCAAGTACTTCACAGGGCTTAAGCAAGGCTTAAATAGGATACTATATGTCATGAACTTTGCAAACATTTAAGTGTCAGATAAATACCAGCTCTATTTATCACTCTAGATTGTATCAAAGGTACCAGGGTGTGGGGAACCTTCAGCCTCCAGGCTATGGTCCTCTAGGTCCTCAAGTAAAGCCCACAGACTGAATCCAAACTCCACAAAAGTTTGCAGCTTTCTCTTAATCCTTAATAAAAGGATTTATTCTTTGAAGTTTGAATTCAGTCAAAGGGCCCCACCTGAGGATCTAGAGGGTCACATGGGGCCTGGAGGTCACAAGTTCCCCACCCCTGATCTAGCCTATATATTTCTATCTTGTCCACAAGGATATTTTAATTCATTCATTAGCCATTTATTAGTATCTATTAAAAACAAATTATTGCTAAACATCAAAGGAAATCGAGAAATGAGATACACTCCCTGAACTCAGTCTAAAAACCTCATAGTAATATATGATATTTATGTCAGCTCCCTAATGAAGGACAGCTCAGTATAATCACCCAATTCCTTTTCAGTGGTAACAAATCATCGCTTTAATAATCCTCCAAGAATGTTGCCAGCTTCCTGGTTTATAGATCTGAATTCACCTAATTCCTTCTTTTGACAATGAGGGGAATATTTTCTGTTTCAAGTTCCATGGCAATGTTCCTGTTCATAAATCTTCATAGACTACCAGCTGAGTTTTCAACAATCACACCCACAAGTTTGACTACCCCGGGACAGAATTCATCTGGGCCAGCTAAACTGACTTTGTTCAGACCAATTAGGTGCTCCTCACTTGCCTTTGGTTTGAGCTCTCTCTCATCCACTTTTGCTCTATCCTTTTACAGTCTAATGGTCACTTTCCTTGACAGAGAAAACAGAAATAAAGTAAGAGTTCAATGGTTCTGCTTTCCTTTTCATTCACCGAATTTTCACACCTACTCATCAAATTGTAGCTCCATTATCCCTTTTCTAAAATCTTCCTCTGCCTGGCCCCTACAATACAGTTAAGGAAAATGCTTTTGGTTGTCCTGGGAATTTACGAAAGACTTAGCCCAGAATGGGATTTAACCTTCTTAAAGCCTACTTACTAAGACTCCTCGCTCCTCAGTCCCAATCTTCTTGGTCTACCTGACCTTGCTTGCACTGTCAGACTTGTCCTCTTAAAACATGAGTCCAGATAGCTCAGAGCACAAGCCTCAGAGGTAACTTGAACTTTTCCTCTTTACTGGAATAATATACGATCATACCATCAACATATTGTTGCCTCCCAGTCTTCTTTCATGATACTTTTCTTTTAGTCTCCAGTCATAAAATCCCACCAAACTACTTTTCAAACTTTTGGAAATCTCTTTTCTAAATTCTAAAGTACAGGCAACAACATACATCAAACATTTATTGACCCTGAAGTACATACTACATGCTCTATATGTCCATGCTGAATGTTCCTTCTTTTTTTTTTTTCTAATACAAATAAATGCTAAGACAACATAGCCTATTTTCTCAAAGTTGCTGTCAGCTCCTACAACTCCAACCACTTCCTTACTGATAAGCATTAATTCCAACAGTAACTTTGCTCCTTGGTTCTTCTATCTTTCAAAAAGGAAAAGAAGTAGCAAAAGAAACAAAACTCCGGCCAGACATCCTGAAGGGCTCAAGTTTTCTACGGCTATGCCTGGTCTTTATGCCATACAGTTTTGACTTCCTATTATATAGTGATAGTGTTACTTTCTATTATACACTGTTACACCCTCCCTCCCCCGCCTTCCCCCCCTCCCCCCCACACACACTGAAAAAGAGTCTAATCCATTCATGGAAAGACTTGATAATATGGGCCTTGTGACTGGTAATGGAATGCTACCTAATAAGATAAACTTCATATACTTAAGAGGATAAGCTCTGGTAACCCTGTAATACATACAGGGTTTAGTACTAGGACTAACATCCCCCAAGAACATGATCCTCCTCTGGGGCCATATATTTCAACTGTGTCTCCAGGTATGTTTTCAAAAGGTGCCAGAATGAACTGATTTCAGTTTTATTTTCTGCCTTCCCTCATCTCCTAGCTAGAGATATAATTATGTTCTAAATTAGCTTAAAGAGTAGATACCAAAGGGAGTTGGGCAAGAAAAAAGGACAAAACAAACGGATCAATCAAAATAGGATCAGATATCTCTTACCAGACATATGTCATACATGTTAAAAAAAATATTATATCACTAGCAGCCTGACATAGCTCTAAAGAAAACTTTTACTATTATAAATCCAACTCCAGATATCGACTATCCCCTATATAAGAATTCCCTTGCTCCTGTCCCATGCAGTACCACCAGTCACAATGGTTTCAAGTAGAGGTGAAATGACATTCACTTCACCCAACTCCTTGCCCCATTTCTTTGTCATTCTAGTTCCTACATACTCTCAGGTGGAGAAAGGGCTACAAAGCAAGTATTTAGGTCCATCCTTAAAGTAACAGGTCTGACAGTCTCGAGACCATTGGATTCAGAGTCAGAAAACCTGGGGTTAACATCTCTGCTCAGGTACTTGCTATCCGTGTGACCCTAGGCAAATCATTCATCCTCCACAGGTCTTACTTTATTCAAACACTAAAAAAAAAAAAAAAAAAAAAGCAGAGGGAGAAGACTGAACTAGTTCCAGATTCTTAATCAAGAACTTGGATTTTTCTTTTAATACATGCTGTTCGTAAAATTCTAATATATAACTGATCTCTATTATAATCTTGTGTGATTTGTTCTGCATTTAAACCTATTATTCCAAAAGGGATCCATAGGATTCACCAGAGTGCCAAATGGGCCCATAAAACAAAAAAGGTTAAGGAACCCTGAACCAGACAATTCCCATGATCCATTCTAGCTCTAAGCCCTACAATTCTTTGAATCCTAAACACAGACAATGGTAGAAGAATAAGCTCCTTAGGCCAAACTATGTCCTTCACCCTTCTTTTTAAATACGGCCTGAAAAGTCTTCTCTAATTTACCCTTACCAACACTGACCCATCCTCTCATCTACAACTCTTCATCATCAAAGGACTCAGTTTATGTCATATTCCTGTGATTTTCAAGCATTCTTCAGTTTTTGGTGTGGGTAGGTGGGTGTTTTATTTCACCAAACTAGACCCTCTTGGGGAAGGGATAGTCTTTTTTGTGTTTGTCTCCCTCTGTCAATGCTCAATACTGTGGCACACTAAAATCCCTAACATGAATCAAAATAATTTTGGCTAGAAAACCCATGCAAGCAAATTCTTCAAAAAGGGCTAAAAACCCTTGTCACCAGGCAGCATTGCTTTTACCACTGAGGCAAATCAATACACTGGACACAGAGGAAATGCAAAAGGCTCTTCTCAGAAATGAAGGCTGAAAGTACAATGCTGTGAAATACAATGCAAGCCATTAACTGTACCATAACATTTCACTTAAAACTACCCAAAACCAAACTAAAGATAAATGGGTATTTACTCCAGACAAGAATAATCAGATGCGCACTTTGTTATTAAACACACATGGATACTGCCGTCAGGAAACTTCTTGTGGAGAGCATTGCTCCAGATGTGAAATCTTTTAGTAAATCAAAATGAGGAATTTTCTAGGAAGCAAACCTTAAAAAAAAGTGAAGAATTAATTATAGCTAAAGTATCTTAAAACACTTTATGTGTCACTAATAACAAAAAATAATGAATTATAAAAAGACAAATTTAGTAGTCTTTTACAGTATAAGCATACCTACCAATAATCACCTAAGTTGTACTTTCAAATGTCAAAAATTTCCCTTCAAAAAAGGAAAATGAGATGTAACTTACAAAGAGTTTTCTACATATAGCAAGATCCTAAAAATCTTAATCTCACTTAAATTGATCATACTAAAATTGTTACACTTAAAGCCCATTTTGCAAAGCACAAAATATAATAAAATGTTTGATTTCCAAGCTTCATTTCAAAAAATGGATCTCAGGAGCTGACTAATCACTAATCTGTGTGCCTAACTAGCTACAGGTAATCATAATCCAAGGGATCTGTCAGCCAAGGAGTTTTTGCAGAAACAGCAAGGCTTGTTTCTTTAGAGACATATTCCTGATCTATAGAAAACTCAATGCAGTTCAGGCACTTGAAAGCAAATTTCTTAACATATTCAGAAGATCTATTTCCAACAGAAAATTGAGTTTCTGTGATATTATTCTATAATAACCACCAGCTTCCCCCCTGCCAAAAAAATCCTAATTTCCTCATTTTTTACAGACTTAAGATTCTTGGTTTTTCAAAGAGTCCATGGAATCAATAACAGACTATGTTAATGCACTTGTTGAATACACCATACTAGTAATTTTTCTCAAGAACTCTTTTTGACTACAGCAAAAGTAATCAACACAAAAAAGAGCAATGAAACCAAGTGTTTTACAATTCTTAAGCATATATTTTAATAGAAGGAAGCTGAATTTCTCTTCATGGGTACATATGAAACCTTATTTTTAAGAAATGAATGCTTTAATCATAGTTCCCAAATGAGTGCTTCTATCACAGTTCCCTGTTCCCCCACCCCCTGTCCCTTTCCCCCAGCTGGGTACTGACAACAGCTCAGTGATGCCATATGGCTGTGAATCGTGGAACACCAGGTCCTGAATAATTAACATGACAAATGACTCAAAAGGTAATGGAAAAGACAGATGGTGGATGTAAATGCTTACAGTTAGCAGGCTGTGGCATAGTACCAACAATGCCTTGCATAAAGGATGTGGCATAAAAGGCATTATGGAAGACAGGGATAACTGGGAAAAAATGTGAGCTGGCTGTATAAGAGGAAAGAGAGACAAGAGGTAAACAAGCCTGAAGGATGCACTGATTCACCTGAGAACGAGAAGGCAGCTTTCAATGTGTCCAACAGTGAAGACAGTACTTCCACCAATGAAATTATGTCAAACTAAAGGCGATAATGCCACAAGAAACTTCAAATTAATATCTGGAAAAAAAAATCATACTCCCCCCAAGAAGGGAAAGAGCTGAGGCCATGAAGACACAAATCTATAGGCATGATCTGCCTATGACTTCTCATCTGGAGGTGAGATGTTTTCTCACCTACAAATGGGAAATAACACTATACCCAGTTCTATTTTCTTGGCAATATAAATTAGTTTGGAGGATAGCCCCCAGGGGAAAAAAATAAGAGTTGAAAATTATTATGTATATATAAATAGGAAGGAAAATCTAGTTTGAAAGATCAAAGTTTAAATCTAGTCATCTCCCTATAAAGCAGATTATGCAGTTATAGAAGCCAATTTTTACATTCAGTGAATGCTAAGGGAAAAAAAACCTAAATGTTTTAAAATTTACTTGGGAAAGAGAAACAGATTAAAAGCTACTTTAACTGATTGAGTTTATTAAAATGATACCAATGTACCTAAAAATGCTAAAATGCCATGCAGCACAATCTTGCAGATTTCTCATGTGTATAACTATGTCAAAGATCACATCATGTGTATAACTATGTCAAAAATCACACAGCCCTGTAGTTTGGCCAAACACAGAGGATAGAAGAGAAATCTCTTGAGTTCTGGCTTTTTTGACCTTGGGCAAGAAACAAGCTCTCAGTGTTATAATCTCATCTATAAACTGAGGAGGATAGGAACTAGGCCCTAACAGTTACATGGTGAAGAAAAAGGAAATCAATGATAGTATACAGATGTCATCATACACAGATGTCTAAAAATTAGAAGGGCAACAGTCATTCAGCTTTCTAAAAATATGAAGGAAATACTGTGGCTCTCTTTATATGAAACACACATTTTTAAAAAGACTTTAAGGGGAGCAGGTGCGTGAGAGAAATGATTATTAATAACCAAAGATTTGGGGAGACCCAAAGTTCCCTCCTTTGCCTAAAGTCCTCATTTCAAAATGAAGGTTGAATTACCTTTGTCCTCAATTGTGGCCAGACCACACACAATTTTACAAGGAATTTAATCTAAGGAGCCCATTGTGCTCTACACAGATCTGCCCAATCCTTTGATTGCCCTAGGATGGCAATTTAGAAGTAAATGACATCATCAAAGTTCATTAGAACAGGTCCAGCCTCTCACTGTAAGATTCATAGTCTCTCATTACTTGTTAGTCAATCAGAGCTGATTGCTATCCTCTGGAACACCCACTTTTCAAAGGGGTATATAGCCCATGAGCCCTGAGAGGGCTACTGACCTCTTTTATTAAAATGCTAGCATTATTAATAAAATGACTAATTATCCAGAAATCATGTGTCTCTATCTTTTTAAATGTTATACATCTAAAACTTTGGAAGCAGCAGGGGTGGAAAGGTAACCACTTTATTCCTTCATTTTCCCATGATCACTAAGTTAAGACATTACTGAAAAGAAAAATTGAATCCTTGGCAGTCAACATCCTCACAGGCTTCGAGGAGCTACAGGTCTTTGAATCTCTATCTACTACATTTGCCTCTATGACCCTGGATTAAAAGGAGATGTGAGTCAAGGACACTGGTGAATCCATTCAAAAGGGCACATGACTTAAAAAGGTGTTTCTTCAAACTCTAAGGACTTATGTTAAAAAGATCCTGCCCATACCAACAATATGTGGCAAATACTTCAGCCTTTCAAGTAATTGAATCTCTCACTGGGTGACATTTCTCACCTCTTTGGTCACCACAAATAGTAAAAACCATCCACAGGAGTAAGAAGAACATCCATTTCCTTGATACTATGCTGAATTTATAAGCTCATCTATTTCTTTTTGATGTTTTGTTTTGGTTTTTTGCTTTTTGGAGGGGGGAAGGCAGGGTAATTGGGGGTTAAGTGACTTGCCCAAGGTCACACAGCTAGTAAGTGTTAAGTGTCTAAGGCCAGATTTGAACTTGGGTCCTCCTGACTCCAGGGCTGGTGCTCTACTTACTCACTGTGCCACCTAGACACCCCTTTTTTGTATGACTTTTGTCCAATCCTATGTAGAATCTCCCTCTTGGTGAAGGGTTCTAAACTTTTTGTGTGTCATGGATCCTTCTGATAATCTGTGAAACCAGATTTCTTTAGAGAATAATGTTTTTTTTAAATGCACAAAATAAAACACAGAGGATCACAAAGGAAATTAATTATACTGAAATACAGTTATCAAAATATATCTATATATACATATGTATCTATATCTATATATCTATACATCTCTATATATCCACATAGAGATATATAGAGATACATAAAAAACTAAGTTCATGGACCCATGTTAAGAAGTCCTGCTCTAAGTCTTTTAAGATTTCCTAAATAACAATATTAAATTTGGGCTACCCCTCATTCTGCAAGAATAGCATAAATTTAAAAGTGACTTAAAAATTATTATATTAAATTTTAAATCCTCTTATATGCTTGACAACTGTCTTTTCTTCACTTTCTAATAAATATACAAATGAACAAACATAAAAAAAGGAAGACACCTCAATAATACAGAAACCAAATAATTAGCTGTCAAGTATTCAAAAGCTAACTGTAATAAGATTTCCAATTAGGAATTCAACTAGTACTTTGTTTCATTTTGACAAAAAACAATTTGATGTACTTCAAGCAAGTGTGAGACAGGCTCTAAACAAACAGGCAATACATTTCTATACAAGAAAAAAATTTTGGTATCTATAATAAAACCGAAAAAATGTTAGCACAGTACTTCTCACATGAAAGAAACTGAATCTATTAAAAGCTTAGGTAAGTACAGGTTTCTCATGTCCACATCTGTTATTTAAACGATTATACTGCAAATGGCACATGCGGGTAATAACAATCAAATGCACACCCCTCACATGAGTCATATACACAAAAGCCACTTATAGATTATTATACACTAGATGGCTTTTGAAGAGCCAAATGGTTACTGAGATCATTCTTTATACTAAGAAAACCCAAAGATAATGGTAAAGAGCCAAAAGAAATAACAGTACTGAAAACTGACAGTTTTTCAGATAGCATTTAAGAGCAATTCCAAATCAACTGTGAATAAATTGTATAAGTACCTCAGAAACATTTTATTAAATGCCCACAGACACTCAGGTTTTTCATTAATCAACTTACAGTTAAATTTGAAGTATAATAAAATGTGTAAGTTAGCCTAAAATTATGCAGAAAGTCATTTACAAAAAAAAAATTTAATACATAAAAGTAAATCATACATATATCCACATGTGTACATATGAGTATATCTAATACATACACACACACACACAAACACAAATTAAAACACACTTACATAAGGCGGTTAGGTAGCACAATGAATAGAGCACTGGCCCTGGAGTCAGGAGGACCTGAGTTCAATTTCCACCTCAGACACTTAACATTTACTAGCCATGTGACCTTGAGCAAGTCACTTAATTGAGCAAGTCACCCCAATTGCCCTCCAAAAAGCAAAAAAGCAAAAAACAAAAAACCACATACACACTTACAGTTACTATAAACTTACAGAACAGATTTAGGAACAGAAAGAGAACAGAGGAAGAAAAAGAATGGAAAAACGTTTAAGATTCACTTTACAAGAAGTAGGTATTTTAGGATTATTTTTTCCTTCTAAGGAACCTTGGCTTCATGTTCTACCCATGTCAGGAGACACACAATGAGAAAACCACACCCTTCTCAACCCCCAGCTTCCCACAGAGGACTGACTGGAGGCCAAGTGCAAGAAGCAGACAAGATGAGGGGGCATGACTGGACTGCAATTTGTTGCTGGAGAGGGATCACAGATTTATCAAAGCAATGAAAATAATAAACACCAACAAAGCAGAACTATGTGTGTTAATGAAAAAATGTGTGTTGATATTTATGTTTAAGTTTTGAGATAACATTTAATAAAACATAATTAGAGCAGGAACCATAACCCAATTTCCAAATGAGGTTTTCCAGTATTATTTCCTAGTTTAGCTTTATATGAAAATAACCAAATAAGATATAGATAATCACAAAATATATAGTGGAAAATGTTGATTACATAAAAGTGAAAAACTTTTGTACCAATAAAATCAAGGCAGTTAGCATTAGAAGGAAACAGCTGAGGGAGAAAATCTCTACAACAAATTTCTCTGGTCTGATATCTAAGATATATAAGGAATCTAAGAACAAAAGTCATTCTCCGGTAGATTTAAAGAATGAATAGGCAGCTTTCAAAAGAAGAAGTGTAAGTTATCAAGAGTCTTATGAAAAAATATTCCTAGTCACTAATAAAAGGAGAAAAAAATAAATTAAAACATCACTGAGGTTCTAACTCACACCAATCAGATTGACAAAGATGATAAAAAAGGAAAATGACATCTGTTGGATAGCCTGTGGGAGAATAGGTACACTGCCAATGGAGCTCTGAAGTGATCCAACCATTCTGGAAAGTCTTGTGGAATATGCAAGAAGTCATATACTCTGAGTACCCTTTGACTTAGTAATTCCACTGCTATGTATATATACCCAAAAGATCCAAGACGAAGAGGAGATGGGGAAGGAAGGGCCCACATGAAAAAAATATTTGTAGCAGCTCTTTTTGTTGAAGAGAAGAACTAGAAACAAAGTGGACACGTGCCCACCAGGGCGTGGCCAGACAAATGAAGGTATATGAATGTAAGAGAATATTATTGCGGTTAATAAAGGATGAAGGGGACTGAATTCAGAGGAATTGACGAAGAGCTGTATGAATGAATGCAAAGTGAGCAGAACCAGAAGAACCACCTATATCAATGGTTCTCAACCATCCTAATGCCAGGACCCTTTAATACAGTTCCTCATGTTGTGGTGACCCCCCCCAACCATAAAATTATTTTCATTGCTACTTCATAACTGTAATTTTGCTACTGTTATGAATCATAATGTAAATATCTGATATGCAGGATGTATTTTCATTGTTACAAATTGAACATAACCCACAGGTTGAGAACCTCTGATCTATATAATGACAATAATGTAAAGGAAAACAACCATGAAGGACTTCAGAACTCTGATCAACAAAATAGTCCAGAAGGCTGATGATTAATCACAATCCCCACTTCTTTTGAGGGATGTGCTGAATTAGAGGTGTCAAACAAGACACATTTTCAGACTGGGCTAATATGGGGATCAGGAGAGGGTTTTTATCTTTGGGCTGAGGAGAATAGTGGCAGGAAGAGTGAATGAGGAGTCAATGAGTGATGTCAAGAAAAAAAAAGGAAGAAAAGAAAAAGTCCATAAAACAAAACATATATTGAAGTGGCCAGGAACTAGTTAAGTAGAAATCTCATGGACTCAAGATTTGTGAAATTAGAAATCCAAGTAAAAGCCTTATGAACTCAGATGAACTCGAGCTAGAAGTCAGTGAACCGGCCTGTGACTGGGGTGTGGGAACCAATCTAGGTAATGTGTCTTGAAATTTCTTCTCAGGTCATCATGCCCCATGCCCCTCCTTCTATCCATCAACTCCTGCCTCACAAACTCCGCCCCCCTAGCCCCTGACCACTCCACCTCTCCCCCTTAGTAACAGATTGCTCCCACCTCCACAATAATTAGCTTAGTGACAAATTATGTTAGTTAGCAAAACAAAGAAGTTGTACCATATATAAGTTTCTGCAGTCCTGAGCTCTGGGCTGCTCTCCCTTTAATTGCCATGGAGACAACCCAACTGACAAATTAAAGCTCCTTAAAACCATTTATTTGGACTCTGTGGTCACTCTGTTAACACTTGCCATTTCAATATGTGTATGTGTGTATATACACACACACACACACACAGATATGCAGATAGATTAGGTAGACATATGACTGATAGATGAGAGCACAAGGAAATTCACATGCTGAGAGAAGTGGGACAGTTTGGTCATTAGCATTGTCTTAAAAAATATATATATACCTATATATAAATGGTAGATATCTTCTCTTTTTTGCATACTGAAATGTTCATGTTTATTATTTGCTAATTTGTTAAAAAAAAAAGGGGGGGGGCGTTGATGTTAATAATTATCTAATTTTAAAAGCTAATATTGAGATTAAACTCATTTTTTTGGAGTGGGCAGGGCAGGCAATTGGGGTTAAGTGACTTTGCCCAAGGTCACATGGCTATTAAGCATTAAGTGTCTAAGGTGGAATTTGAACTCAGGTCCTCCTGACTCCAAGGTCAGTGCTCTATTCACTGAGCCACCTAGCTAGCCCAAGATTAAATCCTTAAAAATGCTTTCTTAAGATACCTCGTTTTTTTTTTTAAGATGCAATGATCTCATTATCTAGCAAAAAAAAAAAAACAGTTCTATTTCTCATAAATAAGAATATTATAGTCAGAATATTTTAATCAGAGATGGTCACTGCATGGACTCCATCATGCCTCAAAGGAGTCAGTACCTAGTTCAGTCCTCCTCTGTTCTCACATTCAGACCTGCTGATACACTCAGTGACGTAGTCAAAGTCTCCCACTTCCTCTCTTCACTTTTACCTCTACCACCCACAGGGATGGTCAGGTCTCAGTTCTTACCACAGGCCATGCTAGGCGCTAACTCCATGACCCAACATTCTGAAAATTCTCTGTGCTCATCCCCTTCCTCTGTGGCCTCTGCCAATGCTTTCCCTGAGCTTGTTTTATCTTCACAATGAGCTCTCCTGGATACTCTTTCCTCCAACAGCTTCCAAGACCCTGTTTTCTTTGTTCACCCCACATATCCCAGACAATTCCTTCTCATCTCCTTTGCTGGATTAGAAGTGCACTGTGTCCCCCAAACCTCCTTCATGAACTCTTACCCTCCCCCCCTCTAGAGAATCTCCCCTTCAGGGAGTCCAGGAACAATCAGGGATTCTTTTGGCAAATGAACCCCAAACTCACACATCCAGCTCCATTCTGTCTCCTTAACCCTAGTCAAATACCATCCACCAGGTAGCTCTACAGAAAGGTCCAATCACTAACTCAAACCAACAAATTCAAAACAGAATCCATCTTTTCACCCTTCACCTAGCCCTTCTCCAAACTTCCGTGTCTCTCAGGAGAGCAGCACCATTCTTCCAGCTACCTACATTTACAACCTCAGGTACACAACTGACACGCTCCCCATACTGTATAAGCTGCTAACTCTTGTCAATCACACTGGCCTGATCTCTCACCCATCTATTCCTTTCTCTCCACTTCCAATTCCAGCCTCTTTATTTTAGGCCTTCATTTCTGAAGTTTCTAATTGTTGCCCTACACTTCCAGTTTCTCCCCTTTACAATCCATCCTTCCCACAGCTGCCAATTCAATATTGAAACACAGATTGAAGCAGGTTACTTCTCTGCTCAAAATTCTTCAGTAGCTCCCTCCTCCTGCTTTTGGAATAAGACAGAAACTTCTCAGCTCGACATTTAAGGCCTTTTGCCATCTGGCCCTCACCTCCCTCTCCAAACTTATTGAGTATCACTTCTCAAACACACTCTGCATGCCAGCCAACCTGGCTCTCTAATTTTTTACCATACTTTCATTTCCCACCTGGGGCTGCAATCCTTTAGAGTTCTCCATCAGAATCCCAGGAAACTGGTCATCTTGGGAGACTCAAGAGCTTTAGTACAGATCCCTCATCAGCACCCTCTGGCCCTCTCCTTGGAGGGCTGAGCCAAGGAGCTCCTCCCCAAACCTCTAAGAAGTCCTTCTCCAGCCTACCCTTCAGCTTCCCTTTGAGTGTGGTCTTCCCCCATTAGATTTCATGCTTCTTCAGAGCACAGACTATTTCTTTTTCAGGTTTGTATCCTCAGTACTTAGCACAATGCCTGACAGAGAGTAGGTACTTAATACAAGTAGCCATTATACCTTTGCAAAGGCTTCCCCACCTTTTACTGAAGGTACCACCTCCTAGCTAAAGCTCTCCTCATCTCCCCAATTGCCAGTGGTGGCTCTGTCCTCAAGTTACTTATATTTACACACCTGTAAATACATATTAATAGTTCCCCCTGATTTCACTGCCCATGTGCCTTCCTTGGTACGATTCAGCTACTTTAGGACAAGGATTATTTCATTTTTGACTCTGGATCCTTAGTACATAGTACACCCCAGCAAGCTGGCACTGAATTAAATCTCTGTTAGACTGAATGAATGTCATCAGGTCTTGGACCCTCACTCTGATTCTTCTGCCATACCACTGCCAGGCTTATTTTCTTAACATATACACCTGGTCACATCACTCTTCTAATCAAAACCTCTTCTTCTTGCTCACTTATAAATGAATGAAAAACATTTAGCAAATCCTTATTATGTGCAAAGTACTGGGCTAAGTGAGCACTGAGAATACAAAGAGAAAGGAAGACTATCCTTGCTCTGATCTCAAGCAACTCACAATGGAATGATCAATGTTCAAATGTATTTCCCTGGAAAGGAGGAATCTATGACTCAGCACAAGGAGCCAGGTCAGGCCCCAGGGCAGCTAAGACCAGTTAAGCCTCCCAAGCAGCTTGAGTCTACTTCAAAGAAAATCTAAAGCACCTGCCTGAGGGGATCTTAAAAGCCCACAAACCCAAGGTCAGTGACACTTAGTGAAAGTGAAAGTGAAACTCTGAAAATTAATTTGGAGGAAGAAAAGCCCTTTGGCCAATCGGCCCCCAGGGCAAGGAAGCAGTGGGGGAAGAGAACTGCTGGAACCAGCAGCAGGCCGCCCCACCAGGCTGCTTCAGAGCCCCTGGCTTACAGACTATGCAGGGGGGCTGAATCAACTGATCAGGGCCAAGTGCTCTTACGTTGAGCAGCCTGGATCTGGATCATGGTCTTGGGTGGTGGTCCTGGGGTGAGATTTCAGCAAGCCAAAGCTGGGGGGACTTGAAACACCACCCTAATAGCTCCGGCAGCTGGGAAAACACCAGCAATTTGGAACAGAGTTTTCCCCCTGGAAGCAGAGTTTCACAGTGATAAAAAAAAACAACCAATTAATTGACTGGCCAACATGAGGAAAAGGAAGCAAAATAAGAACTGCAATAAAACTCTAGAATCCTTTTTTGTGGACAAAAAGGATCAAAGCATGGAATGGGAGGAAGAGAGCCCAGAACTCAGAACTTCCACACCAAATGCTTCCAAGGCAACTGAAGAATGCCTAGAAGCTATACATCAACTGAGAAAGGACTCTGAAAACCAAATAAGAAAAGTGGAGGAAAAATTGGGAAGAGAAATGAGAATGATGCGAGAAAATCATGAAAAGAGAGTCAACAACCTGAATGAAGAAAACAACACTTTAA
>CM053597.1:167212900-167236577 GCA_028646575.1 Pseudocheirus occidentalis | reverse complement strand
CCAGAACTATTAGGGGGGTGCTGCATCCCCCACCAGCTTTGGCTTGCTGAAAGTGCACCCCAGGACCACCACTGAAGACCACAATCTGAATCTCTGCTTTGATTCCTTGCTCATTACCCCAATTTCTGCCAGAAGAGGAATTCTACTTTGTCCTTTCTAAAGCAAGGTATAATTAAGTGATAGATTTCAGGTCAGGAAATCTAGGTTCAGATCCTCAGCTCTTATTAGCTATGTAATCTTGGTAAGTCACTTGGCCTCTCTGGATCTGTTTTCTCATATTTAAAATGTGAATGATCATACTTGCACTACTTTATTTGCTTTATAGAGCTGTGAAGAATGAGCTTTTTAAACCTTAAAGCAATGGTTCTCAATCTTCCTAATGCCGTGACCCCCAACCATAAAGTTATGTTTGTTGCTACTTTATAACTGTAATTTTGCTACTGTTATGAATCGTAATGTAAATATCTGATATGCAGGATGTATTTTCATTGTTACAAATTGAACATAACACACAGGTTGAGAACCACTGCCTTAAAGAGGTATAAACGATGATGACTACGATGATAATGATGATTCTGCCAAGGATTAGAATAATGCCCCTGAAACTAGGCCCTAGTATCTACTGCTAACCCATTCTGATGTCAACTACTTGCCTATCTGTACTTTGTTATATTACCAAATGCTACTAAGTTTTATCTCAATTGTCTCCCCTCTTCAATGAGTCATAAATCTCTAAGGTCACACTGCCCCAAGTCTAGCTTTCCTAGCCATATTATAATAGTTATCAGACATTGAGTATTTCAAAAAGCATAGGAACATTTCATTCATTGTGTAAATAATCATTGCTATTTTATAAGTTCATGTAACAATGATTAACAAAAATAATTAAGTAGCCAAACTACTATTTTGCCATAAATGTTTTTCTTACCATTTCTCCCTAAAAACAGGTATAAATCCATCCATCCATCCATCCATCTTTCTATCTATGACATCCTGGTATATCTTTGTTTTTTGTTTTTTTAGAAGACTGGCACTAGTTCTGGAGTGAAAAGATATGGTTTCAAATCCCGTTTCTGACTCTTACTACTTGTGTAACCTTTAATATCTCTGGGCCTCAGTTTCCTCATCTATATATAATGAAGAAATTTGGTCTTGGGTCTCTTTCTAGCTCTAGCTCTAAGACAGCAGTTCTCAACCTGTGGGTTATGTTCAATTTTTAACAATGAAAATACATCCTCTGTATCAGATATTTACATTATGATTCATAACAATAGCAAAATTACAGTTATGAAGTAGCAGTGAAAATAATTTTATGGTTGGGGGGGGTCACCACAACATGAGGAACTGTATTAAAGGGTAATGGCATTAGGAACATTGAGAACAACTGCTCTACGATCTTAAGATTACCAATGTTCATCATATAGCTGCAATACAATCACTCATTTAATGACAGGAAAATAACATTTCAGCACCTTCAGTCTGCCATTATCATCAGTTGCTATAGAGATCAGCAGTATAAATGTGTAGGAGACTATGCTGATGACATTTCCTGTTAGGTTGCTTTTTAAAAAACACTATTCCTGATACTAGGTTATTTGCTTATCTTATCAAAATAGAATATTCAAATGTCTGTCTTCCCTGATAGTAAAATATAGCTGGTTTTCTGCAAATTTAATTACTGTATCATGGGCTGGAGGCTTTCCCTAAGTTACTTTGTCTATTCCACTACAATTTCAGTCTTTCAGAGTCTTCTGAATTTCTAGCAGAGAAAGTATTTATTTCTTATTTTGTAACAGTGGGTTATTTTAACCTTTTTGCTCACTCCAAATATATCTCAATTTTGTGGTTTGTTGACTGATTGCTTTCTACTAACCTAGTTTTCTAATGCTTTGCTTAAACATTTAAAATACCAAAGCCATCCTTCAGAAAAAAAAAAAAACCATGACTTAGTCAACTGCATTTGCTCAAAAAAATCTTTTGCCATTTCAACAAGCATTGAGTGGCAGAGAAGGAGCCATTCTTTCATCTTTCATAAAAACAACCACAAAAAACTTGTAGAAAACATTGTCTGGCTGCTCTTATTTAGGCAGAATATGGAAATCAAAAGTTTTATTTGAATCAGAACTAGCAAATCATCTGAGAAGTTCTTTCTGAAGAGCAACAAGGAAGAACACAGATTTATTAAGTGTTTACTTTGTAACCAAGCACTCTTACTAAGATAATGGGGAAAGACAGAAAATTTAACACCCTGTACCCTCAAAGGGCCTAATAGGAGAGAGAATATAAACATAGAATGTGAATACAAGGTAGTTTTGGGACTAGGACTAGGACAAGTAGAACTAGGAACTAGGACTAGGAACTCCATCCAAGGGGTGGAGTTGAGGAAGAGCATTCTAGGTATATGGGAACAGAGCAGGAGAGCATAAGGGAGGGCAGGAAAGAAAGCTGCCCAAGTATGGGGATGCTAATCCCAATCAAAGGTATGGAAATGAGAGATGGATTATTCTGCATGTGGAACAGGGAATAGGTCAGTAGAGCTGGCCTATAGAGTTCAAAGAGGAGAGTAATGTGTTGTTGTGGTTCATCCTTTGTTCTTGAAGAGGACTGATGACATCTTAAGTCTTTACTTGCTAGTGAACTGGACTTGAGTGAGGCAGTATGGCTCTCTCCACCAGAGTCATTGGAGTACAGTGGCAAGACAGAGGTCAAGACAACTGTAAATAGCCTAGGATGCAGGAGGTAACTTTAGTTTTCATAAATTAAGGTAAAGTGGCCAGGAACTAGTTAAGATATGGACTTAAGATAGGAGTCAAGAAACTGGCCTTAAATTAAGTGATACTTTGTGAAATTAGAAATCCAAGTAAAAAGCCTTATGAACTTGAGATAAACTCGAGCTAGAAGTCACTGAACTGGCCTATGAGCCAGCCTGGGGTGTGGGAACGGATCTAGGTAATTCATCTTACAGGCCCAGGTCATCATGCCCCATGCCCCTCCTTCTCCTGCCTCACCCCCCCCCCCCTTTGCCTTAGTAACACCTTCTGTTTATACCTGCTTAGTAACAAATTATGTTATTTGGACAATGAAGGTGAACTGTATATAAGATCCTGCATTTCTGTGCTATTGGCTGGTCTCCTCCTGGGACAGCCCCAGCTGGTACATTAAAGCTCCTTAAAACTTTTTATTCGAACTCTGTGGTCACTCTGTTAAGACTTGCCATTTCAAAGGTAATGAGTAAAAAGATTGAAAAGATGAACCAGGATGTGAAGAAATTTAAATATCAAACAAAAGTGTTTGTATTTGATTTCAGAGAAGCTACTTGCAATTTGTTGCATATGGTGTGTAATGTTGGAAGTGGTGGTAGTGGTGCAGATGATCATAGCCCTGACTTGTAGGAAAGTTACTTGGCAGTTGTATGGAGGATGGACTGAACAAGACAGAAACTTGAGGCAGAGAGACCAAATAGGAAGTTCAGGTGAAAGGAGACAGAGGTGTGAGCTGAGGTGATGTCTGTGACATAGGTAAGCTGTGCAGCCATCACCACTTTATATATGAGTACAGTGAGGCCCAGAGAAATGACTTGCTCATGGTTTACATAGCTACTAAGTAACAGACCTGCCCCCTGTCCATTCTAGCTTGTTGTGGAACTTTGGGGTTCCCAGAGATGAAGCATGGTCATCAATGCTAAAAGTAATATAACTTTATTAATGGAAAATTTTCACACACACACACACGCACATGAAAAGCATAAGGTTTAATTTGAGACACCTAAGGGTGTTAGGTGAAGGTTCCAGGATTAAGGATAGACAGGGCTGGATCACAATCTTTAAGCACAACAGATATAATAACATAATCATGGTCACAAGAGAAGGCACAGACAAATGAAGGGTGCTGCTGGGATGCAGATAAGATGATCTTTAGGAAATTAAAATAAATTCAACAGCATTTATTAAGTAACTGCTCTATACAAGGCACCTTACTGGGCAATGGGGATATAGAGACAAACACCAAGGGTCATCACATTCTACCACGGGAGGTAGGAAATGATGTGCACATACAAACTAAATGTGTGTGTGTGTGTGTGTGTGTGTGTGTGTGTGTGTGTGGACACACATATATATGGCATTGTGAAATGTGTTGAGTTTAGAATCAGAGGACCCAAGTTCAAATCCTGGCCTGTACTCCCCAACTGAGTGATCATAGGTAATTCACTGAACCTCTCTGGGTCTCAGTTTTCCTTATCTATAAAATGAATGTATTAAGATGACCTCTAAAATCTCTTCCCATTCTAGAGCTATGAAAGGGGGATAGGGACTGGATCTGTGATTTCACTAGTGTAGGGAACTACTTCTTAGGTGAAGAACTTTCCCCTATCAATGCAGGTCTGTACGTCTCCACAACTTGGTCTTGGGAACTAAGGGAGTTATTTGCCCAAGGTCCCATAGCCAGTGTGTTTGAAGTAGGACTTCTTCCAGGCTCCACAACTATTCTTCATTCATTAACAAATGCTAAGGGGCGGCTAGGTGGTGCAGTGAATAGAGCACCAGCCCTGAAGTCAGGAGTACCTGAGTTCAAATCCGGCCTCAGACACTTAACACAAAAAACTAGCCGTGTGACCTTGGGCAAGTCACTTAATCCCAACTGCCCTCCAAAAAACAAAAACAAACAAAAAAAAAACCAAATGCTAGTGGTGGGAGGAGACTGATGAAAACACTAACCACTGGGATGATCAGGAAAGGCCTTTTGTAGGAAGAGGTGCTTAAGGTAAACCTTGGAAGGAGCTAAGGATTTTAAGATGTGGTATTATGGAGGGAAGAACATTCTGGGAAGGAAGGGATGGATCCCCATGGGCAAGGAACTGCAAACAGGCCCCTTTGGTTTGTGCTTGGAGTGTGTCAGAGAGAATGATGTAAAATTAGTCTGGAAAAATAGGCTGAATTCAGACTGTAAAGGCCTTTAAATGCCAGTAATTTATCCTAGAGGCAAAAGGAAGCCACTGAAGTTTCCTGAACAAGGAAGTGATATGGTCATACTTGTGCCATCAGACTACTGGTTTGGTAATTGTATCAGAAGATGGATTCGGGAGGAGAGATTCTGGAGGTAGAGAGACCAATTAGGAGGCTTTTGCAATACCCCAAGCTGAGAGTTGAGGAGATTTTGAAGAAAGTAGTGGCTGTGTGAGTGATGAGAAGGGAATATATGCAAGAGATACTGCAAAGTAAAAATTGAAAGGACTTGGCAACTGACTGGACTGATATGGGGCTAAGAATGAATGAGAAGTATTCTCATGTTGGAAACACTGGTAAATGGAAGGATGGGAATATTCTCAACAGAAAAAAGGGAAGTTAAGATAGCGTTGGAATAGGGAGAGAGATAAACATGTCTCTTTTGGGACATACTGAGATTGTGATGCCAAAGACACATTCAAGTTTGGATGATAAAGTATTCTGATAGTGATGTAGGATTGCTCTCTAAAATAGTTAAGGTTTGATATATAGGAGGGAGACTTTGATCCTGCCAGAGCTCCCTTTACTTGACATCCAAATTTCATACTCTTTAAGTCATCTGAGGTCAGTATAAGGTCACTTAGGTCCCATCTCACATAACAGATCAGCTCAGTGATCAAAAGAGGGCAGAGGCTGTATACTACAGGGTGGGGTTAACAGGTGTGTCTGATTGTCTTTTTCCCTCTGACATCACAGAGCTGACAGCGGTTGTTTAGGATACAGGAAGTTTCCAGGAAGGAAGATCACACTAAAAAGGAAAGACACAGTCTAGAGACAGCTTATCACAACTGTTATTTGAACCTAGATTTCCTGACTCCAAAATTTAGCACTCTTCTGATAAACCACACAGTCAATTCAATCCATTATGTTTTATTAAGCCCATACTATGTGCAAGACCCCCTGCTATGTCATTGAAATGCAAAGTACAGATAAATAAATTCAAGATTATTCAAGCAGTGAGAGAGGAATCCACAAGTAAAGAAAACAAGAAAGCTTTCCCATAAGAAGTGACACTTTGAAGGAAATTAAAAATTCTAACGGCAGAGTTGAAGACACAGAGCATTTCAGGCCTAAGGGGGAACAGAGACAGCTGGTGCAAAGAAAGGTGTGAAGATAAAGGATGGGAATGACAAGTTTAAACAATAGCAAGTGGGCCCATTTGGCTTAGAAGGCAGTGAAGAGGAATAGTGTGAAGTTAGGTCTGAAAAGGGTAGCCTGGAACCAGATTGTGAAGGACCTTCTTTACATGCCTTCTTGAGCGATTTACTTTATCCTGGAGAAATAAGAGCTCCCTGAAAATTCTTGGAATTAACATGATCAGACCAGTGCTGTGGGAAGATTATTTTGGCAGCTACCTAGTGAGAGGGGGAAAGGGGAAGCAGATAAACCAATGAGGAGAAAATGGAAACAGTCCAAGTGAGACATGATGAGCTTGAACCAAGGGAGTGATGTGGTCACACCACTGCTATGAGAATATGAGCTGTAACAGATGATAGGTTTGGGGGAGGGGGGATTCCGGAAGTGGGGACACAACTAGGAAGATACTGCAATGGTCCAGGAATGGAGGGGTGATGGGCAAGGGAAGGTACAGTCCGTGAGATGTGAAAAATGTTATAGCCACGGAGCGGGAAGCAGCAGCCGTGGGGGATGGGCGCTGAAAGGGCACTGGGAAGAGAGGCTGTTTCCATTTCGTTTCGGTATCAGAGGCGCCGTCCAGCGTCCAGCACACAGTGGGTCTTTAACGTACTGACCGGTGACTGATGTGGGGACGGACAGTTAATGAGTCCCGTGTTAATTTGCCCAGTTGAGACACTTATGGGACGTTCAGCCGGGTTAAGTGACTTTTTTGGGGTCACCGGAATGGGGGGAGGAGAGGGATTCGAACCTCGGAGTCTGCACTTTCTCGTCTTCTCAATGGACTGCGATCTACTCTCCGTGGCCGCACTACAGTTCACCCACGCGCTCCCGCGGCCCGCGACTGACTGACAGCCCTGCGCTAAGACTGACCAGGCCCCACTACCACGTCTCCGCCGCGCGCGCGCAGCCACGCCCCAGCCCCGCGGCGCGCACGCGCCAACTTGGAACCCAGGCTGCGGCCTCGTGGGGGAGGCGGGACTTCCGATTTCCCTATTTTTTTTTTTTTTTAAAACCTGTTCGAGCGGGAGCCGGAAGTCGCGCTCTGAGCAGGGGCCCGGACCGTGGACTCTGTCGCCGGCTTCCTAACTCTTGCCCCCGGCGACGGAAAGGTAAAGTCCGGGCTGCGGGGCGGGGCGCCTGGCCACCAGCTCGGCCATCCCGTCACTCTCCTTTCCCCAGTCTGGGCTGCTGCGGTTCCGAGGCTTTGGAGGTCCCAGCGGGGTACCTGGGGGGCGGTGCAGCCTCCTTCCGGTCGGGCGCAGCCGCGTTCTCGTCCCGGTTCCTCCCCTCCCCCCCCAACCCCATCGTGGACGGCTCTAGTGCGTGTGGGGGAGGGGAGGGCCGGAGTGGGCTTTGGGCGGAGCTTCTCGTGGGTACCGCCCACGGGCTCCAAGGCCTTGAACTTTGTTTGGAGATGTTCCGGCGGAAGCCCTGAATGCCGAGACTACCAGGACCCGAAGTGCCCTGAAGGACTGGGCCTGGTGTGGGAAAATTAACTGCCTATAAGGTGGCCAAAAGGCCCGCCAGCCCTGTATCCAAATAGAGGAGGGTGTAGAGGGGCCCCAGAGGCCCGGGCAAATGGACATTGTGGGCATCAGCACAGATCCAGAGCTGGGAAGGACCAGGTATTGAGCACCTACTGTGTGCGCGGATAAAACCCTGGGGACTAAAATAGCCATAAGAACTAACATTTATGAAGCGCCAGCTATGCTCCAGGTACCAGGCTAAGCAAAGAGGTTGATGATACCTAAGGTTATATATAGCACCTACTACGTGTTGGGCACTGGGCTAAGCTATGGAAATAATGAAAGCTAGTATTAATTCATTGTCTTACTATATGCCAGGCACTAGGCTAAGAATAATGATAGGTGACATTTAGAGAGCATCTTCTGTGTGCCAGGTGTTGTGTGTCTGTCTCTCTGTCTTTATCTCTCCCAGAGGTGCTGATGATCCAGGCACAACACCTTCTATTCACAGGAGCTCACAATCTAATGAGCAAAGACCAAACAAATGTAGACTGGATAAGCTAGAAAGACTTCCTATATAGAAGGTGGGAACTTGAAAGAGGCCAGAAAAGAGAAGCGAAAGCCTTCCAGGCATGAGTCTCCCTCATTGAACAGATGTGATCACTCAGGTCTATGGAAATTAAATGACTTGCCAAAATCATAGGTATGTAGATCTAGAGCTGGAATCATCTAGTCCAATCCCCTCATTTTAGAAACGAGGGAACTCTGATCCAGAGAGATTGATGAACTCATTCCTAAGATCACACAGGCTGAATTTCATCAGAGGTCTTTATGACTACAGGCCCAGCACTTTTCACTGTGCCTCCTAACCTCCTAGAAGTAACTGAACCTCTCTGGGCCTCACTTTCCTCATTTGTAAAATGAGAGGATTGTACTACATAGCTTCTAAGGTCCCATACAGCTCTAGATCTTGATCCTGTAGAGGGCTTGAAGAGTTGACTTTAGAGAGTCACTGAAAGGTTGATTGGCTCATCCCTAATCTCACAGCCAGTAATGCACCAGAGGCAGGTCTTCCTGTGTCAGAGGCTGCCTCTTTATCACTGTTCAGCGCTTCCTCCCAGAAGACTGGATTTTGGATGTTTTCAGATAGGTGTTTTCACAGGAACTTCCTTTAGGACTGGAATGATTTTCCCTTCATATTCCCTGGTGCCTCAAACATAGTGGGACACTGGAATTTGTTGAATCACAAGCCTTTCCTAATTTAGTAAGTGAGCTTCTGAAATGGGGGACTGAAGGAAGGAAGCCTTTTCAACTTGTTAGAACTCACCCAAGGCTTGTACTGCACAGCAGCAACACTCATATGACTCCCCTTCATAAACTTTCATCTGCTGCCTCCCAGACTCAGCAAAGGTGCTTGGTCACCAAACCCTCACAGCTCTGGTACCACCTGCTACAGTAGTCCTTTCCAGCATCCTTCCCCTTCAACTCTCCCCCCATTTTTTCCTCCTTCAAAATTACTTTGCATAACTTTGTTTTGCATTTATTAATATGTTATGTTTGTGTATCACCCAGTGATGTGCTAGTAAATGTTTAAACAAATAGCTCCCCCTCTTCAATGTCTGTATAACAACCTTTAAAGTTTAATTTCCAGTATTAACATTTTCACCATCACTTTCTTAAGTCCATACAATTGACAAGACAATAAATCAAGCCCTGATTTGTAGTGTTTGCCAGTTTCCTAGGTACAGATGTTCACAAGGAGAATTTAACAATGGCTAGCTGGTTTGAGCTGGTTCCAGTCCACCATAGCTTTCATCCTTCAGCCAGTGGAAACTAGCTCCTTAAGAAAAAGACTGTTTTACTTTTGACTATTTCCCGTGGTATTTACAGTTCCTTGAAAAGAGTGGATGTTTGAGCAGTCTTGATTGAATTGCTGAACTAAAGAAAAGAAGCCAGAATTGCTTCCAAACAGAAGGCATAAGACTAGGACTTTAGTGGAGGTGACCTTTAAATAGATGTTCAGTTCAGTAATGCTTAATTTGTATCAAATACTCTGCTAAGTGCCACTGTCCAAAGCTTGAAAAGAAGACATGGTCCTTGTCCTGGGGAGACCTAGGATCATGGCTTTCAGAAGTATAAGAGACTTTAGCAGTAGTCTAGTACAACATCTGTATTTTAGAGATGAAGAAGCAAGTACAGAGAGCAGAAATTGACAAGAATACATGGGTAGCAGAACTTTTACATTAGGCCATTGCCAGTGGAATGTGTGCGAGAAGCCTGTGTTTGACTCACAAATAGAAGCAGGGTGACTACTAGGATTTTGGAGGTGATTCTTGCTTAGTTACTAGTTCAATTTGACTATCATTTATAAAGGGTCTGTTATGTGAAAGGTACTAGGAAAGCAAAAAGAAAATGTAAAAATGGTCCCTGCCTTCAAGAAGCTTATACTGTATGAGACGACCTCTGAGGTCCACTCTTAGTTTGTGAGCCTGTGAGTCTCAGGTTTGAGATATATAGATGTGAGGTGTATATGATTAAAAAAAAATAGTAAAGTTCTTTTGTATGAGTTAGTCACAGGCTGAACCAAATTTGGTACATTGAGTTCTGTGCCTTTTTAGCCTCTCAGTGGCCTTGGGCTGATAGTGTACCGTAGTGGAGAGAGTCCTGGGAGTCAGATGATGGCCTGGGCTCTACATCCCATGATGTTCTCCGTGTGCTGGCTTTGTACCTCATGAAGTCATAACCTTTCAGACTCAGTTTCATCTTCCATAACATTAGGATATAATTCTCATTGCTACCTCAGAGATTTTTTTAAAGACTCAGATGAGATAATGTATGTGATAACACTCTGCAAATTGTAAAACTTTAAGCAAATGTTAAGCTTTATAATAATGATGGCTTTCTACTATATTCCATATGGATGAGATTTTGGGATAAGTGAGATTTGATTGTGCATGTTATTGTGCTTTCATGGAGGGGAAACAGTCATTTGGTTCACATCAGCTGCTTCGTTTCAACATGCTTTTTGTACATTGTTTCTTATTTTTGAAGGTGCAGTCATGCAAGAAAGCATCAGATTTGCCTCATCGGGGGATGATATTAAAATATGGGACTCATCTTCAATGACTGTGATGGAGCAGTTCAACCCCCATTCATCATCCCTTGGAATCAGCTCTTTGTGTTGGAGTAGCAATAGTATCCTTTTTTTCATAAGAGCATTGTATTATATTTGAGGATTTTTTTGTTTTTTGGAGAAGTAATTCAAAATGTAGTCAAGTACTTGTTAAAACAATTCATCCATTCTGGAGGAATGGAGAAGGTTGAGGATAAATGAGGTCAGCTTAAAGCACTAAGGACGGTTTAGCCTAGAGAAAGGTTTTTTAACCTTTTCCATGTGTCTTGAGTCCCTTTAGCAAGTGAAGTCATCCTTGGACTATTTGTTGCCTATATTCACAAAGAAAATGTTTTCTGAAGGTTAGTGAAAATAAAGATGTGATTTTTTTCTCCATCTGAACCCCTGATTTAGAGGGAGAATATGGTACTTTTCTGTATATTTAAAAGGTCCTTATATGGAAGAGGAGTTAACTTCACTCTGGTTGGCCTTAGAGGCGACAATTAGGACCAATGGATATAAGTTTAATAGAGACAGGTTTTGGTTTAAGTTCAAGAAGAACTTACTGACAAGTATAACTGCCCCCCTAAAAAACTTGAAAAGGATATTGGAAAGGAGAATTGTACTTTCAGCAGGGAGTAAGACTAGATCTAAATAGCACCTTGAAACTGGGATTTTTCTTGTCTGGAAATTGCCAGCATTTTAAACAAAATAATGATAAGGTTTGGCTCTGGAAGAGGTAAAAAGTTGCCTAATTGTTCCATCCTATTGCGTTGTTTAGAACTTTTCCTTTCTTTCTATCTTGGCTGGAGATAAGTAACCTCATCTCTTAAAATGATTCATAGTACCAGGCTAAATGAGTCTTTCAGGGTTCTAAATTCCCATGATTTATCTATCACCTTTTTTCTTAGGAGAAATAATTAGGAACAAAATCTGAGACTGTTTAGCAGGAAAGGGGTCCTTAAAGAGTCCTAATTTCTACATTTTAATCTTTGAATTTTTATTGATAACTTTTGGAGTTTTTTAAAATTACCTTCACTTCCAAATATATTTTTCTCTATCAAGGGAGCCATCCCTTCTAGTAATGAATAAAAAAAAGGAAGGAAAAGAAGCAAAACTAAATTAACACATCACCAAAGTTGTTAGTATATATGATGTTACACACACGTAGTCTTCCTCTGCAAAATAGAAAGGAAGAAGGGTATGTTTATACATGTGTGTATTTGCACATATACATTTCATGTTTTTCCTCCATGACTAAGCTTGGTCATTTTAATTATATAATATTCTGTTGTTTTTTGTTGTTGTTGTTGTTGTTGTTGTGCTTTCCATTATGCTATTGCAGCCCTTTGTGTGTATTGTTTTTCTGGTTCTGCTGACATCACTCTGCATCAGTTCATATAAGTCTTCCCATGTGTCACTGAAATTTTCCTATTCATTGTTTCTTGTGGTACAATAACATTTTATTCTATCCACAATTCAGAGTTTGGTTAGTTGTTCCCAAATATACGAAACTTCATTTTACAGATGAGCAAAGTGAGACCCACAGAATATTTAGCCAAAAGTAGTGGTAGAGTTGGGACCAGAAACCCAGTTTGCTTCCTAATCCAGTGTTCTTTCTGGCACATCTCTATTATCATGGGTAAGGTAAAAGGAAAAGTGAAGCTTTGAAATAAAGAATTTCATTACCTCATTTGCTTATGGCAACCAGTATTTTGAAAATACAATTTCCCATGGAGAAGCTAAAATTTAACAGTTGATTTTCCTAGAGCAAATCCCACTACTAAAAAGTATATTTGTTAGAATGTCTAAAGTATTTAGGGGAGCTTTATAAAACCCTTTTTATAACCTTTAACCTTAATACCTTTGATCATATGGACATAATCTGTAATTTCCTAAATCACAAATTTTGTACAGATTTTCATCAGACGCTATGTATCTTCTTGTCTTTGGTGGCCGTTTGTCAGGAAGGCTGTAATAAGAATACATTGTCTATAAATCTGTGGCATAGCTGTCCTAAATTTTGAAATACTTGTCTTTTAAACTGCTACAAGTAATTGGTTTCTGTTATAGCCAACCTAAGTTATTAAATGTTACAACTACACTAGGACTTTCTGAAGATACTATATATTAAAGAAGTAGAATCTTAACTATAATATTGGATTAAAAATTTTAATTAATTTTATGAACCTTTTGAATTCTTTTTTTAAACTTCCAATGAAAACTAGTATTTTTCATGACTTCAAGAATTTCTCAGCATGTTATAAATTTGTTTAATTTTGTAAGAAACCCAGGTGACTTAAAAAGAAAAATCCTTACTACAGTGTTGCTATCTGGTGTCAAAAGATGTCATGTATACAATAAATGCATTATTCTGTGAAGATACTCTAGACTGATGTTACCAGATAGGTTAGAAATTATTTGCCTTCTTAATTGGAGCATAAATTTGGAGCTGGAAGGGACTTTTAGAGTCCTCTCTGTAGAGGTTCAAGCCCCTTGTTTTCTGGATGAGATGAGGGTTGGCTAAATGACTTGGTAACAGAACTAGTATGTGTCTGAACCCAAGGTTTCTGCCCACAGCTTTCTCTCTCTGATCATGTTTTTATTGACTTTTAAGAAAGGAAAAATGTATTGTTTGCATGCGTGTGTGTATATATGTATATGCATATCTCCCACCCCACTCCCAAAAGGTTGAGATAGGTAAAAGAATGGAAAGTAAGGGTGGAAAAAATAATCTTTCCAGTAATATAGTTAGCCAAAAATGAAAAATCTACCTTTTCATTTAAGAAAAATTTAAGAAGTTAGAATAAAGAAAAAAAATGCAATAGCAGAATCTTGATTATTTTATGTATGTCATTATGTAAATGAATATTCCCAGTACTACAATGTGGATTTCTAGAGTTCAAAAAAATCTTTTTCTCCCTCTTAGTTTCTTCTAGACCATGGGTGGGAAACCTGATCTAGGCAGTCTGTGAATGTCCCCCCCTCAAAAAGAAAGAAAGAAAGAAAAATGTTCCTAAGACTTTCATTTATTGCTTGCAAGCAAAATAAACATTTCATTCTTAGTTACAGTTCAGATCTTATGATTTTTGTTACTTGAGATTAAAGAAATGCTTTAACTAAATTATTTTTTGCGTTATTCATTTCTTATCCCACTTTGTTAAGAAAGATTTAGTAGGGTTTAGTGGCTTAGTGTATAAAGCAACTAGCCTGGAGTCAGGAAGACCTGAGTTCAAATGTGACCTCAGACACTTAATTAGCTGTAATTCACTTAACTCACTTAACTGCCTCCCCTACCCCCAAAACAACACAAAACAAGAAATATTTAGTGATTCTTCCCCACATTAAAATTAAATTGTTTTAATACTATGTTTACTGTAATCAATATCTTTCCCATATTTTATACTAGATTATTTAGTCTGTTATTCTTAGCAGAGAACTGAGATATGGTTTAAATTTATTTAATCCTTCTGATGGGGGAAAAATAGGGCGGTGTAGTTGAGGATGCTTTACTCTGTTAGTTGGCATGTGATAGTCAATCAACAACATTTATTAAATGCTTGCTGTGTGCCAGACATTGTGCTAAATCCTGGGGATACACAAAAAGAGGCAAAAAACTATCCCTGCCTTCAAGGAACTTACAGTCTAATGGAGGAGATACCTTGCAAACAAATATGTACAAAGCAAACTATATACAACATCAGCAGGGAGTATTTAATGGAAGGAAGGCACTAGAATGAAGAGGGTGTAGAAAGTGAGATTTCTTGTAGAAGGTGAGATTTCAGTTGGGACTTAAAGGAAGCCAGGGAGGTTGGTAGTCAGAGTGAAAGAAGGACTGTGGGCGGGTATAGGGAGCAGCCAAAGGGAAGGCCCAGAGCAGAGAGATGGAATATGTTGTTCATGGGACAGCCAGGAGGCCAGGGTCTGTCTTGAGCCCAAATTCATAGATGAGATATATTGTTGATATCAGTTGCTTACTGTGATATTTGGGAGATAAAATTCAAAATGCTGGCTTGCCCTGTAGAGAAATACATTTATAAATGCTTTCAAGTGCTAGTAAAACCAGAAATGATAGTGTTTACTGAAGCAACTCTAAAAAGCCCCAGTCTTCCAGTTTTTATTATGTTTCTTTTAACATTCTTCCGTATTTAATAAAATAGCTCTGTCTCTTTCAAGGTTTTGCTCCAGCTCTAAAACTACTTAGTTACAAATGAACTTTGAATAGATTTTCATGTATTGTTGAGTGTTCCATAACTGTTTATTTAGATAATTTTTTGGTGACTGCATCTGCCAGTGGTGATAAAATAGTCATTTCCAGTTGCAAGTGTAAACCAGTTCCACTTTTAGAGCTGGCAGAAGGGGTAAGTATTCCTGACTTTTTTCCTTTGATCTTTACCTTGCTTCATTCCCTGATAGTATATGGCACTTGTGTCTAATTGCAAAGATAGTTTATCAAATAGTTTATTATTCATTAGGAACTGTAAGTTAAATACAAAACTGTACTAAAATGTAATACCTCTAAGCGTAGATTATCCCATAATAACAGCCTTCCTTTTTAGATTTCTGCTAGAAAGAAGAATCACTGTAGAAGGTATGGTGATGTATTCTAGGTCTTTCATTCTCTTTGTCTAAATGAGACATCTTCTTACTTCCTCCATTTGAGCAACACTCTGGCTCCCTGACCTTTTGTGCTGCTCAGTGACTGCTTTAGGAGGCTGAGCTGGTATCTATCTGCTATCTTTCTGACTCCCAGATGATTGGCATAGTCTTAGCTCTGGGGATTCAGCCCTCCTTTTGACTCTGGTTCACCTCCAAGAAGCCTTACCTCAACTGATACTTTTTCCATTGCTACCATCACCTTGAATGTAGTGTGAGAAAGATTGGACCTGACCCAGCTTTGTTAATAAGAACAATATTCCAAAGGGATGTGTTAGTTGTGTTATCTTTTTTCTTCCTGATTTTTTTGGATTATAGAATATACTTTTAAGATAATACTGCATTGCTTAGTTTTATCTCTGCTGTCTTTAGAACATTGTTGTATCTATTTTAAAGCCCTTGGAATTATCACAATCCTTAGCCAGTGGGATAAACAGCTTAATCAGTTCAGAAAAATAAGGTATCTCATAGGGTATAATCCAGCTTGGTTTAGAGGTCAGTCAGCATTTTTTTCTGCTCTCCTTTGTGTTAAACTGGTTAGGTTAGGCTGATTAGTAGAGAAAACACTAATCCTCATTCTTGGCCACTTGTGCCAGAAGTTGATTGAAGGTGGGAGAACTATCCCCTATAAAAGCAGAGATAACTGGGAACAGAGGAGAGATCTCAGCTGCTGGTCAGTGGTATATATCATCACTGGTTTTGGAGAGAACTTGTGGGGGGCCATAGTCAATTAATGTGCTCTCTTATATGTTATCTCTCTCTTCTGTTTCTATACCATTAATTCTATACCATAATTATTGGATCCCAATAATTCATTCATCAAACATTAGTTAAGTGCCAACTAGAAGCAAGTGTCAGGAAGTGTCTTGGAGTCAGGAAGAGCTGAACTTGGAGTTAGAAAGACATAAGTTTTACGTCCGGCCTCTGATATGTAAAAGTTTGGTGATCCTGGGCTGTCACTTAATTTTGATATCCTTCAGGAGTTCCTTAGGGTTGAATACCATGTTCATAACACTTTGTAAGCACTTTGCTCCCAAAGATATTATCAAGCATGAGAGATAAGACTGGTACATAGAATAGAATAGTACGAAATACCTATGAGAAGTACAAATAAGCTATAATTATACCTATTACTAAAAAGCTAGGTAGCGGCAGTAGAGCTCTGGGCCTCCAGTCAGGAAGACTTGAGTTCAGATGTGACCTCAGACACTTAGTAGCTTTGTGACCTTGCATAACTCACTTTACGTCTGTGTGCCTTAGCTTCCTCATCTGTAAAAAGGAGATTATGATAGCACTTACCTCCCAGGGTTGTTGTAAGGATCAGGTGAAATAATAGCTGTAAAGTGCTTGGCATACAGTAAAGGCTGTATGAAAGTTAGCTATTATTGTTGTTATTGCTCTTATGATCTACTGTGTTATTTCTTGACTTCTTTCTTTCTTAATGTGCCCATTTACCAGCACTGTACTTTAGGCCCTTATTGCCACTTGACTGGGCTACTATAGTAGCTTCTTAACTGGCTTCCTTGTTTCAGATGACCCTGGACTCCATCTATCCTAAACAAGTAATCTGTCTTCTCTTCTTAATGAGCATCGGAACCTGTTTCCATTACCTAGAATGGCCTCCTGGATAAAGTTGAAAACACCTAGGCTGACTTTCAAAGCTTTCTATAGTTTGGTTCCAACCTTTCTCAGACTGCTTCTCTTTGTGCAGCTGAAATTGGACTACTTACTACATATTGGGTGTTTTATATTTTCCTGCTTCTCTACCCTTACCTGTTGGGAAAGGGCCTAGAATGTCCTTCTCCTACATCTTTTGAAATCAGAATTATTCTCTAAGGGCAACTTGAAGTACTACTTTTTTGCGAAGGCCTATTTGGTATACCACAACTGATAATGATTCTCCCTCATTTATGCTACAGCTCTGGGCCCTCTCAAGCACTTATATTCTCATTTGTATTGTGTTTGTTTACATAGGTGCAAGAAATACCTCATAGATTATAAATGGCTTAAGGGCAGGGTCTTTATATTTATCTTTGTAGCTTTCTTCTTGCCTAGCACAGTGCATAACATTGAGTGGGTGCCAGATAAATGTTGGAATGAGAATTCTGAGACAGATTGTTTATTTGTAGCTGGTTACTCTGCCTCATCCTCATGGGTAAATGTTTGAAAATTTCAAATCAACTGAAATGCTAAATTTAAGCAAATATTCAGACACCGTCTTTTAAAAGATAAACTGATATTGAAAGTATTAATTTTTTTATATGTTCTGTTAATTATACTCATAACATGGATTTATTTAACTAGCTGCTTTATTTTTCCATAAAAAATATGCCCATTGCTTGAAAAATCTTGGGGGTACAAGATCCCAATTCTTAAAAATCCATTAATTATGTTTTGTAGTCACATTAATGAAAACTCAACATAAAAACAACTCTTTTCTGTTCCTTAGGATAAGCTAACTTGTAAAGATGGATCTTTCCCTGTACCTTACAGGTCAGTTAGAGATTTTTAAGACAACCAAAATCCAAAGATGTGAATCTTCCAAGAAAAACACCTTTGCCTGTCTTTTCCTTAAAGTTAAATTTCTAGCTGTTAATATGTGGTGTCTGATTGTAGATCTCCAAAAGAGAGAGAGAGAGACAGAGATGGAATTGGTAGGGAGGGAGAAAGAGATTGAGATTAGTCATGGTGCTAATCTTACTGTTCTTAAAAATGTTTAGGATGAAGTGACTTTTATGAATAACACTTGCAAATAAATGATGGCTAATAGGTAGCTCTGAGGTTTATGAGTTCTATAACTGTTTTGAACAGAAAACTAAAACATCTTTCTAGTTAATGTCAGGCTACTGGAATAATTTTAGATGAAAAGAGGTTAAGCTGTCTGACTTCCAGAACACTTTATTGTAGATATAACTTGCAGAGATCACAGAATCATGGCAAAGAAAGAAAGTTAATTTATACCATAAAGATCAAAGTCCTCATCATGGAAAGTTGACTGTATTGTAAAGTAAAAAGAGAGCTTTTCTTGTGACCATCAGTCTACAAGAACACTCTTGATGAGCACAGTTTATGCTTGTTCTAATGTAGCTTGTACATGTTCTTAATGTAGTTAAGCAACCATAGTTTCATTGCTGTGGATATTTTTTTCCACCTAATGCTGCAACCCTTCCATACCTTAGCAGACTTGTATTCAAGAATTACAGAGGCCAAAAAACATTTCTTTTTAGGTGACATTATGAGCCTCTCTGTTCTTAAGGGTCTTTGGTAAGCACCTTTCCCACTGGACCTCTACTCAGAGACCTTCCAGTTTAGTGGAGTCTGTTTGTGTTCCTCTGGCACAACAGTTAAGGAACCAGGGCCATCCTTGTTGGATCGTGAGGAATTTTAGAGGGTCTGAGTGGAAGAAAAGCAGAGTAATTAATAGCTGATATCTATAGAGTGCTTCATAGTTGAGAAAGGGTTTTCGGTATGATTCCTTGTTTGATTCTCAAGTGGTATTGGGAAGTAGATAATAGAAGTTAAGACTGTCCCCATTTTATAGTTGAGGTACCTGAACCTCAGTTTTCTCAGTGACTTACTCAGTGTCCCATGACTAATAAGAATTGGCACTGGTATTAGAACTCAGGTCTTGTGATTCCCTGGTCCATCTTCTTTCCATTATGCCTTTTTGCTTCACACAATAAATAGGCCAATGAACTGAACAGGCTAATGATCCTCATGGCAATTATTATTGGCACAAACCACATAAGACCTCAGAGAGAAGGGTTTGAGGCTACCTGGCCACATTTCAAGGTGGTCCCACCACTTGCCACAATCACCTCCATTTTATGTGACTAGGATCTCAGTTTGCTTTCCTTCATGCCTCCTTTTTGGTCAGACATCTATAGAATTCTGCTGTTGCATCTAGATTAGAAGATCTTGATCTGAGAATTCTTTAAATAACTTTATATTAGAGTTGGTCTTTGTACATGCCATTAGACTCTAAATTTTAGAGTCTAAAAGATAAACCTTTTGGTGGTAAGCCCTTTCTTATCCAATGAGGGTGATTAATTTTCAGTTAATTTTCAAGGCTTTTCTGATAGTCTAGAATGAATGGAATGCAGCTCTTATGAAAATCTTCATAAGCCCATCAGTGTTTGATTATTATAGTCAAAGGCAATTGAAAGTATGCTCATGGATATATTGACATTTCCTAACCAGGCTTAAGGGCTTGTTGATTTCCTAAAACAAACAAACAAAACAACTCAGCTCTGTAAGGTACTCTCTACTGGATTGTATTCCAAAGATTCACTTGTAAGTTGGTTCTTTGAAACTCAGATTCTATTTGCCTTTATCCTATTGTAAATAGTGGTTAGGTTCCCAGGCTAGCTCACAAAAAGCTTTTTGAAGTCAGTGTCTATGGGTCTTGAGCCCTGAGGCCAGCACTGGGGAAGGCTTTATAGTTCCTGTGGTGCAGTAAGAGCATTCCTATACAGGAAGGCCTGACCTTGGTATCTCTGGTAGCAAGAGGGAGGGTATGAGTGGGAGTGAGGGGATGGGGCAGGGCTGAAATTGGTTACAAGAAGGTTTCCATAAGTTGTCATAGAAAGATTCTGTTACTGGGTGGAACAGGAGTCTGTGTTTATAAATAGATAGCTATCTATAATAAGTTATAATCACTTGGATTAACAAAAATTGTTTGTTGACTGTAAAGTTCAATTTTCGTAATATTGTAAAAGAAAGAAACCTTTCATGACAAAATCTTAAGAACATAGTGTATAGATGTTGGAATTCAGTGGAAGGCTGTGCCTAGTTCCCTACCTTGGCTCTGGTTTATAGGTCATTGAAATGTCAGAATGACCTAAGAAGAAGGCATAGCTGAAAATCTCTGAGGTCTGCTGGATCACTAATATTTGATACATCATAATGCTCAGTTATCCATCGAAATTATATTTTTGACAGCATGTCAATTTGGCATAAATGAAACACATGATGAACTGTTGGGACCACCTGTACAGCTCCCACGTATGTGTTTATGCTATAAAGTAGAGCCAGGAAAATGGAGTTGGAGCCTGACAGACTCCAAGTTGTTCAGTAGAGAAGTCCTTCCTCAGAAAGACAGTTACTGCTGTAACTGCAATTATAGTGTATATTTGAGGTCTAACAGGCAAAATCTTGAGCTGGCACTCTTGCTTTATTGAAAAGATTCCCTCTCCCCCCCAAAAAAAACCCCAACAACTTGAAATTGGATTAATTTACAAGGAATATAGTTACTTAATCTCATGTTAATTTTTTGGATTTATGTGTGCACTATTTTGAATTTTGGGTGTTTTGTTTTTTTTTGTAGCAAAAGCAGACATGTATAAACTTAAACTCTACATCTATGTATCTGGTAAGTGGAGGACTTGATAGCACTGTTAATATTTGGGATTTAAAATCAAAGAGACTTCATCGATCTCTTAAGGTAAGAAACTATTTTTATGTTAGTTTACCAACTAGAATCCTCAGAAAAATTGTGGTATTTTTTTCCTATTTGCTGTACTAACCAAGTTTTTCTTTGGCAGAATTTTTAACATTCAATCAAAGTAAGATGCTTCAGATTTTATGAGACTCAATTAAAAAAAACTATTAAATCCTCTAGACACAAACCTTCTTTTCTTGTACAATTTTTCTTGAAAGTTGTAAATTATTGTTGTGTTTAAGCTTTAAGTTTAAACTTCTTGTTTTAAATAAAATGAACCATCTCATCATTTTTTATTAAAGCATTTTTTTTTTGGTGTAATCACTAAGTTAATAAAGAAAAGAAAGAGTTCATGGATAAATGAAAGAGGGAATGGTAATGGCAGTTGTTATTGGATCTGTAAATCATTAGAATCAGGAATTTTACTCAGGTCCTCTAAAATATTCTACTGCTGGGTTGTTTTTGTTTTTTACATTAAAAAACTTGGGTATTTTTCTTGTTTTTAGTTTCTAAAATTGATTAAAATCTCTGTGATTACCTGTGGGCAAATTTTTGTAGTGGTCATTTTGTCTTGGAAATGAGGCAGATGTAAGTCCTACTGACCTTGATGTCATTGAATCAGTTCAATATTGTTAGAGAAATGAACATTACAGAAAGATGAATGGTTTTTTCCCCATTTTAATCATAGCCTTCAGAATTAGAAGCCTTTGGGGGATGATGCCTGTTAACTGAAATTGGAAGGTCATCAACTTTTTACAATATATATGTGACATATTAGATAAATGGAAAGTTCACAAGCTCTTCCTAGAAGGGCAATATAGATTTTCTTTAAATTGAAGGCGATAAAATAAAACCATATTTAGATATATACATTTATTAGAGAGAATGGGAGAGCATTCTCTCAACTGAAAAGAAATTAGTATTATATTCTCAGTTCTGTTAGTTAAATGCCCAATTTTTTAGGCAAAACACTATGCCTTAATTTTCACATTTGAAATAAGGAAAATACTTATGTCTTTCATAAATGAAAGATGTTTGCATTGTACATTAAAAACAATTGATATATTAAAACAATAGTCCCACTTCCATTCCTTCCTGTCTCATCCCTTTACAGTTATTGCCTATTTGGAATAGGAGCTGTTCATTTAATTTAGTAAAGGAAAAAGAACTTTGAGACTTATAAGATGCTCAGAAAACCTTTCTGAGTCAGATGTGGTAGGTACATAAGACCTAGCTTCATCTTCCTAGCTACTAGGGCCGCTCTTCCCACTCCATTTACTTATCTGTGTACATGTTGTCTACCTCAATAGAACATAAACTCCTTGAGGGAAGGGACTGTTTGATTTTCATCTTTGTATTTTCAGCACCAGCACTGTGCCTGGCTTATAGTATGTAAAAAAAATGCTTGTTGATTAGTGTTACAGAAAATAGAGTAAAAGTTTTTATCCTTTATATTAATGCTAATCTGATCATTACTAGCTATATGATAGTAAATTGGTTTTGTATCTTGAATGAGCTCAGGTACAGAAGACTGGAATCCCTCTCTTTAGCCTTAACTTTTTCCTGAAATGAAGGAAATGGACGATTTAGTACCATTACATATTCCCTTTCTCCTAACCCTGCCTTTCCCCACCCCTCCCCCTTCCAAAGAAAACTTATTGTTGTATAGATTTAACACTAGCCTTTATATAATTTCTATATAGAAGGACATGTTAAAGTGAAAACACTTAGATTGACAAAAAAATGTGCTATAACAATTGAAAGTATAGGCTGTCAAAACAAATTTTAGGAATCTTATTTTAATTTATCTCTTTCAGGATCATAAAAATGAAGTAACTTGTGTAACGTTTAATTGGAATGATTGCTACATTGCTTCTGGATCTATAAGTGGTGAAATTATTTTGCACAGCCTAACTACCAATTTATCCAGTATTCCCTTTGGTCATGGTAATGGCCAGGTATAGTATGGGCATGAATTAAATTTTCATTTCAATTTTGGGTTATTGCACTTTAAATGATGAAGGCAAGCCAGAATCTGTTGGTTGAAATTTTTTTGACTTATTTTAAAACATTTTATATTTCTTATTTTAAAAGGAATAATATTTAGTAATTTTCAAATAACTAATCCTACTGATAATCTATATAAATATGTGGGGGTTTTTGTTCAGTCCTTTCTCAGTTGTGTTCAACCCTTTGTGACTCCTTGTGTGGTTTTCCTGGCAAAGATACTGGAGTGGTTTGCCATTTCCTTCTGTAGCTCTTTTTACAGATGAAGAACCCGTGGCAAATAGGGTTAAGTGACTTGCCCAGGGTCACACACCTAGAAAGATGAGTCTTTCTGATTTCAGGCCCAGTACTCTATCCACTGAGAACCTAGCTGCCCAGAGATACTTAGTCTTGTTCTGTTTTGTCTGTTTGAGTGTAAGCATGTTGGTGCCCTGGGCATCAGCAGGTGGCATGGCTCTATAAATTCTGTTCCTTGATTTCAAGGTTTTTTTTTTTATATTTTAAAATTTGTTTTCTTGTTTACATCATTCATTTTCATTACATTTTTGAATTGCAAATTTTCTTGCCATCTTGCCCCTGTCCCAACCCTAAAACCGCAATCCCACTGTAAAGCCCCTTCCCTGCTGTGCTCTGTTGCTTCCTGGTAGAGCAGGGAGGGTCTCCCTGTCCCAGCCCCTGTATATCTTAATTCCTAGTTGCAGGTATTGCAGAGCTTTAAATTCTAGATTCTTTCGATTCCTCTCTTGTCCCCCACCCCCACTGGAAGGACAGTCAATTCAATACAGGCTGTGGATGTGTGATTATACAGGACATCTTCATAGTGGACATATTGTGACAGTGATCATCTGTCTCTCCT
>CM053597.1:167172395-167212400 GCA_028646575.1 Pseudocheirus occidentalis | reverse complement strand
GAGGTGCTTCCCTAAATGATGACTGTGAAGGTGTGACTGGAATTAAAACTGGTGGTTTGGGGGGGGGGTGATTCAGGAAAGTCTCTGGTAAGGAAACTTGTTCTACCAATGGTTCCAAGTCTCCTGTGACTCTTTCCCTTTTGGTAGTAGTTGGGAATACTCACAGACCTTATTACTTGTGAAATATATGGCTAATGCTACAGTAAGACATTAAAGAACACCAGGAAATAAGAGATGGAAAAGAAGATGAAGGAGAAAAGTCGAGGGAGAGGGGAAGAGAAGGACAGAAATGCCACAGTCCCCTTAATTTCTTTATATGGCAGTAGGAAGAAGACCAGAACAAGTCTTGAGCATAGGGTGACCCCTTCTAAAGGAGTGGTCATATTTGACTACTGTGACTTTGGGGACAGAAACATATCTTTAGGACAAATGGTTGCTCATTCAGATGTCTCTCTTTCTCTGTTTCTGTCAATCTGTCTCTTATCTCTTCCTCATCTGAATAAAACCTCCAATATTTGGAACTATATGCTTTCAAGTAAGTAGGTCTCAATAAATGGTAGGTAATCAATGTACACATTTCCTCAGATTTCCTGGGTAGTGGTTACAAGAGAATGATACAGTCTCCCAAAGTGTACCCAGGCCCTTTGAAAGTCTTTAACATACAGCACACATTGTGAAATCTATATAGAGTGGTTTGAGAGAGTGTGAAGGAAGGAGTTCAGGTCTATCAATGTATTTCTAAGGTTAAAAATGTATCGTTATTTGTACCATAAATATTTCCATATAGTTATGCGTGTGTGTATGTGTGTGTATGTGTGTGTGTATGTGTGTGTGTGCGTGAGAGAGAGAGAGAGAGAGAGAGAGAGAGAGAGAGAGAGAGAGATTTGGAAGAGGCCCTGTGGCCTAGTGGCTAAAGGGTCAAGAAGGCCTGGGTTCAAATCCTGTCTCTCACATGTAAATGTCAGCTGATCAAGGACAAGTCTCTAAACCTCTCAGGGTGCCATAAAACTCTCTGAGACTGTAAGTTACATACAAGTGACTTAGATCCAGAAGTTTAACACATCAGTGAAATCGTCAGTTCACCAGACTATGTCTACATCTACCCATCTATATGTACATACATGTGTCTGTGTTTTAACATTATGTATGCATACATGTATACACATACACATGCATGTTTGTTGTGGTGTGTTTTTACACACTTAAGAATAAATATACAATGACATGAGTTATCAGTCAGCAGAACTTTGCTAATTCACAACATAATCAACTGTAGACCTAAAAATTGTCATCTGGACCATAGTGGCATTTAGTTCATAAAAACAAGGATATTCCACTGAAACAAATTCTTCCAGGGAAGAAAATTTCACTGAAGTTACATTTAGGGGAATTTGGGGAGGAAAATAAACGAGTACAAATCTCTCATCTGGTACAACAGAGACAGTTTTCATCTATTTCATGCTTAATGGACCATCAGTTCATAGCTAGAAGAGAACATTAGAGGTCAGCTAATTCACTGCTCTCATTGTATAGATGGGGAAAGTAAGACCCATGAAATGGGCCTTGCCTACAGTCACATAGATGGTAAATTGCTGGATTGGCTTTCAAACCCAGGGACCCTGATTACAAATTCAATGCACTGTCCACTCAACCGTGATGGACACCAGAACCAGCATGAGAGAAAGATGTGTTGAACCTAAAGAAAAAGTTAGAAAAAAAGAGGCCAATTCACAGAAATATTTTACTAAGTAGTTCTCATCTCAGGTGGTTTAAAATAAGTAATTCCAGGTGGACTCTGCTGAAAAAGGATCCTTTATTTAGAAATCTACAGCCCCAGACTAACATTCCAGGTGTGACTATAATAAGGCTGATTTTTTTTTCACATGCACCAGAATTTGTGCATCCAAATGAGTGTTGCTGTACTGAAAAGAGTCAGTTGGGGAGACTTCTCCACTCTCTCCTTCCCACCACTATTTTAACTGTGACTCTAAACCTTTCACTAACTCTTCTTTGGAAGTTGCTCTGAGAGTTTTCATTATTGTTTCATTGTTTTTTAGTCATGCCCAACTCTTTTCTGACCCCATTTGGGGCTTTCCTGGCAAAGATATTGGAGGGGTTTACCATTTCCTTCTCCCAGTGCATTTTATAGATGAGGAAACTGAGGCAAACAGGATTAAGTGGTTAAGTGACTTGCCCAGTGTCACACAGGCTAGTAAGTGTCTAAGGCTAGATTTGAACTCAGGAAGAGAAGCATTCCTGACTCCAGGATCTACATTCTATTCACCTCACCACCTAGCTGCTCCTGCAGTGGGAGATACAAAGATGAAAAAGTCAGTTCCTGTCTTCCAGGAGCTTACAGTCTAGTACTGGACAGATAAAAAGTACACAGGTCATTGTAATGCAACAGGATGTGAAAATGCCAAAAGAAGTATAATCAGGAACATTCTGGAGAGGAGACAAAGATAACTTCCCTATGGGAAATTAAAGAGGAAGAATTCCAAATGTTTTGAGCAATGGCAAAATTGCTGAAATAAACGTAGAACCTTTCAAGGTAACTTCACAGAAAAGACAACCTTCAACAAATATTCCGGTAAAAGATCAAGCCATGGGGAGATATTCTTAGGACAGGCAGACTCTCCCACTTGGCATCAGTCTCATTAGCTCATCCATAACACCATGGGGTTAGAAATGAGTCCTTTTTATCATCTCCTGTGCCCTTCTTTGTGGAAAGAGCTGCTGCTCTGACACTCTAGCCTAACATTTCCCCCTATATATAAGACTGATTAAGAATACCTACTTTAAGCAGGGCAAATGCACTTTAAAATGCCTATGACCCTGGAGAACAGACACTTTCCATTATATACATTAAGAAGAAAGAGGCTGAAAGGGGGACAAGAGATTAATGGGAGGTCAGAGACAATTGCTTAAAGCTTAGAATTTTTTTTGTCTTTATTAATTTATTTACTTTTAGTTTACAAGATTCAGTTCCATAATCCCCTGAGTTTCAAATTTTCTCCCCCTCCCTCTCCTTCCCTCTACCCCCCCCTCCATGGCAGCATGCAATCAAGTATTGGATCTGCAAATACTTTCACATTAGACATTAGTCAGGTTATAAAGAAGGGTTGTTTTAAAGGAAATGGTTCCTTGAGATAGAGCTAGAGATTACATTTTATATAAATTCATGAATTTTAAATGCCAGGAAACCCTTTTAAAGGGATCAAGAATTCCCCTTTAATTATTACAGTGGGTCTCTATGTGGCTCAGTGGATAGAATGGCCAGCTCAGAGTCACAGTGGATAGAGGGGCCAACTTGGAGTCACAGTGGACAGAGTGGCCAGGTCTGGAGTTAGGGGGACTAATCTTCCTGAGTTCAAATATGGCCTCAAACCCTTACTAGCTGTGTGACCCTGGGCAAGTCCTGTTACCTTGTTTGCCTTAGTTCCTCATCTGTAAAATTAGCTGGGGAAGGAAATGGCAAACCACTCTAGTATCTTTGCCAAGAAAACCCCAAATGGGGTCATGAAGAGATGGACACGATTGAAAAATGACTGAATGAAAAGATCGTGGGTTTCTCCTCACCCACTTTCCTCACATATAGCTCCTGGATTTACTGGCTTTTCCCCCAAACCTTCTCTTCTCTTGTGAAGCCCTGGAGATCCAGAACTAGGCCAGCTTAGTTACTCATGTCAACAAGGCTTCATCATCCTAGTCTCTAAAGCTACTGTGGGGATCTGCTTCAGATCCAAGACTTTGAATGACCCCAACAATTACACAGGTAGCACTGGTCTGAACTCTGGAGCCATCCTGCTTTGTACCAACCCCCAAGCTTCTACAGAGCCAGTCCTCCATCATCATCTCCCAGCTGCCAGGGTTGAATGAGGTAACAGCACAGACTTCCACACCTGAGTCATTTCATATACACCCTACCTTGATAACTCTTCAGGGTATCAAGCTAACACATGTCTCCCCTAAACTTCCCTAAGGACCTACACCTATCTACATACATATCCATACACACTTGCCACTTACTCACCACTCTCATACTGCTAGACATGCCCACGAACCCATTATTCACTGAGATATACAAAAAGACATGTCATGCTTGACTACCACCTACTCATGAAACTAAACTTGTAGTATTCTCTGATCAGCTCAGCATGGCTGCTTTCAACTACCTGAAAACCTGCCTCCTTCTACCAAGAACAATGGCTTCAAGGAAAGATCCTCAAGTCTCTTCTAGTGGAACTTCTTGTATGGCCTGGACCCCCTTGGCAGCCTGGTAAAGCCTACAGACCCTCTCTCAGAAAAATGTTTTGTTGCCTGCATTCACAACTAAAGGAAATGCTAAATTTCATTTAGAAGGGAATGAAAATCAAGGTGTAGTGTTTTTTCTTATGCAAATTCATAGACCTCTTGAAATATACCTATGGACTCCTTCGGGGGTCCTTGCTTTAAATTATTACTATTTTAAAGAATATGTTAAATTATTATTTTTATACTCAGAGGCAAAATAGTTCTTGTGGGAAAACATCTCCCTTTTTTAAACAGAAAAGGTTATTCATTTTAAGTCCCATGCATAAATCACAAAAAGGAAACCTTTGGAATTACCCAGACCAGTATCATGAAAGGAAGTTGATGGCCCTGATCTGTACGTCTCTTTTTCTCAGTCAGTGATCATGAAACAACACTGCATAGAAGATAGGAAGGTAGGTTTTGAGGCAGCATCTGACGTCTTAGTGGAATGATCCTTTCAGCACTCCAGGCACTTCTCAACATGTAAAAGTTGCAGAGAAAGAGCCCACTTGCTTTGGGAGAGGGAGTTCCCTTCCCTAGGCAACTCCCATGCCAAGGAAATGACAGGCTCAGGCCCTTTTCCCACTCAGCCAATAATCCTTGAGCAGAACCATTCTAACATCCCTTCCAGCTCTAAAAGTACTAGCTTATGATCTTACAAACACAACACTAGGTCCTAAGAGGAGGAATAAATTAAATAAAAAGCATCAAGGTATTGGTTCCTTTTTATAATTTCACAAAGGGGAAAAAAACTTAGAAGAAATATGACACAAATATTATGACATACAAATTCCAGAGATGGTTGGACTGAGTGGGGTGATTGAATGGAGGTGGAATTGAACAGGGAAGGCTTCTTGGGGCACATGGATTTTAAGCCAAGTCCAGGAAGGGCCAATGATGACAAGAAAGATGGAAGAGGACTCAAATGGGAGAGGGTCAGAAATGAAAGCTCAGGGGTCCTAGTGGGCACACTACAAATGACATCTTGGAAATGAAATTGGAGCCTATAGTTAGTAACTATCATGTTTCACACTGTGCCCACTCTCTTCAGAGGACTAGCATGCTCTCATATTTAAAATGCAGCAGCCCACTGCCAATCCGTAATCCCAGTATCGGTGGATGATACCTGCAGGGCAGGCTCTGGCCTCTGTGGAGGAGGCCCCATCAGGCTCAGCACTCCCCTCACCTGAAGGTCAAAGTTCTGATCTTTGGCAGTAAAGCCTTTCTGGAGGTGAATCTGCCACCCTTCCTCCTGGGAGTTATGCTGGCCCATCCTTTCAAGGCCCTGGGCTCTTGAAAGAAGACACTCTGGAGTTCGAACAATACTTGGCATTTCTCAATGCTTCTATTTGAAGGTGTTCATGGAGGCCAAAAGCTAACTACTTAACTTCTGACTGTTCAAAACAGGTGGCTCTGTTGTGAGAAAAGGACCTGGAAAGAACATGAATGGGTGGAGTCATCAACAGCTGTGGGCCATGCTCCAAACAGGCACAGGAACCAACCCAAGGACATGCTGAACAAGGAAAGTGTGAGCCAGGAGCTGTAGGGTGTGTGTGTTTCATTCTCATCTGCATGCACGAAGAGCAATTGTCAGTGTCAACTGCGAATCCTCTTTGTAATGTGGACAACAAAAGTATATTAAACCAGCCACGTCATGCATTTCTAGAGCCCGGCAACTTTCTATTGTCCAACAAGTGCAATCCCTGAATAGATGTTGGCCACTGACCATTCTGTTCCCAACCTCAGGTGTGCTTGGCCCCTTTAGCAGAATTAGCACTTTAAGGAGTATTTTCAAATCCCCAAAGACTTGGGAATCAAAATAAATAATGATTTTTATCAAATATTTTGATGTAATAACATATAGCAGGGGTGTGCAGGAGCCAAGGAGAGCTGATTTTTAAGTGTGATCATTTATTATACCTTAGAAATTGACAAATGCTACAAATTGGGGCATGATTCATTATGTTGTTGATTGTCTAGACTTAAGAAAGTGATGGAGAAAATGTTAATCATAACAATGAAGATTAAACTTCAAGTGTTTAAAGTGTGTCCCAGCCCCTTTTGAAACATCTACCAGTGCACTCCTACATGTATATGTATACTTATGTTGGGGGGTGGGAGAAGTAATTTCTTAGCCTAAAGTCCAAATGGTTCGTGTCTATAGCAATAAAGAGAACAGTTCAGGGAATTCAATGCAAAAGTATTTAGAAAGTGGCCACCATGATGTTCTGGGCGTTACACCAGGCCCTGGAGATACAAGGACAAAAGTGAAATAGGGCCTGACTCTCAAGAAGCTTTTGTTCTACTTGGGGGAAAGAGCTCTAGTGATAAGAATGAGAGCTAACACTTATACAGCACCTACTATGTGCCAGGCCCTGTGCTAAGGAACAATTTACAATTGTTCTTTCATTTGATCCTCGCAACAACCCTGGGAGGGAGGTGCTAGTATTATCCCATTTTACAGAGGAGGAAACCGAGGCAAACTAAGGTTATATATCCTTGCCTGGGGTCACACACAGTGTCTAAGACTGGGTTTGAACTCAGGTCTCTCTGACTTCACACCTGGCACTCTATCCAATTTGCAAGCCATCTAGTATTACACAGGTAAGTAAATTCAAATATGTATACAAATGATACAAAGTAATTTGGGGAAAGCAACTGGTGGGGTTCAGAGGAATCAGGATAGGATGCCTGTAAGAGGTGGCACTTGAACACAAGCTGGAAGGCAGTGAGGGATTCTGAGTGTTAGGGGTTAGGAGTGAGGACATTCCAGGCATGGAGGACAATCCATGCCAAGGCATGAAATTTGGAGATGAACATAGAGGGAAAGGGCGTGTGTGTGTGTGTGTGTGTGTGTGTGTGTGTGTGTGTGTATGTGTGTGTTGGGGGCTGGGGAGCTAACTAAGGTGTTATCAGCAATTCTAGCGCTGTCCCTCTGTTGGTCACTTCCAATTAATCCTGTACAGAACTTGTTTGTTCATACCCCTTTTGCATGTTGTCTCTCAGACTGTTTCTTGAGGGCAGGACCTGTCTTTTGCCTTTCTTTGTATCCCCAGCATTTAGTACAGTTCCTGACTTGCAGCAGAGGCTTAACAAATGTTTATTAATTGTCAAAAACTAGGTTGGAGTCACAATATGAAAGGCTTCAAACAACAAGCAGAGGCGTCTGAATCTTATTCAGTCAGTTTCAGTGACTTGGTCCCAGTGGCACTTCAGGGCCATGTCTGTTGGCTGTGTAGAAGATGGAATGGAAAGAGGGCACAGGGGAGACCGATTAAAACGGGGTAGCTTAGGGTTTGGACTAGGGCAGTGGTCTTGTGACTCAAAGAAGAAAGATGTTGGATATTTTGGTGAAAATGGAGTTGATAAGACTTTGAGACTGCTTGGAAAGGAGGTTGGATTTCTCTCGCTATTTATAGCACAATCCCAAACAATAAGTGGCCTCTGAGCTCAATGTCTTAATCAAAGGGATTTTCAAATAAAAATATTGGGTCTTCAATACTTGGTAGCTAGGTGGTACAGTGAAGAAAGTGCTGGATTTGGAGTCAGGAATCCCTGAATTCAAATCCTGCCTCAAAAACTTACTACCTCTATAACAATTTTCAGTCACGTCCCATTCTCTGTAACCCCATTTGGGATTTACTTGGCAAAGATACCAGAATGGTTTGCCATTTCTTTCTCCAGTTCATTTTCCAGATGAGGAAACTGAGGCAAACAAGATTTAGTGACTTGCCCAAGGTCATATAACTAGCAAGTGTCCAAGGTTGAATTTGAACTCAGTAAGATGTCTTCCTGACTCCAGGCCCAGTGCTCCATCCACTGCTTTCAAAGTCAATTCCAAAAGGAGAGATTGTAAATGCAGAAGAGGGCCAAAGACAGAACCTTGGGAGGGATGCCTCCAGTTAAGGGACAGGAGAATGAGGCAACAGAAAAAGAAAGAAGAGAACCATGAGCCAGAGTACAGGGTCATGGGAGCCAAAGGGAGAGAGAGAATATGAAGGCTGAGGTAGTTCACCCGGTCAGATTTTACATAGAGAGAGTAAGGTATATCAAGTCAGGAGGAAAAAGTGGCCTTTGGAGTTACTGTGTTCGGATTTAGTGAAATACAAAATAAAAAGGCTATTAATGACCTCAGAGAGAGAATTAGTGGTCTGAACAGATGTTGGACTGGGAGGGCTTTAATAATAACAACAACCACAAACAGCCTTTTCATAGTACTTCCCAAGTGTTATCTCTTTCGGTCCTAATTGTCCCCACTTTATAGAGGAAAAAACTAAGGCACCCAGAAGTTAGAACAACAGATAGAGCACAGTGCCTGGGATCAGGAAGGCTCAGCTTCCAGAGTTCAAATCCAGCCTTAGATTGTTGCTGTTTGTCCTTCACCCTCCAACAGGACTGAGAAAACACTGAGGACAACAAATCACTGCTGTGGCTTCAGTGATCTACTTTGAAAATCATTCTAAAGTCTCCATTTCTATTCCCATCCTTTCCTCAGAGACCCAATCCCTTATTTCCAACTGCCTGCTGGATATATCTGCCTGAATGTGCCCAAGGCAGTGCAATCTAACTTGTCTAAAGCTTAACTCCGCAGTGTCTCTTCCCTCATTCCATGGAACCCCACTCCTTGACTTCTCCATGTCTATGGATGCAATCATTTTGTCACCCAAGCAGAACCATCAGGGTCATTATGGATTCTTCCCTCCCCTTTACATCCATTAAGTTGCCAATCCTTCTGCTTCTCTTTCTGCCCACAGTGTCACAGCAACCTCGCTCAGCTCCCTCCCCTCTTCTCACCTGGATAGACTACTAGAATAACCTCCTGAATTACCTTGCTCATTCCATTTGGTCATCTTTCCAATTCATTCTTCATAGCAATGCCCAAGGAATCTTCTGCATTTACCACTTGAGTAGGGTGGTCTCATCCTACTCAAAAATCTTTACTTGGCTGTCTACTGCCTAAAGCCCTGACCCTCTTCATACACTCTAGATTCCAACCAAACTGAACTGGCCTCTGCCCCTTCTTTTCCTCCCTCTTCCATCGCTCTGCCTTTGCGCATGCTTTCTACATTGCCATAAGGGACAGCTACCTCCTCTCTATCTCTTGACATCTCTCTCTCTCTCATTTTAAGCCTCTGCTGGGTATCTTCTCTTCTATAAAGTCTTCCCTAAGATTCCAGCATGTGTGTGTTTCTGGGGAGGGGGGAAGTAGCACTAGTTCTGGAGGCAGTCCAAAGAGGACCTCCATTACCCCTGTGTCCTTGGGCATGTCACTTAGACCCACCAGACTGAAGTTTTCTTAACTGTAGAAATTAGGGAGCTGGACTAGAAAGTCTCTAAGATGCCTTTCACCTCCAGATCTATGATTCTGTGATTCTTCTGGCTTTAAGCAGACCTTTTCTTACTTAAATTTCTTTTTTTTCTTTTCTTTTTTACTTAAATTTCTTAAGAAGCTTTGCCTAGACCTCTCCTTGGTAACTCTCTCACGGCCCCCACCCATGCACCATCAGCCCCTTGAGGGCAAGGTATCTTTCTATCCAGTTTCACATTTTTATTATCCAGCCAACACAGTGCCTTGTATACAGCAGACAATTTATGTTGAATTAAATAGAGCCTGCTTCATGATATAGAGCTGTAAATATAGTTGCGTTTATTAACTCTCATAGTCTCTGGCAAGGCCAGCAGGCAAGTAAATAACTTATTTGATGTTGAAACAGAAAAAAAAAACTATGAACATGCTAAAGGCTCCTTTCCTTGCCTCCCCCACTCCCTTTATAACATGAAGTTCTTTGTGAGAATGGGAATAAACTTGAAGAACTCATCCCTCTGCCACCAAAGGGCAGCTTTATTGAGGGGAAAGAAAGGCATGGGCTTAATAGGACATGACTGTTTGCCACACATTCTCCCTTGGTCTCACTTACATCCTGGCTGTCCTATTCACTGGCACTCCCCATTTCACTGCAGGCAGAGTGCCCCCTCCCTGCTTGAGAATACAGATTATATAAAGGGTCTTCATAAAATGATGAGTGAGAGCGCCCTTCACCCTCATCTCGCTTGCTTGGCAAAGCTCAGAAGATTGGAACATTTTGAAAATGCTGTCAATATCTTAGTCTTTTCTTAGCATTCTGAAAACTGCCTTAATAGGCTGGCCTTTTCTTAAGGTTTTTCCCCCCCTCTTAGCCAGATTTGACGGAAATGAACAGTGAGAGACCGAGATCAAAGTCAGCAGACTGTTTTAAAAGCAGTCTGAAACCAATGCCATCCAGCATTGTCTTCAAAAGAATGGAGGAATATTAAGTGGATGTTTCATGAACTTACACACAAAGAATATTCTTCACATGAGGACAGGGGGATTATATCTCACAGAATTAAAGGCAGAATGAGAGGCTCTTATATAGCCTATTCAAAGGACCATTAACAGATACAATAAAGAAAATAAGACAGGTTCCTGCTTTCCAATTTACATTAGCCCAAAGATATTACATACAAAGGGAATAATTATTCTGGGACCCATTACCATCACCTCCATCAGATAATATTTTCTGAGGACCCCCAGGTTGTTGGTGAGGGGATAAGCATTATACAATGCTAGCACAATAAACTCAGTAGCCTCCTCTCTAGGGTAAATATTGGGAAAGGGGATGAAAGAAATGCAGGACCATGCAGACAGGCACACACACAGAGTGCAGACACACACACACACACACAATACTGATGCTTTCACACTCATGAAAGTTTGGTGAAGTCCTTGAAGCTCCTCCAGGCAGTAGTCAATGTCCTGCCTTCTTGGCAAGAGTCTCCTTCATCCAGCCCAGAGAGCAAACTGAGCCTCTCTGGTGGGATTCCAAAGGTGGCTGCTTTCTTACTGAGCAGAACTGGGGACCAGCCTTGATCTGAGAGGGCAGCATGATGCCCAGAAGCAGGAAGAGGCCCAGCAACAGGGAGAACGTTTCCTAGGAAGGTCCAATAGGTGAAGGGATTGTCCTGGTATGGGCCAGTTGTGAAGAACAATGTATTTCGCCTTTTGTGATGAAAAGATACAGTATGATATAATAGACTAAACTTGGAACCAAGGGCTTAAATTCAGATGGAACTTATTACCAAAATAACCCTAGGCAGTATACATTCTCTGCAAGTCTCAGTTTCTTCAAATATAAAGTGAAAGGTTGGGGCTAGATGAAATTTTGAGGTTCCTTTCAGGTCTATGATCCTATTATCTTTCCACAGCCAGAAGCAGCCTGTGAGGACCAAGGATAATCTCAATTCCTTTTAATGAGGAAAGTGGGGCCAAAGTTGAAAACAAAACGTTAAGAACTCACAAATTTTTACTGAGAAATAGCCTAATTAATCCTCAGAAAACAAGACCATTAGAGGGTCCTAGCAACTCAATGAATTGTTACAGATTTCTCTACAGTGAAGTATAGGCTTCTTTAGGTTGAAAAAACAGTGAGAAGAACAATGGGAAAAAACCCCAAATGGTGGCTTAACTACTGCTACAAAGAAAAAAGTACCTGTCATCGGCAAGACAATACAAAGATTGAAGTAGCAAAGAATGGAAAAAGGTAACTTTTTACTAACAAAACACAATTTTATATTCAAGGCTGTACCAAAGCTGTTGTTTAGAAAATGTGAACCTGTAAGATCTGGGCATCTTCATCAGACTGTAAACCACTACCTTCCCCCTGCTTGCCAAAAAAAAGTGGGGATTTTTCTTTTTACTTTCAGTGGACCTGGAAATCTTGCCCCCATTGAGAGAATGATGAGCCCTGATACCAATACTGATATGAGAATATTGATATGAGAAACAGAACCACTCTAGAATTACTGACTCCCAAAATGGAGATACCATATTACAAAATGACCTTGCACTGTGCTAGATTCCATCAAAGGTCAAGGAATGTATCCAAGAGATGAATGTAGTCTCAAAAGATGATTTGGCAACTTTCTTGACTTAATGGTTAATTGAATGGACACTTAATTAGCCAATGGGATAAAAGTGTGATTTCACGATGATGATAATAACTTGTGTTTATATAATGCCTACTATGACACTGTGGGCAATTTACCACCTCCCTGGGCCTCAGCTCCCTCACATATAAAATGAAGAGACTTGATGAGATGGTCACTGATGTCTCTTCTAGCTCTACAACAAGGATTCAATGGGTGACCCTAGACAATCACTCAACTTCCCTGGGTCTCAGTTTTTCCCATCTGTAAAATGAGTTGGCCTTGCCCTGCAAGGCTCCCCAGTTCAAGATCTCTGACCCTACAATTATGCAATTCCCAATGATATACTTCATGTCACTTCTTCCATACTGATCTTCACTGAACTTATACCCTAGCTTAGGGATCCCAAACAATAGCATTCTGCCATCACAGCTAAATTATCTTTCTTGCTCTCACAGCTCCCATTTTCACTCTCTATTTTTCACTTCTTTCCCCCCTCCTATTTTTGCTTACCTGTCAAGTATCCTGACTCCTGAAATTCTGTTTGAGATTAGATTCTAAGTGAACAGGGAACTGATAAACTCGTATGTAGGAGCTGTGATGGACTGTATTGTGATGAAAACTCTGTTTCAGAAGTATAAAGGTATGTCTTCAGATAACAATCCATTTTCATTTGTCTTAGGTCTGCCCAAAGTTAGATTAATGATGGGGTCTGCTATTAATGGTATAGCATCACACATCTCTTTATTTCTACAATCAAAAATTGTGTTTATTGCTAAGTCACATTAATTAATAAGATTAGTTTAGATTCCTGATATTCTGTACCATAGATGTTTTATGCATTTTGGTTTCCACAGCATTGAGCATATTTGCCTGGAGAAAGAGCTGGTATTTTTAGCAGAGGTTTGGTCTTAATACTTTGGTACATACCTCAACTTTTAGGGGCAAATCTTCACGTCGCAAAAGCAGACTTTCTATCTCAGTGCAACACTCAAAAAAAAGAGTCTAGAAAGGAAAAGAAAACAAATCTTGTAAAATGAATCTCAAATAGTTTTTTTAAAGGAATTTCTATATTTTCCACATTCAATTTAATAAACATTAAAGGAAAGTGAAACCTAGTGGAAAGAGTTGGAAGTCAGAGATTTACATCAATCTGGATTTGAAGTCCAACTACATGGGTTCAAATTCCCACTTTCTTGGGAATCACATCTATGATTATTATACATGAGAGGTACACATCCACTACAAGATATAAAGACATATTGATTCTTTTTTCAAGGAACTTAGAATCTGATGGTTGGGAAAGTTCACCTATATCAATAATTATGATACAAGTGAGATAAATGCAACAGAGAGGTCCAGGAAGACTGACAGACCTTTAACTTATCGTCTTTACATCTAACACACCATTACCAGCCCCACCCCATTCCCCAAACCACCCTTAGTCATGGGCAGGGTGGCCAGTTATCTCTATGGTATAATGTCATGGTTATCATCTCTACCACCACCACCATCTTTCCTTCATCCAGATGCCACTGGGTAGGAAACTTGACCCTTAGGAATCTATTACTTCCCCTGTCCCTTCCCTGACTCCTTTAAGATGAAAACATTCTGGAGAGGCGTGAAATCTTAAATTAATTAAAGTCAAAGCATTCTTGGCATATTCAATTCATTGAGAAGAGTTGGGTATGTGAGTTTGCTTGGGTTCAGTAAGGCAGAGAGAAGGGAATGCATGAAGGGGAATGAAGGGTGACAAAGACCGTGTTTCCATACTTATTCCCAGTTCTTCACCTACACATGCTGCACATTTATTCTTTTTAATTAATAAAATTCAAATGTAAATGCATTAATATTTGGTGTATTATGAGAGAAAACCCTATGACAACAAGTGATCAATGAATCACTTGGATTGGAAAGCTCAGACAAGGAGGGTGTCTGTACCAGCTGAAGCTCATTTAGATATATGATGGCAAGGCAGGCTAGAGAAGGAGAGAGTGCCCAGCAATCTTGTAGCTGACAAGGTTCACTTTCCATGCCTTCCATATGGGTGGTCTCCCCCATTAGAATATGAGCTCCTTGGAAACAGGGACTGTTTGACTTTTTCATTTGTACCCCAGAGCTTAGCATAGTGCTTGGCATACAATAAGCAACTAATTAATAAATGCTTCATTCAATAATTCTTTGGCAGATAATGTCCATGTATCTAATGCTTTCTGACCACTGGGTCATTCAGGTTAAAGCCCCAATACCCATCTATCTAGCCAGACTTGCAGATCTTAACCGCTTTGTGTGTCATGGACCCCTTTGGCAGAGTCTGGAGAAGTCGATGCGGACCCTTTCTCAGAATAATGCTTTTAAATGTACAAAATAAAATACATAATATTTTTAAGCTTCCCAATAACATGCACATGACTGTCACTAAATGGACTGCTGGTATGCCAATACTAGCCAAGGACATCTACTCCCTTTTAGGAGTTCATGGAGACCAAGCTTGAGTAGAGGTTCATCTGACCTTGAACTCTCAGAGTTCTTTCTGCGGCACCACATCCCTTCTAGCTTCCCTTGGCCAGTCCTCCACTTGACCATACAAGATCTTCAACAACTAAAACAAATACCCACGGAGTTATCCTCTTTTCACCTTGCTAGATGGGCTCCAGAGGCTTTCCCCAAATTGCCAAGCCCTGACTTAGAACCCTGCCACATCTTAGATCCAAGAGATACCAGGTGGCATAGTCTAAGGATTGTTGCTATTACCATTGCACATGTACTAAGCAATCCATGTGGTCACAGATAGATATCTCCAGTCTGATTCTCCTGATGCCTCATATCTGTGTTTTTCTTCCATCCTCTGTAGATTGAATCCTAGCAAACGATTATGGCTTGGATTTTGGGAGTATCTTAAGTGCGTTGTCCTCCCCTAGCTTTTGTGAATGAAATTCCTGGATCGGCAGTGGCTTGGGACTTGAAACCTCCTACCCTGGCCTTCAAGGCAACAGTAGTGGCTCGGATGAGAGAATCTAGCCCCATCTCTTAATTTTGCAGTATACGGAGCTAAAGTCCAGACCAATTTGGTGACTTAAGATTCATATGCTTATTTAAGGTTAGAATCAAGACCAGAATCAAGGTTCTCCTACCTTCCAAACCAGTGCTCTTTTTGTCATTGTACAAGAACCCTTGATGCTAGTAAACACTATGTACTAGAAGCCTATGAGGAGATCTTATTTTCCTTGTTGCAGAAGCAACAAGGTTATTGTTCATACTGCCTTTAATGGATTTTCAAATTCCTCAGTCTTCTTTTACATGTTGAAAAAGACTAAAAACTAAACAAAATATTATATATAATATATAATAATATAATATATAATACTACATCATGCACAAGTGGATTCCCAAAAGAATGCTACTGTAAACAGCTTTTAAGGTTTGGTATAGTGAACACTCCATTTATTCCATTACATATCAAGGCAAACATTCACAACAAATCATAATATAATATTTACAGCATTACATCTTATCACAGAAAATCACAATATAGTGTTCATAACAGCTTAACATTAGAATGGCCACACAGTTTTCACTACAGAGGCCACAATATTTAGAACAAGGAACAAAAGAATAATCATCTGGTTTCCCTAAGGGGGAAACCCTCCTGGCTTAATCATTCAGTCAATTCACAATACAATAATCAATCTTCCACTCATGGGGCAAATCATTAACTTAATCAATCACTCACCTAGATTCACAATTACTAAATATCATTAATCACTAAGTACATTATTTTCTAAGTCATTAGAAAATCATCACACCTCGATGTCCAGCAAACCTCAATTTCATCCAAGGGGAGGCCTTTTCTTCATCTTGACTCTGGGTGGTCTCTCTGATTCCCTGGATCCCCTTTCATGGTCCCAGCTCCTTCCTGAATCCACCAAGCAGTCACCTGGATTCAGGGGCAGACAACTCCCAGGTTCTCATCCAGTCCTCAGAGGTAGACAGCTCCCAGGTTCTTGTCCAGTCCTCAGGGCAGTCCCTGGCACTCACTGAAGTTCACAGCATCCAGCACATCTCAAACCCTTCACCACTTCTCTTGCCTGGAACTCAAGGATCAGCCAGGCCATAAACAAATAAAGTCTTATCCTGGTCATGCTTCTTCAGTCTTCCAGCAGTTCAGCTGGCCCTAGGACCCAGCAGAAAACTCAGCCTTCCAAGCAGTAGCAGCAACACTGGCCTTCCAGGCAGCAGCAACAGCCACTTCAGCCTTCACCAGATTCTGGTCCCAAGAAAAACTCCAACTCAGTTCTCAGTCAGCTTCCAGATGCTGGGAGATTCTCTCTCTCTCTCTCTCTCTCTCTCTCTCTCTCTCTCTCTCTCTCTCTCTCTCTCTCTCTCTCTCTCTCTCTCACTCAAGCTCCAACTCTGTTCTTCAGTCCAGCAGCCCATCTCCCAGATGCTGGGACAATCCTGCTTCCTCCAACAGGAGCCACCAGGAGGAAGATTCCCAATTCTGTCTCTAGAAATCTTCTTATATACACACACTGGCCTCCTGTCTCAGTCAACCCCCTTCTGCCATGTCAGCAACAGGGGAGTTTATACCCTTTCAACAGAAGGTAGAGATCACACTTCCATACTTAGCCCTAAGTTACTAATGGCTAGGTATCTGCTCAATTAATTACTGTTACACCTTGTTGCTTCTGCAACAAGGTTATTGTTCATACTGCCTTTAATGGATTTTCAATTCTTCAGTCTTCTTTTACATGTTAAAAAAACTAAAAACTAAACAAAATACCATATCATCCTAGAAGACACACACACACACCTCTTTCAAGTTGTCTGATTCCTCATAATGAACTAGAGATCACCCTGAGCTCTCCAAGGGTACCTATGCAAGCAGAGTTAAAACTTGAGCAGACCTTATAGAAGAAAGGCCTTGAGGACAGGCCTGGCAATGAGCTGTGTATCCCCTGTCCAAGAACCAACCTAGCTAGGTCCCAAGAAGCTCATCACCAGAAAGCTGGTTGACTGGGTGATGAACGGTTTTGAGCCACAGTAGTTCATGAAACCCCATCACCTTCCCCAAGGAGACTGTGAGCTATAAAGGTTGAGAGAGTACCCACATTCATGACGTCCCCTAAGTGCTACAGTAAAAAGTACCTTCCTCTTAACTTTAGACAACTCAAGAAAAACCAATAAGCTGGTCTATTTTTCTTTCTAATTGCACTCTTAGGATTGGTTGAGGGAGAACAAGTTGGCTAAACCAATCAGCAAACACATTTTCCATAACGATCTCAGTTGTCACTACTTCATCAACAACTATCAGGCAAAAACACAACATCCATCTCATTGATCATTTCATATAAGAGGCAAAGTGAAGGATGTTACATGATGAATGTCTTCTACTATGAAAATAAACATCTTCCTGGCTCAGCAGTCATCATGCAGCACTTTGGTTCTGACTACCTTCTATTCCACTGACATCTCTTAAATAAACCATATGGAAACTTGGGAAATTGGCTTGTTTCTTGTTTTCTGCTGTGGTAGAACCACACTCAACCTGGATAGCAGAAAAATGAGAATACAGATAGCAAAAGACAAGAGAAATTCCTCCCTGGAGACACATTACTCCAAGTTAAAGAGAGTTATCTGAGGTTTTCTTAGCAAGAAATGGCCCCTGACCAATCTGGGCTGAAGATGTCTTGCTATTTTTCCTTTAAATGAACTGTTTTATTTTGTTTGACAAAGAATCATGTTGCTCTGTTACTTGAAAAGTGTGACAAGGCCAGGTTCACATATACACACAGAGCAAGACCATCCTCTCCTATACAGGTGTAACTCCTGGTGTCTAGTCCAGGAAGACTCATATTTAGAGAGTATAATATTAAAGAACAGAAATTTTGAGGTCTGGAGACCAGTCTCGGCTCTCTTCCTTACTAGCTGTGTGACTTTGAACAAGTGGCTTTATCTCACTGGGTCTGTTTTTACATTAGTAAACTGGGGATACTTGCCTCGCCTATCTCAATTCAATTGCCTGGCTCAATTCAATTCATATCAATTCAACACGATTTCTAATGCCTTTCCTCTTCCTCCCTCCCCCTCCTTCTCTCTCTCTCTCTCTCTCTCTCTCTCTCTCTCTCTCTCTCTTCTCTCTCTCTCTCTCTGTCTCTCTCTGTCTCTGTCTCTGTCTTTCTCTGTCTCTCTCTGTCTCTCTGTCTCTCTGTCTCTCTCTGTCTCTCTCTCCTCTCCTTCCTCCCTCTCTTCCTTTCTCCTTTCTACCTTTTTTTTTTCCTTTTCAAGTGCTAGGTGCTAGGGATACTAGTTAAAAATAAACCTTCCCTAAAGAAATGGAAATTCTACGGGGACTTAGCAGCAAGTACATAGATAAGGGAAAAGTAAAACACATAAAGGGGGACTACTGAGGGAGGAGGAGAAGGGTGGTGATGTAATTTTCCACATGGAAGAGGCTAGGGAGCCTGCTTCAGGAAAGACAAAACAACATATCATAGAAGGACTCTGCTCCCTCATTTGGGGCATGTGCAGATGTTATGTAGAGTTTCAGTCTGCTGAGCAGGCAATGAGAAGACAGACTGTGATTGGCTGAGGTGCATTCAAAAGCTTCTCAGGACCTTGATCCTGACTGGATTCTTTGCTTTTTCTCATTCAGTTGTGCCTGAAACCTTGTGACCCCATTTGGGGTTCCAGGCAGAGATACTGGAGTGGTTTGCTATTTTCTTTTCCAATTCATTTTTCAGACAAAGAAATGACTTGCCCAAGGTCACACAGTAAGTGTCGAAGCCCAGGTTTGAACTTGTGAAGATGTCTTCTGACTCCAGGCCCAGTGCTCTATCTACTGTGCCACCGGGTTGTCTTTTACTTCCTGACTGCATTCCCGGGAGAGAGGAAGTGTTATAATGGGGCAGGTCTCAGGGTCATCCTCCTCTGAGGCCAATGAATACAGACCTCGGTTCTTTGTTATGTTGAAACTGCATTGTCTGAGCCCACTCTCCCCAAAACAGTGTGCCCTCCACATGCTGGGGGGAAATGTTTAGACTTCTGGTTTTTTGCCATATCTTTAAAGTAAATATACTTTTCTAAAAGCTCATTAAATTAACTGGCTAAATAGAATTAGGGCATTAATCCCTGGCAGTTTGCAATGAACGGGAATATCCAAGCTTGAGCTGGTAGTGTTAAAAGATAAGCTCTCCAAGTGTGGTCTGGGGACCCTGGGGTTCCACAGGATGTCCATGACCTTAAAACTATTTCATAAAATACATTTTAATTTCTAATAAGGTAAATACCAGTAGATACAATCCACATAAACAAAATCTCCTTGGGGTCCTCAGTAATTTTTAAAATAATATTTTATTTTCCCCCCAATTGCATGTAAAAACAATTTTTAACATTTTTTTTAAAGTTTTGAGTTTTAAATTCTATTGCTCCCTCTCCCCAAAGCAGTAAGCAATCTAATATAGGTTATACATGTGCAATCATGTAAAACATATTTCCACATTAGTCATTTTGTTGGGAGGCGGGGAAACTCAAAAAGGAAAAAAGGGCAGAAAGGAGAGAAAGAAAGAAACAAAGAAATTTCTTAGAGTAATAGTAAGCTTCAACCTGTATTCAGACATTATCAGTTCGGGTAGATAGCATTTTACATCATAAGTGCTTTGGAATTATCTTGAATCATTGTATTGCTGAGAATAGTTAAGTCATTCAGAGTTGATCATCCTTACAATATTACTTTTACTGTTTACAATGTTCTCCTGGTTCTGCTTACTTCACTCTGCATCAGTTGATACAAGTCTTCCCAGGTTTTTGGCCTCAGTAATTTTTAAGAGTGCAAAATATTTCAGAACTTCTTCATTGGAGAAAGATGTCTCCAACTCCTAGAGTATAACACTATCCTAGAACCCTGAGAGAAGTGAGTTAAAAGAATATCTATACATACAAATAATTCCTGGGAGGACAGGAGCACTGAAGGGGGGAGTAGTGGGGAATTGCAACAGGCATCAGGTAGAAGGTAGCACTTGGGCTAAGTCTTAAAGGGAGTTAGAGCTTAGAGCTTAGAGAGTTAGATGTGAGGAGGGACAGTGTTCCAGGCACAGGTGAAAGCTTGGGCCAAAATACAGAGGTAGAAGACCGGGACTAGTTTGACAGGACCATAGTGTACTACGGTGATCCTCTGTCATGAGGATAAGGTGAGAAAATGACTAGGAAAGTAGTTGGGGATCTCGGGATGATAGAGCAAGAGTTAGAGCTGGAAGGGACCTCTAGGATTATCCTTGCCAAGGACTTCTAGGATTATCCTTGCCAAACTATTATGAAATAGTTTTATTAAGTGCCAACTATTTGCCAGGTCAATCAGTCAAAAAACATTTAATTGTTTACTATGTGCTAAGCACTGGGTAAATATCTCTAAGAATATAAAAGGCACAAAAAACCCAACACCCTTCCCCTCCTGGAACAAGCAATCTAATGGGCATAGACAACACATAAATAACTATGCACATCAAGTGGATAGACAGAGAATAGATGAAAGCAATCTGAAACAGGAAGGTATTCTGCCACTAGAGGACTAGGAAAGAATGCCTTCAGAAAGCAGGATTTGAGCTGAGCCTGGGATTTTTTGTCTTTGAAGCTGTCACCTGACTCTCCCCAGTCTAGATCAGCCTTTTCTCTGTTTCTGCATTTTTTCAGCTCATAAGATGTCTGGACTTTGTTTGCCTTAAACTGTAGTTTGCGTATTACTTGATGCTGCTTGGGAGTGTTCCTAAGTCATTTTCACGCCCTTGTTCTCTCTACCCCCAACAGATTGCACACATCTCAGGGCAAAAACCATTTTTCCTCTGCTTTTATAACATTGTGCTCTGTATTCCAAGGCAATTCAATAAACTGTTGAACAACTGACTCAAATCACTCAATCACTTAAAGTCTATACAGCTCTTTTCAGAGCTAACACACTATAAAGAGTGTTAAAGATGAAATTAGTTGGAATGCCTATTTTATGGTCTTCCCAATACAGTTTGCATTCACATATTTCTCCTGAAGTTTGTGACTTATTTGGTACTTTAAGAACTAGATTTTTTAAAAAAGAAATTGGGGGCTGGGAGAAGGCATATTTCATAGCCTTTTAGAACGGAACAACTGCCAAAAATTGATGTCAAGGTAGAGAGAAAAGATATTAGATTAAAGGGTCTATGAAACCCTGTCCTGTGCAACTTAAGTTTATCTCTCTAAGTGTCCTAGTTAACTTCTAATTAGCTACCTTAGGTAGTTGTTATGACAACTGCCTGGAAGGTTTAACCAACTGGTTTTTTTCAACACTGTTTAACAACTCTTGTGCTTTTTGTTTGTTTATTTGTTTGGCTTTTTGGAGGGCAGTTGGTGTTAAGTGACTTGCCCAAAGTCACATGGCTAGTGTGTCAAGTGTCTGAGGTGGGATTGAACTCAGGTCTTCCTGACTCCAGGGCCAGTGCTCTATTCAGTGCAACACCTAGCTACCCCCTACAACTCATGTGCTTTTTAGGTCCAGCTAGAATTGTGACAAGAGAAGAAAAATGCCAAAACTACCCCTTTTGTTTGTTCAGCTTCCAAGGATTGAGAACTTGTCAAAGCAGTCAAATGTCTGTCTTTTATCCAGAGGGTTATGGATGTTTTTAGATCTGTCCTCCCCTAGCCTATACCAAAAAGCAAATTGGTCTGGCATTGAGATTGTTTTTTTTAAAAGGAGATTATTTTTTGTTAAATTGACAAACTAGGTAACTCACCTAAAACTGCTATACTCCAGAGTTGCAATGAGAATTACTGAATTTCAGAAGTGGAAGGGGCCTTAGAGGTCAGATAATAGTTCAGACAATAACCAAAAAAAGAATCCCATGACATCATTCCCAACAATTAGGGGAATCCACTCCCTCACAATGCCACTACTTCCCTTCCATTTTTGGAGAGCTCTATTAGGAGGTTTCTCTTGAAAATAATCCTAAATTTGGCTTTTGGAAATTCCAACCACTGCTCCTCATTCTATCTTTTCTTGCAAAATAGTGACATCTAAACTCTCTTCCATGTGACATTCCTTCAGTCACTATAAGAAAACCATCACATCCCCCTCATTCTTCCTTTCTCCCATGCTTAAATCTTGCCATATCCTTCAATAGATCCTATCAAAGCACCAACGAAAAGCTTCCTTTATCAGCCTCAGCTCTCAGTTTCATCATTTCTATGCCAAACCACTTGTTTTGTGCTGGGCCTGACTCAATCTAGTCCCTGGTAGTTTATATTTGATTATGGAAAGAATGAAACACTCATACGTCATTGAACAGTTAACAAGAAGAGATTTACTTACCTGGAGAAGAGCATTTGAAAAAAGGACAGGCAAAGAATTGAAAATTGAGGGCATGTCCATCAACTGAGGAATGGCTGAATAAGTTGTAGTATGTGATTGTGATGGAATACTGTTGTGTTATGAGAAATGATGAGCTCGATGATTGTAGAAAAATGTGGCTAGACTTGCACAAAATAATGAAAAGGGAAATGAGCAGAACAAAGAGAATGCTGTATATATAGTAACAGCAATTATTGTTTTAAGAAGAACTATGAGTGACTAAATAATTTTGACTATTATAAATACCCAAATTAACTACAAAGGATATATGATGGAAGATGTTTTCCTCACAGAGAAAGAACTGATAAATAGAAGTTTGAATAGAATGGTTTACATATACATATACACATAGCTGTGTCTAATGGTAGCCATCTCTATAGTGGAGGGTGGAAAGGAAGAAAAAAAGGGAAAAAAAAGAAAGTTCCATGATAACTTCATTATATATTTAAAAGGAATACCTGGTTGAACATAATAGATTTGCAGTTTCATGTATAATCATCTTTTTTTCCTTTCTATTCTATGTTATGGAAATGCTTGCTTTATTTCTTAATTTCAGAATAAAAGAAATATAAATTTTAAAATTAATTTTAAAATTAAAAAAGAAAGGACAAGTGACAAAAATAGTTGATTCAGCTGAGTGAAGCTTCCTTCACTGATGTGCCCATTTTCTACAAACCAAGCATCAGAGAGAGCAGCTGGAGTTCCTTGTGGCAGTTAGGTATTTGGACAATGAGAATGAGATGTTAACAACCAAAGCCTTTAGTCCATGAAGCCAAGCAAGTCTAGAGAACAGTCTCAATACTTTTTAGGGAGAAATCAGCAAGGGGCAGAGAGTTAGAATATTGCTTCTACTGTGCCATTTTGCCAAAGTCATTCTCCAGTACCTACCCTTGCTTTCATTTTCTGTAAGTCTCTTTTTAAAATGGTAAATTGGTTGGGAAGTTCTTTGTGAATTCACACTGCGTTTTTCCTTTTTTGAAATAATTTTCTTTGATGACTTGAGAATTTGCTACCTCTTCTGGGCTGACAGTTCCTGTAGAATTTTCTTCCAAATAATCCAACCTGTCCTTCTTCTGAAGCCTGTGAAATCTTCTTTTCCCAATATCAGAGTACAAGTCAGATGGCCTAGTTTTCCTCTCCTTCTCTATCACAAATAATAAGAGGCAGCACCCAGTGCTTTAGCACACTGCCTGGTACGTAGGGGGTGCTTAATAAATGCTTACTGATTGACTAGTCACTTTACCCAAGGTTCCCAGCATGTTTCCCAAGCAAGCCATTCTTTCTCATTAGTAAAAATTGGATTCTGAATAGATTTCCCCCTTTTTTTTCCTTCACCTTTTGAAGGATCATTTGATCCTTAAGGGAAATCAAGACATTATCAGCTGCCATTCTTTTGTCAGAGCTCTAATAGATTCTGGATAACTGAAGTCCCCTGTCACTATTAGATCATGTCTTTGTTGTAGACTTACATGGTATTTTCTTAAGTCCTTATCTATTTCTTCCTTCTGTCCAGATGTTCTACAGTATAGTGAGATGACAAAATTGCTTCTGTTTCTCCTTCCATTACTTTTTAGTAATGTCTTCTTCCAGTGTCTTCTACCATGCTTCTCCTCTCTGGTTTCTGGATATTCTCCCATGAGAATTTTCTTAATATACAATGTTACTCTGTTCTCTTTTACCTATACAATTTTTAAAAAAATAATGTATAACTTAAGAGTAGGGCCTCTTAATCTAAGGATCTGTGAACTTGCTTTCAAAACACAGTCTGATAAGTATATAAGAGTATTTTAAGTGTAAAGAGTAGTCTGAGAAGGGGTCATTGGCTTCTCCAGACTCCAGAACACAAAAAAGGTTAAAAAATTTTCTCAAAGTTGGGAGATTAAACAACTGCACAAAACAGAGAATCGCCCATAAGAATAAGAAGGGGTCTTGAAAAGCATCTCCACTTCTGTTGTCATTTTATAGCTGAGGAAACTGAGGTCCAGAGAGGTCATGCAGCTAATCCATGATAGAACAATGATGCAAACTGAAGTTTCTTGACCCTTACTCCTCCGTGGTTTTTTTTTTGCCCTAAGCTATACTGCCTCTCCTAATGCTTTGAGTTGAAAAGATGAATTGGTTTGAAACTAGAAAACCTGAGTTCACTGCTGACAGTGGATTTCAGAACCAGCTAAGCGAAGAATGCCCTGGGCTATGACCCCCAAATTGCATCCTGCTTTCCTCTCTGGGTTCAAAAGGGTAAAAATACTTTTAAAATAAGGGAGGCATTAATAGAGGAAATACAATGGACTCCATTGTCTCCACAGAGACTGTGAGATGGAGGTGGAACGCATAAATGAATGAATGAATGAAGCATTTATTATGGGCAAAGCATTGTGCTAAGCACTAGGGATTGTTTGTTTTAAAGAGAACTCATGATATCATGGGGTGATGCCTTGACTTGAGAGTGAATTAGATTTAGATGAGGCAGGATTGCATGAAGTCATCAGTTTCACTCTCTTCCAAAGTCATCAAAAACCAGTAGCAAGACAAAAGTTAGGACGATGGGCGAGTCTGGGATGTAGTAGATGACCTTGGCATCTTCAATATCTGACCAATTTCTAAGTGCTCCACAATACCTGCTTCAGCACATATTGTTCTCATCCGCCTATTTCACTAGGGAAGTCTTCACATGTTTGGAGCAGACATCCTCCTAAGTCACTGATGGGTTTGAACTTGTCAAGTTACCTTCCACCTAGTTTAGCCCATCTTTGTGTGTGGCTGTAGCTTCTTGGACCCATGGGTGAGGCTTGGATGAAAGGTGGTCACCAAAGATGGATTAGCTGTCCTGAAAAGAGCTGAGCAGCCCTCCCACCAGAAGGACTAGTCCTCCAGGAACATCCCTACAAATACAAATACAAAAGAGACAGTCCTGTCTCTCAAAGAGCTCACATCCTAATAGGGAAAACAAAACATAGGGAAGATTCTAGGTGTGTCTTCAACCTAGATTTGGATTCAAATTCAGGCTCTGATACTTACTACTGATATTCACTTCCCCCCCCCCCCAGGTACAACAGGGTTTATTATTTCACATTAACATATTAACTGGATTTTTGTTCAAATAAACAAGGAGTTCTCTTTAAATAATGATCTTCTAATACTCTGGCCAGTCCAAGAGGAAATTAAAGGAAGTTAGCGTATCCAGGGGAGAGTCACCAATCAAGCACAAAGTTCAAAGAGAAGAGAACTGAAGTGAGATCAACAATGGACACCTTTATATTCGGGGGCCATGGCAGACTTGGTATAGGCAGTGTTGTTCAACCCACATAGAAATGTGGCCCACTGAGCCATATATAAGGATCTTTGTGGGCTACTTAGAAAACCACATATTAACGTTCTTTATGTTCTACTGTATTTTTATTTGTTTTGTTAAATATTTCCCAATTCCATTTTAATCTGGTTTGGGCCACACTTGGGAGTGTAGTGGGCAGTCCATGTCTGACACCCCTGGTGTAACAGATAAAGCACCAGACCTGAAACAGGAAAGGCCAAGGTTCAAATTTTACCCTACACTTATGAGCTCCATGATCCTGGGAAAGTAACTTCATCTCTAAAATATGGAGGCTGGGCTGGATTTCTAAGATCTCTTCTGGCTCAAAAATCTCTGATCCCATGACTATCTCCCTGAGGTTCAGTTTCCTCATTTGTAAACTAGAGGTATTACTTAACTGAAGTTGCAGTATGGTTGTGAGAAAAATGTTTTGTAAGCTTCAAAATGTTTCAGAAATGCAAGCAATCAATAACGAATCTTAGAGGTTATGTAAAGGTGATTTATTATTGCTGTTAGTTGTCCTGCAAGGAGAGTTTGTGTGAAACCTGGAAAACGGTAATGTTCTCCCTGAGAACTGATATGAAATGAACATTTTCTGCAACTCTATACTTTTGCCAAAAATAACGGACACAAAAGAAATATCTAACTGTTAGGGAGAGGGTGTTATTTACTATCTTCATGCAGGGCACCATTAATTAAACCTCTGAGATGCCCTGCTGTAATTATCAGTGGTATAGAAAATGATGCACATTTCAAAGCATCAAGTGCCAGGCCATCAGTCCCCTGGCTCAGCACAGGACCCAGGAGGTATTTTTAAAGGAATAAGATTGCCCTCTGCAAATCCTTTTAATGCTTTTTTAAAATAAATACAAAATGCGTTAGCTCATCTCATTGGCAAAGCCCGGCTCAAAACACCAACACAGCCTAATGCAATTAACAAGAATGAATACATCTGAACAGAAACCTTTAAAGAATAAAAATATGGAGAAGAATGGGGCACTGAAGGCCACATGCATGTCCCACTAGAAAAGTCTCTAAGAATTTCTAACAAATGGTAAGCTGACAATAATTAAGAGTGGGATAGGGTCAAGTCCTGCTAAAAGAGTGAAAGCAATGACAATGGTGTGCCTATTGGAAAAGAATAAAACAAGAGAGGACCAGCCTCTTCTCATGACAGTCAAGGTAAAAGTTAAGTGTCTTCTGCAGTTTGGATTCAATTGTATCCAGTCAAATGAGCAGAAATGTTATTGACATTCTGAAACAAGGCCTGGAGGAAAGGGACTCTCTTTCCAAAAGTTTATGTCTTAACTGGTTCCTCCACAAGGAGAAAGGAAATGATCTGGATAGTCAATGGTTTGAAGTCCATGGATGGATTTTAGGGGGCCCGTGAAAGTGAATGAATAGGAAAAAATATACATCTTTATTTTCACTAACTTTGAAATTTAACATCTTCAATTATTTAGAGGCCCTATTCTGGGGGGAGGGAGCCCATGGACAGATTACAAGGAGCCTGTGAATTTGTATAGGAAAAAAAAATTATATCTTTATTTCAATATAATTGGTTTCTCTTTTAGTCCTATGTATTTTATCAATTTAAAGACGTGATTCTGAGAAGTCATAGGCTTCACTAGTCTGCCAAAGTCTGCCAAATGACACACAAAAAAGATTAAGAACTTCTGATTTAGACTGATGGGAACTAGTTGTTTTTGTTCTGATAAAGGCAGTTTAGAGGGTGCCACAATGGTTTTTTATTTCCATCCAAACTTCCCAAGGGATACAACACAGTAATGTGAGACAACTGGCCCATCTAATATCTCAGTTACTTGCCTTCATTTCTTTAGTGAAAGTGATATTTTCAGGAGCATCTGGGGTGACTTTTGTAGAAGAATCCAGTGGTGACCTGCTTCCTTCTGGAGACAATGAACGTGTGTATAACAGCATTTCAGCTTGTTGCCTAAGGCCGGATAGCTTTTCATGTAAGGCCATGACTCTAAAAGCAACAGGGGTAAAATCTTTAATCAGCAGCCTTATGAAATAGATGCACGAAAGTATTTTAAGACATTTATGTTCAAAGTGAACACATGCTTATATACTAACACATCAATTAATAAGAAGTCAGCTAGGTCTTTGGGATCCACAAGCATCCATACTGGTGTTGAACATGAAAATAAATGGGGGAATATGGGTGAGGAGGTAAATGTGCTAAGTAAAGTGTGATGAATGGGGAGGAAGAAGCTTGGGGCCTCAGCAAATAGTTCAAAAGTGTAAGAGAGTCCAAGATCATATATCATATTGCTTAAACAGAAGAAAAAAGAAGGCTCCACCTGGCTGATAATGTACGTGAAAGGCATGAGATTATACACAAAGCCTGAGAAATAAGGAAGGAGTAGACCATAGACCAGTAGGAAAGGAAAAATAAAAAGGAATGGTGACAATAATCAGGTAGAGGGGGCTAGAAGCACATCCCAAATGTCTTCATCTGCATCCTCAGCAGAGCACAGTAACTACCATTCTTAATGGCAATACTGAGTCATCAAGGACATGTGTTTTTAGCAAGCTCTGTTTCAGAGGCAAAATGTATATGGTTGGTTTGCTTTATTAAAATTTCTATCATATAAGAAACAGATTCAAATGAAAGGTCTGGTACTTAGTGCATTGATGTTTCTATTATCCAGAAAACCCACTTATCCAAAAAGTCACATTCCTAGATGAATTTAAATTATGGCTATTCCAGAATGATGGACATTTAATTTCAGGACATAAAACTCCAGCAAGCTGTTAATTTAATGCCTGATTTATATCTAGATACAGATTGGTGGAGAGTAAGGCCTCTGTTGTTCAGGAAAAAAAGGAAGGACCTAATCAGAGGCAAGACCCAGAAATGAAGCTGAGCCTGAGGACTGCATGGTCATGGTCATTCCCCCATTTTCCCAGCTGCATGGCCCACAGCCCAAGAGAGATGAAACCAAGGGCATTCCAGAGGCCACTTTCCAAGACATACACTTGTCCATTCAGCCATACCAGAAGAGTGCCAAGTAATAAATGCAAGACACAGGGAATGACCCAAGATCCCCCAAACCTCTTCTGACTCACCCTGATCCTGCATTAGAGACAGCTACCATTTCTTGGACTGTGTTCTGGACAGCTCTCATCTTTGGGAATTATTTCAGAAGGTAAGGCCCAAGGAGGTAAACAGTGCCCACAGACACATAGCCAGGAGTGTCAGAATGGCATCTAAAGTTAGGTCTTCTGATCTCAAGTCTAGCATCTCTTTCTACTATGGAGTCTTGAGAGGTATTCTGTCTTGCTCAAACCCTGCCTTCTGATGCCCAGCTGAGCACCATTTTTCCTTATGCTAATAAGGAGACATGGTCATTTCAACCTTTGTCATTATGTTCAAAAATTAAAGACATAGTTGTCTAAATTTGCTACATTTCTTTTTTTTTTTCTGAGGGGGGAAAGGCAGGGCAATTGGGGTTAAGTGACTTGCCAAGGTCACACAGCTAGTAAGTATTAAGTGTCTGAGGCTGGATTTGAACCCAGGTGCTCCTGACTCCAGGGCTGGTGCTCTATTGATTGCAATTTGCTACATTTCTTAGAAACTTTTAGGAAGCAAAAATGAGACTCCCTCTGCCTCCTGTTTATATTCTACAGGGAGGGAACTGTGGATGACTTTCGACACGCATTTATGAGGGCACACAGCCAAACCAGGACCATCACCAGAAATTGTAACAAATATTACAGAATGTTGCCTAATTTCTATATTATGTTGATTATTTCTGCTTGTGAATAGCCTACACCCAGGTTTTCCCACCATTTCACTGAATAATTGATAGTTATTGAATAATAGATAGCTACACCACCTCAAAAAATAGCCTTTGTTTTATTATGTTTGAGGTCTATGCTGAAGAGTCCTTCAAAATGAGAACAACAGAGCAGGAAGACAGTTCCTTGGGGAAGGAAAGAAGGCAAAACATCATAATTTAGGGCATTTAAAATTTAATTCCAGAGCTATTTCTTGAGTGCTTGCGGCATGCAAGACACTACACTGGGCACTATGGAGGAAACAAAGAATGGAGAACGTGACACTGCATGGAGACAGCTCATTTGCCATTTTCAAAGGACTCTCACTTCCATGGTCTCATTAGACTCTTACAGCAACAACAACAATATCCAGCAAATAGGCAGAAAAGCTTCACATATACTTTATACCTCACACAAGCACTGTTATCATCCCTGTTTTACAGATAGGACAGTGAGGCTGAGAATGATTAAATGATTTGCCCGTGGTCACACGCTAATAAGTGTCTCAGCATTTGAACTCAGCTCTGTCTCACTGCCACTTGATCCACTGCGCCATAGCTCCTCCAGCATCCTTCACAGGCAAGGAGGGTTGGAATTATCAGCCTGTCTTACAGAGTAGACTATGAATCAAAAGAGTCAGTCACTTAATACTAGGACCAGACCATAAGTCTTCCCAGAGATATGAGGATCAAATGTGATATTTGTAAAATGCTTTGTAAACCTTAAAGCACTATATTAATGCTACAGGTATCATTGCTATTATAATTGTTAAACCAGCACCCTACCTACTATACCACACTGTCTTTCCAAGTTATAATTATCATGTATAGTCTCTGCCCACAAAAGATTTATAATCACCTTGGGAGACAGGATAAATATGAAACATGTAAATTACAATCTTAGTTTATGAGAAAGTAACCAAATAGAGGTAGGTTTAGGTAAGAGAGCAAGAGTTTTCCAGCCTGGGTTCCAAGACGGCCCCAGAAAGTCTATAGGACAAGGGTGGGTGGGGTTGTCAAAAAGCGAATAGGCAGACTGAAAGGAAAGGAAATGCATTTAGTTCATTAAGGTAGACTGTTTGGACTGAAGGCAGCTTTAGTTTCTCAGGGTACAGGCTGGGTTTTACAGCTTTAAGGCTCACCTAAAAACATAACCAATCAGCTGCATTCTGTGGCAGGAAAGAAATGGGGGACTGTGCAAACACTGGGGGGATAGGGGTGCCATAGGACTTCCCAAAGGTCAGCTTTGTTTCTGTGGGAAATATATTTCTCTGTGGCTAGTCTGATCAAAATTCCCTGTATTGAAAGGAAATTTCAAAGATGGTAAAAGTCCTTTAAAAATAGCACCATTCTTATTCATCCTGCTGTAATACCACGTACCAGCAGATTCCCAAAAGAATGTTACTGTGAACAGCTTTTAAGGTTTGGATTGTGCAGTAATAGTGAACACTCTGTTTATTCTATTACAAATCAAGGCAAACATTCACAATACATCACAGCATAATATTCACAACATATCAAGGTACAATACAATATTCAGTCTTCCACTCATAGGGCAAATCAATACTTAATCATTCAATCAATTCACAATACAATAATCAGTCTTCCACTCATGGGGCAAATCAATACTTAAATCATTCAATCAATTCACAATACAACATTCAATCTTCCACTCATGGGGCAATCATACATCAATCTTCCACTTATGGAGCAACCGTACATCAACTCAATCAATCACTAAACACAATCATTAGAAAACCTCACAAATCCTCCACCCCTTGGTGTCCAGCAGACCTCAATTTCCTCTAAGGGGAGGCCTTTTCTTTATCTTGACTCTGGGTGGTCTCTCTGATTCCCTGGATCCCCTTTCATGGTCCCAGTTCCTTCCTGAATCCACCAAACAGTCACTTAGATTCAGAAGCAGACAGCTCCCAGGTCCTTGTCCAGTCCTCAGGGCAGTCCCTGGCACTCACTGAAGTTCACAGCGTCCAGCACATCTCAAACCCTTCACCACTTCTCTTGCCTGGAACTCAAGGATCAGCTAGGCCATGAACAAACAAAGTCTTATCCTGGTCATGCTTCTTCAGTCCTCCAGCAGTTCAGCTGGCCCTAGGACCCAGAAGGAATATTGGCCTTCTGGGTGGCCTTCACCAGATTCTGGTCTCAGGAAACTCCATCTCTTTTCTCAGTCAGCTTCCAGATGCTGGGAAAGAAACTCTCTCTCAAGAAAACTCCAACTCACTTCTTCAGCTCCCAGATGCTGAGATAATCCTGCTTCCTCCAAAACAGGCAAATTCCAGTTCTGTCTATGGAATTCTTCTTTATGTACAGTGCTGGCCTCCTGTCTCAGCCAGTCCTCTTTTTCCACCAACATGGGAGTTCATGCATTCTCAACAGGGGATAGGGCTCACACCTTCCATACACAGCTCACACCTTCCATGCTTAGCCCTAAGTCTGCTAAACTGATTGCTGTTACACCTGCCTTGGCCAATAAGGAGAGAAGTAAAGTAGATACCCTTTGGTTCTGTTTTCTTGGTCTCAGAATATTTGGGGAGAACAATTCCTCAAAATCTGCGGTATTCATATTCACCCACCTCTTCCACAGCAATAAAGTATTATATGAACTTCAGGGGTCAGGAAAGGATTCATGAAAGAGGTAACCATGAGTTGTCCCTTCAATGACAGAGAAGACAACAACAACAACATCCAACATTTGGATGAATAAAGGGCATGAGAAGTCAGAGGATATAAAGTGAGTCAATATTCAGAGTTTTTGTGTAGGGAGAGAGAAGTTGGAGACATAAGGCCAGAACAGATGGTGTGGATATACAAGATTTGATGCGAGTCTCCACCCCAGTGGCCTTCAGACTTTTTTGATTGTTTACTCTATCAGTAAAAATAATTCTGACTGAGTACCTCGCTCCCACTATGTGTATATTTGCTTATTCATAAATAATACTGACAATTATGTACATGACAAAACTTACGCAAAAAAGTGAAAAATTAAAGATGAAATAATATTTGATTCTAGAAGCAAGAGTTGCTGGAGTTTAGGGAAATGAGACAGCTAGCCATGTGTTTAAGAAAAATTACTGGAGCAACTGTGTGGTGGATGGACTGGAAAGCAGAGAGGCCTGTGGCAAAGGGATCAATTAGGCAGTTATTGCAATTATCCAAGCCAAAGGAGAGAAGGACCTGAACAAACGTGGTGACTGTGGGAGTGGAAATAAGAGCTAAGATACAAACAGGGATGTGCACAGTACATTTTAAAATTTAACATGCACCATTAACATTTTCTCTATCACTTTCTTAAGTCTCATCAGTCCACAAAACAAAAAACTGATTCTCAGTTTGCAGCTTTCTGAAGTGTAGGTGCTCACAAGAGCTACTTTGAACTGGCTTCATCTCATCCCTGGATGTAAGTGATGCTGCGGAACATGACATGTCAAGATATGGCAACCGATTATTGAAACTGCGTGGTGAAGAGAGCAGGATCAAAAATGTTTGTGACCATAGCAATGAAACATTCAAAGTTTCTGACCTCAGTTTAAAAAAAAAGGCAAAACGTAACCCTACTAACCATTTTGCTGTTACTGGATTGGCTGATCACTGTGGGGTCATGGAAAGAGCACTGTTCATGGAGGCCAGAGACCTGTCATTACTGAGTTTTCTGATCTCAGCAAAGTCATTTTTACATCTCCTGGCAGCTGCTTCTTCAACTATGAATGTCCACTGCAGAAATCCTAAGACTACTTCCAATTTAGCATTCTACTCCATAAGAATCCTCTTAATTCTACCTGCCTAAAAGGACATTCAAGACAGTGTCAGGATGTTACAACAGCCCAGATAAGCCTGCTTCACTTACCTGTTCAGAGAAAGCCAGAAAGATCCAGTATATATATGGTTGCTATTGAACTCAAGAGCATCATGAATCTTGACAGGTCTTGTGTTAAAGGCGTACAGCAACATGATCTGGAAGGAGATTGAAAAAGGCATGTAAGTGTCACACCAAAAGTACCCTCTGCCTCACATGTTTCCATATCAGTACCATGTTCATCTTCAAAAGCCAATGCTTTTTTCCCTTCTCTTTTTTAATTGGATGGCACTGAAAACAGGAGTTCTTTTCTCCACTTCACTACAAAGTGAAATAATGTACAATCTCCCTGACTTCCTCCTACCTTGAACTTCTGATGCATTTATATCTTAAACCAAGCAACTTGGTATTTAATTATGTTCATGAAATCATAAGAGGCAGCATGGTATAGTGGCTAGGTGGCCAGCTTTCACAGCTAGGAAGACCCAGATTCAAATCCTTTCTCTGACACATAACTGGTTGACCCTGGGCTAGTCACTTATACTGTGGGTGACACAGGCAATCTTAATCAAGGAAACAACAAACATTTACTAAGTCCTTATCTATGATCAGCTCAGTGTTAGGAACTGGGGACTCAAAGACAAAAGTATGGCTGTCCCTTGCCCCAGGAGGAGCTTAGAATGGATCAGAGGAGCCGATCTAATCACTAGGTCCTAGAGTATAGTAGAATAATGCATTACAAAGCTGGAAAGATAAGTCAGAGTCAAGAGGTGAAGGGTTCTCAATACCAAACAGGAGTTTGCATTTGACTCTAGAGTAAAACAGGCTCCTACCAGTATTGATAGACAATTGATAAGGTAGCAACCCTATACATTAGGAGTATCCCTTTGGCAGCTATGAGAAGGATAGACCAGAGAGGGGAAAGACTTGTGGTAGAGGGGACACAATGAGGGTCTGAACTAGGACAGTGGCCAAGGGGATGGAGCAGAATGGATGCTAGAGAGGTTATGGAGGTGGTGGGTTAAACATGCATGGTAAAGGAGAACAGAGGTGACTTAAGTTGCAAACCTGGGTGACAATGTGCATGGTGATGCCCTTGATAAAAATACAGATGCAGAGGAAGAGGGTGAGTTTGGGGTAAGATAATGAATTCTGTTTTGGACATGTTAATTTTGAGATGCCCACTGTAACCCTAGTTGGAAATAGGCAGCTGGTAATGTGGTGGATTGGTACCCTAGGGAGCTCAGGGCATTTTCAGTTCATCCAAATGCAGATTAAATCCACAAGATCTGATTAAGTTTCATGGAGAGAGAGAGAGAAGAGAATAAAGTTCAGGACAGAGCCTTGGGGAACATCCCAAATTTGGTGACATGATATGGATGATAGAGACTGAAAAGGAGATGTCAGGCGGTAGGACAAGAACCAAAAGGGATCAATGTCACAAAAATCTCAAGAGCATTCAGGAGGATAGGGTGGTCAACAGGATCAAATGCTATAGAGAGACCAAAGAGAGGACTGAGAAAAGGCCATCAGACATGGTAATCTGGAGACCACTAGTAACTGTGGAGAGAGGAATTTCCTTGAATGATGAGGTAAGAAACCAGACTGCAAAAGATTGAGGATTGAGAGAAGAGGAGCCCATGAGACCAGAGAGCCTTTCCTAAGAGTTCAACTATCAAAAGCAGATGCAATATAGAATGAATGTATGCTAAGTGTTTGGTTGCTTGCTTGAGAGGATGGAAGAGGAATGGAACATTCTTCTTTTAGGATGGGGGAGACTTAGACAAGTCACTTAACCTCTAAGTGTGCTAGCCAACTCTCTAAGGTTGAAATTTGAAGAAAAGGTGCAACCTGGATTGATGGCAGGAGTTTAGTCACTGGGGATTTCCCTCTATCAATCAATTCAAAAGTCCAGTCCTTATCCCTAGGAATCTGGGATTGAAAACATCTGGAAAAGTGGGTAATCTTCAAACATTCTTGGGAGTGTTGGTTTAAACGGTTGGTTTGTTTATTATTCTTGTGGGGACAAGACAAGAAATATTACTGAACTTGTGGTAGCAGCCAGTTCTGAGGGTTGAGGGTTAACGTGTATGAAAGGAGCTATGGGAGAGGCAATGACTGCTCAAAGAAAGAAGACATAGCCAGCATAATAGGATTCTTGGCTTCCCAGCAGCAGTTACCTGCTGTGTTGTAAGGGATATGCAGCCTGCAGAAGCCATCAGAGGCACAGCTAGAAAGCTTAGCACTCAGGAGTGTGGAAGTAGGGGAGTGGGTTCAGCCTGGGTCCAAGAAGCAGGGTACCAATGACTGACAAGAGAGCTGGGAAAGAGCAAGACTCCAAGCAAAGCTTCACGGGAAATAGCCAGAGGGATTTCTCTCCCTCTCTTCTCAAGGAAGCAGCCATCAAAGGGCTGCAGAAGCAGGGGGTCCCTCTGCACTAGGAACCAGCATCATATGTAGAATAATAACTTGGAAGGGCCCAGCAGGTAGATCTCTCAGTGCTCTCCTGCACTGTTTTTAAGCCTAAGCCTGCTCTCTATCTTCTCAGTACCGTCCAAAGCCTACCTGAAATATCACTTCAATTTTCTTAACTTATGGGTGTCAGTGAATGCAAATGAGATGATATGTTTGCAGATCTTAAAGGGTTTCATCCATGTGGTTTATTTATTAGTATGGTTATCAATGCCAATGGAGTACTTTGGGAAAGGTCCTCTATTCATCTGTCTCATGGCTGAATTACGCTATAGGGCAGAGAGGGGTTCTCAACCTTCTCTGTGTCCTGAACCCCTTTGGAAATCCAGTGATGCCCATATACCCCTTCTCAAACTAATACCTGTGCAAAATAAAATACAGTTGCAAAGAAAACCAATTATGCTGAAATACAGTAATGAAAATAAAAATATTTTAAAAAAACACAAGTTCATGGAGTCTATGTGAAGAACCCCTGCCCTAGGAGGAACCGTTGGTATTGGGCACAGCTCAGGAACCCTTGGTATTGGGCACAGACAACTGGCCTTGTAGCCAGAAAGATTTAGGTTCAAGCCATACCTCTGACAAACTGACTATGTGACCCTGGGCAAATTTCTTAGCTTCTTAGTGCTCCCAGGTGACCCTCTGAGACTATTCAGTTACAGGGGTGGATTGGGGGAAGCAGATTTCAAACTGGGAGCAACATACAAAGGTAAACTCCTGTATCTGAACACATCCCAACCTCTGCTCCTAACTAAAGATCTTAGCTCAAATAGGCCAAGAAACAATAGAGAATCCTGCTTGGAACAAAGAATGCAGCCACCTTCCTAAAACAAATTCACAAAATGGGGGGGGGGGGTAGGGATCAAGGGAGGGAAGGGAGGCAGGTAGAAGCCCTTAGGCTGAGCTGGCCAACACCAAGAGTAGAGGACATTTCCTGGTTCTTCAATGACCTCATCTCAGGCCTGGCAGTGGTTAAATTTCATAGAATGGCAAAATTTCATACTAGGAAGGGATCTCTTGGGGCCTTCTAGTGCAATCTCAACCTTTTCTCGACCGCCTCCAATGAAGAGGAACCTCCCACCTCCTAAGATGACTCAAGGTATCACTTTTTGATACCTCTGATTGCTAAGTCTAAATTTATCTTTTTAAGATTCTTCCCCATGGCTCCCTTTCTGTCTTCTAGGATCAAACTGAACAAGTCTAATCCTCCCTCCTTTCACATATCAGAAGACAGTCATTATGTCTCCCACCTCTCCCTCCCCATCCCCATCTTAGTCTACTCTAGGTTAAACATCCTCAGTCTTTTTCATCAGTCTTTACTGGAATGAGCTCAAGACACTTCTCTATCCTGAGTGCTTTCCTCTGGATCCTCTATAGGCAGTGGTGTCAAATTCAAATTAAAACTGTCACTCATTAACTTTGAAAACCACAAACCAACATTATCTATGTTGTGTTGTAATTTCTGGAGAAGGAAATGGCAAGACACTCAAGAATCTTTGCCAAGAAAACCCCAAATGGGGTCAACAAAGAGTTGGATATGACTGAATTGAACAATCATTTTATTTATTTTGTTTAATATTTAATATTTAGATCTGGTTCAGGGGGGTCATTTGTGGTTGACAGCTCTGCTCTACAACTTACCATATCTCTCTTAAACTATAACACCTAACTGAACACAGTTCCCCAGAGGAAGCCTAACCAGGGTCAGCTTCATTCCTGGAAGGAATTCCTTCATTCCTCTCTGAATGCAGAGGCATTGGGTTGCTAATATTACAACACTGACTCCTACAGGGCTTGTGCTCCACTAAAATCCCTAAATCACATTTAGAGAAACTGCTTTCTAACCATGCATCAGTCATCCTGTGCTTGTGAAAGTGATGCTTTGGTAACCAACTGTTTACCTTCGTCCCTATTGGACTGCATCTTTCCAGGTGCTCGGCACAGAGCCGTCAGGACATTTGTGGTCCCTGACAATGTCACCTTACATGTCAATTATTCTTCCCAGTTTTGTGTCCATTACACAGCTGACAAGTTTCTCTCCTATGCCTTTTTCCAAGTCACTGATAAAAATGCTAAAGAACAAAGGACCAAACACAGATCCCAGGAGTAGTCCTCTGGAGACCTCCTTCCAAAGTGACACTGAAGCACTCACTAGTGACCCAAAATGTTCTCTTCCCTCAGGTTCTGGGGTATCATCTTCTGGTTTTCCATCTGCCTCTCTGAATCCTCCCTCTCTCTTTTTTGTTTCTCTGATTTTTTTCAGTCAGTACTTGAAATGTTCCTTCCACTATATTCCTGCCCAGTTACCAAATACATGATGCTGGGTTAAAGATAGGACCATCATTCACACCTGAGTCAAGTCATAAACAGGGAGAAGGTGCTTAGCCATTGACCATGGTCTTAATCTTATCTTCAGCCTGAGGTTCTGGGTTATCTCTAATGTGAGTACCCTGAACACCCAAATGCCATGCTCTAAACTTTTCAGGACTCCAATAGTTGGCTAACTGCTTCTTGTGACCATCTGATGGTCTACCCTTACTCAATCCATGTTTTGAATTCACATATGTTGGATGGGGGTTTCGGCTACTGACCTGGGATGAGGGTCTCCTGGCTTATGTCTAGGAAAATAAGGCTTAATTTTTCTGTCTATTCTGTGAAAGGCATCTTTTGCCAAACTAGTTGAGCTAAGTAGCCTAGAGATTAATGAGGATGTTTTATTCACAGAACCACAGAATTTCAGAATTTGAAGAGACCTCAGCAGCCAGGAAGTCTTTCTACAACACACCCACAAGTTGTGACCCATCTTTTGCATAAAGATCTACAAGGAGAAGGAATCCAATTCATTAATCAATCAACCAATCCATCAATCAGCATTTATTTAGCTACTACTTTATACAAGACACTTTGCTTGGTGCTGGGACAAAAGTGAAACAATCCTCAGGTAACCCATTCCACATTAACACAGTTCCAATGATTAAGAAGCTTTTTCTGACATCAAATTTAAGTGTGTCTCATCCTTTTCCACACTTTGCTCCTAATTTTGTCTTCTGGATCAAGGCAGAACAAATTCAGTTCCTCTTCCACATGTAAGACAGTGATCACTCTCCCTTGAGTCTTCTCAAAGTTTTCTTATTGGCTAGTGCCTGAGTCATAACTACTTTGGGGCCCAATTGATAAATGGTCAAAGGATATGAACAGGCAATTTTCAGAGGTAGAAATTAAAGATATCTATAAGCATGTAAAAAAATGCTCTACATCACTATTGATTCAAGAAATGCAATCAAAACAACTTTGAGGTACCACATCTCACCAGTCAGATTGGCTAAGATGACAAAACAGGAAAATGACAAATGCTGGAGAGGATGTGGAAAAATTGGAACACTAATGCATTGTTAGTGGAGTTGTGAACTGATTCAACCATTCTGGAGAGCAATCTGGAACTATGCCCAAAGGGCTATAAATATTTGCATATCCTTTGACCCAGTAATACCACTTCTGGGATTGCATCCAAAAGAGATCATAGAAGTGGGAGGAAGACCTATATGTACAAAAATATTTATTGCAGCTCACTTTGAGGTAGCAAAAAACTGGAAATTAAGAAGATGCCCATCAACTGGGGAATGGCTAAACACGTTGTGATATATGAATGTAATGGAATACTATTGTGCTATAAGAAATGAGGAGCAAATGGACATCATATTTACCTGGAGAGACTTATACAAACTGATGCTAAGTAAGAAGAGCAGAACCAGGAAAAATTTGTACACAATCACAGACACATTGTATGTGTGATGACCAAATAAACTGCATTCTTCTCAGCAACACACAGTTATAAGACAATTCTACAAGTCTCAGGATGGAAGGAAATATCTACATTCAGAGAAAGATCTAGAAAGAACAGAGTTTAAATGGAGTCTGAAGCAATCTACATTCTATTGTTCTTTTCCATGTTTGGTTTTATTTCTTCTTTCCCACTGTTCATTCCATTGGTTACAGT
>CM053597.1:167148511-167166455 GCA_028646575.1 Pseudocheirus occidentalis | reverse complement strand
ATAAAGTCATTTGCTTCCATTTGCTCCACTCTAATTCTGAAGGAATTATTCTCTTCAGAAAACTTTTGAGATTGTTTTTCCATTTGGCAAATTTGACTTTTTAAGGCATTCTTCTCCTCATTGGCTTTTTGGACCTCTTTTTCCATTTGAGTTAATCTATTTTTTAAGGTGTTAAGATTGTTTTTCCATCTGGCAAATTTGACTTTTTAAGGCATTCTTCTCTTCATTGGCTTTCTGGGCCTCTTTTGCCATTTGGGTTAATCTATTTTTAAGGTGTTATTTTCTTCAGTCAGGTTGTTGACTCTCTTTTCATGATTTTCTTGCATAATTTTCATTTCTCTTCCCAATTTTTCCTCCACTTCTCTTATATGGTTTTCAAAATCCTTCTTAAGCTGATCTATGTCCTGTAGGCAGACCTTGGAAGCTTTTGGTGTGCAAGTTCTGACTGTGTTGTCTTTTTCTTGTTCCATGCTTTGATCCTTTTTGTCCACAAAGAAGGAATCTAAAGTTTGGTTGCTGTTCTTACTTTGCTTCCTTTGCCTGCTCATGTTGGCCAGTCAATTACTTGATTTTTTAGCACTGTGGAACTTTGCTTCCAGAAGGGAAATCTCTGTCCCAAATAGCTGGGGTTTTCACAGGTGTGGGAGCTATTAGGAGGCTGCTGCAGCTCCTACCAGCTTTCACTCACTGAAAATGCACTCCAGGGCCACCACCCTAGACCATGATCCAGATCCAGGCCTCTCAATGCAAGAACACTTAGCCTATAAACAACTGCTTTGCCCTCTTGCAGTTTGCAGGCTGGGAGCTCTGAAGCAGCCATGTGGAAGCCGCTGCAGGGCCACTACTTCTGCCGCTTCCTTGCCCTAGAAGCTTTTCTCCACCGAATTTAGCATAGTTCCTCTGACCTTTCACTTTGTGCTTGTTTCTTATGGCTTGATAATTCTGGAAACTGCCACAGCTGCCACTGATCCACTCTCCTGAAGGCTCCAGCTGGGGCTTGTCCTGGCCACCTCTCCCCCACCCCCCGGGCCGAGCCATGGTTTCAGGCTAGCCTGGTTTTTGGCTCCCAGCATGCTGAGATGAGCCTTTCCTACCAAGCTGCCTTCAGTGGGAGATGTGTTTTTCTGTAATTTTTGTGAGTTTTGGAGCCCTAAAATTTGTTTATAGCCATATTTTATGGGTATTTGAGGTGGCTATGTGGGAGCTGCAGAACCTCGTTGCTTCTACATAGCCATCTTGGCTTCATTTCCCCCCCCCCCCCACTCCTTCAAGAAATTCTCAAGGAAAATTGCCCTGACATTTTAGAACCAAAGGACAAAATAGAACTTGAAAGAATTCACCAATCACCTCTTGAACAAGATGCCAAAAAGAAAACTCCCAGGAATGTTATAGCCAGGTTCTGGAGTTCCCAGATCAAGGGGAAAATATTACAAGCTGCCAAGAAGAAACAATTTGAATACAGTGGAAATACAATCAGGATAACTCAGGATCTAGCAGTTTCTACATTAAGGGATAAAAGGGCCTGGAATATGATATTCCAGAGATCAAAGGAGCTAAGATTAAAACCAAGAATCACCTACCCAGCAAAACTGAGTATAATGTTTCAGGGGAAAATATAGTCATTCAATGAAACAGAGGATTTTCAAGCATTCTTGTTGAAAAACCAGAGCCAAATAAAAAGTTTGGCATTCAAATAAAAGAAGCATGAGAAGGTAAACAGGGCAAAGAAATCATAAGAAATTTATCAAAGTTGAACTATTTACATGCCTACATGGAAAAACAGTCATTGTAACTTATGAAACTTTTCTCAATATGATGATAGTTGAAGGGAATGTAAATGTATAAATATGTATACATACACATATGTTTATATAGGAGGGTATATATGCATATGAATACTATATGTGAGTGTGTGTATATATGTGTATAGGTATACACAGACAGAGCACACCAGATCAATTGAGTAGGAAGGGGTGATATTTTAAAAGGTGAAACAGAGGAGAGAGAGGAATCTAATGAGAGGAGACAGGGAGAGACAGAATGGGGTTTATTATCTCATATAGAAGAGGCAAGGAATAATGGTTACAATGGAGGGGAAGAAGAAGAATGGAAAAGGGAATGGGTCAACCTTACTCTTATTGAATTTGACTTAGGGAGGCAATGACACACACTCCAAATTGGGTAACTTGCCCTACAGGAGAGTATGGGGGAAGGGGATGAGAGGGGGGATGATGAAAGGGAGGGCAGGTTGGGGGGAGAGGTTGTTAGAAGCACACACTTTTGTAAAGAGACAGGGACAAAGTAGAGAATAGAACAAGTAGGGGGCAGGATAGGATGCAGGGAAATATAGTCAGTGTTTCACAATATATCCATTGTGGAGATGTTCTGCATAACTACATATATACAGCCTGTACTGAAATACTTGTCTTTCCAGTGGGGGTGGGTGACAAGGGAAGAAGGGAAAGAATCTAGAATTTAAAGTTTTAAAACCAAATGTTAAAATATACATATATATAATAATAATTATTATCATTATTATTATTATTTACATGCTACTGGGAAATAAGATATACAGGCACTGGTTTAGGAAGATCCATCTTGCCCAATTGGAAAGTCAGAGGGGTGATGGGGGAGGATATAGGAGAGAGCAGATTAGCAGAGGGGGTATATAGTGGGATTACTGTTTTGGCATGGTGGGAAAAGACAGGGAGAAAATTTGTAACTCAAAATCTGGTGGAAATGAATGATGTAAACTAAAAATAAACAACAGTTAATTTTTAAAAATAAAATATACATAGAATAGAGACAAATCTATATGAATACAAGTCATTTCCCAATTGGTAAATGGTCAAGGGCATGAATAGGCAGTTTTCAGAGGAAGAAATTAAAGATACCTATAAGCATATGAAAAAATGCTCTAAATCATTACTGATTAGAGAAATGCAAATCAATACAATTTTGAGGTACCACATGTCACCAGTCAGATTAGCTAAGATGACAAAACAAGAAAATGACAAATGCTGGAGAGGATGTGGAAAAATTAGAACACTAATATATTGTTGGTGGAATTGTGAACTGATTCAACCATTCTCAAAAGCAATCTAGAACTGTGCCCAAAGGGCTATAAATAACTGCATACCCTTTGACCCAGCAATACCACTCCTATTGCTGTATCCCAAAGAGATCATAGAAGTGGGAGGAAGACGTATGCACAAAAATATTTATAGCAGCTCTTTTTGTGGTGGCAAAGAATTGGAAATTAAAGGGATTCCCATCATTGGGGAATGGCTAAACTAGTTGTGGTATATGAATGTAATGGAATATTATTGTGCTATAAGAAATGAGGAGCAGACAGACTTCATATTTACCTGGAAAGACTTATACAAACTGATACTGAGTGAGAAGAGCAGAACCAGGAGAAATTTGTACACAATTACAGACACAACATACATGTGGTGACCAACTTTGATACACTGGATTCTTCTCAGCAATGCAGGGTTATAAGATAACCCCAAAAGACTCATGATGGAAAGAGATGTCTACATTCAGAGAAAGAACAGAGTTTGAATGCAGATTGAAATAAACAACCTGCTCTTCTTTTTTTTTCTTGTTTGGTTTTGTTTCCTCTTTCCCATTGTTCATTCCATAGGTTACAATCCTGCTTTACAACCTGACTAATGTCTAATGTGAAAAGTAGATCCTATATCTGATTGCATGTTACTATTGGGGGTGAGGAGGGAGAGGGAGAAAATTTGAAACTCAAGGAATTTTGGAACTGAATCTTGTAAACTAAAAGTAAACAAACAAATTAAGAAAGACAAAAAAATTAAGAAAAGAACAAGGACAAGTTTTGTTTTGTTTTGTTTTGCTTTATTTTTTGCCTTTCTTTAAATCCCTGGTGATTAGCATAGTGCCTGGAACATTAATCACTGTCTAATAAACCCTTGTTGACTTAGCTTTAGATTTCTGCTTTATATATTTGTCTACAGACTTGTCTCCAATAGAACCTAAGTCCTTCTAAGTGAGGATTGGTTCATTCTTTTTGCTTGTATCTCTAGTGCCTGGCACAGTATTGGGCACATAGTGGAGCTTAATAAATACTTGCTAACTGATTTCTGGATTTCTATAATGAAGAGAGTAAATATGCCCAAACATCTGCAAGAATCACTTACAAAATGTTATTGATATCGATTTCCATTAAAAAAAAAGCAAAACAACTTAGAAGTCACCAGAATAAGGATTATTTAGTGATATCTTGACTGAATAAAATAATTTCTAATAAAATAAAAACATAGTATATTGCATTGTAGCAAGGTCCAAGGTACCAGAAAATGCCACACACTGCCCACACCATACATGCAGGCTACCAGACAAACACTCCAACAAGAACCTATAAAGCTCATTAAAGGACAAATGCCATAAATGGGCATCTTGTATTGTTAATTGAGTAGTGCTTGTATTCAGCAAATCATAGCATCCTCACCTGGGAGCCAGAAAGGAACCTGGAGGTCATTTACTTTTTAAGGTCATTTACTTCAACCCCTTCAGATGAGGAAGTTCTAAAGTCACACTGGGAAAACATAGCAGACACAACAGTTAAACCCAGAACCTTGTACTCCAAATCCAGTGCCCTTTGACTGGTGGCAGGAGATAAGCCTTAAAGGCAGCAATAAGAACCAGAGCTCCTTTCTGAAGAAAAAGCTTCCATTTACTATAGTTCTAGAGGGCTGAAGCAGTGGCCAAAGACACTCATCAAAGGGCAAGCTTCCCATTGGCCACAGTGTGAAAAGAATTGCAAGCCAGGCTGAGAGAACTCTTCATGACACACACCTGTCACTCAGATTAATTGGAGGAAACCAGGAAACAATCATTAGTCAATTCATTAATAAGGTTCCTGGCTCTAGTACATGTTTAAAATCATGTGTCTTCTGGATAAATGTTATTCTGAGATGATATCACATAGTCATGAAGAGTTGTGAAATTCAAGCACGTTACCCTGGATGACAGTAATGAACCAAGAAGGGTGATTTAAACAAATGACTAAAATCAAGAAGACAAACCAGATGTTGACTAATGGAGATAGCACTAATTATTTTTTGCCTAGAAACAGTCAGCCCAAAACAACTATACAATTTTCTGTGATTTGTAGTGGAGCTACTTGGACCATTTTGCCATTAGAGAAACAATCCAAACCAGCTTTGACAAGTTTCTTAAAAAAATAATTTTCATTATATTTTCAACCCTTCCTTGAAATAGCCTGATGGCAAATGAATTATCAGGAGGTAAGCTGGTAATATTTTTTGAAATCTACCCCTCAACAATTCACAGCTTTAAGAACTCAAAAACATAAAATTATCTAAATCTTTTTGTTTTGCCTATGATATTTCCAAAGCTATCTTAACATCATAGCATTCTGTCATCCGGTCCCTACATATACCCCTTAGAAGATTAGTGGTCTTCTGTTTAAGGATGGAGGATTGATAATATGTGTTCATATAGCCATATAAGTGTATATAGATATATATACATATATGTCTATATGTATATACATACATACACATATACACATAGTATAAGTCAACAAGGCAGACAGAAGACTTGAAATTGCTGACGTCTGGGGCACAACTCTACAAGTCTCAGGATGGAAGGAGATATCTACATTCAGAGAAAGATCTAGAAAGAACAGAGTTTAAATGGAGTCTGAAGCAATCTACATCCTATTGTTCTTTTCCATGTTTGGTTTTGTTTCTTCTTTTCCACTGTTCACTCCATTGGCTACAACCCTTCTATACAACCAGACTATTGTCCAATGTGAAGGTATTTGCAGATCCTATACTTGATTGCATGCCACCATGGGTGGGGCAGGGGAAGAGGGAGGGGAGAAAATTTGAAACTCAAGGGATTCTGGAACTGAATCTTGTAAACTAAAAGTAAATAAACAAATCAATTTTTTAAAAAAGAGACTATGAGAGGAAGAGTGCTGGAAATAGTAGTTCTACCAAGAGTAAGTCTGAGGTCACATTTGAACTCAGGTCTTCCTGTCTCTAGGCTTAGCCCTCTTTCCATTATATCACCTACCTGCCTCCAGGAAGTGCACAGTATAAAAAGAAATAAATGATCCATTCTGTTGGAGGGCATGTTCATGTAGCCAAGATCAAAGATCCACTGAAAAAATGAAGATGGGCACCCAAGGCTCTTAGCCAAAGACTGGTATGCAGAGCAAAAGCCAAAATGGTGGGCAAGTCCTTAGACTGAGGAGCAGGACACATGGAAGGAACAGAATAGAGTTAAAGACACAAGAAATGGGAAGAAATTAAAGAGTCCTAGGAAACTAGGCACTAGATAGGAGTAGAAGCCATGTAGCCATTATAGCAGAAAGAGTCCCAGACTTAGGATCACATCTTCGATTTGTGTCCCAGCTTCACCATTTACTAGCTGGGTGACTAAACAAGACACTTAATGTCTTGATGCCCCTCAGTTTCCAATCTGCAGAATAAGGAGTTCAACTTAATAATTTCCAAGGTTCCTTCTGCACTGTCCCTCATCCATACCAGAGATGACCTCTGTCTTCAACTAGAAGCTAGATCTTGCTTCAAGACACAATCCAAGCACCACCTTCTACGTAAAGCCTTTTTTGATGCCCCCTTTTGAGCCTGGGTAACTTGGAAGAATAAATACATTGTGGTATAACTGTCAAAAAGAGAGAAATCAAGAAATGAAGTTGATTTAGGAAAATGACAAAATGGATTTTTAGGTGATGTTAAAATGTATGTACAAAATTGTGTGTGTGTGCCTCTGGTCCCATTAAAAATTATATAACACACAGCCCTTTTATTTTGCAAACATATATGTGTAACATCTGAACCCTTGAGGGAAAAGTTTTTAAAAGTATGATCTTCTTGAAAAAGAATGTGTTATGATGATTTATGTTACATCTACTACAATGTTCGGGGAAATCATTCTTTTTGCCTAAGTTCCTACATTCTACCTACAAAACAGTAACTTACAATGAACTCTTTTGATTTGTCATTCTAATGCAATGACATGTTTACATTTCCTTACCAATTCTCATCTTCACTTTTGCCATTAAGTTGATCCATGGAAGATAAACATTTCTCAGAGGGTACAGGATATTTGCATAATCAGTGTCTGAAGAAGCCAGGTTAATCGTTTCACCCAAAGACAGAACCTGTTCGAGGCAGACAGCAATGCTTTGAGAGAGTGACTCAGAAGAGTTAGGGGTCAGGAAGGACAGGGGAAGTTTTTGAGTTCTACAGAAAGAATTGTATTCTCACCTGTTCAATAATAACAGCATGAGCCTGATTTAATAAATTGAAACTTTCATTTCCAGGAGAGAGATATTTCTCAGGTTCCTCAATTTTCTTTACATCATCCATTAACACCAGGCTTTTCACAAGTATTAGCAAGCCTCGAGGAGAAACAAAGGGTTTTCCTTGAAGTAAGCTGATTATATCCTATTTGAAAAGTTGAAAAATATTTACTAGTAAATTTATCCCAGTACTAAGAGATGCTGTTTATTTATCATACATTTAGAGCTTTGTGCAATTTGAATAGCTAGTTAAAGAATAAGAGGCTGGAGAACAACCTTGAAGTTGGGAACAACTGGTTTCATATCCTGCCTCTGATGCCTACTGGGTACATTGACCTCTACAAGTCACTTAGACTCTCAGTAGCCCAAGAAAAATCTCTGAGACAAAGGTGGAAGCTGTTTGTATCAGTGGAGAGGTCTTCTACCATAAGAGTTCCTCATATGAATGAAAACATAAGAATGGACCACCCCACGTCCCCACCCCAATGGAATATGTTTGACTTGGTTACAGTTGAGATAATTGTCTATAAAATGATACAAAGGGTAGATACTTGTACCTGCAGGTGTTTTATGATCTCAGCTGCAGTGTGCCTCTCTTGCAGGTCAAGCTTGACAGCCTGCACCAACACCTCTGCTTGCATCTCAGGATCATTCCAGTCCCGTGCCTCCATGAGCACTTCATTTATCAGATGTCTGCAGTCTGTCATTTCATTTTCTAAAAGAGACGAACAAATACATTTAGTGACAGCACACTTAGAAACTGCAGAATTAGAACAAAGGCAAAAACAATGTGGATGATATCCCTAATGTTTATTATAGGAATATCGCATGATGTAGCATTGACACAATAATTGGACTGTTAACAAATGTGCTCTTTACAAGATATTTTTAAGACATTTATTGAAACTAATGAGAAAGCACTTTAATGGGTATCCATGTCTCAAATGAACACCAAAATTAAAATGAAATAATATTTAGCTTAAGATACATGTGTAGGTGAATACAGATCATTAACTATCTGAGTGACCTTGGGCAGGTCATTTTTAACATTTTAGGACTCATTCTCCTCTTCTGTAAAATGAGGGGAACTCAATTTGATGAACTCTAAGGTACCTTCCATTGTGACAGTCTAAGAATACAAAAATTAGAACTGAGATTTTATTTAAAATAGACCTAGTCTCTAACTGATGATGCTTTTGTGCTCTGAGTGTTAGCTATTTGGAACTCATAATGCATTTCCCACAGAAACAATTATGGAAACAATCATATTACTGTTTTTGATCAATCCCCCAAACTTAGCAAAGAATGTAATTAAGGTAGAGTATGTAACCAGGACTATCTCTATCACACCCACCCTTTATTTGTAACTTTCTCTGGGAAAAATGAATTGGGAATTCTAAACCAGGAAGCTAAGGATAGAGCATGCTTCTCCCTCACTCCCACCTGCAGCACACATCCTTGGATCCAACAGAGTAGGAGCCCTTTACGTACATTAATCTATTTAATCTGCACAAAGATCTCAAAGCAGTTCAAATATTATGGTTAAGGGTTTGGAATATGCCCAGGCTAACTAAGAAGGCATCATCCATGTGGAAGATTGCTGTTTCAGGGAAACCAGAGAACTAGAATGTACATGGACATGCTGTGGTATTCTGCCATCTTGACGGGAGCTGCATTTTTCTGTTGGCTGCATAGTTAGGACTATGACCATCTTTAAAATCACCCATGGTCTTGGTAGCATTTATGTACAAGGTAGGAGGTGACTCTACCCAAAGCTGATGTGACCACGTGGTAAGAGGGGGTAGGTGGAATCTTAGGTTCTCCTTCCCCTCTTGAGAACATATGTTTTCGGATACACCCACCCATCCATCCACACATACACTCGGAGGTGTTTGACCTCGTTCCTTTTTGTTTGCCTTTTTTTTGTTGTTCAAAGTGCAAAGAGTGGAATCTCTGTAAACATAAACCACAAGGACCCAGGAGTTGAGGTTCAAGGCCAAATGTTGCAGCCAGCCCAGTAGCAATGTCCTAAGGATTGAAGGTCCTGGGACACCAATCCACAGAAGCCATATTGTGGGCTTTGGACTTGAACTTGTTTGGATCAACACTATGAAGGAAGTGAGTTAAGCTGTGAGCCTAATCCTGTTTCCACTACCACCACCCCAGTTGGTATAGAGTAATAGCTTGCCCCCAAGATGTTGGGGGAAATGTCTATATGTTTGTGCTTGCTATATCTTTGAAATAAATATCTATTTGTAAAAGCTGATCCAATATTAAGTAATTAAATGGAACTCAGGTGCTAGTCATTGAGCCTTAGAAAATGAGGGAATATGATGACTCAACCCCATGGCAGAGGAAAGAGGCTGCCCAACCCTTTCTGGGTACCCAAGAAGCCTGAGTGGGATATAATTTGACAGGGCAAGCCCTGAAAGAGTTGAAACCTTCAGCCATGTGACACTACTCTACTTAAAGATACTATTCTACTTCCCAAGGCATGTAGATGGAGTGCCCAGAGTCAGGAAAATCTGAGTTCAAATGTGGCCTCAGACATTTACTAGCTGTGTGACCTGGGGCAAGTCATTTAACAGCTACCTGCCTCAGTTTCCTCAACTGTAAAATAGGAATAGAAACCTATGCCACAGGTTTATTGGAGGAACAAATGAGATAATATTTGTAAAGTGCTTAGCAGAATGCCTGACATATAACAGGTACTTCATAAAAATGCTGGTTGCCTTCGTCTTTTCCTTTTTCTCTCCCTTCTCTCCCTTATTTGGTTATATGACCTGTCAAGAGTCAGAAACAACATCAGAACCCATAACTCAAATTCCCAATCCAGACCAAGCTCAGAAATGGCAAAATCTAAATGTTACCCTAAAGCAGTGGTTCTCAACCTTCCTAATGCCACCACCCTTTAATACTTATATGTGGGAGTATCTGCACGTGGGTAGACCTGCCTGGAGACAGATAGAGGAGTGCTGTCTCAGTTCCTAAGACCATCAGAAATATGTGTTTTCCAATGATCTTAGTCATCCCCTGCGACCCCTGTGAAAGGGTCATTTGACCCCCAAAGGGGTTAGAACCCACAGCTTGAGAACCACTGCCCTAAAGTATATGCCATTAAAAACTCTATTCCCATAAGAGACATTTATCACACAGTCCAAAACGTTCACTGTGGGAAAGGAACTTATTTGTACCTTTCAAGACCCCCATGCCACGGATATGTGCCACAGAGGCCACCACCAAGGCCAGGCGGCACCTCAGCCACATGTGAATGTTCAGATGTTCTCGGGCCGACATCCCAACAGGCTCCAGGGTATCAAGCTCATCTGGGTTCCCATAAACCTGAAGCAATCAAAAGACAGTGAGAGCAGTGCTCCTCTGCTCAATATAGTGCATCCAACACAACACCTGCCAAAGGGGCACCCTGTATTCTGGGTCCGTATTGTGAAGCAAAGTGGGAAAAGGGAGTGACATACTGAGTCAAACAATGGGAAGTACAAAAGACCAACCAACATTTATTAAGGAGCCTATTAGAAGTTGAATAATTATAAAATGACATGTCCTAGCTGTGTGATCATGGGTAAATCATATCTGGGCCTCAATTTCTGTATCTGTAAAATAAGAAAGTTGGGCTAAATGTCCCCTGGCCCCCCTTCCAGGTCTATATATAAAATCCTAAAGTTTTGATGAAATGTACTTATTATTGGATATTTGGGAAGTCTTGGCAAAACTATTTCCCCAGACTTGATTGCTATCTCCTTAGTTACTAGGCTTCCTTGGACAAAGCGACTGAATCTACTCTCCTTTTGACCCAGAAGCGAACTCATGAGTTCTAGGTCAAAAGGAAAGTAGATAGATTCACTCCTTGTGTCCAAAGAAACCTAATAACCAGGAGGAATAGAGACTTTGCCAAGACTTCTCCAATATTCAGTTTTAATTTATTTCATCAAGGTTTGGGCATGCTGAGATTCTGGGGTGGAGAGGCACACAAATAGATTGATAGAAAACAGATTGATGGAATAGACTGATTTTTTTTAAAAGTTTGTCTGCTCAGGCATAAAGGGAACATGCTCAGTATCAAAGGAAGGAGTATTCCCCACAGACAGGGATGCATCCTTGAAGTATGTTGGTAATTCCAACATGCAGAGCAGTCCATAACTTGATAATTTCATATTAAGTACTTTAGAAGAAAAAAATACATACTTCTTCTTTAGTCTTTTGGAAAACTTCTGCATTCTGAAGAATTCTGATTGCAGTGAAAGCTATAGAAGTGCTAGGGAAGAAAACAAAAATAAACTATTTTCTTAATTATTATTATTATTTTGTGGTTATTAAACTACTATAATTAATAATAGATTTGGGCTTTAATTTCCAAAGGTCAGAATTACTGCAGAGTCTAGAATACCATGATTGTACTTACTATAAATATTCTGATTAATTATGAAAATGTGCATGGTTAGGATACTCTTCTTCTTTAATTTTTTTATACCTAGAACCATAAAATACTATTGGGCTAAGAAAAGCTAAAACAGATGTGAATTTGTTCACAGAATCTCACAGGTAAAAGGTACCTCTCAGAGCATCTACCCCAACCCAGGACTGGAACAAGAATCATCATTGCAACATACCTGACCAAAAGCCTTAGTGGAGGCTCTAGTGAGGGAGGAACCCACCACTCATTGAGAGAGTCCCTTCCACTCCTGCAAAGCTCTAAAAGTCAACAATTCTATTCCCAACATCCAGTCTTGATTTGGTCCTTTGTATTGCCTACCCATTGTCCTGCCCTCTGGGATTTAGCAGAATTAGCTTAATTCTGCCACCATGGAATAACCTTTCCAATACTCATGTATCCTAACTCTTCTCTCCAGGCTAATCATTCGGAAATTCCATTAATTGATCTATTCAACAAACATATATGTCTACTTTGTGACAGGCTCTGTACTGGGTGCTAGAGATAAAATGATGAACACAAGAGTCCCTGCCCTCCCTGCCCTCATGGGACTTCCATTCTACAAAAGATATAAATATATACATAAATAAGTTTAGAACAAGGAAAAGGCATTTGGGAGGAGATGGCACCCAAGCTGAACCTTAAAGACTTCAGATAGGTAGAGAAGAGAGGCAATATGCACATTCCTGGCATGGGGAATGGGTTGGGTGGCTATATGTTGGTGGGAGAGAAGATACTGATGTGGGAAAGGTCCATAATCCAATTTGGCTGAAGGGCAAAGTACATGCAGGGGAGAATAATGAAATGAGTCTAGAAAGGTAGATGGGAGTTTCACTGTGGAAAGTCATAATGCCAGGATGCATTTTATCCTATAAACCAGTGGAGTCAAGTGCAAGTAGAAATAGCGTCCACTGAACCATATATAGGGATCCCCAAGGATCATATATTGACCTAGAAAACCACATGCTCATGCATTTCTTTTTAAAACAATATATCAACACATTAATCAGGAGCTACACTTTAATCTGGATTATGGGCCATACATAGCCTAGAAGTCATACGAATGGCCCCTCTGCAGTTAACCAGAAGCCACTGAAGGTTTTTGTTCAGATGTAACTTGGGAAGATGATTTTTGTAGCTGCAGAGGATGGATTGTAGAGGGGAGGGGCTGGAAACAGGGAGACCTATTAAAAAATATTATAGTAGTCTAGGTGTAAAGTAATGAAGACCTGAACTAGGGTGAAGTAGAGAGGGGGGGAGAAATGAGAGATGGAAAGACAGAGGAGAGAGAGACAGAAAGCAAAAACATAGGAGAGAAACAGAAAGAGACAGAGATAGAAAGAGAACATTTATTAAACACTTTCTATATGCTAGGCATTGTGCTAAGCACTGGGGATAAAAATATAAGACAGACAGTTCCTGACCTTTCGTTCTAATGAGAAAAAGCTGGAGGAGAAGAGAAGTAACTAGACAGGGGCTTAACTTGGAGCTAGTGGCTGAGCAGTAAGGTAGAGGCTGGTTTCCAGGCAAGATAACAAAGAAGCTTACCATCAAATCAAAGATGGAGATAGAAATGGCAAGGTTGAACAGCTGACTGGCTACAGGACATGGCAAGAGAGAAGGAAGTCAAGGAGGGCTCTGTGGTTACAGAGTTTAGTGAATGGGAAGATGGCAGCTTTCATGGTCTTCATACAGAAAGGAGCTGGGTCCTCCAGCATCCTGGGGCTCTCCAGATAATCTCTCTTTACTTTATTGGAGCACTCAGAACTGATCTCCATATTCCAGCAGTCTAACCAAGGCAGAGGATAGTATAGTCTTATCACGTCCGTAGTCCTGGATGTGATGCTTCTCTGAAGGCAGCCCATGGCTGCATAAAGGTTTTTTTGTTTGTTTGGCTACCATATCACATGGTGGACTAATACATTAAACTCTGTAGATCATTTCTCTGACGAATTGTTTTCTCACCAAGCTTCCTCCATCTTTTCCCACATTGGGATTGAGACTGAACGTGTTATTTCATTGATACAGAGAAGTTCTAGTTGTGGAGGCATGTTTTTGTCAACTTTCAGTCTTAGCTGCCTGGACCAATGAGAGGTCAAGAGCCTTGACCAAGGTCATGAGCTTTGAGCAAGGTAAAACATTCAGTACATACCAAAGGCAGATCTAAACTAGATCCTCCTGGCTCCAGATCCAGTTCTTTATCTCTCTCCCCCCAGCCCCCACCTTTCCCCATCCAGTGCCATGCTGGATCATCACAAGCATCTAGAAAATGCTTATTAATTGATCTATTGCTCCTATATCTGTGAACTTGACTTCTTGAACCTGCTTAAGACATTATCTTTATTCCCATTAAATTCTAACAAATTAGATTCAGTCCACTGTTTTAGCCTGTAAAGAGAAGAACATGCAGGGACAGGCAGGTGGCACAGTGGATAGAGCGCCAGCCCTGGAATCAGAAGGACCAGAGTTCAAATCCAGCCTCAGACACTTACTTAACTGCATGATCCTAGGTAAGTAACTTAACCCCAAATGCCTCAAAAACAAAAGATAAGATCATGAGATCACAACTTTGTTACTCAATTTGTTAGCTATCCCTCCCACTGGTGTGTCATCTGAAAATTTCAAGACAAACATATCTTTTTTTCCTTTATTTAAACTATCAATAAATATGTTAAACAGTCACAACATCAAGCACAGATCTCTAGAGCATCCTACAATTAAAGATATTTATATCTTTAATTTGATTAAGAAATATACATATAATGGAATATACATGTCTACACACAGATTAGATACATATACATATATAAATAATGTGTGTATGTGTATATATATATTTTTTTCCCATGCCCATATTTTCTTTCAGAGAGTCCCTAAGAAATCTTGAAGACAGATGGGATTCCGATGGGGAAAATGTTCAAAGAACATCAATCTCAGTTATTACCTGAGCCTCTTGTCACAATACATATTTCTCACAACTTAAGAGCAGACAAGCTATTAATCTTTTAATTTCCTAGAGCACTTTGTAGTTCTCAAAGTGTTCCATTTCATTTGCTGCTCCCAACCACTCTGAAGTGGGCGTTATTATCTCCATTTTTGAGATGAGGGAATGAAAGCTCAAAGAATTAAGTGACTCTCCCAGGGTCACACAGGTAGATGGGATCTACCCTGGAGCCTCTGAAGCATAACCTTTCAGAGCTAAAAGGGGTTTTAGAAGTCCTCTGGTCCAATCACTTTCTGAACTGCATATTCTAGATCTAAAATGAAGATATAAATTTGACATTTTGGGTTTGGAAATTTCCATCATTCCCCTTTGAGGATGTTTTACTTTGATTTAGCCCTACTGTTTCATGCGATATCTCTGCCAATGGCTTTGCCTTTTATTTCTCTTCTTAATTTAGAAGCATCTCCTCAATGAATGGCTGTTCCCATCAGAGGCTCTTGAACAGAACTCACGGAGATGACTGTCACAAGGGCTCCAAGGGGAAGAAAATGATGCTACTCCAAACTCTGTAGCTTCAGAATTCAAATTTCAGGATCACTCTTTGGGGAGTAGGGGGGTGGGGGGACTGCACAGTGAACTCTGGCCGGTAACTTAGTGAAATAGTATAGGGGCAAGATGGTCTCTAGATGTTGTATGGTTCAGTTCTGATGCTCACTCTACAGGCTTCATCACTAGATCTCAGCTGCCTTCTCAGCCTGAGGCATCCCCCTACCTACTCCCATCTCTCAGAATTTGCCAATTTTGAGGGGATGGCCTATCCATCATCCCTCTCTGAGCTGCGTTTCTGACTCTTAAGACAGCCTCCAAAGTCCCATTTGCTTACCTTTCCCCTTTGCCCCCACTTATTAACTCTTTTTCATGTTGTCTTCTCCAATTAGCTCTTTGATGATAAGGATGACCTTTCTTTCTGTACATATCTGTATCCCTAGCAATTTGCATCAACCACTCTGCCTTCTTCCATACACACAGATCAAGATGCTCCCATGTCAAGGATCCCTGGTATCTCTCTGCTCCATACCTGATTCCTTTTCTATGTTGCCTCCCTCCATTAGACTGTAAGCTTGTTGTGAGCAGAGACTGTCTTTCTTTTTATTAACTGTATTCCTAGTACTTAACATGGTACCTGGCACACACTGTTTATTGGATTGAACTGGACTTAGCACTGTGAATACATACCTATGTATGTATACATAGGTATGTATGCATATGTAATTATATACTTTATTGCATATGTATTCACATATATACATACATGCTTATTTATGTTTGCATATGCACACATATATACAAATATATGCATATATAATGCAGTTTTAACTACATTTAATACTTGGGGACACCTTGGGGAGACAGCGGGAGGGAGCAGGAAAGGGAAAGGAAGAGAGAAGGGGGCAGCTAGGTGGCGCAGTGAATAGAGCACCGGCCCTGGAGTCAGGAGTACCTGAGTTCAAATCCGGCCTCAGACACTTAACACAAAAAACTAGCCGTGTGACTGTGGGCAAGTCACTTAACCCCAACTGCCCTCCAAAAAGCAAAAAAAAAAAAGGAAGAGAGAGAGGGAGCTGGGACAATGAGGAATTAGATGAGAACATGAAATGGTAAGAAGGAGGCCCCTGAAGTCACAGCCATATAAGAGATTGCTGGCATCCAAACATTTCCCACAATTCTTGTCACCTGCACCCCCAGAGATTACTAAGAACCTATGACTTAGATGAGATCATTCTTTTCCTGGGTGAGCTGAGATTTCATCCTGGCCCCTGGACCACAAAGCTTCCTTTATTCTATTGCCTAAACTAATCTGTACAACTTCCCCATTACTGTTCTAGCGTTTACTTTGACAAACATGTTTGTTCATTATCTGTGATTGTCTTTTGTATAATAAGCCTTTGGAAGAAGGGAGGGCTACACAGGCCGAGATTAAGCTTTTTCCCCACATCTGGGGTGGAACTATCCTCCCTCCCCACTAGTGATCAGGGAAAGTAGATTTTATCCTTACCTCTAAATAAGAATTGTACTAGACTGCAAATATCTGATGGATAAATTTAATTCCAAGCCCAATATCCCCCTTAGATAAGAGATGAAGTGACTTCCCAGATGTGTCCCACAAATTTCCATACAAGTAAAACTCCAGTCTTCCTGAGACATGGAAAGGAGCATACTAAATTTAGCTATGCATTCCTGTTACAGGAGTCTACTCATCCCTTTACTAGACAGGCCACTAAAAATCTCTTCCCTTTCTCCCTCTCCCTTTCTTTCTGTCTGTTTCTCCTCTTTGTCTCCTTCTCTCTCTGTCCTATCCTGTCACTGCATCTCCAAAACACACATACATACACACATTTTATATACATATATACGTATGTATGTATGTATGTATATATATATATATACATATATATGTATATATGTGTGTATGTATTTGGGACTGTGGCACAAGGAATAAGGACTAGGCCTGTAATCAGTACAGGGAACTCCTATGTGAGGTAATATCTTCTACTAAGGTTTCTTAGACCTTACAACCTCCCTCACTCAAATCCAAATCAACTGCAAATCACGCCATCATTTCCCTAAAGTCGTGGTCCTCTTCGAGAACCAAGGACAAACAGAACCACAACAGCGCTAGTTTTAGAGAGTGCTTAGACCACTGAGAGGCTAATTGACTTGCCCAGAGTCACAACAGTCAGAGGCATGTCTTGAACCCGGAACTTGAATTTCCCAGCTTTGAGGTCACCTTTTGAAACTACTATATCCTGATGACCCTCTACATATAAATTGGGGATGGGGAGATTTCCAAAGGCCCTGAGGAAAAGAGACTTCAATTTAGAATAAATTAAAATAGAGATGAAACCTCAAAGAAATTTCCAATTTGAGTGTCACACATCAAAGAAGAGAAGAAAGCAGAACTGGGAGTCTGATGAAGGAAAGGGGGGCCTAGAAAAGGTGGCAGTGCAATTGGAATAATTGTGATCACATTTTTTTTCTGATTAACATTCACAGCCAAAATGGTCACTTTTTTCATAAAAATATCCATGCAGCTCACTCTTCCTGTCAATTTCCTTGATACATTATTTTATTAACAGGATTATAAAATGTCAAGCTAGCATTCTTGCGAGAAAATGACTGTCCAACACTCAGCAATGCCCAGACAGAAGATAATGAGGGG
>CM053597.1:167130250-167148411 GCA_028646575.1 Pseudocheirus occidentalis | reverse complement strand
ATGTACTATTACTCTGTTGCTGTTTGTTGATTTTTCCCTAACCTTTTCCACTTTATGGATTGACTACAATTATTCAGCTCTGTCACCATGCATCTAGTTATATGTGAAGACAGTATGAAGCTCGAATAAGGGATCCATAACCATATGAAAAAAACACTCCAAATTACTCATAAAATTAGAGAAATGTAAGCAAAAAGCAACTCTGAGACTCCCAATTCTCATCTATCGGATTGACATAGAAGACAAAAGGGGGAAATGGCAGATGTTAGAGGGGCATGTGAATGCTCTGTGGGTAGGAGCTATGAATTGGTCTGGCCACTCGGGGGAGAAATTTAGTACTATGCCCCAACAGTTACTAGACCAGAAGCATTGACTTCCTTTGAAGAAGCTTCTCCCTAACAAATCCTCCTGAAATATCTATAGATAGGGGTAAGTCAGCCTCAATTTATTTTGTGACTGTCTATGCCACAGGCACAGGAGCAAACATTTCTCTCAGTCTTTTCTCTCAAACTTGCAGTAAAAGGGAAGAGCATCCTGGGACTGTTGGGAATATTGAGTCCCCATAACTTGTCTTTTGCTCAAAGGGGGCACATAGTATGAAAGAAGCATGGGTCTATCTTCCATCAGTGTGGAGGTTCAGGACTTCTCTTAATATCCTTCTTTCTACCACAGGCTAGACTGAGAGGTAGGACTAGGTGACTTCTGAGATCCCTTATAGGTCAAGACTTACGGCCCGCATTCCATTCCCATATCTAACACCTGCTGGTTGTATGACACTAGGCAAATCACTTCATTTCTCTGGGCCCAAATCTTATTATCTGTAAAATGGGATTGGGGGTGAGTTTGAAATGATTCTAGACTTTTGATCTTATAATTATTATTTGTGCAGTCTCACTTTAGAGGGTTTTAATCCAGTTCATATTTAATTCAATATACTTTAAAAAAATAAACTATGCATAATAGAGATTCATGGTGTCATACCCAACACCGTTTTTTTATTCTTTGTATAAGGAAAGGTTCATGCTCATGATTCTGGGTTGGGAATGACTCAGGCCAGTCCCCTGATGGTTGATGTTCATGACAGGAATAAAATGAAATAGTGGTAGATCATTCAATAGTTGACAAAAGGGGATGTAGTGAGTGAGCCATAGGAGGGAAAGGATATTCTTCAACAAGGAGATGCATACAGGACACCATAAGTTGGTTCAGCTGAGAAAAGCTGCCTTGCTTGTCACCTGCCCATGGTCCTGGTGCTCCTCATGGTTGTTTGTACTCAGGCAACCAGAAAGTCAAGTCATCTCCCAAAAACTTTAGTCATCTGAGCCAATCAACTCTTGATGGTTTCAATAAATCCTAAGAAAAAGCTTGCCTAACCTTTTCTTTTTATTTGGGGGGGCTCGGGGGGCAGGCAGGGTGGGTGAGAAGGAGTTAGGACATTGTTCCCACCACATTGTATCCCTTAGTGCTAAGGTCCTCAAAGTCTTCTAAAGGACTTTCCATCACTTAAATGATTTTAGAGTTGTTAACCTTAGAGATTCAAGAGGCCTGATATAATGAGCATTAAAGGAAGAAAGGAAAAATTACAATTATCCAAGACAAAACAGAGCTGCCCTATGGCCCCCAAGCCAGGCTCTCCCCCTCCCTAGAATCCTCACAGACAGGGCAATAACCAATATTTCCCCTATTAGAGGCCACTGAGAAACTACCCCTTTCTTCTAGGGGGGCCCAGGTAGATACTGTAACCTGTCTCATTTTTCAGGAAAGCAGGTCCCCACCAAACAATGCCACCTCTAGGTCTTCCAAGCCCTCCCTGGGGAACACTCAGTATTCTACTGCCAGTAGCGTAAAGGGGCCAATCAGTTCTATAGGATGCTATGCAAAGGCCTGCATGGGTCTACCTACTCTGCCAGTCAATGTCAATTCCCTTTCACCGGGGCCAGTAGTGACCAAGTGCCACTACAGTGCCCTGAGCCTCACCACCTGAGACTGTGTCCAGCACCGCACATCTTTGCAGAGCTGACTTCCACTGCCCCTTTCCTCCTGGGTCCAGCCTTAAAAGCCCTGTGGATGTTGTGGCTACTGAGGCCTGACCCTGGAGCCTATTCTCAAGGGATATTTCTAAAAGGTTAAACTTTTCCTTATAACATTACATTTCTAAGCATATCAAATATATGTGTCTACTCTGAAAGCAGAGTAGAGTCCTGAAAAATACATGTTGTTCTAAGACTCATATCATTATAGAACTAAATAAAATATATTTAATCAATTTCACCTATTTTATAAACATCATAATTAGCTTATTATGTGTATTCCTCACAAGCAATTTCCCAATGAGCCAGGGTAGGGGTCTATTCCTCACTAGATGGCATAGAGAAGAATAGGCTGCTCTCTAACACCTCTGTGTCCCATCCCAGAAAGCCATGCCACCAAGGGCGTACCAGTACATCATTACTTTGCTAAAAAGTGCCAGTCAAGATGGCATGGGGCCCTCTGGAGAATGTACCTTGACAATTTTAAATATAATAAAAGCAAGATCATGGAATTAAGGGGAAGAGGAGGAAAAAATAATAACTTTGTCAGGATTTGACATCATCAGCTGCAGCAGCATCACTGACTCAGCCAACTGAATTCATCCCCGACCGTCTCTTCCCCTTAAGAGGCTTGGTATATAACATAGTTAAGAAGTTGCTATGTTTTTTAGAATACTTCTAAAAAATTATTACTTGGATGTAATTAGTAAAAGGAGGAAGAGGAAATCTGCAAGCATGCTGTAATAAAGCAATTAGTAGGGTTTAATAGCTGTCACTTTAAATTCAGCCATATCTGGTAAACCCTCTGATATTATAAAATCAGTATGCTTTTGGGACCCAGAAATTACTATGCAGATGTAAAATTTAAGTCATTTTAGAAATTAGGGAGAGCAGAGGAGAATACTTTAAAATTATTTTAAATGATTTGCAGGATCTGAGATTCAGTTTCCATTCCCTGGGGAATCAGGAGGGATTGAGGTTATCAAAGAGACTGAGAGAAACCAAGAGTCCTGTGATCTGGGGCCACCAAAGGGCCTGGGCAGGATGGTGTTAGATATATCAGAAGATCCATGTGCTTCTGGGTACACTGAGGCTGGTAGCTGAATGTCACCGTCTGCCAGTGGTTCCCACTTCTGCCTTTTGGGGTGAAGCAGAACTCCTTGAATCTCTCACTTTCCACATGGCACCCTTTCAAGAACTTGAACAAGGTTATCTTAATTATCCCAGGTCTTCTCTAGGATAATCACTCTCTTTTCCTTCATCTGATCTTTACACAGAATGAGATCAAAGGCCTTCACCTCTCTTGGTGTCATTCTTAAACCTTTGTGCCAAAAACCCAACATGACACACGTTTCTCTGTTAGATTGTAAACTCCTTGAGGGCAGGGACTGTGTTTTTCCTCTTTTTGAACCATGAGCCTGTATGCATAGTAGGTGTTTAATAAATTTTTACTGATTGACTGATTGAGATGTTGTCTGACTTGATCAGAGTACAGATGGACTGTTCCCTTTTTATTCTGGGAAGAGCTGGATTCAAAGATGCCAAAAGTCACCTTACATTTGTTGGTAGTCACACCCTACTGATGACTCAGACTGAGCTTGCAATCCACTAAAACCCCTAGAACTTTTTCATTTGCTATTGTCTGACCATCTTTCCCCCCATCTTTTATTTGTGGGATTTGTGGGACTTTTTTTAAACCCAAGAAGAAGAGTTTACGTTGATCCCTACTGAATTGCATCAGATGTGGCTAGATGTTCCAGAGGGGCAGTGTGGTATTATAAAGAATACCCTGGGAGAAAACATGGGTCCAAATTCTGCCTCAGAAATTTACTATTTAGATGACTTTGGGCAAATTTCTTAGCTTGCTGGGCCTCTTCCTTATCCTTATTATGATTTCTTATCCCTCCTTATTCCTTAAATGACAGGGTCGGACGAGATGGCCTTGGAGGTCCTTTAAACCTAGCCTAACCTGTGTAAACATTTCAGATCCTTACTCTGTCACCTACTACACCAGCTAACCTCCCAGCTTTGTGCAATCTGCAATTTTGACCAGAATGCCACCCAAGCCTTTCTCCAAGTAACTGAGAAAAACATTAAGCAGCACCAGTCTCCCTGAGAGACATCTTTCTAAGGTGGCCCCAAGTCACTGCTGACTACTTGAGCTCAGCCACTCAGCCAGTCTTGAATCTAACTAATTATCATGGTTCTAGCTCACATCATTCCATCTGTTTTTACAATAACAGGCTGATAACAACAGCAAGGTGGCTTAGTGGATAGAGTGCTGGGCCTGGAGTCAGGAAGAGTTGAGTTCAAATCTAGCCTCAGACTCTTACTAGCTGTGTGACCTTGAGCAAGTCATTTAATTTCTACTTGCTTCAGAATCTTCAATCGCAAAGTGGGAATAATAATAGCACCTGCCTCCTAGGGCTGTGAGGATCAAATGAGATGTTTGGAAAACCCTTAGCAGGGTGCCTGGCACATAACATGTGGTATACGGGTGCTATTTTTTCCTAAAGTGCAGGTCTGATCATGTCACTCTCTTATGCAATAATCTCCCATGGCTCTTGATGGCCTCAAGGATCCAATACAAAATGCTCTGTTTGTCACACAGAGCCCTTCACAACCTAGCCCCCTCCTACCTTTCCAGTTTTCTTACACCTTACTTCCACCACATACTCTTCAATCCAGTGACAATGATCTCCTAGCAGTGCCTTGAACAAAACCATCCCTCTCTTGGCTCTGGATATTCTCTCTGGCTGTACCCCATACTTGGAACACCTTCCCTCCTCTGCTCTAGTGACCTCCCAACTAAAATCTCACCTTCTATATGAAGCCTTCCCCAACCCTTCTTAATTCTAGCATCTTCTCTCTCTTAATTATTTCCTATTTATCCTATGTAAAGCTTGTTTGTATATATTTGTTGGCATGTTGTCTCCCCCACTAGACTATAAGCTCCTAGAGGTCAGGGGCTGTCTATTAACTGTCTTTTGCCTCTTTCTGTATCCCTATCACTTAGCATAGTGTCTGGCATGTAATAGGTACTTAATAAGTGTTTACTGATTGATCGAAATATTTCATCAAACACTTTGCTACAATCTACAGTATTCCCTTGATCTATCAACTTAGTATCCCTGTCAACAAAGAAATAAAGTTACTGTGGCATGGCTTATTCTTAATGAAACCATACTATCTCTCAAAGATCACCACTCTTTTCATTAACCATTTCTTAAATAATAATGGCTCAATTTCCGTTATCTATGAAGATAACTATCAGATCTGTATATCCTGCTCTCATTTCTCTGTATAGCTTTCCCTCAATCACCAACTGCCTTACTGACAGCTCTACCTGGAGATGGCTTCTCAACATAAAAGCTCATTATCTTTCCTCCTAACTTCCCTATTTCCCTTGAGGGCACCATACCATCCTCCTCCTAGTCAAACAAGCCTATAACTTCAATGTTCGCTTTGATCATTTTCCTCTTCCTTGCCTCCCATATCCAAATGGTTGAAATGTCTTGTTGATTTTACCTCCACAAAATCTCTTTTATCTATTCCCTGTTCTCTACTCACATGGCCCCATCCTCCTTCAAATCCTTATCATCTGTCACCAGGACTATGGTAATAGTTTTCTCATCGGTTTCCCTGCCACTAGCCTTTCCCCTTCCAATTCTTCCTCCACTCAACTGCCAGAGTAACCTTACTAAGCATATATTAGATCACACTCCTCTGCTCCAAAGCTTTCAATTTATTACTCCTAGAATTGAAAAAATCTGCCATGACCACCTCAGTCTTGCATTGAAGGTTTTAGGGAGCAGGTTCTTTTTCAGCTATAGTTCACATTATTCCCTTTCACACATTCCCTGAATTGGACATTCCAATTCCTATAGCACCATACCTTTGCTTAAGCTATCATCCCAGCCTTGAAGCATCCCTCTCCTTATAGCCACCTCTTCTCTCCTTCTAGGACCATCTCAGGTGACGCCTTCTCTGAGAAGCCTCTCCAATCACCTTCATCACCCAGGCTTTCTCCCTTCTCTACGTGCTTTTATTATCTTGCCTGTGTTGTTTGAAACTTCTCCACTGTTGGATGTAAGGTCTTCAAGGTCAGGGGCTGCTTTGCTTCTGCCTTTTATCCTCAGTCCTTACACTTAGTAGGTGTCAAAAAGTTTTTTGAACTGAGCTAAAATAAAGTAACTCTCATGTTGTCCAAGGGCACTTACCTGTAGGGGGCTTGTTGTCTCTGCAGTGCAATAGCAGCCAGCTGAAGCTTTACCTCAATCATAATCTCTAATTCTACTGGGTTAAACAAAATTATTCTCTTGTGGATGGCTGACTCTGCATTTTCTATTAGCATGAGAAGCTTATCCTCGGCTTCTGTCAGTAAAATCCCCTAAAGAACCAAAGAAGTGAAGAAAAAACATTTAAATGCCTACCCTATGCTGAGTACTACAAGCATGGGTTATACAAACAGAAAAGTGAACCAGGGCCTGCCCACCAGAAGCTCCTGTGTAAATGGGGGTGACAACCAACATGGAGGGTTTGAGATGCACATCAGAGGAAGAGGTCCCATGATCCTTAGGGCACAGCAGCAAGGTAGATAGTCTCTTCATCAACATCATTTTTACTGATCCAATCACATCAGTTTCTGATGCTAAGCCACCTGACAGTGCCAAAGACTTTGTAAAGAACATTGCATTAACATCGAATAAGAGTCATTTAAATAAGGACCAGTCACTTATAAATTACCCTAACATTCAACACAATCAAACTGAATTAAATTTACCATTTTTGTTATGAACCTGTTCCCTGAATATTTCCCATAATCTATAGGATTCTATGAGTGAATGAGTTGGTCAGCTCCTAAGGTTTTCCCTAAAACCAGCAAACTGGCAAAAATGACAAGAGATGGAAAGTATCAGTGCTGAAGAAGACAGAAACCTTACTGACTTACATGCCTAGGTGAACGCATGTAACGATTATACTGGAGAAAAAGAAGAAAATCAAGAGCCAAGTGGAAGCTTGCCCATTATTTTCCTAAAATCCCATTTTGATTTTTTTAAATGGATAAATTAAGTAGTAAAATAAAAGTAACAGAATTCTAGATTATCCAACGAAGAATCCGGAGTTCTGATGCTATATTTACAGCAGACAAGGAAAAAGATACAAAGAAGACCTTAGGAAGCCCTTCAACGGCAAAGTTCTAAAACCTCTAAAACCTCTTTTCTTTCACACAGATACAGACAGATCTAAATAATCTGGAGAAGTATTAATTGCCCATAGTTAGGCTGAGTCAATATAATAAGAAGGACAATTCTACCTAAATTAATTTACTTATTCAGTACCATACCAATTAATCTACCAAAGAATTATAGATCTAGGAAAAATATCCCAAAAATTCATCTGGAAGAACAAAAGGGTCAAGAATATCAAGGGAATCAGTGTTTAAAAAAAATGTGAAGAAAAGAAGCATAGCAGTACCAAATTTCATATTGTATTACCAAGTAGTAATCATGAAAATAATCTGGTACTAGTTAAGAAATAGAGTGGTGGATCAGTGAAACAGATTAGGTAAACAATACACAGTAGTAAATAACCATAGTAATCCAGTATTTGATAAACCTAAAGATTCAAGCTTTGGGAAACAACAGTTTGGCAGTTTGGCAATTTGACAAAAATTGCTAGGAAAACTGGAAAGCAGTTTGGCAGAAACTAGGCAAAGGCCATCATCTCACACCATATACTAAGGTAAGGTGAAAATGGAAAATTCATTTAAATATGAAGAATGATATCGTAAGTAAATAAGGGGAGCATGGGAAAAACTTTCCTGTTGGATCTATGAATAATGGAAGAGTTTATGACCAAACAAAAGAGAGAATTTCAGAGGAAGTAAAATGGATAATTTTGATTACATGAAATCAAAGTTTTTTACACAAAATCAAAGCAGCCAAAAGAAAACAGGAAGTGGGGGAAAATTATACAAGTTTCTCTAATAAAAGCCCCATTTCTCAAATATATAGGGAGTTGAGCCAAATTTATAAAAATAAGAACCACTCTCCAATTGATAAATTACCAAAGGATATGAACAGACAATATTCAGAAGAAATCAATGCTATCAATAGTTATATGAAAAAAATTCTAAATCACTATTGATTAGAGAAATACATATTAAAACAACTTTGAGATATCATCCTATCTCCATCATATAACCTGGTGAAAATGACAAATGTTGAAAGAGATGTGTAAAAATTGGGACACTAATGCATTGTTAATAGAGATGTGAATGGTCCAACAATTCTGGAAAACAAGTCAGCAATACCATTACTAGGTCTGTACCCCAAAAAGACCAAAGGAAAAGGACATATCTGTACAAAAATATGTATAGCAATTCTTTTTGTGGCAGCAAATAACTAGAAATTGAAGAAATGCCCATCAATTGGAGAATAGCTGAGCAAGTTTTTATATATGATTAAAGTGATGGAATACTATTGTGCTATAAGAAATAACAAGGAGAATCGTTTCAGAAAATCGGGGAAAGATTTAATGAACTGATGCACAGGGAAGTGAACAGAAACAGGAGATCACAGTAACAGCAATTTTGTAACAATGATCTACTGTGAAAGACTTAGCTACCCTGATAAAGACAGTGATCCAAGATAATTTGAAAGGACACATGATAGAAAAATGCTAAAGAACTGATGAACTCTGAACTGATGAACTCTGAAGGACACTTTTTTCACTTAACTTTATTTTTCTTGCTTTTTCTTTACAACATGGCTAATATGGAAATATATTTTAAATGACTTCACATGTATAATTGCTATCATATTGCTTGTCTCCCCAGTGGCTGGAGGAGGAGTTAGAATTAGAAAGAGAATTGGAAACTCAAATTTTTTAAAAATTAATGTTAAAATAAAGTATAATTATTAAAATAAAAATAGGTCCCCATCTCTGTCTCTTTCAAAGCTAGATGCAGATACAGTATCACTCAGTAGCCCCACGGCAGCACATCCCTAAAAGTGGGTATAGCCAAAAACACAAGGATTGAGTAACTGTGCATACTGTGACAAATGAAATGTTTTACCTTTAGTTTACCAGGAGTCAGCTCTTCTTTGGTCTTGGTGAGAATAATAGTTGTTGAAGATTCATTCTTTGCATATTCTTTTGTGTGGGGACACATGAGAGTTTGGAAAGCAAAACACAAAGTTAAGCATTTCAATCAATGGAACAACAAAAATGATCGCAATGATAACAAATGTCATGCAAGTACAGCATCTGTAGCTTGTGGGGAGAGGAGTCTGTGAACTTGTATACATGTGTTTGTTAATATTTGGATAACTATTTCAATACAATTGGTTGCTTTTATAATCCTATATATTACATGCATTTAAAAACATTATTCTGAAAAGGGGTTAGACTGTCAAAAAGGTGTATGACACAAATAAGGTTGATAACCTCTGTTCTCTCAAAAGACCCATGTTCACATATTATGAGCCCAAATCTCACAATGACAATAATAACAATGACAAATATTGTTGCTGTTGTTCAGTCATTTCAGTCATGTCCAACTCTCCATGACCCTATTTGAGGCTTTCTTGGCAAAGATACTGAAGTGGTTTGCCACTTCCTTCTCTAGCTCGTTTTACTGATGAAGAATTGAGACAAACAGGATTAAGTGACTTGTCCAAGGTCATACAGCTAGTAAACGTCTGAGGCTGGATTTGAACTCAGAAAGATGAGTCTTCCTGACTCCAGGCCAAGCACTCTATCCACTGCAAGAAAAGAAGAAGAGGAAGAAGAAAAGAAGGAAGAGGAGGAGACAATGGTAACATTAAGTTGTGCTAGGAATGCCAAGACAGAGGTGAAATAAATGCTCCCTGCCCTCAAGGTTATTCTGTTCTATAAGGAGATAATATGTGCATATACAGCTACAGTAATAACAGTTAATATTTATATATCACTTCAAGGTCTGCAAAGTGCTTTATGTAGATTTTCTCACTGGATCCACACAACAAGCTTCAACCCACCTTTTAAACCATATGATGTTGCCCCACGGAAATATTTTAAGAGCGAGAAATAAGAGATGAAGTACAGATAGCACCTAAAGGTCTGCAAAACTTTTTCTCAGGTACAATAATAATAAAAGAAGTAGTAGTAGTAGTTAGCAGTAATAATACTAGTAGCAGCTAGTAATAGTAGTAGTTAGTAGTAGTAATAGTAGTTAGTAGTAGTAATAGTAGTAGTTAGTAGTAGTAATAGTAGTTAGTAGTAGTAATAGTAGTAGTTAGTAGTCGTAATAGTAGTAGCAGTTTGTAGTAGTGGTTGTAGTAGTAACAGTAGCAGTAGTAGTAGTAGTAGCAGTAGTAGTAGTAGTAGTAGTAGTAGTAGTTTGTAGTAATGATAGTAGTACGTAGCAGTAGTTAGTAGCAGCTTGCATTTATATAGTGCTTTGACAAATATTATCCCATTTTTTTCCTCATAACAATCCTAGGAGGTAGGTTCTATTTTGTACCCATTTTACATAGAAGGAAACTGAGGCAGAAAGCAGTGAAGTGATCCTTGCCCAGGGTCACAGAGCAAGCGTCTGAGGCTGCTCAGAGTTGATAGGTCTGTAGATAGGTCTGCTGGCTACAAGTCTCTCTCCTCTCTAGCCCATCCTCTACTCAATCATTAAAGTAAATTTCCTAAAACACAGATCTGACCATGTCACTTTGCTACTCAATAAACTCCAGCTGCTCTCCATCAAATCCAGGATCAAATATAAAATCTTCTGTTTGGTGATCAAAGCCCTTTATGACCTTCCTTCACTGCTACCACCTTTCCAGTCTTCTTACAACTTAGACCTCAAGTCGCATTCTTCACCCCAGAAACACTGGTCTCCTTGTTTTTCCATGGAGCAGATTCTGTATTTCTCTTGGTTCTGGGCATTTACTCTGGTGTCCTCCGTGCCTAGAATACTCTCCCTCCTTGTCTCTGCTTCCTGATTTCCTTCAAGTCCCAGTTAAAATCCCACCTTCTACAGGAAGCCTTTCCTAACCCCTCTTAATACTATTGCTTCCCTTCCATTCATTATTTCCTTTTTATTACCTATATGGCTCATTCAGCCATAGCTGTCTACATTTTGTCTCCTCTATTAGATTGTAAGCAGGGATTGTCTTTTGCCTTTCTTGGCATTCCTAACACTTAGCACAGTGCCTAGCACATAGTAGGCACTTAATGCACATTTACTGACTGGCAGTGGCTGGATTCAAACTCGGGTCCTCTTGATTCCCAGTCCAATGTGCCAGCTAGCTAGCTTGATGCACTGAGGGCAGTATCTCGTTTCTCTTTCTCTGTATCCCTAACACCTGCAACGAGTCGGCAAAATCATGTAGTTAAAGCAATGGAGTTCCCACACGTCAATTCCAGCCATCCATGCAAGATGGCCACTACATAAATAAACGTAAACTATAGACATGGGTCTCTGCTCCTCAGGGCACAGACTTCAGTAACCTTCCTAGACGGAAGCTCATACTGTCAGGGCTTTTTTATTTTCTCTGGTGTCCTATGACTGATAGGGTCCTCCAATGACTTCTCAACACCCTAGGTCATCATTTGGGTAAAAAGGTAAATAGATTTAAGAGCAGGACCCAGCAAGGATAGCCTGCTGCCACTCCACCCTGGCACATTTTCCTTGTCTCTCCCCTGAGGCCTTCCATTCAAGTGTCTTTTGGCTAATTCTGGCTGTCTTCGACCCCCTGACTACCCCAGCCTTTTGGTTTTACTGGGGGAAGTCACACTGAGACATGGAGCCTTTGTACCTAAACATTAGGACCTGTGATTACTGGTATCTCCTTCTTTGCTTTTTCCCAAAATAGCATCCATAACATTTTTTCTAATCATGAAATTATCATACTTCTCTTAATGCCATTAATTTGATTAATGAAGACACAAAATTAGATAAAAGTGTTGTAGAGGGCAGTCAATTCCCTAGAAAGCTTATGGGCAACATCACACCAAGGTTTACTGATATAATAGGTTAGGTTTTTTACTATCAGGGAAAAAAACAGCATTAATTTACATGAAATTGGTATAGGAAATCTTTTCAAATTCTTTTTTGTTTAAATAATTTCATTTTAAGACAGCTTGTTTTCCATCCCCCTTTATAATTAAAGCTCACTCTGCAATGTGCTAGGAAATTTTCTACTTTAGATACAAATTCACATTTTTAGTATAAACTAAAAATTGTTGCCGATTGCTACAAAGATTTTACAAAGTTCAATAAATGAAAATAAGGAAGAAAGAAAAGGAGGAGGGAGAGAGGGAGGGAGGAAAGAAGGAAGGCAGGGGAGAGGAGAGGAGAGAAGATGAGAGAAAAAGGGAGGGGAGGGAAGGAAAGGAAAGAAGGGAGAGAGGAAGGAAGGTGGGAGGCACACAGAGCAAGACAAGGGAGAGACAAGAAGGAAAGGAGGGAAGGGACAAAAAGGAAGGGGAAGGTGGAAGAGAAGGGAGGCATTTAGTAATACTAAGTATTGATATTACAAACATAAAAGCAAGAGAGGCCAAGCTCTGCAGAAGTTTTCATTGTAACGAGAGAGATCACACCTGGAGGAGGTCTGTGGACAATGGTGAGTCAAAGAGAAAGGCCCATAAACCTTAGCTTACAGATGCTGAACCCTGTGACAGTGCCGATGTAAACTTCAAACCAATCTCTGTCCAAATTCTAATTTAGAAAGCGAGAGATTCCAAATTAGCCATGTGTGCATTCATGAAATGCTGCTATATTTAAACAAATGCAAGTCAACCGAAAATAAGTTCCCTGACCACCCAGTCTTAAGCTCTGCCACTACACCTTCCACAAAGCATCCATCACTAGGAATTCATATAGGTCATATCCTCCCAGGAAGGAAAAATATGTATTTCATTTTTAGAAATATAATTTTATTTACAGAGATACAAAGTATGTGTCAGCTATCCTGTGTGCACAATTGTATAGAAATTCTAATAAAAGTCTTTCATGAGGTTGTTGTGAAGAATGGGTCAAGCAGATCTCAGCCCATCTTCAGTTTCATCCTCCATAGACTATATTGGGAAGCCTAGGAATCATTTCCTACATATTACTGGGCCAACTAGGGGGTACCTTGGGTAGAGAGTCCTGGCCTAGAGTCAGGAAGACTTGCATTCACATCTAGCCTTGGATGCTTTTTCTAACTTTAGTTTTTCTAGCTGTCTAACCCTGGGCAAGTCAATCAACCTCCATTTATCTCAATTTTCTCAAACTGTAAAATGGGAATAGTAATATAGTATCTACCCTCTAGGGCTGTCATGAGGATCAAATAAAATAATATTTTCAATTCCCTCTGCACAATGCTTGGCACATATACATGTTACTATGATATGATATGATATGATATATGACATATGACATATGACATGATATGATATGATATGATATGATACGATATGATATGATATGATAGTAATATAATACTATCATATTAGATACCTAAGGTAGAGATCATAAGTTTAGTACCAGAAAGGACCTTAGAGGTCATTCAGGGTTCCATCCATATCACGCAGGTCATAAGTAACTAAGCTAAGTTTGGAACCCTGCTCTTCAAATCTCCAAACCCTACCTTCTTCCCACTGCTCTATGCTCTGCTTCCTTCCCCAGCCCTGTTGGCCACGTCACTGACCCACCTAATGTTACCAAAATGGAACATCATTTCTTTCCAGTAGGACTAACAGAGACTTGTCTCAGACCTCCACACTACAGTTCACTAAAAGAGAGGATGTGTTGAAGATAGGGACAGAAATCACTCCAACCATACTTGATCTTCAGAGGTTGAGTAACAACTCCCCATCTGGAGTTACCTTTATTGGATGTGACCTGGAGTCTGCTTCTCTGGGGAAATTCCTGGAAGAATGATTTCACTTCACCTTCTGGCAGGCAATTTATTGTTGCAGCTAGAGTGATGAAAAAGCGCATTTTGACCAAAATAAACTTATAGCTGAAAGCTGAATGGCACGGGAGAGTCACACATCCAGGGAGGCTGCGATTCAATAACTCTTCCAGGGCCTAGAAAGAGGATTGTGAACAAGAGTGAGCAAAGCATCATTTTAGAAGTTATCAGTTTCATTTCCTCCTGAATACAGGACAGAAGAAATGGTGCTCTATACCCCTCCCTTGTATTGTGCAGGCCATCCAGGATTATCTAGGGTCTAGAAGGAGAATATGGAAAACTCATATTTTGTTGAAAATATGGCAGTCACCAAAGTGACGTCTTACTGATTCTACACTGATCATCTGTGCAAACTCTACAGTCCAGCGACAGAGGAGGTGCCACAAAATGATATTGCACATTGGCACAAAGGAGGCAGCCTAAGCTCAGCCTCATTCCCATTAGCAGGTAGTAGGTGCTACTTTACAATACTCAGTACATGGGCAAACACCCCACAGAGGGCTCTCAGGGAGGCCTAGGAAGATGAAGAGCAATTAACAATAGAAATAGCTAGCATTTATAGACAGTTTTAAAGTGTGCAAATGTGATTTTATTTAACTTTTACCTTTGACCTGAAGAAACTGGAAGTATTAACCTAGAGAAGAGAATGGGGGGGGGAGTGATGATCATTGTTCTACAAGTATTTGAAGGGTTCTCATGTGGAAGGTGAATTAGATGAATGAATGAAAATAGGCATGTGTAAATGCCTGAATCAGTGAATGGATTAAAGGCATTTGGTAAGTTCCTTGCCCACATGGCTAGTAAGTGTTAAGTGTCTGAGGCCAGATTTGAACTTAGTTCCTCCTGACTCCAGGGCTGGTGATCTATTCACAGTGCCACCTAACTGCCCCAATTTAGCCCTGTGTTAAGTACTGGAGATACAAAAAGAAAAGCATTATGGCACCTGTTCTCAAGGAGTTGGGCCACATTTGAGTGAGGGGAGACATTCTGCTTGGTTCCAGAGAGCAGAACTGAGATCACTGAGTGATAGTTACAACAGTTTCAGTCCAACATAAGGAATCCATTCTGAACAAATACAGCTATCTGAAACCAGAATGGGCTCCTCTGAGAAGTAATGAGTTCCTCATCAGGGATGGTTCTCAAGAAGAGAGATTTGATGACTATGTCTCTGGAAGAGTACAGAGAAGATTCCTGTTCAGGTGGGTTAGATGACCTCTGAGGGCCCTTCCAACTGAGATGTGAAGTGACATGGTAGACTAGGAAGCAATGTTCCTTCCAAAGGGGAGTCAGCACATTCTGCGTACCCATCTCCCACTTTCCTCTGACAAATTCAGGGCCCACATGTTCCCTTATCACCATTCCAGTCCTTGTTGCTACCATCTGCCAAGCTCTGGGACACTCCCCCATGCCTTGATGGCCTCAGCACATGCAAGGACTTCAATATCTACACCATACTCCTAATATCCTGGTCCTTTCATTCTTTAACTTTTCATGGCCTCCATCCCTACTCTATCTCAGTCCTACCCAGGGATTATCCTCCCTTGGGCATCCTTACAACTCTTGTTTTCTCTTACCAAGATCTAAAACACCGGGATTCTATTCTTTGACTGCAATCTCTTACTCTTTACTTCTCCCATCGATTTACTCCTCTTAAACTTGGTCCTTACTTTATCTGTAACCTCTGTTCCTCAGTCCGTATCTGTTTTCCCTGGGTATCTTCCTCATTCCTTTCCCTACAAGCTATCACTAACAACTATGCGCTCTCCTCTCCTCCCCCACAAATCATCTTCTTAACCTTTGCTGTCCCTACCCCTTGGATAATGGTCATCTTTTTTCTTCTATGTTCCTATATTTGAGCTACTGGGCACAGTTGGAATAAATTACAGATCACAAAACTTCACTGATAGGGTCCACTACCAATTCATATTAGCCAGTTCAACTGGACCAGCATGACTGCACAGTGTTCCTCTCCGCAACATTCATGCAGAAGTTGTTATAAATTTCTCATAGCACTTTATGTGGGGGACCCCTCCCCACCTTTGCGCTTGCTACATCTTCTTTGCCCTATGTTTATGTTTTTCCTTCCTAATAGAATAGATGCTCCTTGAGGGCAAAGACTGTCATCTGTTTGCCTTAGTATGTCCAACACTTAGTCTGGTCCCCTGTATTTCAAAAGTGTTTACTGAAATAAACAGAACCCAAATGAATAGAACTGAACTGAATTTGGAATTGACCAGGACTAGCAGTAGAGTGGCCATGCCCACTGCTCTTCTGTCTGCCCATGTAGGGCAAGTCATAGAAGCTTCCAGGGCTGGAAGCCACTTCAGGGTCATATAATTCAGCTTCTTAACAGAAGCATGTTTTGACCCCTTCTTGCATCATATGTTACCAGATTTTGGCAGAGGCTGGTGAAGACTATGGGCCCCTTCTCTGAATCATATTGTGTTGCTCATATTCATAAATGAAGGAAATGCTAAATTTCCCTCAGAGGTTAGTGTAAACAAAGAGAAGAATTTTTCATGTTATTTTCTCTATCTAAATTCAAAGGTACTTCCCCCACATACACACCCCTCCCCTAAAGAATCCCCAGATTAAGAACCCCTGCGCTAGCTAATGTGGAACTCTCTCTAGGATGTCTTTAACAAGTGCTCATAAGACTCTTCTCCAACACTTCATGGGGGAGGGGGAACACACAAGCTAATACAGAATTAAACCTGCCTCCTTATAGGAGGCCTCAACCATCCTGGCTGAAAGCTGGCAATTCCGCCAGCCTTATTTGTGTGTGTGTGTGTGTGTGTGTGTGTGTGTGTTTTGGAGGAGGGGAAGGCAGGGCAATTGGGGTTAAGTGACTTGCCCAAGGTCACACAGCTAGTAAGTGTTAAGTGTCTGAGGCTGGATTTGAACTTGGGTCCTCCTGTCTCCAGCGCCAATGCCCTATTCACTGCACCACCTAACCTACCCCCCTGCCAGCCTTAGACTGCTAGGAAAAATGGAAGTGCTGGATTTAGGGCCTAGGAACATGAGCATTCAGAATCATTCAAGTAGATTGGTCTGGAAGTACAAAAATCAAGACTCCCTGGGCCTCTAGTTGTTCATCTTACCATCTCAAAAGGCTGGATTTCCATATCCAGTAGCCAGAGAGATCCCAAAGAGATTCCCAAGTTTGCTGTCTGCAACACCATGCACCAGCAGATTCCCAAAAGAATGCTACTGTGAATAGCTTTTGAGGTTCAGATTATACAGTAATAGTGAACAATCTGTTTATTCCATTACAAATCAAGGCAAACGTTGACAATACATCACAATATAATATTCACAATATATTGTTTAAATATTTCACCAGAATCTGGTGAAGGCAGAAAGTCACAATATAGTGTTTAAAACAGCTTAACATTAGAATGGCCATACAGTTTTCACTACAGTGATCACAATATTTAGAACAAAGAACATAAGAATAATCATCTGGTTTCCCTAAGGGGGAAACCCTTCTCCCTTAATCATTCAGTCAATTCACAATACAATAATCAAACTTCTATTCATGGGGCAACCATTAACTTAATCAGTCACTAATCTAGCAATCAGTCACTAAGCTAGATTCCCAATCACTAAATATCATTAGTCACAAATACAATCATTAGAAAACCACACAAACTCTCTACCCCTTGGTGTCCAGCAAACCTCAGTTTGTCCAAGGGGAGGTCTTTTCTTCATCTTGACTCTGGGTGGTCTCTCTGATTCCCTGGATCCCCTTCCAGGGTCCCAGCTCCCTCCTGAATCCAACAATCACCTGGATTCAGAAGCAGACAGCTCCCAGGTCCTCATCCAGTCCTCAGAGGTAGACAGCTCCCAGGTCCTTGTCCAGTCCTCAGGGCAATCCCTGGCGCACACTGAAGTTCACAGGGTCCAGCACATCTCAAACCCTTAACCACTTCTCTTGCTTGGAACTCAAGGATCAGCCAGGCCATGAACAAACAAGGTTTTATCCTGGTTGTGCTTCTTCAGTCCTCCAGCAGTTCAGCTGGCCCTAGGACCCAGAAGGAATATTGGCCTTCTGTGTGGCCTTCACCAGATTCTGGTCTCAGGAAAATTCCATCTCAGCTTCCAGATGCTGGGAGAGAAACTCTCTCTCTCTCTCTCTCTCTCTCTCTCTCTCTCTCTCTCTCTCTCTCTCTCTCTCTCTCTCTCCCTCTCT
>CM053597.1:167101215-167129750 GCA_028646575.1 Pseudocheirus occidentalis | reverse complement strand
TCTCTCTTTCTCTCTCTCTCTCTCTCTCTTTCTCTGTATGTGTGTGTGTCTCTCTGTATCTCTCTGTCTCTCTCTGTCTCTGTCTCTCTGTCTCTCTGTCTCTCTCTCTCTCTTGAAAACTCCAACTCACTTCTTCAGCTCCCAGATGCTGAGACAATCCTGTTTCCTCCAGCTGGAAAATTCCAATTCTGTCTCTCTGTCTCTAGAATTCTTCTTTATATACAGCACTGGCCTCCTGTCTCAGCCAATAGCCTTCTTCTACATGAAGAGGTGAGTTCACACCTTCTCAACAGTGGACAGGGCTCACACCTTCCATACTTAGCCCTAAGTTACTAAGTGCTACTTAGCCCTAAGTTACTATGTGCTAAGTATCTGATAAACTGATTGCTATTACAGCTTCTCAGGCTGAGAGCTAAGGGCCTGGTTGTTGACTTTGTGTGCTATAGCCTCTGGGTGTCTAGACTGAGGCCAAGGCCAGGACTCTCAGTATTTTCCCTGAGTTACCCTGAGGCTCACATATAGGGGAGAGGTTGTCTGGCCACTTCAGGTTTCTGGCTCTGTGCCCCTGGGTTACAGCTCAGGTAGGCTCAGCAACTGGCAGCTGACAGCACTGGTGTCCGTAGATTCCTCTTGTGGTGCTAAGGTACACCTGGGCATCTGTTGTTAGTGCTTGCTGGCTCTACCCCCCTGGGCTTCAGGAGGTCCTGCTAGTCAGCTGAGATTAGGCCTAGTGAGACACCTCTGCCATTCACTTGAGACTCTGTACTACTTCAGTTACACCTTTCCCCAATGATTCCCAAGCCTGAGGCTGTTTCCACTATTTTAGGATTTTACTCTGGGTGGGACATTTATCTCCGGGTTTTCTGGGTCAGGGAGGGGGAAGCAGAGCAGCTAGGGTTTACTCTGCCATCTTGGTCCTGGAAGTTCAAGTAGATGATTTTTAAACATCCAGGATGTGGGCTGATAGCCCCAGGAGAAGCTGTTGTCGCTGCTACTGGCTCTGTGCTTTCTCTTACCTAGCTCCAACAAATCTTCCATCCTGTGGTGAGAGGGCTGCAAATCACCCTTGGGGTGGGTGAGTCTGCTGGCTGGGGTGGGTGAGTCTACTGGCTGGGGCTTGCTCTCACTCCCCTGTAGTCTGCTCGCAGGTCTGTGCTGGTACAGTTCCTTTGTGCTCTGTGCCCCTCCTGCCCAAACCTACATGGGCACTTTCCTGGAATGGGAATCTGCTACTCTCTGTCTCTCAATGAGACAGAGCTACTCTCCCACCACTTCACCCTATTGTGCCTCTTTGTCTCACTTGTGGTCTCTTTCTTTCCTGAATTTCTCAGCTACAACCTCCTTCCCTTGAGATGGCCTGCAGTATGTGGCGGTGATGACCCCTCTGTCTCTGCTTCAACTCATCTTTATCCAAAAGGTTTTCACCATGCCTACTCCTTCTGGTCCTTGGGTTTCTTCACACAACTAAATCTAATTAATATACAATATATCCTCTGCCGGCTCCTTTCAGCTGTCCTTTTTCTTTCACACAAAAAGCCAAGAGTAGAATCCTACTATGTCTCTGGGATACTCATGCACCTACATTTGCCTCCTTGTATTAGGACCCCTCATTCCTTTTCTTGTTTGTTAGGCCTGCTTTGCATAATTGTGCATTCTTGATACACTCCTCTAGGCCCACACACCTACATTGCGATAAACGTCTCTTAGCTGTAGCATCTCTAGGGCTCCATTGTTCCTTAAGGACACCTTGAGAGCAAGGACTGAGGCACATGGCTACTACCAGCCCTGCCCTATACATATTCTTATCACTCCTTCCCAGTCTTCAAACAGGTTCTCAAATATACCCATTTTGTAAAAACACCTCCCATTAACCATCCTTCCTTTCTCTCCTAGAAAGGGTCTGCCCTCCTTTCCCTCACTCCTAATCACCCACTCACTCAATCCACTACAAACTAATTCCAGACCCCACTCATGGACAGACACTGCTCTCTCAAACATCGCCAATGATTTTCCCAGTCTTCATCCTCTTTGACTTTTCCACAGCTTTTAAAACTGCCAATTATTCCATTTTCTTGGGTGTTTTCTTTCTTTGACATTCTTCTCTCTCCTCCTCTCCCCCACCCACCTCACTGCAATTTCTTGGTTGTCAATGAAAGTTTAGATCCATCTGGATTCTCCTTAAGCAGCAGTGTCTGCTCTACCTCTATCCAGAGTCCTCTTTCTTCTCTGAAATTCTGTGAGCTCCTTTGGGTCAAAATACCATTTCTATCCAGATGATATCTAGATTTATATACTCAGCTCTAATCTGTGTTTTTGGTTTGTTTTTTTTTAAGATGTGGGGACTGCATCTTTCACCTCTCTCAAAGAATAATACAGTGACAAAATTCCCAAGCCTAGAGTTAGAGGTCACCTAGGCCTATCCTGCCTTGAAGCAGCACTATCTCTTACACAATTCCAGACAAATGGTTATCTAATTTCTGTTCATATACCTCCCAAGAAAAACTCAATACCTCCAAAGGAAGCTCCTTCTAAAGCCTGATAGTTTCAATTACCCGTAAGTTCTTTACATGGATCCAAAACTTACCTCTATATCTATTTGCAAAGTGTTTAGCATATTTCCTGGTGCATAACTGGAGCTTAATAAATGCTTATTACAATCCCAAAGGACTTATGATGAAAAATACTATCTATCTCCAGAGAAAAAATTGATGGTGTCTAAATACAGACTGAAGAATACCATTTTTCTTCTATATTTCTATAGAAATATATATTTCTATATATATTTATCTATTCTATATTCTATAGAAATATATCTATATTTCTTCCTTCCTTCCTTCTTTGTTTCTTTTTCTTTCTTTCTTCCTTTCTTAGAGTTATCTTCCATAAAGCGACTAACATGGCAATGTTTTACAATATTGCACATGTATAATCTATATCAGATTGCTTACTATCTCAGGGAGAGGGGAGGGATGGAGAGACAGAATTTGAAACTCAAGCCTTAAAAAAACACCAAGCGTTTAAAATTACTTTTACATGTAACTGGGGAAAAAATAAAATATTTTTTTAAAATGCTTATTGCCTGCCCCCTTCCTGTCCACCTTTCCCTTCCCTCCATAGTGCCTAGTTCTTCCATATGGGTTAAATAGAAGAAACTAATCCTTCTCTGGCCCAAAGACCCTGGGTTCTGGTGACCTTATATTCCCCAATACTGGGACTACCACCCCACTTCTCAGCCATCTCTGAACCCTGCTATATGTCATCTCTCACTTCTTGCTTTTGTCAAGATGTTCTGTCTCCTGCAGAATGTGAGGTCCTTGAAGGTAAGGAATGTCATGTTTACTGGTAGTTGTATCCCAAAACTTACCACAAGGCCTAGCACATTTCATCAATGTTTTTTTTTCATTTATTTGTTCATCCCATAAATCAGCCCTTCAAATATCTGAAGACAGAGATCATGTCCCCCTAAAATTTCTCTTTCGCAAACTAAATCTATACAGGCTCTGAATATCCCATTTCTCACATGCGAAGATTCTAAATATATTTCATTCCCTTGATTGTCATGACTTTTAGTCAATTAGTCAACAAGACTGCTTTAAGCGCCTATCATATATGATGCCTGATACTTCAGGGAGGTTGTAAACACAAAGAATAAAATCTTCTTTACTCTCAAATAACTAACATTCTACCAGAATCAGATCTGCACTCCTACCACAACTATCTCTTTTAAATGCTTCTCATCTTCCTCATTAGGATAATCCTCAATCCCAGCATCAAAACCCTGCTCTGATGAGCCTCTGGAGCCTTCTGGAGTCTCTGACCATAGGACTGTCTTGTCTCTGAGCTTTAATAAATTTGCTCTCCTAAGGTCTCTAGCATGTGGCTGAGTTCAGAGTTCCCCCTTTCTGGCTCTCATGAAGCCTAAGATGACATGGTCCCTTTCTCTCAGAATTCCCATTGGTTAGAAGCAGAGGAGCAGCTACTATTATCTGCTCACCCTCTGCTCAGTCACAAAAAAGGAATACATGTTTAGACAGAATCTACTTTATTTTCCAAATTTATTATGCTTTCTAATTCTGCTTGGATAAAAACTTACCTGGTTCTTCCAGCCTTGGACTTACTTCAGCAAGTGAAAGCCAAGTTTTTTCCCCTTCAAATCTTAGCTTCAAACTCTTAGTCCTACATTACATACTTTGATACAAGTAGACAACCAGGATGAGCACAAATAATTAGCTCAATCAGAACTCACCAAAGGTGTGACAGCAGAGTAATATTGATTTCTTTGTAAATGTGTTAACAGTTATGTTCTAATGCCAACATAATTTAAATTCACTTCAGTAAAAGCTAAGTATAATGTTCAACATAATTATGAGAAACAGATGGACTACAACCAAACCAAATATAAACACAAGAAAAATTAATTTCTATTTTTCCCAAGCTGTGAATTCTTGAAAGGACTCTAAATGAGTACAATGAAAGTTATCCGTTCATTCATCATCATTCAATTTTGTTGTTACTAAATATGATGAGAACACACACCTATTTAATCCCAGAATCTGGTTGTATCTGACATTTTCTTCTCTGTACAAAAGCTAGACTACTGGCCCATTCCAGTGAATGCTGGGTTGTTGATGTTCCTGTATAAGTGATTCTGAGCATTAAGTTTCCATCACCCTTGCTGTATCACCCACCTACCACCTTCCTTCCTGATAAGCAGTTTCTAGTAGAAGATACAGTATAAAGACTCTATCTACCCAAATGACCTTACCTTAACAGATTTGCTATTCTGCAGGTCTAGCAGCATGTCAAGGAGTGCTTCTGACGTCAAATAAAATGGCAACACAAATGTGCACAAAACGGCATCCTTGCTGAGGGGAAACATTTTCGAAAAAGCATGTGCCTGTTTAAAGAGCATCTGCACTTCCAAGGCATAGTTCCAAAGAATCCGGGAGGCATTCTGAAGTAAGGTCCAGTAACCACCACGATGGGCGAGAACCTAGAACACAAGCAATATGCGACAGTCTTACATTTCCAAAAGAGAGATATAAGAAACATCTCATTTCACTGAGTCATTCAAAGACATGTGCACTTTTAAAGACCACTAGAAACATTTCATTCACTGCCTAATCCAGCTAACATGAAATCACAGGCACATTCTTTAAAAATGTAAAGCATCTATGTGACATGAAAAGACTTTGAAAGAAATTTTTTCTAATGTATACTTAAATATGTATCTAATGTGCATTTTGGCATGATGCAAAACTACTGAACTCTAACTAAAAATAATGCGAAGAAACTGAAATACTTTTAACAAGCAACAATTTTTCAGGCACTATATTTTTTTCTAACAGTCATATAACACACACAGTTACTGTCAAAATATAAAAACTACATTAAAAGAAAAAAACTATCTAACATCAAAGTACATTCTGCAGGAAAAAAATCAAAGGGTTTCAAGACCAAATAGAATCAGGTTGAGGAAAACTAAACCATTTACTGGCACACTTATGTTGAGCCAGTCACTTAACCCTCCTTAAAGTCTCCCTAAACTAGGGTGAGTTTTCTCACTAAAGAGACCAAGCCTTGCGCCAACAAGGATATAAGTTCACTGGGAGAGAGAACTCAACTCTCTAGTTCCCGAGAATTTGGTTTCTGGAATGGAAAATCTCCTGGTAGCGAATGCAGAAGCCTCCAAGGCAAAATCTAAGGTCTATACCAGCTAAAGAACCTTCTACTTGGTCCTTAGACAAGGGTGCTTACTCTTTCTAAACAAGCTGATTGAAAGAGCACAGCAATGCATTCATTAAGGATTTTAGCTAAGCCAGAAGTCAGATGTGGGGGCTAACTACACCTGGAAAAGTTTCCAGAGCATTTGGTGGAGCTGCATTGGGCAGAGCGCTGTTCAACAGAGAGAAGACACTGGGATCTCTGTGGTCCTGAAGCCCCATGTCCACAAAAGTCTGCAGATTATGGAATTCTCTGATTTGGACCTCAATGGGCAACCATTCTCCCCACTGCTCCAAGGTATACTTGTAGTATAGTGCGTCCCAGGTTTAATGGGGAGATGTTTTGTTGTTTCTTTTCTGACTGTGATAATTCATTAAATGACAGTGTTTTGAAGAAAAAAAAGCTTCTCCCAATCTATAATAAAGGGATGCCAGCCACAATGACTTCCAAAAACCACTCCAAGCCAATGCCTACAACCCTGTGTCCTCCACCCTAGGAGTCTTCCACCCTGATGAAATCACAGGTATAGCCCAATAATGATGATGATGATGACGATGATGATGATGATGATGATGATGATGATGATGATCAAAGTGCTGGTTTTTAGTTAAAAATGGATCTCTTGTCCATATTTCTGCAGATTTTAGACTTGCTTTCATGCCCAAAAGCAAAACAGAAAATTAAAGCAATGGTTCACTTTGGTAAAAAAAAGGAAATCTAACCCAAGTAGACAATAGATTCCTTCCTTGTTTCCAGAAGTATTACAGACTGAAACAAATACTTTCTGCAATAAAATATTAATGTAAAGAAACTGACTCTCAATTTCTTCTGTTAGATAAGGTGTTTAGAGTAGATGAACAGCCTCAGAGCTGCCCTCAGAGTCTAGAACTAAGATCCTATAAAATCTGTAGTCTATAGAATAGACAACTCTACATAACAGGGCTGATCCATTTCATTTAAAGATGTGTGAATATATCTTTTGGGTAGAGAGAAGTGACATACTATGATATAAAGAATGTTGGCTTTGGTGTCCAAGGACCTTGGTTCAACTATCAACCCTATCACTTGCTCCCTATATAACAATGAGCCTTACCCTCTCCAGGCCTCAGTTTCACCATGTATAAAATGAGAAGGGTAGATGAGATAGCCTGTTCAACTCTATAAGGTCCTATGTCAAGATTTTTCCCAATGGTTATACTCTTTCCAAGAAGTAGATGTATTCCTAGCAAACTTGTGTGGGAATTTGATAAATATTAATTAAAAGCATTAAGTGCCATTATTATTTAAAGGAACCCCACAATAAGTTCTTTCTGTAAAATGAAGAATCCTCTTAAAATATAAATATCCATCTCCAAGTTGGGTGACTCATGATCTCTGTACACAAGGTTTTTCTTAAAATACAGTAAAGATAATATATTATAAGAATATAAGAATATTTAATTTTTCATTTAATCCTCAGTTTATGAATTCTGCAATTTCCAAAAAGCAACAGGTAAAAATAATTTGAGTTGGCTTTGGTGTCCAAGGACCTTGGTTCAACTATCAACCCTAACCCTTGCTCCCTATATAACAATGAGCCTTACTCTCTCCAGGGCGCAGTTTCCCCACGTATAAAATGGGAATGGTAGATGAGGTAGCATGTTCAGCTCTATAAGATCCTATGTCAAGATTTTTCCCAATGGTTATACTCCCAATGGTTATACTCAATTTAAGTTGAATTTTAAAGCAATCCTATAAAAGGAAAGTACACTGTCTTTCATTTAACTTAACCACCCAGTTCCATTGGGTGTTTTTAAAAAATGTCTATAAAAGCTGACAGAACTACTGTCACCATCTGTTCATTTAAATACATGCCTAATCAACATGAGAGGATCAGTGAGATAAGTGTAAAGATCATGGCTTCAAGCATAGAGAATAATTAATAATTACTCCATTTTTATGCGTTCTCAGATTCCATTGGGCTTGTTTTATAAATGTATTAATGATCGTTACCATTACTATGTCAGTGACATCACAGAGTTTAGCCAAAATAGCAAAAATTCTGTGTATGCCACAGAGGACATTTTAATAAACTGTCAACTCACAGACGAAAGTTAATTTCAAGAAAGGTTTTGTTCACCTAATTTAGATAATGAGACCATCAAGAATCTTTTTGTCTTCTTTTCATTCTCTAGGCAGGCCAGAATTCAAGAGAAAGCCTTTAAGCCTACAACTTAAAGCTATTTCTATTTAAGAAAAACCTCCTCTTGAGGGAAAGAAGAGAAAGGGATGTAGCCATGTCACCCAGCATAATGCCTTATATAAAATTACTGACCATAAAGTCTAGAAAGGACATTACAGATCACTAAGTCCAACCCTTCAGCTAACAAGCCAAGGGCACAGAAAAATAGTTACTTCCCCAAGATCAGAGTTAGTTTGTCTGACTGATTCTTCAGATTCATTGCCCGAAGTAAAAGTAACATGGAGAAGAAGGCTGGAGACCATGTCATAGCATGAACACTTGATGGAACTAAGGACATTTGGCCCAAAAAAGAGAAGGCTTAAGAGACTGTACTAGCTATCTACAAGGATCGCCATGTGGAAGGGAAATTTAAATTGTTTTTCCTAGCTCTGATGGTTAGAACTAGGAATGGTTAATTATTAAATACTTAGGTTCTGGCTTTATAAAGGGAAATATTTCCTAATAACTACAGTTCTCCATAAATGGGAAGGGTTGCAACAGAAGGTAATGAAGTCCCTATCACACTATTATTCAAGTGGATCTGATCTTATCAACATCGGCAGTGCCTCCAACAATGCAGACTGAAACTAACTGGAAATACTGGCTGTCCCTTCTTCTTGGGACATAAGCAGTCCAACTCTTATTTTTGCTCCTGTCAGACACTGGTCTGATGACATCTTTCACACTCCTTCTCTGTACCAAATTTCGGCCTGCTCACGCACTCACTGTAGACCTTTCCACTGCCCATTGGGTGGTCCTCAATTCCAATTCTATGGAGACTACAGTATTCTATGACTGGTAACTACACAGCTTTCACTGGATATATCCACATTCCCATATGCAATAGCTCACTCTCTTCTTCTTCCTCTTGCTCAGTTTTTAGTTCATCTCCCTGTCTATTTGCAGTGTCTATTCTAGATTCTGGACAAGCTCTTAAGGTTGTCCATTCAACTGTCAATCACAGGCTGGTTTCATCCCTTGTTCATAAAAAGGCCAAATACTTTTTCAGGCCGAACATCCTATGCCATTGTGAGCTTAGTCTCAGCAGGCAGGGTGACCATGTGTGGGGTACGATGTAGTGAGGATCCTTCTTCAGGAATAGGTCAGACTAGATGACCTCTAATGTTCATTCAATCACCAAGCACTTGTTAAATACCTCCTGCATGCCCTCTCCTCACCGGGTGCTGAGGATACAAGTACAGAAATAGCACCATCCCTCCCGGCAAGGAGTTTCTGTTCTAAGAGGGAAGACAATGTGGACACATAAGTCCATGCAGAACAAATATAAGTAGAAGAGACACAAAGTTCAATGTAATGTGGTCAGGAAGGGAAGGCCCTGGCAGTTGGGGCAGGAGTGAGGGATCAGAAACTGCTTCTGCAGAAGATGGTGCTTGAGTCAAGTCTTGAAGGAAGAGAGGAATCCCATGAGGTAGAGAGGAAGAAGGACGCATGGGAGGGAGATGGCCATTGGGAGGCCCTTCTAACCCTCTGGTTCTATGATTCTGTAGCACAGCCAGACCCTGCCTCTGCCTCTGCCACACTCACTCCACAACCTCTTCTCCTCTGAGGCATACAGAGGGCTGGGTCTGGAGGGAATCAGGAAGACCCAAGTTCAAATCCCGCTTCATTTAATATAGAAACACTCTCTTCCCTCTCTCAAGACACTCCATCACCAGCTCACAGGGACTCTGACACCTCAAAGAAGGTGGTTTCTTGATTTATTAACTCACTTAACTTCCAAGATATACAGAGAAACCACATAACCTAGATGAAAGAAGAGCACCATGAGTCCAGAGAGCACTAGGTTTGAATCCTGCTCTGCTCCTGGACAAGCTATTTGACCTTACATGAGGCTCAGCTTTCTCATTTCTAGAATGGGGAACAAATCATTCCTGTTGAATTTACTGAACAGGGTTGTTGAGATATCAAATGAGACAAGTGCATGAAGCATGTTGCAAACCTTAGAGTGCCATCTATGTTAGCTCTTATGAAGACATTTTTATAATATAATTAAGGTGGGAGTGACCTCATCTTAGATCTCCCATCTCTCCATCACCCATCAATACTAATAAGTTGGTCTCTAAACTTGACCCTCCAGCTCTCAAATTTGCATAACCCAGGGGTGGGGAACCTGAGGCCTCAAGGCCACATGGGCCCTTTAGGTCCTCAAGTGTGGCCCTCTGGCTGAATCCAAACTTCACCAAATGGAGATGCTTGAATTCAGTCAAAGGGCCACATTTGAGGACCTAAAGGGCCACACATGGCCTTGGGGTCGCAGTTTCCCCACCCCTGACCTAAACTGCCTTCCATACCTGGAATGTACTCCCTTTTCTTCTTTCTATCTCTAAAAATCTTCATCTTCTTTCAAGGCTCAGCTTGAAATGATAAAGTAAGGAGGCAAACCTTCTTAGGGATACCAGATAATTGTTCTTTTGTTCTTTGTTCTAAATACTGTGGCCATTCTAATGATAAGCTGTTGTGAACACTATATTGTGATTTTCTGTGACAAGATGTAATGTTGTGTATATTGTATCTGTATATTGTATCTTGATCTGTTGCGAATGTTTGCCTGTGATTTGTTCTTGAATAAATAGAGTGTTCATTATACCATGTAATCAGAACCTTAAAAGCTGTTCACAGTAGCATTCTTTTGGGAAGCTGCTCGTGTGTGGCATTACAAGCTGACTGTAATGTCTGCTCTCTGAAGTCTCCTAGACCTCCTCAGGTGTTTATGTTCATCCCCTTCATATCAGATTAACTTCCCTCTGAGCATGCTGTACCTCCCATAAAACAGAATGGGTCTTCATGGTGGGAACTGCTTCATTTGGGCCTGCACATCCCCCCAAGCCCTAGCATTCTCCCAATGTCACAGAACCAGCATATGCCAGATTCACTTAATAAATAAATTGCCTCCATAGAGCTTCAGTTATGGCAAGGATGTCAACACTTAAATGGTTCCATTCCTCCAGTCTATCAATTTACTGGGCAAAAGTTTGACATTTAGAGTAGTGAGAGGTGAAGTTCATGTTTGAAGGAAGTCTAGAAACTCTGGGCTTTCTCCTTTCTCCCACTGCTCTGCCATCATTGCTGCAGAAGAGGGCCACAAGGCACCTAATGCCATTTTGTCCATCTTACTCATTGCCACAGTGTGTGAATTCATTACCCAGGGGCCAGCCTGATGGTCATGAGCAACTCCACACTTGGCTAAGCTGGTCCACTAAGAGTAGGCTTAATTTGTCATCAGACATAGGCTCAAATCTTTCCTTGCCTAGTCAGATCTGATAGGGAAGGGCCTCCACTGGCAGAGCTTTGGAGGGTAAGCTTGTAATGCCACACACAAGCAACTGCCCAAAAGAATGCTACTGTGAACAGCTTTTAAGGTTCTGATTACACGGTATAGTGAACACTCTATTTATTCAAGAACAAATCAAAGGAAAATATTCACAATAGATCAAGATACAATATACACAACATTACATCTTGTCACAGAAAATCACATTATAGTGTTCACAACAGCTTATCATTAGAATGGCCACTTAGTTTTCACCAAAGTGGTCACAGTATTTAGAACAAAAAACAAAAGAACAATTATCTGGTATCCCTAAGGAGGTTTGCCTCCTTACTTTATCGTTCACTCATTTCAGAATAGAAGTCAGTCTTACATTCATGGGGCAACTAGATTAACTTAATCAGTCACTTATTTAGCAATCAATTGCTAAGTATCGATAATCACTAAATACAATCATTATAAAATTACACAAACCCTCCATCCCTCCCTCTCTAGTAAACTTCAATTTCATCATAGCATTTAGTATCCAAGGAGGGGCCTTTTCTTCATCTTGACTCAGGGTGGTCTCTCAGATTCCCTGGATCCCCTTCCATGATCCCAGCTCCTACCTGAATATACCAGTCACCTGGATTCAGAGGCAGAAAGCTCCCAGGTCCTTGTCCAGTCCTCCAGGCAGTTCCTGCTACATGCTGAAGTTCACAGGGTCCAGCACATCTCAAAACCTTCACAATTTCTGTTCCCCAGGAATTTAAGGATCAACCAAGCCATAAACAAAGTATTAACATTCCAGTCATGCTTCTTCAGTCCTCCAGCTGTTCGGCTGGCCCTAGGACCCAGAAGAAATCTGGCAGCAGCCACTTCAGCATTCCAGGCAGCCTTCCTGGCAGCAATTTCAGCCTTCATCAGATTCTGGTCTCAAGAAAACTCCAACTCAGTTCTCAGTCCAGTAGTCCAGTAGTAACAGCCCAGCTTCCAGATGCTGCCAAGAGAAACTCTCTCTCCCTCTCTCCCTCTGTCCATCTCTCCCTCCCTCTCTCCCTCTCCCTCTTCCTCCCTCTCCCTCCCCCTCTCTCTCTCTCTCTCTCTCTCTCTCTCTCTCTCTCTCTCTCTCTCTTTCTCTTTCTCAGTTGGCTTCAGTCTTCAGGATTCTTTCACCAGTAGCTTGTCAGGAGAAAGTTCTGCTTCTTCCACCAGGAGAAAAATTCTGACTGCCTCTTCTTATATACTCACAAAGTATTGGCTTCCTGTTTCAGCCAAACACTTCCTGTTTTGCCAGCAACAGGAGACAGAGTTCACACCATCTGCCTCTTTCACAGAGGCTTGACTAAGGGCTAAGTACCAGATTACTTGACATAACAAAAAGGGGTCTTCAAACTTAAATTAGTTACCATTACACAGCTCCATGACAAGATGGAATCCAACAAAAGCAGGACTCCTGTTAAGTCTCCCAAAATATTTAATAGCCACAAACAAAATCCCAGACCCATGTGATTTCTAGTAGAAACCCAAAAAGAGAATGCTTTCCCTCAGATATCTTTTGCATGCACAAGGTGGAGGGAGGTTATATACCTATTTGTAACCCCTGTGCTTCCTGGACAACACAGTTCAAACCTGGTGGTGGGATCACAGATCTAGGGCTAGATCTCAGAGTCCAATCACCTCATTTTACAGATGAGGAAACTGAGGCTGAGGGATGTTGCAGGATAGGCAACTTAGATGACCCTCAAGTTCAATCCTATCATTTTACAGACAAAGAAATTGAAAAACAGAGAAGTTAAGTGATTTACGCAGGGTCAGAGAGCTACCAAGAATTTGAACCCAAGCATTCCTGACTTCAAGTCCAGTGTCCTGTATGTGTGTTGACCGACTATCACAATGCCATGGTTAAGTGACTTTCCCAGGGCCACACAGCTACTAGGTGTCTGGGAGCAGGATTCGAACCCAGAACTTCCAGAATTCAAATCTAGCACCATAGCTATTTTCAGGGTAGGGGATAAAAGATTTCCTGAAATAAGAAAAAACTATCAACAAGTTGAACACCACTTGTTCCATCCTTATCTCAATGTTCTTTTCTAAGAAAATGTCTGATACGTTAGTAAATGAGATTAGGAGGTTTGTTACATTACCACTGCTCTTTTGCAATGCATAAAGGTTCTGATAAAATGGTCCAAGATTCCAAGATTTCCTGTTCGATCTCCTTCTGAGACCAGCCCCCTGGGGCTTTCTACTTCACTTGCTTTGGAGCTGCTAAAAGAAAAATCGTCAGTATCTGTGGGTAAAACAAAAGGATCAGTATTAAAGGGCTGATCATATTCCCTGAAACATTCAGATCCAATACTGCACTATAATCATTTAAAACAAAAAATGTATACCATGATATAGTAAACCATAATAATGGTGGGGTTGTTTCTTATTCTCAAAACCTTCCAGATCATCCCAATCCCAGTGCCATTTTTTTTAATGTGTTCATTCATTCAGTAATTGTTTTAATGGATACCTACTACTTACAAGTCTATGCTGCATTGAGCATGGGTTATAAAAACATCCAAGAGAGGGTCCCTGGTGACAAAGATTTCATAATTTGTCAAGGGAATGAATGAAAATGTCCCTAAAAATAAATTTTTGGATTCTTCTCCTGAGATTAAAATCTAGGGGACATCAATTGCCCCCAGACACCATAGAACAGGTCATCTAAAAGACCAAAGGGGAGGAAACTTTCCTTCTGTATCTCTTCTAGACTCATTGTATCAACCAGCCTTACATACATTTCAAGGAGACAATGAATGATTCAGGTGACAGTGAAGGGTTTTGTGGCTGCTGGAGGTGCCCAGAAAGTCACAGGTCAACAAATATTTATAAAGGAATTTGGCTGGGCTAGGGGCACTGTGGGGCATACAAGACCTCAGGAGTCTAAAACTCAGTGAGTGTGTACTAGAAAGGTTCAAATTACACTGATTACGCCAGCTGTCAGATGAGGTTGGGGCCCTTTGTGCACTATTGAAGTTGTAGTATGACTCCTGAACGGGGAAGATCATGCTGATAGGACACTAGCCATGTATCCACCCAAAGGGCACAAGGGTCACATGGGCAGAGAACACTTCACCAGGAAGATACTATTTTAGCTGGCTACATAACCTGTCCCTGATTTCTAGCTTGCCCACAGTCTGTGGAGACTTTCCTTTGGGAGAGATGCAGCCCCTCTCTGTTCTGACCTGAGTCCTCATCTTGCTCTCAGCTAAAGACCTTACTTGGCCTTATATATCCTTAGACATATTCTAATCTGCATGATTTATATTTGCTATTTTGCTTGGATAAATGGGTTCATTCTACTGTTCACTATTGGTCTTTTGTGTGATTCTACTCCCTGCATAGAAATGGGCCAGGTCTCAGATTCCAGGTCTCCATCCATGGCACTCATTAACCACAACATGTAAGCATATCTACCTACCTTATACGAAAATACAGTATAAGGTAACCATACCCACATTCTCCCATGACTGGGCAGGGTTTAAATAAGCAATACAAATAAAAAATGCTATAGGAGTTTGGGGAGGAAAGAGAGAGAATTGTGCTAAAGCAATCAGAAAATGTTCCAGTGACAACTTGAGCTGGGCATTGAAAAATGGATGTAATTTGTATAGGCTGAATGGATGATAAAGTACACTCTCTCTAGGCAGTAAAAAACAGCATGATACAGGGGCTGAAGGCATATGCCATATTTTAGGGACAGGCAGTAGAGTCTGGAGAGAATCCCAGCTTCACTTCATACCCCAAGGAGGAGCATTCTACTCTTCCCACAAAACATTGTGTCTAAGCACAGAGAAGATTTCCCTGAGGTATTAGCCTGGTCTCTGAGTTGAATATTAGATAACCAGACTCATTAACAAGATCTAGCTGGTTTTGGTTTTCATCAAAGCTCTGAAAGAGAGGGAAATTTTAAGGCAATCAGAGCTCCATGTATTATGGTCCATATGCAGAAACCAGACATTTGTAAATGGGCTTGGCATCTGTGAAAACACAATAAAAAGAATGAAAGTGGATACCCCAATGCTTAATTGAAAAAAATCCAATTTAAAAAGTGGGAATACATATTGTGACACAACTATAGCAAAAAAAAAAAAAGCACAGGTTATAAATAAGTTAAAAATAAATTGCTTTTTCTCAAATAAGAAAAAAAACTAAAAATACAGAAACAGTTACAACAAAAGCTTCATATAATAACTGCCAAGATGACAGTATATATACCATATAAGATGCTATACAATATATACCATATGAGATGCTATTTCTAACACAAAAGACTGAGGGGTGGCTGAGAAGGAGCTGGAAGAGGAGCCAGCTTTCATAGCCCTGGGGATTCTGAGTCGTCTCAGTCCATAATAGCCTTTGGAGTGTTTCCTAAACCAAAATCTCAAGCTACTTAGCCAGCCAGGTTTGGGTACCAGGAGGAGCATGGCACACACCGCTCTTAGATGCTTTCCCAGAGGGTAGGTTCACTGGCAGTACACAGACACAAAAGGCTTAAAGTATCCCAGGAATTCATCCTCTCCAGCACTGGCACCAGGCTGAGCTAAAGCCTCCCCACTCCAGTCTGACTCCTCAAACCAAGGCTAGCTCTCTACCTTAACAGAACCCCAGGGCAATTCTGAAGATCAAATGACCTGCCACAGACTGGCCGACTGTGTCCTTGTGGCTCAGATACATAATCTGACAAGAACTGGGCCTGTTTAGATGGATCCAACATGGACCTTCCCAGCAGCCACACCACTGCTCTTCCTGGTCTTCATGTTCCTATTGCCTTCCTTTGTTGTTCTATTCAGGATGCTCACCCCAATCCACACTGCCCTTGTGAAGGTGGACCGACATCTGGGATCAATTTCCCAATCTGGACCCTACTATCTTGCTGCTAGTTCTGCTAATTCAGAACCAGGCCCTGCAGTATGCAAACCTCCCAGTGTCACCCTCATCTCAGACCATTACACTAACACCAAACCACTAGGTGATAAACAAGACTGAATTAAATACAGAAACTTGGGGCAACCCTAAAGAATGTTACCATTTTATCTACCTGAGAAGTTGGTCTTTCTTGTTTTGCTTGAAAGCAGGAATTCAAGCATCGCTTTGTAATTTTCCTCATTAACACTTTCCTCCACTAACAAAGCCCCAGAATTGTAGAATGAGAATGTATCAGGGTCTAAACTTTGGAAGCTGGAGAAATAAGACAATAGCATTAAAAGTCAACAGAAGCCAAATGCAATGAAATCTTGTCAAAGGTGAGTTTATCTTCATTTTTAAAATACCCATGAGTGGCGGTGAGGGAGATTCAAAAGCAAGACGGCAACAGAGTTCAATGAGTCAGCACATGTAATTACAAACCTGGGAGAGAGTGATCTGCTAAGAAATGGCCTTCTTGCGATGGTCCTGTTGTTCTTATCTTATAATTATGGGTTTTTATTTCCCCCTAGCCCCTCCTGGATCTCTGCCTTGTCATGGTGGAGGGGCTTTTGTAGCTCAATGAAACTATGAGCTATGCCATTCAGGGTTACCAAAGACGTTCAGCTCAAAGTGGAGAATTCTGAAGAAAGGCGATCTACTAGAGAAGGGAACTGCAGGTCTTTCCAGTGTCTCTGCCAAAATTCCACGGAGAGTATTAAAATGATAACAAGATGACACCGGACAATGTGCCCCTCAGGTCAGAGGGCGTCCAGCACACTACTGGGGAAGAGCAGGGGGAATTACAAGTAGCCCCAGTACTAATGAAGCGGTTGGGTCAAAGCCAAAAGGAAGCTCAGCTACGGATACATCTGGTGACAAAAGGAACCTGGAATGTAAGCTCTATGAACCAAGGTAAAGGAGATATGATCAATATGGAGATGGGAAGATTAGACATTGACATCTAAGGTTTCAGTAATGGGCCAATTTAATTGAGGTGGTTACTATATATACAACTGTGGGCAAAACCCCCTTAGAAGAAATAGAGCATCCCTCAGAGTCAATAAAAGGGTAAGAAAAGCAATATGGGGTTATAATCTCAAAAGTGACCAAATGATATCTGCTTGAATCCAAGGCAAACCAGCCAATATCACCATAATACAAGTCTATTCTCCAACCACTGATGCAGAAGAGGATGGAGTTAATCAGTTCTATGAAGACTTACAACATCTTCTAGAAATGAATTTTAAAAAGATGTCACATTCATCATAAGGGACTGAAATACTAAAGCAGGAAACCGAAAGATACAGGCAAGTTTGGTCTTGGAGTACAAAGTGAAGCAGGGTAGAGACTTATAGAGTTTTGTCAGGATAACTTGCAGGTCACAACAAATTCTCTTTCAGCAACCCAAAAGGTGACCCCTCCATGGACTTTGCCAGATGGTCAAGATCAAAATTGGATTGATTATATATGTTGCAGGCCAAGGTGGAGAAATTCTATAGTCAGTTAAAACAAGACCTGAAGCTGACTGTGGCTCAGATCATGAGTTTCTTATTGCAAAATACACATTTAAGTTGAAGAAATCAGGGGAAATCATCAGACCATATAGGTATGACCTAAATAACATCCCTTATGAATATGAAGTCAAAGTGATGAATAGATTTAAGGAATTAGATCTGGTAGACAGAATGCCTGAAGAACTATGGACAGAGGTTTGCATTATCATACAGGAGGCAGCAACAAAAAACATTCCAAAGAAAAAGAAGAGCAAGAAAGCAAAACGGCATCTGATGAGGCTTTACAAAAACCTGAGGGGAAAAAGAAAGCAAAAGATAAAGAAAAAAAGGGAAAGGTATACCCAACTGAATGCAGAATTCCAGAGAACAGCAAGGAGAGATAAGAAGGTTTTTCTTAAGCAACACAAAGAAATAGGAGAAAAAAATGGAAGGGAAAAGACAAGTGATCTCTTCAAGAAAATAAGAGCTGTCAAGGGAACGTGTCATGCAAAAACAGGCATGATAAAAGATAAAAAGAGTAGAGACTTAGTACAAATAGAAGAAATTATGAGGAGATGTCAAGAATATGCAGAAGAATTAGACGAGAAAAATCTTGACATCACCAACCACAGTGGTGTAGTTACTGATCCAGAGCCAGACGTCCAGGAGAATGAAGTCAAGCCTTAGGAAGCCTTGCTAATAATAAGACTAGTGGAGGGGACAGAATTCCAGCTGAGCTATTTAAAATCCTAAAAGATGATGCTGTTAAAATACTGCAGTCAATATGCCAGCAAATTTAGAAAACTCAGCAGAGGAAAAGATCAGTTTATTTCCCAATCCTAAAGAAGGACAATGCCAAAGAATATTCAAATTACCAAACAACTACACTATTTCACATGCAAGAAAGGTTATGCTTAAGATGCTGCAAGCTAGGTTTCAGCAGAATGTGAAACAAGAATTACCAGAAATGCAGGCTGGTTTTCAAAGAGGCACAGGAACTAGAGACCAAATTGCCAACATTCACTGAATTAAGGAGAAACAAGGGAGTTCCAGAAAAAAAAAATCTATTTTTTCTTCACTGACTACACTAAAACCTTTGACTGTGTGGACCACAACAAAATGTGTCAAGTCTTCAAAGGGTTGGGAATATGAGATCATCTTACTAGTTTCCTGAGAAACCTGTATGAAGATCAAGAAGCAACAGTTGGAACTGAACATGAACAATTGATCAGTTTAAGATTGGGAAAGGAGTAAAAGTCTATATATCGTCACCTTATTTATTTAATTTATCATGTGAAATGCCAGGCTGGAGGAACCAAGAACCAGAACTAAGGTTGCCAGAAAAAGCATCAATAATTCAAATATGTAGATGATAGCACCACTCTAATGGTAGAAAGTAAAGAAGAATTAAAAATCCTCTTGATGAGGGTGAAAGTAGAGAGTGTAAAAGCTGGCCTGAAGCTTAAAATTAAAAAAAAACAACTGAGATCTTGGCAACTGGTCCCATCACTTCCTGGCAAACAGAGAGAGAAGAAATGGAACCAGTGTCAGATTCTTGGGTTCAAAGATCACTGCAGATGGCAACTGCAGACATGAAATTAAGACACTCTCTCCTTAGAAGGAAAGTTTTGGCAAATCTGGATAGCATATTAAAAAGCAGAGACATCACCTGGTTGACAAAGATCACTATACTCAAAGGTATGTTTCTTTTTTTCCCAGTAGCAATGTATTGTTGTGAGAATTGGACTATTAGGAAAGCTGAGGGTCCCACAACTGATGCTTTCAAATTGTGGTGCTTGAGAAGACTTTTGAGAATCCCTTGGATGATCAAATCAGCCAATATTTAAAGAAATCTATTCAGGTTATTCACTGGAAGGTAAAATACTGAAATTGAAGCTTAAATACTTTGGTTACACAATGAGATGATAGGACTGACTGGGATGTGGGGAAATATTAAAGGCAAAAGGAAAGGGTGGTAGCAGAGGATGAGATGGATAGATGGTACCATGGAAGCAATGAACATGAGCATGGACAGACTTTGGGGGGAAGTGGAGGACAGAAGAGCCTGGAGTGCTGTGGTCCATGGGGTCACAAAGAGTCAGACACAACTGAACAACAACAAAATTTCACATTAGAAGCAGGTCTTGAGCACATGGGATCTTGGATCTAAAATGTTTTTCAAGAGGGTTCAAATAGAGAAGGTCATGGTCAGGCAGGAAAATGTGAAGGAATTCGTTCATTGTTGGGAAGCCTAGGAAATCATTTGGTTGCTATGCTGGTGGTTGCTGTTTTATCATAACATCCAAAATGCACACAAAACACATTGATGTGGGTAATAAGTCATTTTACAGAAAACACTCCATACCTCATCGGATTTTGTGAACTGCAAACTTTCATCTTCTTTCGCTCTGCAAGTTTGATTTTGAATAAGCTGAAATGAGCATATGCCAAATGTACATTCATCTGAGCTCTCCAGGGTAACTCCTCAATAAATAATTGGTGCAATTTTTTTCTTTTTATATAGCAAACCACTTTTGGGGACAAGAGTTCTATCAGGACTTTTAAAGCTACTTTTCTAACGTCGGCTCTTTTAAATCTGGAGAAAGAAAGAAGCAGGGATTTAAAATATAAATATATATAATTAATACCAGATGAGAGAAAAATAATAATACTTTGTGCAAAATGTATCCAGGAATTCCTATTCTGGCTTGATGGTAATCAAACTATTTGACCATTTCCTTGGAGTCAAAGCACTAGATACTATAAATACCACAAAAATGCTATAAAGCAACAACAGCTACAATACCAGATTCCACACAGATGGAAATGCAAGATATCCAGAGGCATATCCTCAAAAGGCTAAATGACAATTAAAGAAAATTTCAAGTATTAACACCAAAACAAACAATTACGAAGTCAAATTTAAATATGACTCTGAAAAAAAAAGGTTTAAAAATTATTGCAAGTCAGCAAAAATTAAAAGATGCCTTTAAAAAAATCAGTAGAAAATACCAAAGAAAATTACTGCTATGGAGAATTTAATAGAAAACCTGAAATAATCAATTAAACCAACTAACAACACTTACTACAGCAAGAAAAGAGAATTTTGGACAACCACAGAACATCTGGAGGAAATAAAAGTTGCAGAAAAATCACTGATCTGGTCAGCTGGAAAACATACAGAACTAAGTGATGGACCCAAACGATAGATCACAATACGGCAATTTCAGAAATGCTTACCTCTCAGAAATTTTAGGAAAATACAATAATTTTAATACAATATTCCGGAAAATCGATGGAAACTTCCCAGAACTAGCCAAAAACAATTTTAAATGTGCAAATGGAAAGGATTCATAAGTTCTCAAAGGAAAGAACACAAGGATCAGTATTCTTAGACACATTATAATCAACCTCCAACATTAAAATAAGGGAGAAAAAAATTCAGTCTACCAGTAAAAAAAAAGTGTTGCCTTTATATTATATAAATATACATATATAATATATATGACACACCATTAAAAATGAATCAGGATGATAGAGAACTCCTCAACAAGGGCAGAGGATAATAAGAAAAACTAAAATATAATTTATATGAGATAAAGAAGCCAAGGCCACAAAGTCAGAACTATCTATCCAGAAAAACTTCCCGATGCTGTTTCAAGGAAAGAGATGGACGAGTATCCAAAAAGCAACTCAACTTTTCTAATTTTGAAGAAAGGTAAGGACACCTAAAATCTTTCACAAGACACAACAAGCCTCCCATTAAAAAAAAGATAGGTATTTAAAGCAACTGAGACTTCTCATATAAACCAATTACTCACAATGTAAGAATTCTCAGGATATATTAGAAACGGGAAAAAAAAAACAGAGCTCTTGAGGGGTATGGAAGGAGGAGGAACAGAAGTAAGAGGGATAGGGAATGAGATCTAGGCAAGCCCCAAATAAACACTTATCTCTGAACAACGAGAACATCAAGTTGAAGATACCCACATAGTCTTAATGGGAGAAAGAGACTTTTTTTTCCCCAAGTAGCTTTGTTAAGTTTGTGTCAACAACAGAAATAATAAGTATAACATAAAGTGTATTCCCTTCCAAATGAATCTGTAAAAGGCAATGCTAACAATTGTAAAACTAAATGAAAATAGATTAAACTTTTCAATAAAAACCAGAAGAAAAAGTAATAAAAATCACTGCCTTGGAAAAAAGGAACATTTTAAAATCAAGTGAGCTGAGTAAATTACTAGAAACAAAATCAATAGGTTTTCTTATGCTCAGATAAAAGAATTGTGCACAACAATAACAAAAAGCAATGTAGTTAAAATAAACAAAAGAAATAAATATGGGAAAAATATTTCCAGTATATATCTCTATACCTACAATATATACATATATTTATATCATATATATTTAAGTATGTCTCAGATCAATGTTTGAAATGCAGAATTTATTAAAGTTTGGTAGGAAAATTATGAGACAAATACACAGCATCTCAATGGAGCAATGGTCAAAGGATATAAATAAGCAATTTTCCAAGGGAAAAAAAAATCACATTTAAAGATGATCAAATTCCCTTATACTAAGAAAAATTCAAATGAAGAAAACCAAAAAATATCACCATATGACCACTAGAATAGCAATGATTAGAAAAAAAACAAGAAAATCTTAATGTGGGTGGAATTGTAGGGGAACAGATACTCTGACAGATGGTGGAAATGACGCAAACATCAATCAATCAATATTTATTGAGCACCTACTATGTGCAGTCACTTTCGGGAATAACCTATGAATATAAAATGAATCACAAAACCAAGGATCCCTTTTGACCAAGTAACTGTTTGATTGACCTTTACCATCTAAATATCACAAAGAAAACTTTAATTATTACTCCATATCTAGCCCAGTCCCACTCACTCAGACTATGCTTCACTTCCCTGCCATACTCACACTCTCCCCAAGGGCAACTAGGTCCCACCCTGGGGCAATAGTGTCTTGAGCAGTGACAGTTCATTAAATTTAGGGCAGCCCCAACCACTTAAGTAAGCTTCACATCTGTCTACTTGCTGTGCTGACAACACTTCCTTTCAAACCTCTTTCCGTGGCTACGACTCCCCCATTTGGAATGTTTTGTTAGAATGTAAACTCCTTGAGGGCAAGGGCTGTCTAATTTTTTTATCTGGATTCTCAGTGCTCAGCACAGTGTCTGGCACTTGGTAATTAATACCAACTTCAAACTACTCATAGCTGTACAAAAATACTCACTCATACTACTTATTTTTAATAGAGAAAAATAATTAAAAACATGTTGAATGAGTGGAGAATACTGCATAAATTATAACTCATCGATATGACAGAATAATATGATATAATAAAAATGAGAAGCATAAAAAACAAAGAAAGAGGAAAAGATTTCTATTAAGTGATTATAAAGTGAGATTAGGAGAACCAGACCAGCACACAGCTCAACTGCAAATATATCTCAGAAAGCAAACAAAACTCAAAGCACCATAAGCTCAGCCAGACTTGAGGAGGGTCAAAGAGAAAATGGATTTCTTATATGTTCGGTTTCTGGTACTTTGTTTGGTTCTATCCTTTTAAAATAATAAGTTTTATTAAGATTCTCTTCCACTGATTTTATGTTTACTTGGTTATTTGCCTTTGAAAATGGTTGTTATTTTTGTAATAACTTTTTAAAATACCTAGGTGAATGTATGAGATGTTGTACAAATATGTTAAGTAACACATTTAATCAACTGTTGAGATCAAATCTCTAAAATCTGTAACTAGCAAATGTTCACGTTCAACAACTAAGCCCTATTATAAACAAAATATGAACGCTGAAAGCAATAAAAATGTTCTCATTTTTATGTCTAAGTGAGTTACTAAGTTATTCACTCTAAGTTACTAAGAAGTAACTATAGTGAGTGTCACAAGGATTGTAGAATGGATGCAGAAATTGAGTCATTTCTATAATGGAATAATGGGATGTCATAAAAATAAGATAAATGTGTACAATTATGAATAGTTTGATACCATTAACCAAATAAAATGAAAAGGGAAAAAACTGTCCTAAATACAAGTTAGATATTAATATATGTATAAACATAGAAATTAATAGATATTAAAGTGACATTAGACAGATCAAACTCAGTAACTTCATTAAACACATGCTGGATTGTAGACAATTCCACTAATGTCCAATATCGGTTATTGTTAGAAATATAGGGTCAGAAGGGCGGCTAGGTGGCGCAGTGAATAGAGCACCGGGCCTGGAGTCAGGAGGACCTGAGTTCAAATCCTGCCTCAGACACTTAACACAAAAACTAGCCGTGTGACCTTGGGCAAGTCACTTAACCCCAACTGCCGTCCAAAAAGCAAAAAAAAAAAAAAAAAAAGAAAAGAAAAAAGAAAAGAAAAGAAAAAAAAAGAAATATAGGGTCAGAGATTTCAAATGACTTTATTTCTACTACAAATGTCAAAGTATTCTGTCTTCATCTGGCACCCAGAGGATAGTTAATTCCTGTTTAAAATCCTTCATAGCATTTAGACTCTCAGTTGACTAAGGCATCAGAAGGAGCTGCCCACAGCAGGTTAGCTTTCCCGGTAGAAATAAACTGAACTATTCCTCTGTGCCCAAACCTCAAAGTGAGGCAGCTCCTCGGATATGGCTATACTAAGGTAACTGAAGACGATTCTGGCCTGGACACTTAACCATCTATGTGACCTTGGACATGTCACTCAGTGTCCTTGGCCTCCAGTTTGCTCATAAATAAAAATAAAAGAGTTGGGCAAAATGAGATCTGTGATACTTTGATGAACCCAAACAGAATGTGCCTGTCATTACTTCTGCAGGATGTGAGACATCTCAGAAAGACTGATCACAAAGCCAAAAGGAACATCATCTGGGAAGGGAAGCTTCGGTCTATTACTACTACCTGATGACTCACCTAGTTAGGGTGTCCCCTACAGGGCTGGCAAGCCTGTCTAACCAAGGGAGAAGAGACAGGAGGCAGAACATGCTGGGCAAGTCAAACTGCCATCACCGTACCACCATGTCCCCTCATACCCAAAAGAGATAGTCCAGGACTCTGTATCCAAGAGCACTGGGAATAGCAGTGTTCTCCGGATCGCTGCCTCAGTTTACTGGCCCTGAAGTCATCATTGAGGGGAACAATCACTACAGAAAAGGGCCCCTATTTCTTTCATGATCAACACCAACTGTTGACCAACTATCCCCAATGTCCAGGCAAAACCAAGAGGCCTGGGAGATGGAGACTGCCCTTCCTCTCCCACCTGTCTTTATCCCAAACGCCAACAAGATGCAAAGTTCTGCTTTCAGTCTAGCCCCAACAGGTATCATCCTAGCCAATAACCCCTGTGGAGGGATAGCCTGGTTACCACTCTGGTAGCCAGAGCTGCTGAAGACCCAAAAAGGGAAGCTCTCACCATCCAACTCCATGGTTCTGTCCAGTGGCTCAACATCAGAAACTGATAGGGTCTCTTGAGTGGAGATTACATTTGAGAAAGGCATGACCATTTGCTTTGGTGCAGCACCTCAAGGATCATGGCATGATACTATCTGACTTGTAAGGGAAATCTTCTGTGGCTTATCTCCCTCATTAGAATGTGTACTACAAGACAGCAGGGGCCTTCTACTCCTCAGCAATTAGTGCAGAGTTTTGCACACAGTAAACACTTAATAAATGCTTTTTTTCCTTCGCTCACTAAACTCTTATCTTGGTACCAAACAACATTGCTCTTGGCAATAACTGTGTAACTAGAGCAAGATCAAAGCTCAAACACCATCACTGTTATCTGTTATTCTTTGCTTAAATATCTTACCTGCTTAAAGTCACAGAACAGAGGAGAAAATACCTCTCCCATCATTGTCTTATATAGAAAAATCAGCTCCTATCAGTCCACACAAGGAGCTTATTTATTTGTGAAGGCACTACATTGGAGATTCAGACATATTTCTCTGAATCTTATGTTGTTGCTATGCTAGCTAAATTATGTGATTTCATACAAGGAATTGTGCGTAAGAATAAGAGAGAGAGAAAAAAGAAGAGGAGAAAGGGAAGGAGGGGGAGAGACAGAGAAAAGGAGGAAGAGGTGGGAAGAAGTGATGGAGAGAGAGGGAGTGGGGAAGAGAACAGACACACAAGGTGTTAGAGCTTTCCCAGAATAAAGCTGCAGTAAGACTTTTGGGACACCCAGCATTTAGGCCTGAATTTTTTATTACAATGGTACAGGGCAGCAGTTCTCAACCTGTGGGTCGTGACCCCTTCAGGGGTTGAACGGGGTCACCTAAGACCATAGGAAAGCACATATTTCTGATGGTCTTAGGAACCGAGACAGTGCTCCTCTATCTGTCGCCAGGAGGGTCCACCCACATGCAGATACGCTCTCATACAACTATTAAAGGGCCGTGGCATTAGGAAAGTTGAGAACCACTGGTATAGGGAGAGAAGCTCCTTCTACCGGTGCCAAGGATCACTAAAACTCTGTAGCTTGAGTCTTAGAGTTGCCTGGGGCACTGAAGTTAAGTGACTTAGCCAGGGCCACACAAGGAGCATGAATCAGAAGGTCCAGCCTGAGTTTCTCCTGGTCTTTGCCAATTCAAGGCCCAATCCCCTGCACTAGGGGCTAAAATTCATAATAACACAAGAAAAAAACTGTATCTATCTCTAAAATGCTGAATATATATAAGAAAACAAACACTATCAAGTTTGCTACCTTTTAAATTCTCTATAAAATATGTTAATGTCAAAAAACACGTATAATTTAGAGGCTTGGAAAGACCAGCTGAAAAAATGCCGACCAGGACCAAAACATAAATGCTCTTAGATCAATAACAAGTATAACCACTTTCAAAGTTTACAGACAAGAAAAACCAATATTAAGCAAATTTTCATCATACAAGTAGAGTGATTCAGGATTTATATGATTCAGAAAACAGAAAAAAAAAACAACAAATTTTGGATAAATGAACTTACTTTTCCAGATCTGGCAATTCTGACAGTGACAGGTGCCTGCTAAAATAGTCTTTCAGAACACCTTTTTTCTTGGATTTTTCCTTCACAAGTTGTATCTCTGTGGCCTTGGAAGATGACCAAAGCAGCCAATTATTGTACAGATTAAACAAATTCTTCAGTAGAGTAATGGGCACATTTTAAAAGTTAACTTATGATAGGCAACTAGGATCCATTGTTTTCATAGTACAACAAAACAGAGATTGACATGAAAAATGTTTTCCCCCTTTGACCCAGCAATACCATTTCTAGGACTGTATCCCAAAGGGATCATAAAGTGGGATGATTTCAGAAAAACCTGGAACTGATGCTGAAAGGAACAGACCCAGAACATGGCACACAATTACAGCCACCCTGTGCAATGACTAACTTTGATAGACGTAACTCTTTTCAGCAATGCAAGGACCTAAGACAACTCCAAAAGACTAATAATGGAAAATTCTATCCACATCCAGGGAAATAAATGGGGAGTCTGAATGTGGATGGAAGCATACTATTTGCTCTCCTTTTCTTTTGTTGTTTTGTTTCTTCTTTTTCACAGTTCCTCCCATTAGTTCTAATTCTTCTTTAAATCATGACTAATGTGAAAATATGATTAATATCAATGTATATATAGAGCCTATATCAGATTGTACACCCTGTTGGGGAGGAGGGAGGAGGGGGTGAAAGAGAAAATTCCAAATCTTATAGAAGTGAATGTTGAAAACTAAAAATTAATGATTTTAAAAAATAAAAATGTTTTCCAAAATTCTATGTTCGGCAAAAAAAATCTGCTATAATAGGGAGAAAATATTAGATCTGCATTGCTCAGCACCAGAGGGTAGACTGAGGAATAACAGAAAGCAGCTACATAAAGGCAGATTTTGACTCAATACCAGGACAAACCTCCTAATTATTTTGTTGTTGAGTCAGTTTTCAGTCATGTCTGGCTTTCTGTGAACTCATTTAAGGGTTTCTTGACAGAGATACTAGAGCAGTTTGCCATTTCTTTAACCAGCTCATTTTATAGATGAAGAAACTGAGGTAAACAGAGTTAAGTGATTTGCCCAGGGTCACACAGTTAGTAAGCATGTGAGGCTGGATTTGAACTCAGGTGCTCCTGACTTCAGGGCTGGTATTCTATCTACTGCATCACCTAGCTGCCCTAATTATTAGAGCTGTTCAAGGGAGATCTGAACTTGGCAGGATGATGAAGCTAGAAAAAACCTGTGAGATACCCTCCACACATAAAAGCATCACTAGCACCTCTCCATCCAGAGGGAATCTCTCTCTCCTCAACTCAAACTGTGTTCTGGGTCTTTCATTGAGAAGCCTATGTGCCTGTTGTATGCCTCTCCCAGTAAAAATAATCAGCAAGACAATACATGAAGTTAGCAATTTGTTTGGGAGTCTCTTCCCCAAAAGATCACATGTGGATGTGAATGAAAAAGAAAAAAAATAATTAAAGAGCTACAAAGAAGAGTTCTTTTTGTAACTAAACTCAGATGAAATTCAGAAGGAACAGGAAATGAGGAGTGTCCTGGAGAGGGGTAAGTGAGGGATGAGCTGTAATTGAATGCAATGAATCAACCACCAAAACCTGGAAAATTAGGAAAAGAGTGAGGCTCCCCACAGAAGTGGCAAGAAGATAGGCAGTCAGCTTTCTGGGAGTCAGAGTCTTGGGGGGCTGCCCAAAACACCTTCTAATAGTGGGTTGGGGATGAGCATTGGGGTAAAAGCACTTGGTCCTGGCTAATGTACACAATCAGGTCACAGTACCCCATGGGGATGGGTCACATTTCTATACATTTCTATATATTTCTATATTGTAGTTATTACTACAATAAGAGAGAGAGAAGGAAGGA
>CM053597.1:167080957-167100715 GCA_028646575.1 Pseudocheirus occidentalis | reverse complement strand
CCAGAATCTGGCTATAACATTCCTAGGAGTTTTCTTTTGGGGATCTTTTTCAAGAGGTGATTGATAAGTTCTTTCAAGTTCTATTTTGCCCTCTGGTTCTAAAATATCAGGGCAATTTTCCTTGAGAATTTCTTGAAGGATGATTTCTAGGTTCTTTTTTTGATCATGGCTTCCAGGTAGTCCAATAATTTTTAAACTGTCTCCCCTGGATCTGTTTTCCAGGTCAGTGGTTTTTTCAAGGAGATATTTCACATTGCCTTGTATTTTTTCATTTGTTTGGATCTGTTTAATGGTATCTTGATTTCTCATAAACTCATTTGCTTCCATTTGCTCCACTCTAATTTTGAAGGAATTATTCTCTTCAGTGAGCTTTTATTTTTAAGGTGTTATTTTCTTCAGTAAGGTTGTTGATTCTTTTCCTTATTTTTTTTTGCATCATTCTCATTTCTCTTCCCAATTTTTCCTCCACTTTTCTTACTTGGTTTTCAAAATCCTTCTTAAGCTCCTCTATGGCTTGTAATCAATTTACATTTTTCTTGGAACCTTTTGGTGTGGGAGTTCTGACTGTGGTGTCTTCCTCCTGTTCCATGCTTTGATATTTTCTGTCCCCAAAAAAGGAATCTAAAGTTGGATTGCTGTGCTTGCTTTGCTTCCTTTGCCTGCTCATGTTGCCAGTCAATCATTTGACTTTTAGGCTCCATAGAACTCTGCTTTCAGAGGGGAGAGCTTTGTCCCAAATCACTGGGGTTTTCACAGCTGCCAGAGCTATTAGGAGGCTGCCATCTCTGCAGCCCCCACCAGCTTTGGTTCACTGGTCACATACCTCAGGACCACGATCCCAATCCAAGTAGGTTAAGGCAAGAGCACTTAGCCTCTGAATGATCGTTTGCCCCCCACCTCCCTGCAATCTGCAGGCTGGGAGCACTAAAGCAGCCATATAGAGGCAGATGCAGGGCTGTGTATGCAGGGCTGCTGCTGCTTCTCACCCTGGGGGAAGATGGCTGGACCAGCTTCTCTACGCCTAATTTAGCTGAGTTCCACTGACTTTTCACTTTGTCCTTGGATCTTATGAGTTGATAATTCTGGAAACTGCCACACTACTGGTGATGCACTCTCCCAAGTTCTCCAGCCTCAACTTGTCCTGGCCACCCTGGGGTTCATGCAGGCTGGGAGCTGAGACCCAGCATGCTACGATGAACCCTTCCCGTCTGCCTACTAGGCTGCCTTCAGTGGGAGAATTGTTTCTCTGTTATTTTGTGGGTTCTGGAGCTCTAAAATTTGTTTAGAGTCATATTTTATAGGTATTTGAGGTGGTGGAGCTCACGGAGTTTTCCTGCTTCTGTGCTGCCATCTTGACTCTGCCCTCATAACACATTTTTTAAAGCCTCAATATTTAAATTCCTGTTGCCAAAATACTGTATACTTACCACAAAAAATAATAAAAATAAAGTATTCTGTTGCAAAATTAGCCATCAGACAAAACAGGAGAAAATGAAGACAAAATGAACAGAAAAGTTAAATCTCTGAATGCTAGCTCTTGAAGAAAAGCAAGTTGAATTAGAGGAGCCCAAGGTAATAGATGAGTACTTAGGGAAATTCTAAAGAGGATTTTTGGATATTTTCAAGTCTTAAGGTTTAATAGAACTATAACTTTATGTCTAATTTCATTGAAACTTAGGAATTCCTTTCTCCTTATTAGAAATATGTCACAACCACCCTTCTGTTTCTCATGACTTGGGGGGAAAGGGACTCATTTGGTTCACAAAAGAACAAAAACAATAATAAAGAGAAAATAGAAAAGGGAGAGGGAATGAGAGAGGAAGATGAAAGAAAGGAAGAATAGGGAGGAAGAGGGTAGTATTCCTAAAGTAACTGGGTGAGAAAGGCAGGGGAAAAAATGGTTAACAAGTATTTAGATGTTTATTTTTAAGAAAGTTTTTGATACAAATAAGTAAAAACAGGAGCCATTTCCCTAAGAAATAATCTGTCAAAGAATACCAACAACAAGGTTTCAAAAGAAGAAATGTGAGCTATCACTGAAACAAGGCTCCAAAAATCATTAATAAGAAAAGTGTAGATGAAAATAACTAGGATCTTGACCTTATATCCATTAAACTGACAAAGATTACAAAAGGTAAAAATGTTAGATCATGGAGGGGTTGTACGAAGACAGGCACACTGACTGTTGACAGCCCTGTGCACTGGTCCAACTATTCTGGAAATTCATTTGGAATTATACTAGAAAATTCACTAAACTGTACAAACCTTTTGATCCAATGATACTACTTCCAGGCGCATACCCTAAAGAAGCCAAAGCAAGAGGAAAGGGCCCTAAATATACAAAACTACTACCACAGCACTTTTCATAGCAGCAAAGAAATGGAAGGAATGGGCCCGATAACTAGTCGACGGCTAGACAAAATGGGAGATATGGATGCAATGGAATGTTATCATGTCATGAGAAATTATAAATCTAAAGAATTCAGAGAAATTCAGGAAGACTTGTATAAATTGATGTGGAACAATGTAAGCAGAAGTGGGAAAACCTGAATATAAGGAAATATTATTCTACTTCAACAGAGTAAAGGAAAAAGATACTGAAAGATATCAGAATTCAGATCAACCCAGTGATCAATTAAGGGTTCAGATGGTAGAGCATGCGCCCCCCCTCTCACAAGAGACATATTAGACTCTAGATCCAGAATGAAGCATCAGGTATCAGATGTGGTCAAAGTGCTGATCTAGTTTGCTTAACTTTCCTGTAAGAATTCTACTGAAGGGCATGGTTGGTAGGTAAAAATTTGGAATTCACAGCAGTGTAAAAAAAATTATAAAAGAGATAAAGGGAAATTAAAATTTAAAAAGAAACTGCCTATGGTCAAATTAACTGAAATGTGAGCCATGAAACGCTAGCCCACAAAGCTCTATGCCCCCATCCCCTTATTATAAAATACAGATTCCTGTTTGACGTCAGTCAAGTTTCCTACATTTCCTACTTTAGTTCTCTTGACGCTAGAGTCAAATCACTTTAGTCCCCAAGGTCCAGGGAAATGGTCCCCTGTTCTACAGAGTCCCATAACTACCACCTCCACTATTGCTAATCAACTCCCTTCAGGAACTACTTCCAACATTAAAGCCTTTCTCAATACCCCCCTCTCCACCCATTCCTATTTGCATTTACTTAGTAGACATTTGGTATTTAATTATATGTGTACACCATGATCCTTGGTAGAATGTAAGGCAAAGACCCACTTGCTTTTTGTCCTTGGGTCAAAGACAATGCATCCAGTGTGGGACCTTCCACACAGCAGGCAGTTAATAAATATTTGCTAGTTGACTTATGGAAAACTATATCATGTGCATAACCCTAAAGGAGAATAAGAGATGAAAGGACACTGGTAAAATACAAGTTTCTAGAAGTTAGCAACGGTTTCCTTTTTTGTCGACACTAACTAGCACAAGGACACTGTACACAGCAGATGCTTAATAAACTTTTGTTGGGCTGAATGGGGAAAAAGACATCCTATCATGTATTCTCCATATTAGCCTCCAGCTGGTGCCACTAGACTAAGACAGCTTGGTTTCTCTTGGTGAGGGTAGGGCAGAGAAAGAAAAGAGGGAGTGAAAAAGCTTTAGGGAAGGTAGAGAGAAAGGGAAGGTTAGTTTCTATGTATGGGAATGTTCACAAATTACATGTTTGTATCTCAAGGGGTAATACAGCATGTGAGTCTAACACATGGGGATTCTTATGAAGTTCATTTTTTTTGGAGGGGGAAAAGGAGGGAAATTGGGGTTAAGTGACTTGCCCGAGGTCACACAGCTAGTAAGTGTATCAAGTGCCTGAGGCCGAATTTGAACTCAAGTCCTCCTGACTCTAGGGCCCGTGCTCTATTTACTGCGCCACCTAGCCACCCCCCAAGTTCATTTTCTAAAGGATTTTAAATAATTCCCTTGCAATATACTGCTGGTGTTTATTTCTACTAACACTTTAGAGTAAAAAAAGACTGGCTAAGCAAAGAAAACCTTCAGCTCTTTCAAATATCCATATTATCATGAATTCCAAAATGAGTAATGTAATATCTGCTCTTGTCTTTATAACTTAGTTTTGCAATTTTAGCACTCAACTACTACTGGGATAATAATAGCTACTGCCTATGCAAAAATATTTTACATATTTTGTCTCCTTTGATCCCCACAACAACCCATTATCACACCACATCACACCCCCGTTTTATTAAGAATCTGAAGCTCAAAAAAGGCTTGCCCAAGACTGCATCAGTCTTAAGTGTGAGACCAGATTCCAAAGATATGGTACCATCAAGTGACAACAAGTGCATTGGTCTCATTCCCATGCTCATCTGTCAAATTATCTCCTTTGATACTTTACCTGAATATTTTTTAAATTTTTTTTCTGGGTTTCCTAAAGTTTCTAATATTTCACTTAGTCGTAATGAGACTTCAGCCACGACCACAGGGCTGATATCTTCCATTTGACAGGAATTAATTATCTCATTTATCTGCCAAAGCAGATGAATCCACTAAGGAAAGAAAACAGTAAACATGATAATTTTAAAAAAACAATCAAGTTAGAGCAACATCCTTTGTTTGGTGATTTACATATAAGTATACAAATGAGACAAGGACTAGACCTGTGATTTCATTGGTATAGGGAACTTCCAGGAAAGGAAACTCCCTCCACCAATGCATGTTGGCCCATTCTCAGCAATTTCTAGTTTTATAGAGTTGCCTAGAGCAAGAGCTAAGAGTGTAAGTGACCTGCCCAGAATCACACAGTGGGAAACAAACACAGTCTAAACAACTCCAAGGTTTCTTAGGACAAGGTGGAGTGGATGAGCAACAGACTGGCTTATTCTGTAGCTCACACAGATCAAGAGAGCTGAGATGAAATTCCTGCTTGGAAGACTCAAGATGGGACAAAGGGTATGGTAGAGATCCCCCCATCATCAGTGTAGGTAAGCTAATGATGACTTGGTCTCCATGCAACCTCATTTTCCCAACCTCGACTGGCTTTAGGATTATAAGAAAAATAGCTCTTATAGTTTCCTTCTAATTCTTTGAGCAATAAGCTCAGGAAATGGTTCAAACCAAAGATCACTTGGTATTAAGTTTAAGGATACATTGTCTTAAGAGATACATATAATCTAAGATTGAAGTGTTGGCCAAAATGGATGACTGATTCCTCAACTCAATATTCTTTTTCCTGCTTCCACTGTAGAAAGACAAAGGAGGCCATTGGAAAGGGCACAAGATTTGGAGTTGAAATCCTCTATCTGTCCCTTATTGCCTGTGTGACTTTAGTCAAATCAGTCAATCTCTCCAAACCTCAGATTCTTCATCAGTAAAATTGGTGGGGTTTAGACAAGATGGTTTCTGAGGTCCCTTCCAGCTCTAGGAACAAGCCATTCCAAAAAGGCTCTTCCTCCTCGTGTCGACCTTTCAGGACCCTTGCCTTCAAGGTTCAACTCAAATGTTCCCTCCTTCGTGAAACTGTGCTGATCCCTTTCCCTCGTTGACTATGGTCACTCCTTCCTCAATGTTCCTGGCACTGCTTGGGTAAATTTTGTATGCTATCTTTTCCCACTCCCTTCCCTGATATAATATAAGCTCCCTAAGAGCAGGAACGGTTTCATTTTTGTCTTTGGGTGCCTCAGACAGTGTCTCTACACATCAAAGACACTTAAAAAATAATGTGACATTGAAATGGATTGAATTCTTTAGACTGTGAGCTCCTTAAAGGTAGGGACCGTTTTTGTCTTCCCTTGTATCCCTAGTGCTCAGCACATTTTCTGCCAAACAGTAAATATTCCATCATGATGATTATGATTGAATTAGAGACCGAAAAAAATTCCCTTAGTTTTTAAATGTAAATTTTAACGTAGATTAAGCATAATAAACTATAACCACACAAAGAAAAGCATAATAGGAAGAAAATAAATACTTTGTTAGTTTTGATTTTCTGAACAAACTTGAAATATTCCATTTTTGCTGAATAGATGTGCTGGATCCCCATTTTGCATTTCTGCCACAGGAACGTTATCAGGTCAGCAACGATCTCATTATCGGGTTGAACTTTCTGAAAAACGGTGTCAGATTAAGGGATAAATAGATCAACCTCAAACAGTTCTCAATAAAAAAAACCTAGAATAAACCAAATCTGAATGCTCTATAGAATTTTCCCTTCTTTATTCCCTTCTGAGAATCTAGAAGGATGGGCAAAAAGAAATGCGACAATGACAGAAAAAGGCAGGGCAGCGGCGGGAGATTAAATTTGAAAAAAAAAAGTTCATTGTTTCAAGAGGATCCAGAAAAACATCCTCTTTCACATCTTTGTTTCACTGGGGCCTGATAACAATTAAAAGCTCCCATTTATAGAACCCTTTGCATCCATTATCTCATTGGATCCTCATAGCAGTCCTGGGAGATAGGGGCTACAATTATTCCCATTTTCCAGATGGGGACACTGAGGTTCAAGAAACTCAAGTGGCTTGTCCAGGATCATGTAGCTAATACATTTTTGAGGCAGGATTCAAACCCATATTTTTTAACTACAATGTGCTATGCCACATTGTTTCTTGGGTGACTAGTAAAGACCATTACATATCATTACATATTTAATAAAAATTACTTGACTCAGTAACAGGTCAGTTCTTTAATATAAGTTACCAAGAGGAAAGCAAATACCAGCATACATTTACTGATGATGGCTTACAAGATGTTATGAGTTTGCTTATAAAATTATCAAGGGAGAATAATATCAAAGGGAAGAAAAATTACTTGAAAACCTCATATCCCTAAAAGTCTTATTTCTCATCCTTATTCTCTGTATTATAATAACTACCACAATTCTTTATGAAAGGAAAGAAAGGAACAACTGATTTCAAAAAGCTATCATAGGTCAAATACTGTTATAACAGAAAAATATCATTAAAATGGAAATTTTTTCCAAAACTCCAATTATGGTCTACTGATTTGACCAATATTGGATGCAGTAAAATTTTTACATTATGAAACAATTTGAATAGTCCTATTAAAGTCATTTAAATGGGATATGAACTTAAAAAAACAATACTCAGAAAAAATTTATACTCAAACACAGAACCATTTTTAAATAATTTTAACCTATGAAACAAAAAAGAAGCAAGATCCCCAAACTAAAAAAAAGACATAGATTTTGGAAACAAAACTAGTTAAACATGCACTCATAAAATGATTGGCACAGTTTCTCTGACATTTAGAAAAAGAGCTGGAGGGCCAAGAAGAAAGCAGTGGTACTAACACTCATCATTTTATAGAGAGAAGCCAGATGTAAGACTGCTATCAATATGAAATATATTGAAAATTATGATCAATCAGGATTCTGATATTTATTATTTTCAATTATTCTGATAATGTACAGAATGCATTATTTAGGATTTTAAAAGAAAGGAAGATTGTGTGATCCCTACATTTTTTAATCATATAAATCATGAAAAAATGTCAAAAATATTCATTTCACCTCATTTTCTGAACAAGTGAAGGAATATAACGTTGACCCCAAGTAGAAAATGTCATCAGAATAGCTTCCAGATAACATGTGAGATTCTTGATTCATGAAACAGAAAAAAGTTAACATAAACTTAATATCTAATTATAAAATGAGAATAGAAAACATTCAAGGAAAGCCAAACTGAGAACCTTCACTATAGCTCTAAAATGCAATAAGCCATATCTACAACAAACTCATCTCTAAAACATATTCTTCACTGTGCCAGTGGGTTCTAATTAAAGTGAATTTTTCAAAAAACCCAAATTTATAGCTAAAGTGGGGAGGGATAATGTTTGCATTTCAGAAGGACTCTATTTTTACAACGTTTGCCTTGAAACAGCAAGTTTCCCTATGGCATTTAAAATGTGACTGAATTTTCACAAATTAATTTTACATGCAACTTTTAAGGAACACACCTGCTGTATAGAGTAGAGAACACTCAGGGACATCCTATTGGGCTATACAATGGGCAGCGCTGGTCTACTCTAAGTGGCAAGGACCTTATATTTCATCTAGCCCAATTCCCTCCCTTTCTAGATGAGGAAACTGATGGCAGTGCAATGGTGTTAAGTGACTTGCCTAAGGCCAAATAGGTAAAAAGTATCAGAAGCAGATTTGAACCATGATCTGGAGGGGATTCCTGAGCTGTGCCCACTCCTCACCCTCCCCTTCTCTATGAATACACCCAGGTAGTCCCTAGAAAAACTCTGGAGGAGCTCAGGTCAGCCAGGAGCCACAGAGGCTGCCAGGCCCCATGACAGCAGAGGGCAGGATACTGTTTTACATTCCTGAGGAGGAGGAGAATCAGAGATTTTTGCTTACTCCCTCTGATACAAATAGTAAATAGCTCTTTTTGCATAGCTTTGATTCTTTCATCATCATTAAGTGAGGGGGCTGGGACTTAAGGACCACTAAGGTCCTTTCTAGCTCTGACATCCTATGATCTTGTCACCCTTCAATAGTTGTAGGTATCTCCTGGCAGGAGGCTCACTAGTGAATTGCCAAGTAGCCACAAACATTAATAGTCATGGACAAACAATTCAACTGTATTAGCCCATGCTCCAGAAGGTGGGACAGATCTGACCTTCTATGGAATGGGCCTGGATTCAAAGATTGGACTGAGGTCCAGAACTGCAACTCACTTCTGGACACAGACAAAGCCTGAGAATCATCCTAGAACCTAAGTGCTAACAGGAAGGAATAAGAAAGCAGCAGTGAGTGACCCTGCTCTGCCATGTTTCTTGGGATCTAATTCCTGACAGAGCAGGTAAGGAACTAGTTCACTTGGATCCAATTTGACTAATTTAAAGGCATGTTATCTTGTGTCATCCCAAACACTTGGAGTATAGAATCCTAGAGCTGAAAGGAGGGGAAGAAAAACAAAGGGAGGATGGGAAAGAGGAGGAAGAGGAAGCAAAGGAAGAGAAGGGGAAGGAGAAAAAGGAAGTAGAATAGTGACGAGGAAGAAGAAAAAGAGAAAGGAGAAGAATGAAGAGGAAGAGGAAAAGAAGGAAGAAGAGAAAGGGGAAAAGAATGAAGAGAAGGAGGAAGAGAAGGAAAAAGAGAAGAGGAGAAAGAATAACAAGAATAGAAGGAGAACTAGCATTTATATAGCGCTTCAAAGTTTGCAAAACACTACAATTAAGAGACAATTGAAGGTTTGCTGTATCACTCCAAGGTGACAAGTTCCTGGGGACACCTCACTGGCTCACTCTCATCCCTCCAGTTCTCTTCCTCTTCATCACGTTCCAGCTAAAATCCCACCTTCTGCCAGCAGCTTTTCCCACTCCTTCCCTCTGAGACTATACCCAGTTCACTCTGTCCATAGCTGTTACATGCTGTCTCCCCCATAGACCACAAGCTCTTTGAGGACAGGGGCCTTTTCTACCTTTTTTTATAACCCAAGTACTTAGCACAGGGCCTGGAACAGAGGTGGAACAGCCTTCACAAAGGCTGACTGACTGACAGGAGAGTCTTTGGCTTTTTTCTCCCAGAAGCAGATGGGTAAGTTCAGCTCACCCCCCAGTCCTCATGACAAGGCCACCTTTCTTCCGCACATGCCTCAGTGTGTACCTGCTAAATCCTCCCAGTAGAATGGTACCTCCTTGAGAGAAGAGGCTCTTTTGCCTTTATCTACACCCGCGGATAGTAGCTACTGATAAATGCCTAGTGATGGACAGAACTACCCATCCACATTCTGGTCACGCTAGCAGGTGAAAAAAGTCTTCCTGTCTCCACATGGAAAAACCCTAACGTGCTCACCCTGAAATATGATTTTCTTCCCCGAACTGCGAACACTGTCGGTGGCACTGCTGCCTCCTAATCCCGTGTAGGCCAAGCCTTTATTCCTCTTTACATTGATCAAGGGCTCCATGGCAGCCAGAAGCCTTAAATCCATCTCAGCTTTCCTAGAGGCTGGGTCCTCTTGACTCTAAGAAACATTATTAGCCCCATAAACTGGTTAGCAGCTTGTTACTGTGACCTCACTAATACAAAACAAGGCAAGCATGTGGCTACCTTACCTGAAGAAACTTGATAAACTGAGCAGCGGTACAATTAAATAAATTCCATTCCTCAAAGGTGAAGGATAATTTTATCAGCTTCACAGCAGCAGCTACTGAAATGCCATCTTTCCCTTCCACAGCGAGTTTCATTTGAGAGGAAACTGAACAGATGGTTTTGAAAAAGTCAAATTTCTCACTGACTGTCAGACCACCATTTAAATCTTGAAACAGAAAAAAGAAAGAAGTGAGATCAAGTCCAAATGTTCTTTGAAATTTGGGGTTTTCAGCACGGTCCCAAATAGCCTTACAGTTACCTATAATGATGAAATGCATGTGGGAAGTAGGATTATAAATCACTTTAGAAAACAAACTGCAAAGGGCCACCATCTAAGGTAGTGAGTTACCTGTCACATGAGGTGTTCAAGCAGAGTTTGACAACCTGCAGCGATGAAATAAAGGGAGATTCTGCTATCAATCAGGGGAGTGTATCAGATGTCAGATGGAGCAGCAGGCTGGGCACTGGACCAAATCCAACATCAGACATTTATTCTCTGGGGAAGTCACTTAGTTTCCATCTTCCTCAGAGAGTAATTTGTAAATTGTAAACTCAGACTTGTAAATTGGTAAAAATTGTAAGATGGGGGAAATAACAGCACTCCCCCCCCCCAAGGTGGTTGTGAGGATAAAATCTTGTAAAGTTGTTGGGGGGGGGGGTTTGCCAACCTTAAAGTGCTATGTAAGTGCTAACTTTTATTCTCATTTTTATTATTATTGTTACTCCAGCTCTACGATGCTGTGGTTCCATAACCAAAATGTTTCGCGCAACCAAAGGCAATATACTTTTAAGTTACTTTGTCTTTCCCAAAATTATTTCTATGGAATTTTTTTTTCTCTATTTGACTCTGTTATTTGAGGGAAAAGACGATAACCACCCACTGGGAGGGAATCCTGGCTCCCCAAACCCTCACACTGACTGAACCCCCACCCGGGGAGTTCCCCACTTCACTAACATGCTGAGTCTCACCTCTCATTTTCTCCCTCATCTCTGAGAGCTGATGAGCTCCCACATCCTCTCAGTAACCCTCCGTCCCATCCTCTCACTTCCCACAACCATATCCCAACATAGATTCCCATTAACCCCCAGACTACTATGACACACTTCTGCCATCTGGTTATCCTCTCTCCCCTGCTCCTCCCGCCCACCTCTCCTTTGGGTAGCTCAAAGAAACATCTTTTTTTATGCACAGATTTGTTCAAATCCCTTCCCTGCTCAGCACCCTGCAGGGGCTCCCCATGGCCTACCAAGTCAAGTACAAATTTTTCTCCCTGATGTTCAAAGCCTCCCACCTTCAGCTTTTACTCTTCTCCCATGTTCCTGCACCATTCCCAGCACACTCTCGACTGCTGCTAAACTGTGTTCCATGTACCTGATGGCTCCCCATTAGAATGCCTCTTTTGGGAAGGCAGAGATTGGTCTTTCTTTGGGTCCTCAGCCCTTGGCCCAGTGCCTAGTCTTCCTCCCCTCTGTGGCTTGTAGAATTCCTAACCCTCCCTTAAAATTCCACCTTAGCTGTCACCTCTTTTGTGAGGTATCAAGGTGGCCCAATGGATTGCCGGGCCTGCAATCACAAAAGACCCAGGTTCAAATACTGTCTCAGACACTTAATAGCTGGTCACCCTGGCAAGTTACTTAACCTTTGCCTGCCTCAGTTTCCTCATCTGTGAAATGGGGATGATAACAGCACCTACTTCTAGGGGTTCTTGTGAGAATCAAATCAGCTGATGTCTGGAAAGTGCTTGGCACATAGTAGGAATTTAATAAATACTTGTCTCCCCTCCCTTCATAGGGTCTTCTCTGATCCCTTTGGTCAGTACATTTTGCACCTTTCGAAATAAACTTATCCTATGACAGTGTATATCATCATGGGGTCTTATCCCCCAGTATCCCAGCTTTCAAGCTCCATGGAGCACCAGCCTGTATCTACCTCCATTTTCTATGTCCCCAGTATCTATCACGGCATTGTACGGTGGTTAATAAATGCTTGTTAAACAACTAAGGGGATGAAAGAACTAAGTTTCCCACGAGAGAGAGGGCAGTAGTTTGAATGAGCACTCAACTGAAAGTCAAACAAAACATTCTTCCTGTGATTTTCCTTGATGACTATATATTTAACAGAAGGAATGAATATTTTGGAGGTAGCTAGGTGGCTCAGGGGATAGAGTTTCAGTGCTGGATTCAGGAGGACCTGAGTTCAAATCCAGCCTCAGATACTTCCTAACTTAATGACCCTAGTAAAGTCATTTAACCTTGTTTGCCTCTGTTTCCAAATCTGTAAAATGAGCTGGAGAAGGAAATGGCAAACCACTCCAGTGTCTTTGCCAAGAAAACCACAAAAGGAGTCACAAAGAGTCTGAAATGACTGAAAATACCTGAACAACATATGAATGGCTTTCTTCTTTGGCCATTCTTAGTGAAAGTCATGTGATATCTTTAAAATTTGGTGGAAAAAAATCTATGAATATGATACAATAAGAATGCATGGTAGCATTTTATAACATCTGTTTAAGGGACCACAATAAGCATTTGGCTGACTGTCAATGCATATACAAGACCACGGATGCATGAGAAGATGCTAATGACCCATCATCAGTAGAGAGCAACCCTTCAGTTATGGCCCCTCGTGCCGCACAATAAACCATTTCACAATCTCTAAACGTTCTGTTGCCAGATCCCATTTGGAATCTATCCTCACCTGAGAAAAGCTCACCACCTGCCATGAAGAGCTCTGCAAAAACGTCCCGAACCTCAAGCTCCTCTGACACAGGAGGACCCGTCTGCAGCACTCGCCTTCTCGGTTCTGAAAGGGCTTCCAAGACAGCCAGAAACTGGGAGGAGGTGCTGTCAAACATCTCAACCAACAGCTTTTCTGTGGGAGTACGTGGCCATTGCAGCTGGAATCAAAGGAAAAAATAAAGACCTAGAGAGGTCCACCAAGGCCATCTAGTGTCCTTCCAGCCCCTCCATCTCATCTCCAGCTTCTCCCTGGCTCCCCTCATGTCTCCACAATACATAACTACCTCTATTCAATGTACAGCAACTGGTATTCACCCAACCATCAGACCCATTTCCCAGAAGGGCAATGAGCAGGGGAGGACAAAATAATGGAGGTGATCATTCTCAGGAGAAAATAACAGAGAAGAGCAGCACATTTTGCACCAGGTATCACTACGCCACTGTATGACAGCCTGGGTAATAAACAGGAAATATTAACTCAGGTCAGTCTGACCACCAACGAAGCGACACTTCTTAGCAGAACGGACAAGTTATGTCTAGACAGTGCCCATGGAAAGGAGCGTGTATGCCACATCCAAAGGGGACAGGCCAGGCAGGAGGAGGAGAAGTATCCCTAACTCAAAAAAAGACACACCTCTATAGAAATCCATGACCATGTGGGAAAAAGCATGGATAGGAGAATTTAAGTGACATTAAAGTGAGAAACAAAGATGATGCAATTTTGGAAATAGATGCCCATTCTTCCCCCATGTCCCAGCCAGATGGATGGTGGGCATGTTGCTTCTCAACAGATTATAAAACTAGCACAGTGGTGATGGCGGATGGGGGCGGGGGGGAGGGGAAGAGAAGGATTCAATAATACAGATATTGGTTATAAATTTCCATCTCCCAAAACCAGGGCAAATGACCAATTCTTGACCTACTTTGCTGATAACTTCATCTCTTGAGAGGTAGTTAATAATAATATAGCTCTCTTGTGTTTGCAAGGTACTTTGTATGTGTTGCCTAATTCAGTCCTTAAAAACAACCCTGAGAGATTAATGTCACATGGATTTCTATAGAGGTGTGGGGTTTTTTTGAGTCTAGGTATCTAGAAGTCATTGTAGATTCATTAAATACCTATTACATCAAATTCACCTCATTGCTTTTGGGTAGGGTCACTAGGTTAATTCTTCACTTGCTTATTTGTTCTCCTGTTTCTCTGTGTGGATAGGCTGGCCAAATTCTTTTGAATTTATTATGGATCCTATTTAGGAAACTACAATGTTTCTGGGCTCAATACAGTCAGAATGGTGACAGCCACAAACAAAGGTGCCTGTAGGAACTAACCATCTAAAGGGGTTTTACCCTTCAAAGTATACTGGACTCTCACTTGGCGACCTCAGAACTTTCCATGAGTTTAATTAACATCCCCATGCAAATGATTCCCAGACTAAATCTGAAGTTCTGTTTATCCAACCCTTAGCTCTTCTCCAAGCTCTAGCTTCACACTACCACTTACCTATCAGACATTTTAAACTTTATGCTCTGAAGGATGGTCCATTTTCTTCCTCATCCAGTTCCCAGTTCTACCACTCCCAATTCAGATCTCTTCCAAATGTCTCTGTTTCTTTGAAAGGACCACTATCTTTGCATTCACACAAATTCATGACTTCAGGGTCATCCTCTACTCTGGATTCTCATTTACCCCCCAAATATTCAATCAACTGCCACTTCTTGTCCGCTTCAGGGACACCACTACCACTCCCTTCACCAAGATCAAGAGGCCATAACTGGAGCTGATAGGGCATTCTGAATGCCCCTGCAGTCAATTAAAAACACCTCCTCTTCAACACAGTTATCCAACCAGGACCAATTCTAGACTGTCTCTACACATATGCCAGTCTCCCCAAGGACATTTCATTAGGAACTGAATTAGCTGTTTCATTAGGAAACAGCTCCCTAGTATTCTCCAGGTAGAGACATAGCATCTTGGAGAGTCTGGACATTCTCCAGGGCCCTATGACATCTGCTTCCACCCACCTCACATCACTTCCTTACCCTGGCTCAGGCCCTCTTCTCCAGGAACACTATAATGGCATCCTTCAGCCCAACCTCCACACTGCCACCAAAGTGAGATTTTCCTGAAGCACAGGTCTTATTATTACACAAACACTCTGAAAAAAAAGCCAAGGTCTCTACTGCATCCAGGGCCATATCTAGTCATCCTGATCTATATTATTTTGCCATCGGACCCAGATGGCTTGGAGGAGAAAGTGAGGCTGGTGACTTTGCATAGTCCTCTCTTAAATCCAACTCACTGCATGTCATGGCATCACCTCCCTGATGTCTTGTTCCTCTTTGGAAATGAAGGACAAACAGCAACAACATACATCCCAAGCCCTTTTCTATAAACTCTAATATCTCCCCTTTATTTGTAGGATAAAATATAAAATGCTTCACTGGGTAATTCAAGTAGCAACATCTAACTTTTCCTGATTCATTGTAATGAGCTGTCCTCTACACACACTACAATCCAGTCACAATGACTTTCTTCTTCCTCCTCACACGCAATTCTCTGCGCCTTGGTACTGACTATCTCCCACTGATTGACTGTCTTGGTTCCCCACCCCCATCCACTCTAGCTAATAGCTGCTCTCTCTACTCCTTACTTTGTACCAATTTTTTTATTTTGGGGGTATACCTTCATATGGGAAAGCGTTTTCATGAGTTAGAATGTAATCCCCTTCAGGGCAGGGAATGTATAGCTTTTGTCTTTGTTTTTCCAAAATGCAGCACAATTGTTGGCACAAAACAAGAACTCAATAAATGGTTGTTAATGGACAATAGATCTTCCATGACCCTGTCAAACGCTTTCTATAAACATGTCTTCCTATTTTATGTTAAAAATAAGAGAGTAGATGGACAGCTTATATAGGATTATTAGCTTATATCTATCATACACAGACATACACATACACATACATGTAGAAACGCACACACACACAGCTGAACAGATACAGAAAAAGGGAAAATGAGGTAAGTCCAACATGACTGAAAGCAACCTGGATTGATCACCTTTGGGAAACTGAAACTGAAATTGCAAAATTCTTTTAATGCCCCAGACATCCCCCTCAAACAGGTTCACTTTTTCAATGCCACATTCTCCCAATGATTCCAAAGAATGGAAGCTGAGGACAGTTCAAGAGCAGTAGAGATAGTATGTGGTGGGCCTATTACACATTATAAACAGGGAATTTTGCTGAAACATCCTCTCTGCTCTTAATCAAAAACATGGAACACATGCTTATAAAATATGCAAATGATGATTTAAAGGGATAGGTAAAAGACTAAGTAACAGAATCAAAATTTTGAAAGTGTTCACTAGGTTATGATTATGGGCAGAAACTAACAAGATTAAATTTAGTAAGGACAAATATCAATTCCAAGCCTCAGGTTCAAAAAACCAATTGTACAAATTCAGGATATAGGAATTTTAAGCTATGCTCTCTCCCTATTCCCCCCCCCAAAAAAAAACCTCAATGGACCACTTTGACATATAATATAGTATACATATAGTATGATCTCCACCAGGGGAGGTCCCACCACACCCTGATCAGACCTCATATATGATTGTTTTTTTCAGGTCTGGTCCCACATTACAGAAAGATTAATGACAAGCTGGAGTGCCTTCCAAAGGAGGACAAAAAACTAAGTCACATAGGAGTGTTGAAAGAACTGGGAATATTTAATGTAGAGAAGACTAAAATTGAAGGGGACAGGATTCCTATCTTCAAATATTTAAAGGTCCAGTACATAGAAGGATTGGGTATGTATCTACAACAGAGGGAAAAATTAGGGTTGTTAAGGAATCACATTTTAGTTCAATGTTAAGAAGAATTTTCTAAAGTAAATGTACAAAAATGGAATGAGGCTGACGCCCTCTGCCAGGTTGGCCCTTGAGAATACTGTCCAAGACAAGGCAAGCTGCCACTGTGGCTGGCCAACAGGAACCCACCCCAAAGAGCCAGGCAGGCTTACACGAAGGTTATCTGACTACTGTAGACACGAAGAAGCATAAGGCCCAAAGTGTGGAGGAACTCAGCCGCTTATATAATGAGCACCCAAGGTTGTGGGCTTTGGGAACATGACAACCAAAATGGAAAATGTTTTATTTTGAGATTTCACAAGACCTTGCATGGAATGTCAGTACTGTTTATTCCACAATGGGGTGTTTGAGCATACTTCCTAGAAAAGAACAACTGTTTTCTCGTCTGTCCTGGTTTACACATAGATGTTAAATAAGAAACAAGCATCTAGATTGCTCTTGAGAATACATAAAAGCTCCCAGATCACATCAGACACGCAGAGATTTCTAAGAGGGAAAGAGAGAAAGAGACAGGAGATGGAGGAGAAAGAAAGAAAGAAGGAGGGAGAGAGAGGTAGAGACAGAAACAGACCAGACAGACAACCAAAAGAAACAACACAGAAGATTTTATTAATCACTTCCTCTGTGCCAGGCAATAGGGATATAACCTTAAGTCCCTACAGACACTATACTTTGATGTGAGTGGGGGTGAAGTGGGAGTAGGGGTGGGGAGAGGGAAGGATAACAAACAAAAGGAAGCTAGAAATAGAGGAGGAGGAAGGAGATGAGTAATAGATCTAATTCTAAAGTCCCTCAGAGGCTCTTTTGCCTTTGACCTCATTTATCTGGGCTGGGTGGCTGTGCCAGATCTCTGGAGCCAGGCCAGCCTTGATGGCTAAAGCCTGACATGCCCCATGGTCCCAGCACAGAGGGTCACTGGCTCCAAGGGCACTTGGAGGTCATCCAATCCAACCCCTTCACTTTATACCCAAGGAAACTGAGGCCTAGAGAGGCGAATGAGGAGGGGCAGGGGAAAGCAAGTACCAAACAGCAGAGACAGCATCTAATTATAACTCCCCTCTCTCCTAGCCTAGGGTTTCCCTCCCATTCCTCTCCTGGTCAGCACCCCCAGCTACCTGATAAATGTTCCTCACTGACAGTCTTCTCTGGTCTATTCCAGTCCCACAGCAAGGAGAAGCCAGCCCATCTACCACCTGGGCAAGTTCCTGCTACCCACAGATGTGGGCCCTGGAGGGATCCAATCCTACCCAGATGAACCTGGAAGGGTTCTGAGAGGCTTTTCTCCTCTTTCTTTGACCCTGTTCATTGGTGCTAGGCAGCTGTGCCCCAGCTCTGGATCCAAGCAGCTCCCTCTGGTTTGTAAGGTCTCTAAGACAGGTTTGTGATGCCTCCTCTGGAGAGAGTGAGGGACTTAGAATCAGGAAGAACTGAGCTCAAATCCAACTCCAGACACTTATTAATGGTGTGACCTTGGGCAAGTCACTTCACTTCTGTCTGCCTCGGTTTCCTCATCTGTAAAATGAGGATAATATTAACATCTGCCTCCAAGGGTTACTGTGAGGATCAAATGAAATAACATATGTAAGGAAAATAACATATCAAAATCTGAGTATTTGATGATTCTACTAAGAATTCAGTAAAAAATCTGTCCTATTCATAATATAAATGAACAAGAATTTGCCAAGTACCTACTATGTGCCAGCCCTGATAAGGTCTGGTGAGGAGCATCCTCACAAGCCTGGGAGCTAAAGCTGGACAGTGAAAGGCCTTCCACGCTCAACAGAGACTGAAGCTTCTTCAGCTGAGAAAAGTGGTCAGGTCAGAATGTACTCTGGCAGGTATGTGGCTTGGAGGGAGGAGAGACTGGAGACAGAGGCTGCCAATGAGGAAGATTACTGACAGAGCCTGAGTTCTGAGCACTTCAACTGTTCATGAGAGTGCAGAGAAGGGGATGAGTCCAAGACGTATGACAGAGGCAGAATCAACAAGGTCTGGCAATGACCTGGACATGAGGAAGACAGCAGCATCATGGGTGACTGTGGGGTTTTGAACCTAGATGACTGGAAGGGTGGTGGGGTGTTCAGTAGAAAGACAAGGAAACTGAGAAGAGATGTGGATGAGGTAGAAAAAACACAGAGTTCTGTTTTGGATGTGTTATCTAAGAGAATTCTAAGGAGAAAAAAAATCTGGGCATAGTCTGACATAGATCAGGAGTTCTTAATGTGGGGGTGCCTGGACCTTCCCTTAATGCTAGGAGTTCTTAGGAATTTGACTTTAAATTCCTAAGGGAACTTAGGAGTGGGTGAAAAAATGAGATGGGGAAAAAAATACATCTTGATTTTCACTAATCAAAATTTAGCATTATTTCAATGAGTCCACAGGCCTAGCTGACCTGCCAAAGGAAGCATGACACAAAAGAGTCAATCCTGTGATGAATTTTGAGAAAACAGATAAAGTCAGATCTTATGGACTAAGATTCTCAAAGGGAAATCAGACTAGGAAGAGGAGGAACACTTTCAAGAAAGAAATCCTAAAGGCACAAAGAGAATATTTTGAGCAAGAAGAAGAAACAGGAACTGTCTAACGAGGCCAGTGTAATGTAAAGTTTGCACACTCCAAAACACTCATTCTTAAGACTTACAGATGAAAGCAAGGGCAGGTAACAGAGGATGAATACAAAAATGGCACACATTCCTATGAGAACTGTCAAAAGTGCTAAAGCTTAGAATGAAGTGAGACTGGAGAAAAGTGTTAAGAGCAACAGCAAAGGGGGCGGAGCCAAGATGGTGGCGTAGAAGCAGCAAAGCACCACAGCTCCCACACAAACACGCTAAAAAACTCATAAAATGGGACGCTAAACAGATTTTCAAGCTCCAAAACTCTCCACAAGACAGAAAGCACTACGGGCAGCACAGCAGGCGGGGCTCTTCTCAGCGGTCTGGGACCCGCGGCTGAAACCCCGGCCGGCTCAGGCCCTGGGGCATCGGGCGGGAACCGCGGCTGCAGGAGAGCATATATCTGCTGTACTGGAGGCACAGTTACCACA
>CM053597.1:167028963-167080457 GCA_028646575.1 Pseudocheirus occidentalis | reverse complement strand
GGGGAGAAAATTTGTAACTCAAAACCTTGTGGAAATGAATGATGTAACCAAGAAAATAAATTAAAATTTAAAAAAAAAAAAAGAGCAACAGCAAAGGTTTGTTTGCTTTTCTTAAAGCTCTACCAGGAAAAAGAAGAGAATCAAAGGAAGGATAGGATCTTTGCTCTAGACATATGGGATAACAGCCAACATGGAGAAGGCAAAGAGGTCTAGCCTCTGGTTTCTATCTTCTCTGCCACTAAGAATCATCTTTCAACTGGAAAGGACAGAGAAATTAAAATTAATGAACAGTTAATACCCAAGGGAAGTAAAAAAGCCCCTCACTGCTCTTGAATTCAAGTCACCAGACCCAGATGAATGACATCTTTCACTCCTGAAAACCTTGGAAGATGACAGTCATGGATACAAGACATCAACAGGGTAAATTAGAGGTGCTCTCAGAGGGAAGGACCCAGCACAAGTGGGATTGGGAAAGGTTTCTCGCAGATAGTGGGATTTAAGCTGGAACTCCTAGGAAGTGATGGCCAAGCCACTGTTAGGGTTAGTGTATGGCAAGCTCACCAAGTATTGGGAAGCATAGCATCCATAGAACCCACGCATGGTGCACTTAAAGCCTTGGGTGCAAATCCTTCCTCAGACACTTAATATCTGGGTAAGCCTAAACAAGACACTTAACCTCTCTCAGTCTCAGTTTCTCTATCTCTTAATTGCCAAACCTAAGGCTTGTTTCTCAGTCTTCTTTCTTCTAGATCTCTGTGCAGTTTTTTCAATTGTTCATCACCTTCTCCTCCCGGATACTCTCTCTGTACTATAATTTCATGACATAGCTCTCACCTATGTCCTCCTTCCAGGCTGACCACTCCTTCTCAGGGTCTTGTGCTGGATTTTCATCCATGCCATGCCCACAGCTGTCATCCAAACCTCTGTCCAAGGCTCTCTTCTCTTTGACTTGATATTCTTCTTACTTAATCAGCTCCCATGAGTTCATATCTATCTGTGTGTATGTGTGTGTGAGTGTGCGTGTGTGCGTGCGTGAGTGTGTGTGTGTCTATGTGTAATCCACAGACAGAGATATAGTTACCCAATGGCTTCTTGGATATCTCACACTGGGTATCCTATAAGGCAGGACAGACTCAATATGTCCAAAATAGAAGTCATTCTCTCTCCCTCCAAACCCACCCCTCTAACTGTCAAGGACACACACCCCCCACTCTCCCAATCCGCTAAGCTTGCATCCTCAGTTTCATCCTCCCTCTCACTCACCGTACATATCCAACTAACTAGCAAATCTTGTCACATCTACCTTCCCAACATCTCTCACATAAAACCCTTCTCCCCAGTTCCACAGCAACTATCCTGCTCTAGACTCTTACTGTCTTTTGCCCAGACACTTGCAATACCTTTCTAATTGATTTCTCTGCCTCAATTCTCTCCTGGCTAAAATCCATCCTCCAGCTAGTTGCCTAAGTATTTTCCTGAAGCATAAATTTGATCACGGCATATATCACCACCACAACAATACACTCCAGTGGCTCCCTATTGCCTCTCAGATCAAACATAAATCTCTATTTGGCTTTTTCGTCACAATTAGGACCCTTCAAATCACCTTACACTTTCTTCCTCTCCATACAGTCTGAATCATGCCGGCTTGCTTGATGTTCTGCACAGATAACTCTCTAATGCCCTGCACCTTTTCACTGATTCTCCCCTGTACCTGAAATGTTCTTCCTCCTCACATCCACCTGCAAGATTCCCAAGGGTCCCTGAGGACTTAGCTTGACTCCCCCTCCCTGCAGGAAGCCTTTCCTAGTCCTCCCATCTGAGATGACTTCTACAAATCTTGTATTCCCTATTTATTTACACACTTCTCACTTATTAAAAACAGGAGCTCCTAGAGATGCTTAGAAACTGTAGTTGCCTTTCTTTGTATCCCCAGTGCTTAGTACAAAGCTTGGCACATACTAAGTGCTTAATGGTTATTGACTAATCAGCTGACTGAAAATTAGTTAGTTCCACTCAATGACCCAAAGGCTCTTTCTACCTCAAAAACTAAATCCTAATTTGCTCAAGGAAATAATAGTTCTGCTGTCCCAGGTCAGAGAACACCTAAAGTACTGTGTTCAGTTTTGGAGAGGGGGACAGTATCACATTTTGGAAATTATATCCTTTAAGTAGAGGGTGACCAGAGTAGTAATAGACCCCAAGGTCATGCCACATGAGAATCAGTTGACCCCATCTGTATAATGTTTTTTATTACTCCCAAGTTTCTGCCTAAAACAAATGTCCATCTTTATATCACAGTATTTTTCTGAAGCTACATGGCTACACCTCATAGAATACAAGTCACTGAAACACTAAGGTTGTAGGGCATCAAAAGGGCAAAGGAGACATGTGGCTGGAGAGGGCTGTAGCAGAGATGTCAAGCCCACAACACTCCAAAATACAGCCCAAATCAAATTAAAATGCAATTGGGAAATATTTTTTTTGAAAAATAAATAAAAATACAATAAAGCATAGATAATGTAAATATGTGATTTTCTAAGTCAATATGTACCTACAGGGATCTGGTTTAGTAGACCTGCCCCACTCCTTTCTATCTGAAATATAGAAATATCTATCTATCTATATATTACCAAAGAGGTATAAAAGATATCATCAGAGCAATGGAGAACCAGTGGGTCCATAATGTAATTGACGGAGGGACTATGTGTGCTATTGCTACTTATACAATGTCAAGAATTCTAAGGGGAGGGGTGGCTAAGTGGCTCAGTGAATAGAGCACCAAGCCTGGAGTCAGGAGCACCTGAGTTCAAATCCAGCCCCAGACACTTAACACACTTACTAGCCATGTGACCTTGAGCAAGTCACTTAACCCTAATTGCTTTGCCTTCCCCCATCCAAAAAGAAAAAAAAAAAAGAATTCTAAGAGAAGGGCCCATTGGGTGGTTGTTGTTCCATAGAGCATTATGGAAAGTGTGGAAGTTGCATTCTGTACCACTGGAGACAATACCCACATCAGGAAGGCTGAAGTATTTAAAAACATTAAATCATCTCCTAGCTTGCTGTTTTGGTTACTTCATACGCAGCTAAGAATCCTGGCTGTCACTCTCGATCCATACCTAATCTTAAATGACAAACCACACCTTCATCTAAACTGAGCTGGTGCCACAAGTCGAAAGCCAGAATGGCCATTCATAGCCTTCTACCCCTAAGTAGGAAAGTGACCCTGCTTAATAAAGATAAAAGAAAAAAAAAAAGCCTCTTCTCTGTAGCTTCCCATTGAGAAAAGAATCAAAAACACATAGGCCTTAGCAGGCAATTTTTTTAAACCTAGCACTCTCTTTAAGAAGATTCCCATAATCCATAATCCCAGACTCACATTCTGTGCCTCCCGTAGGTTAATTCTTGGCTTCGTTCTTATGAAGGCCTTGGTCTTTCTTCGAGGTTCAAAAGCAGCTCTCTTGAATATCATCACTGCCATCTGCCTCAGGAAGGATGATATTTAAAAATAAGAATCAAAAGTATTCTGTGATGACTACTGATTCAGAAATATAACCAAGTGGAAAAGGAGGCAGGTTTCTTTAATTTCGTTCATCTGTATACCTTTATGGTCGCTTCTCGAAAGCTTCTTTTTGCTTCATCCTGTGGTGGTGTGAGGCTCATTACTTCTAGTTGCATTAATTCATCAATTTTTCCCAAACCTCGCCTAGCAAACATCTATTATGGATTTTAAAAAAATTTAATCAGTATGTATAACAGAAAAGCAATGATCACAAGTTTGTCAAGAGAACAATCACATTTTATTCTTATATTCCTTTTCTGACATCGATAACTTTCAAAATAATATATACCTGACCTATTCCTTCCCTGGAAGCAATCAATGAACTTTTCTTTCAATATAAAACGTAAGTAAGTAGTTACATTTGTTAGTTTTGCTAAGTACTCCCTAAGTAAAAATCAGAATTCAAAATGAAATCTTATTCTCCATCTAAATTACAATGAAATTGATCAACTCATCATTATTTGAGATCTTCCAGAGATAATCATCCCTAAAAAGAACTTTTACAAAAATGTGGAAGATTAATAGTCTCATAAATTGAAGTCAGATGCTATCTTAACAGAGCTCTTTTTGCCATTTTTGCAAAGGCTTCACTGAGGATTCACCCAAACTTCTTTTAACTCATTTAGTAGTCTGAATGAGGCAGATGCTAGGTCCTCAAGTTAACACATATGAAAAATATAACAAAGGTATAGAAAATTATATATAATTTCCAAAAGGAAACATGATAGGAATAAGTGTTCTCAACTGTGAAGTGGCTTAGCTCTTTTGACTACTTAATTCAATCCAACAAACATTTATTATGTTGCTACTAGATAAGGGCAGTATAGCTAAGGGGCAGAAGGCTTAAAGTCAGGAAGACTCATCTTCTTGAGTGCAAATCTAGCCTCAGATATTTCCTAGATGTGTGACCCTGGGCAAGTCACTTCACCCCATTTGCCTCAGTTTCCTCATCTATCCAATGAGCTGAAGAAAGAAATGGCAAAGCACTCTAGTATCTTTGCCAAAAAAACCCCAAATGGGGTCCCCCCCAAAGAGTAGAACATAACTGAAACCACTGAACAACTACTACTACAACCAAAATTGGAGCTTATAACAGGAGGAAAAAATAATATAAAAACAATGTATATAATGTATTAAGAATCTTCAAAGAAATCTCCTACTGATATGTTGATAGAACGAGTATTACTATCACATGAGAAAACCAAGACTCAGGGGGATTAAAAGATCTGCCCAAAGTCACATGGCTGGCCAGTATCCAAGCTGAAATAGAAACCCACATCTACTGACCCCAAGACCTTTGAACTTGAAGAGGAGGTCAGGCAGTTTTACCCAAATAAAGGCCTAAAAACCATCCCTGACTCTCATCCTTCTATAGGTTCTATAGAAGTAAATAAGATTTCAAATAAATAAGTCCCAGGCATGTTGTGCTCACCCTTTTTAGAAGTTAGTTTTATTGGGAATATGAAGGGAAACCCAATTACCTCTCCCTGAATTCCAGCTTGGCAGTCATAGTAACACTGGGAAACAGCAGTGTAGAGGGTAGCTCTCCAAGTCAGATACCTAACAGCTAAGAGGGGTATGGAGGATTCCATACAGACACTTGCCCAGATCAAATATTCTAAGGCCTGTGGGAGAAACATAAATGATTTAGTGTGTTTGCCAAAACTTAGCAAAACCAGATAGTCCAAACCCGAAGTTTCATTGGCACAGGGAATTCCCAGAGGAATAACCTACTTCCCCCCAAACCAACACTGATCAGCAGTGTCATGGAATGTGTAATTTTTGAGACTGTCTAGCAGTCTAGATTTGCCCAAGGTCCTACAGTCACTATAGAGGAGAGGCAAGATTTGAACCATGGTCTTCCCCATTCCCAGACTAGTTCACCATCCATTATATCATGCTGCTTCTCTACCACAAACTGCTAATTCTAATATTAAATTCTAATTCTAAATATTTGATGTGTTCATGCCACAATTCTTCAATACAGACCAATGCCTTTTAAAAGTAAAATATTGAAATAATGGAAAAAAATGCATTAGGAAAATCTATAATCATTATATTTCTGTTTCTACTCTACCTTCCTTCTCTTTTCCCTCCCTGTATAGGATCTTATGCTGCTGCCACTATATCTCCTAACTGTCCTCCGGTCTAATTCTGCCCACCAAAACAATATGATAGCTGTCGGTATTGCTCCTGTCACAGAAGAACTTTATGAAGATGGATGGGTGAGGAAAAAATACAGAGAGTAGCATGGAAAGGGTAAATATTAAGATTTAAGGAAGCTTTGTTTTGTCCAATAAACCCCAATCTTCCTAGAACTACATTAAGAATTAGATCTATGCCATCTTGGGGAGAAGGGAAAATTTAGAATTCAAAATCTTATAAAAATTAATGGCGAAAACAAAAAATAAATGAATAAATTTTTAAAAAGACAAAAAAAAGAATTGTGTCTAAGTTCAACAATAACATCTATATAGTGATCTATATTATTTTCACCATCAATTTGGGGCTTCAGTGCTGAAGAACCTAGCAACTTCCCATTTCAGATTCAAAGATGCAAAGACATTTCCAAGAATAAGGACCAATGCAGAAGAGTTGCCCTTTGTTCCTGGAAAATAGAAAAATGCATCTGCTACTGTTGACTTCTGGTGGAAATGCATGTATTAGCCTTGCTCCTGATTTTTCATAGAAAAACTAAATATCTTTGAAACTTCATATTTTACCCTGAAAATTCATAACATTAGAGAGCCTGGAAAGGAAATAATTTAGAAAAAAATATATATCAAGCAAGCACACAATTAATGAATCCAGCCACAGGGTGTCACTGCGATACCATTTACATCCTCTAGGACAGTGGTTCTCAACCTGCCTAATGTTGCAACCTTTTAATACAGTTCTTTATGTTGTGGTGATGCCCAACCATAAAATTATTTTCATCACTACATCACAACTGTAATTTTGCTACCATTATGAATCGTAATATAAATAACTGATATGCAGGATGTATTTTCATTGTTACAAACTGAAAACCCACAGGTTGAGAACCGCTGCTCTAAGAAAATGACAAAGGCTTTCTAAATTTAAAGTGGTAGTCAGAATAAGGTTATATCAACTGTCAAATTATGAAAAAAAATTTATGTTTTTGCAAAATCAAAATATCTGTCATTATTTTCACATTCTTCATGTTAATTCCTTTTAAGGTCTTTAATAGTTTAACTAAGTCAACAGTCAAAAAAATTATTAAGCCTTGACATGCCATTCTAACTTTTAAATATAACATCAGAATCTACCAATTATATCACAACCAAAAATGAAACTGGATACTCCATCTTTACTATTACCATTATCAAAGAAAATTTGAGAGAGAAGGGAAAAGGGAGAGGAAGGGAGGGGGAAAGGGAGGGGGAAAAGAAGAGAAAAAGAGGGGGTAGAATGTGAGGGGGAGAGAGGGGGACGGAGAGAGAGAGAGAGAGAGAGAGAGAGAGAGAGAGAGAGAGAGAGAAAGAGGGGAGAGTGAGAGCGTATGTGTCCTTCTTGTTTGCTGCCATCCTTCTCTACTAAATTATCCAGGTTTAATTTTCCTGATTTTATAAGTGTCAGGGCCTACCAAAGTCTCTGAAATCTTTGAAGGAACTAAGGGTTACGACAACAAAGTAAATAAGAAAATAAGCCTGCCCTGACCCTAGCCTACCTTGGTGTTCAACTGGTATTTGAACACAGCTGAATAAAAGGGCTTGGGGCAAGATGAAGTCAAATTTAGCACATGAAAAATCATAAATTTCATTCATTCATTCATTCCTATTGGGTGTAACACAGCTTGCTCAGTGACAGAGGACTTTCAGAAATAAGTAAGATGTGGTCCGTCTCTCATAGTCAGATTCTCCACCCCCAGAACCTACTTAAGTTCTGGGATGGCCCTGGAGCCACAGTGGGGGCTCTAGGGTGAACACAGAAAAGTTCTGAGCTCAGATTAAAAGAAGTTCTTAGCCTGTTCTCGGTCAAACTTGAAGCCCAGAGCACCCACAGACCTAATTTTAGAGAAAATATGGTACAATAGATGAAAAGCTGTCTTCAGCTTTAGGAAGACCCAAGATCAAATGCTGCTTCTTGTACTACATGTGTGACCTCAAGGCAATTATGTAACCTCCCCCAGTCTCAGTTTCCTGATCTGTAAAATGAAGGGACTGGATCAGATGATCTTTGGGATCCCTTCCAGACTTTAATTTAGAAAAGCCAAGGTCATCCGCTACATCCCAGGCCACGGCCAGTCCTCTAGACTTTTGTCTTGCCACTGAACTCCAATGACTCTGAGAAGAGAGTGAGGCTGATGACTTTGCACAGCTCTGCCTCACTTAAACCCAATCCACTGGAAAGTCAAGACATCATCCCAGGATGTCACTAGGCCTCTTGGAGAACAAAGAAGGAACAAGTAGATCCCAGCCTAGAATATGACTCAGGCCAGGCTGAACAGCCAAAGGCTCTAACAACTTGGAAAGGACCCACTGATTCTGTTCTGATCCAGAACCACCATTAATCCCAAATGGAGGGAGAGGGAGGGGGAAATCAGGACCTGAGTAGAAGCATCCATCTCAGTCTGAAAGAGGCCTTTCCTTCTCACCACAACCTGGCAATTTCCTGTTGGCCTCTTTTGGGGAAGAGAGGGGGGAGGAAAGGGCCTCATTGTGCCTTTCTCAGTCAGACAGCTACAGAATAGGGGTGTATGAGCTTTTTATTTAATACTTAGCATTTTAATATTTAAAACAATATTTTATTTAATCTTTTTAATTTGGTATTTGTGAACTTTTTATTTGATACTCAACCATTTCAGTTTAACTCGTTTACTTTGCAAATAAGTATTTCATTGTATGCATTTTAAAAAACACTATTCTGAGCAGGGATCCATAAGCTTCACCATACCTCCCACAAGGGAAGGCATGGCACACAAAAAAAAAGGGTTAAAAACCCCTGATCTTGAAATATATGCAACAAGGCATGATTTACATAAACTACAAATAACAAATTATTTTAAGATGACTCAAGCTAAATTAAAATTCTCCCTGGGTGACTATGAACAAAAAGCTAACAGTCAAATATTGGCACAGACATTGCCGTTCTTCTGGCTTTGGCAGCCAGACCAGGCCTGGTCAAGGAAGTGAGCCATGGCGTAGTGGTTCTGGGGAGAAGGGTTTATGGCTACACTGAGGACAACAAGAGGATGAAATTTCTTTTTAAAAAATCATCTGGAACTGAATGCAGTCTCTGGAAGAGCCTGGAGGCCAGCTTTATAGTGTGCACACCCTCCATTTTAATTAGTGCTGAAAGGACCATAAGTGACAGGCACTTTGGAATTCCAAAGACCCTAGACAATGTCCCTGTGCTGCCTAGCTTATTGTCCTTTTAAAAATTCGATTAACTTTTAAAAGGCAGAGAGATTTGTTGTTATGATTAAAATAATTTTAAATACTTCTGAGATATGAATGCCACATGTTCAGGAAACAGGTTTCCACAGCACTGACAAAAAAGAAAAAAAAATGTCCAGCCATGTGGCAAGTGCCAGTAACAACTCAAAAATTGCCCCACTGGGAATGTAGTTTCATTTCTTGGCCAGCATCCTGATGTCAGGACAATGGATGAAGGGGAAGAATGCATCTCCTATTGACAAAAGTACCATCAACATTTGTTGTAACTTAACAACAGTCAAGTTTTAGCCACTCCTGCAAGATGAAAGTCACATCAGTGAAGTTTGCTAGTTGGGGGACTGACGCTGTAAAATAAAACTCCCTGGAACCCCTAAGACAGAGACTTGGTTACAGAGGCTGAGTGCCCATCTATGTAACCAGCAGCTGGGCTCAAAACTAGAATGACCAAGGTTCTAACCAACTCAGACACTTACCCGCTGGGTGGTCCTGGGCAAGTCAATTAACCTCAGTCTGCCTCAGTTTCCTCATTTATAAAAACAAAGGGGCCTCTAAGGTAGGAATTCTTAAGCTTCTTTGTATCTTGGACCCCCTGTAGCAGTTGGTGAAGCCTAGGGACCCTTTCTGAGCTCAAATCTTGTTTTTAAATGCACAGAGTAGAATGTATAGAATTAGAAAGAAAACCAATTGTATTGAAACACAGTAGTCAAAGTATTAAAAATACAAGTTCCCAGACTCCTTTTGAGAACCTCTGCTCTATGGTTCCTTCTAGTTCTAAATCCAAGCTCCTGTGACTCCTGGTCTGGCAAAAGTGCCAAAGTAAAAGCAAAACTACAAGAGGCCATTAGAGCTATTAGCTGGTATCTACTGTTTACACCCAAATATAAAGTTTTTAGAAGTAACCTTGAACATCAGTGACCTCAGACTCTACACTGCTGAGGTAAATTAAGGACAGGAAGAGTCCTCTTTAGCACCTACTAATCACAATGTCCTATTACCAAAGAATTATGAACGTGATAATGTATGTCAAAGCCATCCACGTATGGGAAAAAAAGATAGGCTGGTCACAGGATTCGCGTGAGGCCTATATAACCCAATCAAGAGCATATATGCTCCATTGGAATCCTTCTGATGTCGAGAACTCAAGCTTGTTGGGTGGAGCCTCTGGGTGGATAACATGGTGGCTAAGAGTCGTGCAGACTGGGCAGGTGAGGATGGGTTATGACTTGGAGGGGAAAGTCACAATGTTGACCACTGTTCTACTGGATTATTTGAGTAATTATTATAATATCTGCAACTTAACCTAGAATTGCCCTTGACTTTGGAATGTGGTGGTAGTGTCATTGCTTGGTCCACAGAAATGGCCCCCAGCGAGGCCTTCTCTGAGTCCTAGAACTCTCCTCTTCCCTGTGATGGTGTGAGTCATTAGTATCATGAGTCTATTAGCATCAACCGTACCAGTCTAGAACATCAGTCCAATTCAGGTCAGGCAACAAGAACCATGAAAATTCATGAATGAGTTTTACTTGAATACTTTTTAAGCTTTCTTTATTTTCTTCTTTTGATGTGTACAGGTGTGTACACACCTCTGTGTGTGTATATATTTTCTTTTTTAAAATGGCTAACGTAGAAATATGTTTTGCATGACTTCACAGGTATAATCAATATCATATTATGTGCCTTATCAAAGGGTGGGAGGGTGGCAGGAGGGAGAGAATTTGGAACTCAAAAATTTTTTTAATGATTTTTTTTATTATTTTTACATGTAATCAGGGAATTTTAATGAAATAAGTAAAAATATATTTTTAAAAATCAGTCTTATTTGTAGTGAGGAATGTCAATGTGACTTGGTGACGTGTCATACAAGAGATTTTTTTAAAGAATTACAATTTTATCATTTTCAATTATTTAGGAGAATCTTGGGAAGGAAACAGCCCAATGATCAGAGGGCATGGGTTTAAATTCTGCCAAAATGGCAATATTAAGACATCTTGCCCATACCTTTCAATGGAGCATACTCATTGATAAACTCTGCCTCCAAAGTCATCATAAAAGGAATAAATTGTTCAGAGCTGCTCTTTTGCAATGGCAAAAGATTGATAACAGCCTCTATTTTCAACAACCACAGAATGGCTGAAAAAAAATCATGATGCTGTCATTAAATTATAAATACAAAGCCTACAAGGAAATATACAAAGAGACATGAGGTAACACAGAATAAAATCAGGGGAAGGAAGAAAGATGTAGAATTTTGTTTCCATATCCTGGAAGAGGATACGGAAAAAAAGTACCTTCTTTGATTGTTGATAATTGATTTGGTCCTGCCTTATTAGTAGCTATGAGTTTAAAGTATGATTTTATCCCTTCTTTTATAGGTTTGATGGTTGGTTTACAGATATTGATGATTGTGAAAGAGCATGGTGTCGTAGATAGAGAGCTGTCCTCAGAGTCAGGTAGGTTCTAATCCCACCACTGCCACATCCTGGTTCTGTGATCTTGGGCAAGTCACAATAGTTTCTTAGTTCTTAAAGACTATTTAAGACAAGGTGTCAACCTGCTCTGGTGGGGGAATTTCTTTAACCTGGAAGTCCCCTATAGTAATGAAATCACAGGCCTAGTCCTTAACCTCTGTCAGTGTCTGTAACCTAACTTGTAACAAATTTTTAAATTAAAAACTAAACATTTTCACAACATGAGCCTAAAGAAAAATTTAGGAAATGAAAAAATTTTCCTTTTTTTGGTATTTGCTTTGCTGTGTACAATTCAGTCTTTTCTTTTTTACGTAGCATTTTTTTCCAATTACATGTAAAGATAGTTTTCAGCATTCACTTTTAATTAGATCTTGAATTCCAAACTTTTCTCCCTCTTTCCCTGTCCTCCTGACCCCAAGATCACAAGCAATCTCATATAGGTTATACATATGCAATCATGCTAAACATTATTTCCATATTAATCATGTACAACTCAAAGTCTTAAAAGGAATTGATTAGATTAGAATAACCCTTTCAATACTTCATTTCCTACCTCAGCAGACAATCCAATGACCATCAGTCTCCTGCAAATTGTATACATATGAATGGTACCTAGACGCAGAAAAGATTAAGTTAGTATCTTTTCCAGTGAAATGATAGCAATCACAGCTCAACCTGAATTGTGTTGGAGTCAACTTCAATTGGTTCTGGAGAGCTGAATGTTAAATTTTATGTGTTAACTTTTACCCCTCAGAAACCAGGAAATTACAAATCAGAACCCGATTTATTATTCTGTTGATTGTCTAGACTCAGTTATCAAGAAAATGTCAGTCATGCAGATGAAACTGAAGTGTGTGTGGTAGGTCATTTTTTTTCTTGAGAGCCAGTTTTTAAGCATTCACCATACCCCTCTGTAATAAATGACCTGGAAAATTGGTGACTTTAGAGAGATTGGACTTCTCTAGGCATTCTGATTTTCTAGAAACGTTCAAGTAAAAATATTCAACAAAGGAATTTCAATGCAAATTTTAAATGTGACAATAGATGCAACGATCTTTTAGCCTTGACTTTTCAGGGAATTTTGACTTGAAAACTACACAGTGAAAAAAAAAAGTATTTACAGGGACATAAGTTATGTAAACTGAGGCTTTGTCAACACTCATAAAAAGGTTCACATAGTCACCTACATTGTTTAAAAGCTAGAAAGCCTATATTATCCGTGAGATGATAGTAATATTTGATCTGAACAATGGAAATCAAGAAAATAAGGAAATTAATATTAAGAATAATGCAGGGGCAGCTAGGTGGCACAGTGAATAGAATACCGGCCCTGGAGTCAGGAGTACCTGAGTTCAAATCCGGCCTCAGACACTTAACACAAAAAACTAGCCATGTGACCTTGGGCAAGTCACTTAACCCCAACTGCCCTCCAAAAAAAAAAAAAAAAGAAGAATGCACTGGAAAGTATGAGGAACCAGCACATGGATTATTTTGGGGGTGGAGGGGGTGTGTGTGAATGACAGAGATAGGAAGGAAGGTTATTGTAAGGGGGAAAGCATGGAGGGTAGCCCTCCTGGGGGAGGTTATTAGTTGAAAAAGCTTGGGAATCACTGAGTTAAGAGAGATTGCCCAGGGCTAAGAAATCTCTTAGAAAACTAAACCAAATGATACAGAGCTTAATTTTGATTGTAATGTCCAGAACTGTTGAGGGGGGGAGGGGAAGAAGAAGGAGTGGTCAGGGAAGGTGGAGAAAATAAATGACCAGAGAGCAGAGACAAGAACAATTTAGTAATCCATACATTTTAAATAATCTTGGCCTCCTTTTATATCCATAAACCTGAGAGCACGGGCATTTAAATGTTTCTTCTTTTGAGAAGATTTTTATACCTAATCATATTTTGACAAAAGAATGTCCCCCAAAATGTTTCTAATTCTACACAGCTATAGAGCACTGGATCTAGAGTCAGGAAGACCTGAGTTCAAATTCTGCTTAGACACTCAGAGCTGTATGACCCTGGTAAAGTCATTTAACCTCTGTCTGCCTCCGTTTTGTCATCTGTAAAATGGGACTAACAATAGCACCTAGCTCCCAGGGTTGTTGTGAGCATCAAATGAGATAGGGAATGTCAAGTGCTTTGCAAACCTGAAGGTTGTTTAAACCTGTTATTGTTGTTTATTATAACTTCTAAATATGAATGAAGATCAGCTGTTACAGTCCAAAAGCTAAGATTCATTTAGAACATGAAAAAAATATTTCTATGACATAGAACTACACAAAGCACCCAGCTAGGTGGAAAAAAAAATTGTCTTTTTAAATTTTTATTCTTTTTTATGTAATGAGTAAAGGGAGAAAACTGGTGGTCTCTACCCAAATAGGAAGTCAAAGTGGAATAGTATTTGGAACCAACCAGTCTGTCAATGGTCATCTTGTGCTCTCCCCATTTCCAGGCCGTTACCTTAGGCCCTACCTAGGCAACTCTTTGTACACAATGGGCTATATTATAAATGTCCTTTTAGCTCTTCAGTTAACTAGAAATGTCAGATTTACCCCCACCCCTGTTGCACCTTTTGAGAAAAACTACTTTCCAAGACGCCTCTACAAAACGTCACTAGCAGACAAAAGCTACTAATGTTGTTGTTTGCCGTTGTTGTTCAGTCACATCTGACTCTTCGTGTGCCCATCTGAATTTTTCTTGTAATGGCTTGCCATTTCCTCCCCAAGCTCATTTAACAGATGAAGAAACTGAGGCAAACAGGGTTAGGTGACTTCCTTAGGGTCACACCAGCTAGTCAGAGTCTAAGGCTGAATCTAAACTCAGGAAGATGAGTCTTCCTGACTCCAGGACCAGCACTCTGTCACTAGGGCGCCACTTAGCATCCCAAAAGCTGGTCATGAGATGCAATATTCTAAAAGAGCATCATGCAAGTTTTTAGCAAATATGCTTGAAATAAGGTCAACAAGGTACCCTAAAAGTTTGCTTCTTGCTCACAGAGCTGACATCATTCACTTCCCTGTCATTCCCCTACCATTGTAGATGATCCAGCAGAGTTTTTCCTGGGGGAGGGCCACCTGCATGATGAGTCGTAATGAAGCCAAGACGTTGAAGCATTGACTCACAGACATCTCATTCTGGAGATGGGGGTCTCTGGCACAGACCATTTGGTAAGTGCAAATGCATTTCCCTTTCAAAGCACGAAGCTAAAATACCCAAGAGAACCAAAACAGAAAAAAGAGTTAAAGGGGAAAGCACTCAGTAATTCCCTTAGTTTCACCGTATTCTCTACATTACGAGCTAACACAGGCCCAATTTAGTTGGATCCCTGCAGGGATTAACATGCAGCATCATCTGCCATACACACAGTCTTCAAAAATATACGTTTAGCCAAGACTGGCTCATTTTCTCATGGAATTCACAAAATAAATAAAATAAAATATACGGGAAGGGTCTTACTGAGAGACACAATTGTCTGGTGCAAAGAGTTCTGGACCTAGAGCTAAGACATGTGGATCTGAATCCTGGCTCTGACACTTACAAACTTTCTGCATCCCACCCATCAGGGTCTCTGTTTCCTTGTGTTTGAAACTGGAATAATAAAACTCAACACCGCTCTCGCGAGAAAGCATTCTACAGAAGGATTATCATTGCATCTGAATTAAACACTAATAAAACCACAGGAGCAACATCTAAAGCTCCTAATAATTCCAAATTAGCATATGAATGTGTGCTGTTTTGCAGCCACATTTAGCAACCCAGAAGAGATGATCTCCCAAACGTAGACAAGAGACAAATGAGCTTGGAGATGGTTTGTCAGGTCTCTTCTGATGAATAACATTTCAGTTCTGAGAAACTCCTCTCTGGATCAGTTGCAAAGGGAGTAACAGGCTGAACATTAATCTGAAAAGCACTCACACAGAGGGAATCATATCATTTAAGTATGAAATACATGAGAAAGGTGAGCACTCGTGTCTCCCAAAAGTGAACATTTTACTTCTTCACTAGAATCAGATTCAGTGGATCAATGGGCATTAAGAGGCACTTTTTACTCAAAAGAAACCAATACATTTACTAATCTCTAAGATAAATAACCCACCGGTCTATTACTCATAAAGGTTTAATGAATAGCACTTGTTTATATAACACTCAAAACATTGCTTAAACAACTAATCACATGTAGCCAGCCAAGCATTATGCAAAGCAAAAGAGAGAGTATGAGAATACCTCTCATGGCTTTCAATTTAAAATAAACAGTGTCTGTCTAACCCAGTATTTCCCATTTTGTTCATCTCCAGGCTCTTACTGTTAGGCTGGAATTCGTGTCTTCGAGGCTGTTGGGGAAGTAGATGCTTTTGAACTCATACATGTTCATTTCTCTCTCCCCAATAGTACAGTCGAACTGGTTAAGATACCTTCCATAGCACTGTAACAAGGCCAGTTTATATTGCTGCAATGTGAAGAAAGCCAAATTAGGTTTGCGTTTCTTTTTTCATGCATTCCCTTTAAACAAGAGTATTCACAATCCTGATTGGGGTACAGAAAACTTCATTTAAAAGCACGATCTTAAAAAAAATAAAAAATTAACAAAATTAAAAATAAAAGCACCATCTCGGGATACATGCGAACACCCTCAAAGGTTAAAAGTCTTTTTAAGTAGAGATTTTGACTGAAAATTCAGAGGCAGAAAAGAAGCATGAAGGATGAAAAAAATTCGTGTTGATAATGATCAAGTGAGGCAGTGTGGCATAATGGACAGCAAGTTGGCTTACAAGCCAGGAAGGCCTGTGTTCTAGTCCCACCTCTGACACATTCTGTCTATGTTACCTTAAATACCCAGTGTACTAAGCAACTCTCTTACACTAGAACAAGAGTTCCCAAAATGAACTTTGTTTTTAGTATTTTGATATGTTATTTCAATATAACTGTTTCCTTTGCAATCTTATATTTTTTTTTATTTTATGCACTTAAAAACATTATTTTGAGAAGAGATCCATGGCAAAGAGATTGGACTGGTTTGCTATTTCCTTCTCCAGCTCATTTTGCAGATGAGGAAAATGAGGCAAGCAAAGTTAAGTGACTTACCCAGGGTCATACAGCTAGTAGATGTCTGAATTTGTATTTGAACTCAAGTCTTCCTGATTCCAGGGTTGGCACTCTATCCACTGTACCACCTAGCTGCCCTATATCATAATTAGATGTTAATTCTGCAAGTTATTGCATCTTGTGTGCAAACTCTTGAAGTGAAGGACAGGTAGGAGAAATAACTGCACCAGTGACCCAGACTTGTAGAATTAGATAGCTCTGGGTTTGGTTAATGACAGACAGAAAGAGCGTTTATCCAGCATAACCACAAATGGCTTATTTAATGTTAACTGTTGGCTAGTCTGATGGGAGGAAATAGGAAGGGAAGAGGGAACTGGAAGTAGTAGATTGGTCATTTCTCAGTTTACCACCAGCTCTGCCCCTTCAAAATTGAACTCTTTCTTTCCCCTGAACTATGGTCCCTTTGCTGCTTTCCTTTCTCTCTGGGGAGGCTACATTTATTCTTCCCATCTACCCACTTTGTAACCTCCAAGTTTTCACTCCCTCCATGCATCAAATCAAGTGGCACATCTCCCTGATTCTGTGAAACCTCCCTCAGATGGTTCCTCACCTTAAAATTATTCCCTTGGAACACCCAAAGTCAAGCCCTCACTGCCTCTCCCCTGGACAATCATAGTAATCTGACTGATTTCCCCCCACCCCCCACCTTGAGACTCTTTCACTGCCAAACCATCCTAAATAACATAGCCAAATAAATCTTCCTAAAGCAAAGAACTGATCAAATCACTACTCAGAAACTTCCAACAATTCCCCATCAGTCACTAACTAAATTCAGTCTAAAGTCTTGAGACCCTTTAAGATATACCTTCAACCTCCAAGGTTTTTCCAATCTCATCTTCCATGACTCCACCATTATGTTCTATGCTTCAGCCATCCCCTGAATGGGTTCCCCATTCCCCCATCAATCTTGAGTTGGCTGCTCCCTGAACCATCATGATCCATGTCTCCTAAGTACACTGCTGAAATCCTGCTGATCTTGCAAGACCCTGCTCAAATGCCATCTCTTCTAGCTGCACAGACATATAATCTCTCACATACCTGATTTCATTTATCTTTGTATTTCTTTTATTGATTTATCCTATTTCTGATCTGTAGTATATTAATTGTACAACCCTTATTACTCCTGCCACAGCATAAGCTTCTTGAGGGCAGGGATCATGCCTTCATCATCTTCCTGTAAAGTCTACCACAGTGAGAAGCAGCATGGTATAATGGACATAGCTGGTCTTGAAGGCAGGAAGACCCCTGGGAAATCACTTAACCTCTAAGTATGCCAGATAACTCTCTGAGACTGTAAATTTCAGAGAAGATGCCAACCTGCATTTGTAAAAGGAGTTGACTCACTTAGAAGTTCCCTATGCCAATAAAACCACAGGTCCACTCCCCAATGTCTAGCATCCCTTGTCCCTGCTATGATTTTGCACAGTCCTAGAAAATGCCAGCCTTTCAGGCAGTAAGAAAAGAACAAAATCAAAGGTGTCAGCCACAAAGAGGAAGCCAGGCTATCCCTATTTGCAGATGTTATAAATGGTGTTCTTAGAGAACCTCAAAAAATCAGTGAAGAAACCAACCATCTCACGCTGTGTCTACAGGAAAGAAAAGAAAATGGATCCAAGGATTATGATTCCTCTTGACTTGCAAAGCACTGAAAAGAGGAGGAAGAGAAGACTACTGTAGAAAATCTGGCATGAAACCAAGCTCATCCAGATCATCTTTTGAGATCTATGGCATCTATGGGTGAAAATAAGAGGACGACAAAGGGACCAAACATGGAACAGAACTGCCAACAGAGATGTATTTTTGCCCTCAGTGATATTTAGACTTGATACCTCAGTTCCCCATGTGTGATATGAGGAAGTGGAGACTGACTGAGGAAAATGAACTACAATAAACTAAACTAAACTAAACTAAAATGAACTAAATAAACTAGAGCAATGCCTGACCAAGGACACACAGAAGAAATCCCTAGTGTGCATGACTATTTTAAAAACACTGATGCATTAACTTTCAAAATATCTGAAAGAAGGAATGATGTCTGTGATGTTTATTATGAAACAAAAGGGTGATCAAAAAATACCACTAACGATAATAGCTAGCATTTATATGGTGTTTTAAGGTTTGCTGAATGTTTTACAACTATTTTGTAGCCAGGTGGCTCCGTGGCTAGAGCTCTTGGGCCTGAAGTCAGGAAGATCTGAGTTCAAATCTGTAATCAGTTAATTTACTTGCTATATGACCCTGGGAGCAAATCACTTTACCCTGTTTGCCTTATTCCACTGGAATAGGAAATGGCAAACCATTACAGAATCTTTGCCAAAAAAACTCCAAATGGCATCATGAAGAGTAGGATACAACTTAACAACAACAAAGCTTTGCTAAGTATTCCTCATTTTATACTCACAAATTCCTGGGAAGTAAGTGCTACTGTTTCCTTTCTATAGATGAGGAAACTAAGGCAAACAGAGGTGAAAAGACCTTCCCAGGGCCACACAGCAACTACGGGAGGTCATATTTGAACTCAGCACTTCCTGACTCCCAGCCCAGCATTCTATCCACTCTGCTAGGAACACTCAGCACATATGCCTGTCTCCTCTTTATGAAATTTCTATGAGAATGACTAATAGACAAAACAAAGATAGGTATCTTAGACTAAAATATGAAAAACGAACAGCAGACTTTCACAAGCAAGTTTCTATCACACACTGATAAAAAAAAGTATAAAAGACATCCTACTTTCCAGGTTATACTTCTTTATCAATTATAAAAAAGCATTTTACTTGGCAAAGTAAAAAACAGACATAAACGCTCTCCTCTGAAAAATAACTTCTCTGCATATCTGACAAGTATTTTTAAAGCTAAAAAGCAAAAGTAAAACAGTCCCTACCCTGCAGGAGTTTGCCCTCCATCAGGGGTGTGTGGGGTACAAAGACCCTACCCCAAACTGACTACTCAGAGATTTCTCCAGGTGAAAGCAGAAAGGTTCATTAGAATCTCCTGAGCAGGCGGTCCACACCACTGGATCACCAGAGGGAGGAGGCCACCTTACAGAAGCAGAGGCTGGGTTAAATAGACAAAATCACAAAACCCCCTCCCCAGTAACCTCATTCACATTGGTGGGAAGGGTTGTCCTTACAATCCTTTTACCCAGTACAAAATTAGTTATCAGAAGTTAGCTTATCACAGATTACATATTTTTCTCATTTATCAAAAAGCAGACAATTTACAGAACCCCCTGGCAAACATAATTACTTGTTGCAAAAAGTAGGCAATTTATAGATCACTTGTTGCTTTTCTCGTTTACCAAAGACAGGGAGCTGGCAGACACATTATAGAAAAACAAAATTTGGGCCTATGAAGACCAAAGCCCAGCTCAAGTTTGGTGACTGTCTCCTTTATTTTATGGGAATATTTTCATTTATTCCTCTCAATCCATATCTAATTTCTCGAGTGTGTGTGGTGACAGGAAACAAGGAACTTTAGCAGATAGTCCACCTGAGAAACCACATTCTGTCAAACACAGGGGAGACTCCTATCAATTTGTTGTTGTTCAGTCATTTTTCAGTCATGTCCAAGTCTCTGTGACCCCATTTGGGGTTTTCTTGGCAAAGACACTGAGTAGTTTGCTATTTCCTTCTCCAGCTCATTTCACAGATAAGAAAACTGGGGCAAACAGGGTTAAGTGGCTTGCCCAGGAACACACAGGGAGGAAGTATCTGAAATCACATTTGGATTCAGGGCTGGCACTCTATCCACTGAGCCACCTAGCTGCTCCTGCAACATGAAGCAAGCCATAAAAGAGTATGTCATTCCTAAAGTCCAAATAGAAAAGTATTTCAGATAATCTAGTTACACATAACATAGAGTTGTTTACATATGATGTAGAGCTAAATTAATTAAACCTCAGAATACTATCAGACTTCCTCACCAAGATTCCCAACCACACAAAACATTGGTCTACCAATCTACAGAGTAAAAACCAAATGGATGAAAAATGTTCAAAAACCCTGTTCAAGCTATAATACCATTGGATGTAATGCCTCCCTTTGGATGGAAAAAAAAGTTTTTTCAATCCAGATCCCTGAAATGCCAAACCACATCATATTCTCCTTGAAGCAAACTGGGCATGTGGCAAAACCAGAAATACAAGTGAAGGAAACTCTGAGCCCTCAACAGAAGCCAAGACTTAGCCATACTTCCTCTGTACCCATGAGATTGAATCCTGGAACCCAAACTACTCCATGGATGGGGACACTGATTCATCAGGGACTTTAAGAGTAAGAACTATGTGAAAAAGAGAATGCAAGACTAAGCAGGAGCTAGGAACCATAGGTATTGACTTTAACCTCGTTGAATCAGGGACTTGGCACTGGGGGAATGCTTGCAACAAGAGAGATTGGGGGAGGGGGTGCACCATGCTGGCTACACAAAGCCAGGGAGGAGGAAAAAAACAGGAAGGGGTGTTCTGGGAGCCCTTTTGTATAAGGTGGGAACGTGATGAATCAGCATTTCCTGCATGGAGTCCACCACACCCTAGATTAACCCAAGGCTGATCTCTGGCTGGTCCCTAGCCAGCTGTCTTTCATTTGCAGACATCTTTGGCCCCTGGAGTATCTCAACCACAAATTAAAATAAGGCGTACCCTATGGGCCCCACTGGACTTTTTCATCATTACACATTCCTTTGCTCTAATCAAAAAGCTTTTTGTTTTAATGTAACCAGTTAGTAAATTCTGAAATATATCAAACAAAATAAATTCATTAAAGAAATGAAAAGAATCCTTTCCTTGTATTCTCGATCCAATTTTCAACACTGGAGATACTCACTTGTATTTGAACAAGGCTATCTCCAACCTTCAAAAGCTGCTCCTTGTAGTAGTCGGGTGGCAAGCGGGCCTCATACTTGTTCCAGATACTGAACAGGGTGTTGGCACTATAAAAATCCATAAAACACAATGACAGATCTCAGGTCAAAAGCAAATTCAGAATAACCAGTTAGTGACCCTAGTAAAGCTCCCTTTAGACGTACAAAGTCTTTTCCAAAGGGCCTCATCCTCATTATTCATTTTGCATTAAGAATAAAACCTCCCTGGTCTTTATCTATAAGAAGCTCCCATAATCTCAGTTTGTCCTCTGCTATTTGACACCCATATCTATTGGCCCAGCCCTCACCTCTCTCCTCAGCCCCAGATCTACACATCACCAACAGCTGCCTGCATGTCACGGAGGCATCTCTCCCAGACTCAGCATGTCCAAAATAGACCCAAATCTTTCCACCTGCCAACTCCACTCTTCCTCCTCTCTTCCCTGTTGCAGTCCAAGGCATGACCAATGTTCTAATCAATTAATTGGGTTGGCAACAACTCCTCACTAAGAAGAATAATCCTTCCATCGTTGCTCCAGAATCACTTAGTTTTTTTTTTTTCATGCATCTTCAGTCTTTCCTTCTACACTATCTCCTGCCTCAGACACTCATCAGCTGTGTATGGGCCTGGACAAGCCACTTCATCGCTCTCTGCCTCAGGTTCCCCATCTGTAAAACAGGGATAATAACAGCATCTACTTTCCTGGGCTGTGCTGAGGCTCAAAGAAGACAATATTTTTTAAGTGCTTCACAAACTTTAAGCGCTTACTATTGCTAGTATTATTGATACCATTTAGATTCCGTCTCTGTTCAGGCTTACTCCTCACTGGCCCCCAAACACTCCCAGTGAGAAAGGGCAGAGATCCTAAACAACCACCACCAAAGACGAAAGTATGTCTCCACTCCTTCACAGCCCAGGGAATAATGCCTAATCACTGGCAGCTGTGAGACCCTTTCACCTTCCAAGCAGAACCATCTGCTTTTCAACTTGGGCTTCCTGAAAAGGATTATTCCATACTTGCCCCTCTTCTCTTCTCTCTACATTTTCACCCTTGACAATCTCATTTTCTTCTATGCAAACAATTCCCAAAGTCCTCTTCCCAGTCTTGACTTCTCAATGAGGTCTAGACCTGCATCTTCATCTGCCTAAACGACATCTGCGATCCAGTCCAACAAGAATTTATTAAGCATCTACCAGATACAAAGTGCTAAGTAGATTCCATGCATACAAAGACAAAATGAAAAAAGAATTCCAGTGCTCAAAAAGCTAACATTCTACTTGGGACAGATATGCTATAATTGTTGTTCATGACAATTATGATAATAAGTAGCATTCACATAACACCTGAAGGTTGGCCAAGCATTTTGCATATATTATCTCATTAATATATTAATAGATCTCATAATAGACAACAACTTTATGAAGTAGGTGCTATTATTATCCCCATTTTACAGAAGGGGAAACTGAAGCTGAGATGAACTGAATTGCCTAGGATAACAGTTTTTAAATGTCTGTCTGATAAAATATACATGACTATTTGAGGAAGAAGAGAGCAGTGACCAATAAGGAGGTCAGCAAGGGCCTCCACAAGCATATGGAGCATGATGAAGCCAGAGGAGTGTAAGGAGCAGAGGTGAGATGTGAATGAGTGCCTTCCACGAATGGGAGACAGGCCATGTAAAGGCTTGTAAGATGGAAAGGAAAATACATGAAACAGCAACCAGTCCAGTCTGCCTGGAATGCAGCTTTCACAAGGGTAAAATGTAATAAGCCCGGAAAGACAGGCTGAAGTCATACTGGGAAGGGTTTTAAATGCCAAACAGAGGAGCTGTTTTGATGTAGCTGTTTAAGGTTCTTGAGCTGAGGAGTGATCCGGCAAAACTGCATTTTACAAAGACTACTTTGGCATCTATCTATGTGGAGCATGAATTAGAGAGGGAAGACAGTGGAGGCAGGGAGTCCACTTGGGAGGTTTTTGAAGTAGTCCAAGAAATAAGTGATGAGCACCTGAACTAGGATGGTGGCCATCGAGTAGAGGGAAGAGGACCAATGTGGGATCCAGTGGGAAGGTAAGATCACTAAGACTTGGCAACCTAAAGGAAACCTGAGAGAGAAAGGCACCAATGATGATGCCAATGTTGGGAACCTGAGAGTTGCCAGAAGGATGGTGGTACCCTGAACAGAAATAGGTAAGCTTGAAAAAGGGTTTCAGTTTTGACATGTTAACTTTGATGGGCCTAGGGGACATCCAGTTGAAGATTCCATTTGGCAATTGGTGATGCTAGACTAAAGTTCAGCAGAGAGCTTTCTTCTTGGATGTTCCAAAAGCACATGGATGTGTCCCAAACCACACTCTACCTCCCTCCCTAAATTTGCTTCTCATGACATCCTTGATTCTTTCAAAGGCATCACCTAGTCTCCCATGTTCATGATCTTTGCACCATCTTGGACTTATCCCTTCCCTTCATATCCAAATAGCTGTCAAGCCCTATTCAGTTCACCTCCACATCCCTACACAAATGCCTTTTTCTCTATTTCCACAGCCACCAACCATAAGAACAAGCCCTAAATATGATTTGGACTACTGAAAGTCTCCTTACAGATCTTCCCACCTCTACCTTCTCTCCATTCCAATCTGTCCTTCATGGCCTGACCAGAATAATCTTGTTCATACATAGATCTAGCCATGTCAATCCTCTGCCAAAAATCATCAATGGTTCCTTTCTATTCCCCCAAGTTCAAATTCTTCTGTATGAGATTCAAGGTCCCCCCTTGTTTTTCTGGTCTAACTTCATATTACCTCCCCCTCTACGACCAACTAAAATGAACTGATTGTTTGTCCCACCAAGGATTTGGTTCTCACACCTCTTGGTACTTTTGCTGAGCCTGTTTTATTTGCTTTAAATGCCTGCCTCCCCTGCTTAGCCTACTGGGATCCTACTCATCCTCTAAAGTAACTACAGAACCTCTTCTAGGATGTCACCCCTATTTTCCAGGCAGGTAAGGATGGCTTCCTCTCAGTCTTACATGGGTCCATCGTTATGTCCATCTCTAACGAAGCCAGAAACCCAAAGTATTCATGGATAGATTTCAAGAGGTCCATGAACTTGGATAGGGGGTAAAAAAAAATTACATCTTCACTTTAGTGTGACTGTTTTCCTATGTAATCTTATATATTTTATTTTGCACTTTAAAAAACATGCTTCAGAGAGGTGTTCCATGGGCTTCCCCAGACTGACAAGAGGGTCCAGGTCACACAAAAGGTAATTCCCAGATCTGATGTATTTATTATATAACACTATTTATTATGCTCATATGTGATAATGCCCCACCTTTGACTCTATACTCCTTGAAGCTGAAACCAAGTTCTATGGTTAAATTTTGTGCCTCCCCCAGCACCTGGACCCCAGTACTCTGCATAAAGTAGATAAGGTACTTATTGTAGATGGCATTATATTTATGCAACATATGTATATTTGTAAAATAGGAGGATTAGATTACATTGCCTCTGAGGTCTCTAAAGCTCTAAGGCTGTGATCCTATGTGTGACCTTTGACAAGTCACTTCACTTCCCTGGGCCTCAGTTTCCTCATCTGTAAAATGAGTGGAAGGGGTGGATTTCATGATTTCTAAAGTCAATTCCAGCTCTAAATCTAGAATCTATGACCCCAGGACCACCAAGAACCTAAGCCCTTTTCTTCCAATAACCCCTTCAACCCTTCTCCTTCTCTTTCCTCCCTTTTCATCTTCCATCTTCTCCTTTTCTCATCCTCTCCTCCTTTCTGTTCTCCCTCCACCTTTTCCTCTTCTTCCTCTCCTCCTCTTTCCATCTTCCTTTTTCTCTTCTATTTCTTTTCTTCTCGTTTCCATTCCTCTTCCTTTCCTTTCTGTTATCTCCCATCCTCTTTCTGCTCCCCCTTCTCTCCTCCTTCTGATCTCCTCTCCCTCTTCCTCCTTTCCTCCTCTTTCTATTCCTCTCCTCCTTTTTCCATCTTCCTCTTTCTATTTCTCTTCTCTTCTATTTCTACTTCTCTTCCTCTCCTTCCCTTGTTTCTATTCAACTTCTTTCTATTCTTCTCCTTCCTGTTATCCTCCATCCTCCTCCTTCTGCTCCCCCTTCTCTCCTCTTTTTTTTCCTCCTCTTCCTCCTCACCCAAGCACAGTCCCCTTCCATCACGCCGCCCCCACTCCTTCACCTAGCAACCGTGCCCAGCTTGCCCAGCATCCCCAGCATCCCGCCCCGCCCAGGGGCGGTCACCCGCGTAGCTGCACCGCCTGGCGTTCGTGGAGCTGGACTGCCCGGTCCTGCTTCCTGCGGAGGAAGCCCAGAACGCCCTCCATCTCCCGCTCGAAGGAGGCGAGCAGCGGGTTCCTGGAGTCCAGGGGCCCGTAGAATGAGGCTCCGGGCAGGTCGGCGGTGTAGCTCGGCTGGCAGGACAAGGCGGGCGACGAGCGGCACTCGCTCTTGGAGCCCCCCGGCGGCGCCAGGTAGCGCTTCAGCAGCAACTTGACAGGCGGAGGCCGCTGGATGGACGTCAGCATGTTCTGCGTGGGGGGCTCGACGGCGGGCGGGTGGCGCCGGCCAACCTGTGAGGCCGGCGGGGCCGAGGTTGTTTCCAACTCGGCGCTAGACGGCGGGCTCCGGTAGAAGGCGAGGTTAGGCGATACCGCCATGGGGTACGGGGGCACGGTCAGCGTCAGCACTGGCACCGAGCTGCGGCTCTCCATGGGCGACGACCAGCTCCGGCTTGTGGAGGAGTCTGACGCCGAGCCGCCCGACGACGAGGTCGATGTCGGGCTACTCGGGACCGAGGTCGGGCTACTCGGGGCCGAGGCCGGCTCTCCCGGGACCTTCAGTGTAGCCATGACTGGCCTAGGACCCGCCAGGCTCCTAAGGACTCCTGCTCGGAGGGGACGCTGGCGGTTGCCGGGAGATGGTCTCCTAGCAACCAGGCATCCAATGGGGAGTGGCTCCCGGGAGAGCGGGGGGCGGGGCAAGTCCTGGCTGAGAATTTCTGCCCGACCTTCTCGCAGCCATGGGAGATTGGTGGAAGGTTTGGGGGCTCGCACCAAGGCCTGGTTTCAAACTAGATCCGATCTTAGGGACCATATGCTCTTTGTGTTATATCAGTGCAATATAATTTTAATGTACAGTATTACGTTTATATTATAATAATTCTACTAGTTACAGTATTTTAGAACTTTAGGAGTCGTCTGATGCAATCTACCACAAATACATTATACATCCACTTAATAGGAACTTAATGGTAATTAAAATTCCAAATGTATTAATAATTATCATATAATTATTAATAATTAATAAGTGATATTCAAAATGGTATTAATATTCCAAATTGTTATTTGGAAATTACAAATGGAAATTACATACATAAAGGTGGCAGCTAGGTGGCGCCATGGTGCATAGAGCACCGTGCCTGGAGTCTTGAAGGCTCATCTTGAGTTCACATCTGGCCTTTCTAGCTGGGTGACATAAGTCACCTAAGTAAGTCACTTAACTCTTTTTGCCTCAGTTTCCTCATCTGAAAAATGAGCTAGAGAGGGAAAATGGCAAAAACACTCCAATATCTTTGCCAAGAAAACCCCCAAATGACCTAGAGGGTCAGACACTGCTAAACAACAAATTACATCATCTTACTTGAGTTTACAACACTGATGTAAGAATAATAGGGCTAGGGTCTTTATTTAGCAGATGAGGAAACCAAGACATATTTCCCATGGTTACACAGTAAGTGTAAGTCAGGTTCTGAGCCCACTTCTGAAGACTTTTCGATGCAGTATTCTATTCATTCCATTAGTAATCAAACTTTTTGGTCTCAAGACCCTTTTCCACTTAAAAATATTGAGGACCTAACCCAAAGAACTTTTATTTATGTCTATTATATCTATCAATATTTACAATATTAGAAATTAAAACATCTTAGCATTACTATGAAAAGTTTTTACCTTACTGATCACCTGAAAGGGTCTCTTGGAGTCCCCTTACTCAAGGTCACATATTGAGAAGGAGAATGAAAGGGGACTCGAATTTAGTAGGTACCTGCTATGTTCCAGGTACTGTGCTAATAAGCATTTTACAAAGGTTTCATTTGAGAACCACAGCATTACTCTATTACATTATTACATAACTATATCACTGAAGAATTACATTGTTGCATTATGTTACATATTATATAACACTAAAGAAATGCTTAAATGAATAGAGACATTTCAGTTCAAGTATTTATCAAGCTTCCAGACAGGTGCAAATCCACTGTTCTAAGCCTAAGGATACAAAGAAAAATATATGTCCCTGTTTTCAAGGCTTTTGGAATCTGATAAGAGAGCGGTGTACAGAAACAATTGTGATGGAAGAAAAAGTGTGAGAGAGGGGTTCAAGAAAAACTAGAAGATATCTGAGGAAGGAAGGTTGAGGATCCTGGCAGCATGAATGAGGTGGCCTCTGAGTTGGATCCTGAAACAAGAGAAGAACATTATCAGGGATTGGGAGAGGTGAGGCTAGCCAAGGCAAAGACACAGAAGAGGGCAAAACAAGAATGGTAAATGGAATAATCTAGTGTGATGATCTTGCTTGAGAGCGCTTGCCCATATACCAGGGTCACACAAAGGGGAGCGTTTGATGGCTTTCTAGTCAACAGATCTGAGTTGGATCTCAGCTCTGCCATTGACTACCTGTGTGACCTTAGGCAAGCCTTTCACCTGGGGCTTCAATTTCCCCACCTGTAAAAACAGGATTAGGTGGACTAACTTTAACTCTAGATCTAGGCTTTTATGGTCTCTGTTCTCACTGCCCTTGAACCCCCTCGCTTGACCTCTGGACCTCCTCCACTTGTATTTCTCAGCCTCTGGCTACCCAGGGAGCTTCTGAGTCTCTTCTAACCAAGCTGAGGTAAAATTGGTTTAAAGCAGTTATTAACTCCACATATGTCATGCCCCCAAAATTGAATTTAAAATGACAGGAGACAGCATTAATTATTTCATTTCATTGTTCCCACACTGACAAAGCCCATCGTGAGGGAGATGGAAGAAGTCTGCCTTTACTCCTTTTCTCTACCTCCCCCACATTTCCTGGGTGATGATAAAAGGCCAGATGCTTCAAGTCTCCATTTCTTAGAGAAGAATACTGATATGATCTAAATCAGTGTTGTTAAGATCAGAAATTTAGAGCCAGAAAAGACTTTGGAGGTCATACAGTCCAATACTCTTGAGTTATAGATGAGGAAAGTGATTTGCCCTAGTTGAGTTGTGCAGGCAAGATTTAAACCTAGACCCTTCAACTCCTGTCTGCCTCAGTTTCCTCAACTGTAAAATATGAAGAATCATAGTGCCTGCCTCATAGGGGTGTCATGTGAATCAAATGAGATGATATTAGTAAACTCCGTATCACAGTGTCTGGGCCATAGCATTGCTGTTGCTGTTGTGTCATTTAAATAACATCCAACTATTCATGACCCCATTTGGGGTTTTCTTGGCAAAGATACTCGAGTGATTTGACATTTCCATCTCCCATTGAGGCAGACAAGGTAAATTGACTTGTCCAGGGTCATACAACAGCTAGTAAGCATCTGAGTCCATATCTAAACTCAGGATTTCCCGACTCCAGGGCCAGGTGCTTCATCCACTGAGCCACCTAGCTGCAACATATTTGGCAAAGCACTTGGCAAATCTTAAAACACCATATAAATGCTAGCTGCCCCTCTGGCCCATAGTAGGTGTTTAATTGAAGCATGTTTCCTAGTACAGCACTAGTTCTCTCCAATTACATCCTTTATTGCCATTCTTCCTGAGCAATTACTAATGAATAATAACTTATTCTCAGTGATTATTAATAACTAATTATAACTTAGTAGTATATTCACCCAGATGTATTTAGTAAGGTGTTGGTGACTTCCAAGAACCAGACTTATCACCAGGTCAGCTTCAGGATATGGAATATTTTGACCAAAACAATTTCCTTTGTTTTAAATTTTTTTTATCATCAACTTTACAAACACAAACATTTCAATGTACAAAATACCAAAAAAGAGTATTGTGTATGAAACTTAACTTTTGTTAATAAACAGTTTAAGTGTATGTTATATTGAATAAGGAAATAATAAAAATTTCTGTTTGTGTCCCTTTCCGAACTTTGTATTCCCTCTTTTCATTTTAATGTTTTTTTGGTGGTCATTTCTTCCTTATTTTATTTTTCATGTCTCTGTCACTACCCATTTATACTCTCTCCACTTTCCTTCCACCCAAAGAAGCCCTCCCTTTGTAATAAATAGAACTTAGGCAAAGCCCATCAATGCATCAGTCATTTTTTTTTTTTTTGCTTTTTGGAGGACAGTTGGGGTTAAGTGACTTGCCCAAAGTCACATGGCTAATAAGGATTCATCAGTCATAGCTAAAATGCATGCTTCATTCTGGACCCCAGACCAGTTTTCAAAGATTAAAAAAATATATATATAACCAAGTTTATATTTAATGAATTAAATATGTTAAAAGTTAACAGAGACCCTATTTTTCTTGTAAACAGAATAATGCCAAACACAGCATTACAGACTTTCAAAAATATGTCAGATAGAAACAATGCATTTTAAAAATCAAAATTCTCACTTTTGTCACAGTTACAAACAACACATTAATTTGAGAATGTGTGGGGTGCAAAGACCCTACCCCAAATTAACTACTCAAAGATTTCTCCAGGTGAAAGCAGAAAGGTTTCTTTATTAGAATCTCCAGAGAAGCAGGCAGTCCACACCACTGGAACACCAGAGGGAGGAGGCCACCTTCCAGAAGCAGAAGCTGGGTTAAATAGACAAAAACCACAAAACCCCTCCCAAAATCCCATCCCCAATAACTGGACCTTCCTTCCCATTGGTGGGAAGAGGTGTCTTTACAATCCTTTTATCCAGTACAAGATTATTTATCAGAAGTTAGCTTATTACAGATTACATATTTTTCTCTTGTTTTGCAAAAAGCAAACAATTTACAGAAACACCTGACAAACATATTACTTGTTGCAAAAAGCAGGTAATTTATGGATCACTTGTTTTTCTTGTTTACCAAAGACAGGTAGCTGGCAAACACATTATAGAAAAACAAAATTTGGGCCTATCAAGGCTAAAGCCCAGCTCAAGTTTGGTGACTGTCTCCTTTACTTTATGGGAATATTTTCATTTGTTCCTCTCAATCTCTAATTTCCTGATAATGTGTGTGTGTGTGGTGACAGGATAGTCACCACAACAGATAGTCTGTTTGAGAACCACATTCTGTCCCACACAAGAACAAGCACTAGTACTAGATACTAAGTTCATTTTTCCATTTTCCATAAGACTCTGCCCTACAATCTGATTTATTTTAGCTCTGACCTAATTTCTTCCAAGCTCTATGGGCCTGTGCTAATTTGTACTGCTGGCCTAATACAGTATATTTACTGCACTCACATAGTCATTGAAAATGATAACAGTGATGATGTTGATGTGATTGATGACAGTGATGTTGCCTCTGTCACCTACTGGAGGCAACGGCCTTCCTCTTTCTCTGCCCAAGAGGGAACCACAGAAGAAGGAAGGAAGGAGAATCTCAGAAGAAGAAGAATCATTCTTTGATCATGGTAATTTAGGTCTTCATTTCTAAATGAAGTATCAAATAAAGTAATTAATATTATCTAAAAGTTTTCCTCAGGACTTAAAGTAAAATATTAAAGAACTAAGAACGAAATCAAGTGAGTTTCTGCTCCTTCCTCCTCTTTTCTTACAGGAAGAAATGGTGAGGTACACTGGAAATTGTTCTAGATATCAACTCAAAGGATCCAGATTAAAATCCCAGCTCTGCCCCTTACTAGCTATATGCCCACAGGATAAATCACCCTTAATCTCACTAAGGTATTCACTCATTTGTAAAATGAGGAGGTTGGCTTAGATCTGATGGGTCAAACTCATATAGAAAGGGGAGCTGCTGAATTGTGTGTATAAGGATCTCTGCAGGCCACATGCTAAAATAGTTTTAAACTAATTTTATGCATGTTTCATTGTATTTTTATTTACTTTGTTAACTGTTTGATTGTATTTTTATTTACTTTGTTAACTATTTCCTGAGTACAGTTTAATTTGGTTCAGGCAGCACTTTGGAGTGTTGCAGGCCCTGTGTTTGACACCTCTGACCTAGATGACCCATCTCTAAAATAATATGATCTTACATAGTTTTCTACTCTCAAATTAAAAAAAAACCAGCATATAATTTGCCACTAAGTACTGCCAATAATATTAATGAAATCCAAAAGGCAATGAGAAAATTGTTAGAAAGTGTAACAAACAAAAATAAAATTTTTGAAAAAGAATGAACAAAAGAGAGCATGGATGTAGAGGTAGAAGGAAGCCTTTAAAGAAAATTCAGTGACCAAGATGAAAGCATGCTCCTCAGATTTGCCAATGACACCAAGCTAGGAAATATAGCTAAAACATTGGGTGACAAAGTCAGGATCCAAAAGGCTCTAAAAAGGCAAAAGCATTGGATTAAACCTGATAAGGAGAAAATAAATAGGGATAAAGGAAGTTTTGAAGAGGTGCGGGAGACTGGGGTGTGTCTGAGAGATTTCAAATAATCCCTGGTGGGTTTTTGTCTGGAAAAGAATTTCAAATAAGACTCAAGCTGTCTTTTGGCAAAGTTACAAAGTTTATTGATATGCTGGCTTAGTAGCTGGCAGGAGAAAGGGGGACTTGTAAAGTACAGGGATCTAGGGTAGAGTTAGAAAGTTTTATGCTCTGCAGAGTGCAGGAGAAGATTAAGCACAGCCTGCAAAGTGCTGGGGGCTTGAAGGGCAGTTCTTATAACCCTAAAACTCTCAGTCAAAAGCTAATAATGCTAACTAGGTGGGCAAAGGTGGAGTTTGGGAGGAGTTAGGGAGGGGTTTAGGAGTGGTCCTTGTTTAAAGGGACATGCACTTTTTTTATCAACCGCATGTAGGTTACCCATAATTCACTGGTAAAATCCTTAGGGGTGGGCTAGAGGGAGGTGTGGTTTTGAGCTTGACACGTCACTAGGTTACTGTTTGGTCAAGGATGAATGACATATGGGCCAATATGGCTTTGGGAGGATAGGTTTGATTCTTTCCAAGTCTGGGAACTAGACTGATTAGGGATTCAGGAGGTACCATATTGAGATGGAGTTATCTTGTCCACTAATGTTCAAGGCTTTTGGGTGCTGCTGACCACTTAGAACACAGGGGCTATGCATTTCTCTAAGGGTTTGTTTATAGAACACTATTGAAGCTTTCACAGGTGCTTGTTTCTAGGCAGACTTGCTAGCTAAGGGTAGACTTTCAGGCTGGGGGAAGGCAGAAGCAGGGTTGATGCCGTTAAGGCAGGGGGAAAGTGTGACTTTTACAACTTAATTACACAGGCTTGTTACAGACATTGATGTTACATACACAGGTACCCGAACATAAGGGAGATTTTACAAATTGAGGTTACAGACAAAAGTATCCCAGACCGCATCAGTTTCACATCTAGACAAAACTAAACAAAACACCTAGGGCAGCTAGGTGATGTAATGGATAGAGTGCAAGGTCTAGAGTCAGGAAGGTTCATCTCCCTGAGCTCAAATCCAGCCCCAAAAACTTACTAGCTATGTGACCCTGGGTAAGTCATTTAACACTGTTTGCCTCAGTATAGATGAGGACATCTGTAAAATGAGCTGGAGAAGGAAATGACAAAGCACTCCAGTATCTTTTCCAAGAAAACCCCAAATGGGATCACAAAGAGTCAGACACAATTGAAAATGACTGAACAACAAAACAAAAAAGCCCAAAATTTTATAAGCATAATATGGGGAAGGCCTGGTTAGAAGTCCTGAAAAAGATCTGAGGGCTTTAGTAGACTGCAAGCTCAATGTAAGTCAACTGTGTGAGATGAAATCTGAAGAAGGTAATGTATCCAGGTATGCATTAAGAAGCCCAAAGCTTCCAGGAATAAGGAAGGAGAGTCCCTTTGTTCTCTGCTCTCATCAGAACTCATCTGGAGTATTCTGTTCAGTTCTAGGCACTATGATTTAGTGACTCTGATAAGCTGAAGAGTGCACAGAGGATAGGAAAAGATAAAACTCTGGGGGACATGACAGCTGTCTCCAAGCATGTGAAGGGCTGTCATGTGGAAGACAGATTCAAACTGTTCTTTTGGTCCCAAAAGGCAGAACCAGGAGTGATGGATGAACTTGGCAAGGAGGGAAATATAGGCTTGATGTCAGAAAAAACTTCCTAATAATTTTTTTCCCACTATCTAGCAGAGTGCTTGGTTTGTATTTGTTGTTGTTTAATTGTTGTTCAGTCATAGCCTACTTTCTGTGACCCCTTTTGGGGTTTTCTTGGCAGAGATACTGGAGTGGTTTGCCATTTCCTTCCCCAGCTCATTTACAGGCAAACAGGGTTAAGTGACTTGCCCAGGGTCACACAGCTAGTAGTAAATGTCTGCGTCTGAATTTGAACTTGGATCTTCCTGACTCCAGGCACTCTATGCACTGTGGCATGACCTAGCTGCCCTAGAAGCTGTCCAAAATTGCAATGGGCTCCCTCCAGAGGTGGTGGATTCCCTGTTCATGGAGGTCTTCAGAGGGTATTTTATAGAGGATGTGTTCTAGTGCAGATTCCTTTTGTATATGGATTAGATTAGATGGCTGTTGTGGTACCTTCCGACTTTCATGTTCTGTGATTCTATGACCTCAGAAGCCATCTTGTCCAACCTTCTCATTTTACAGATAAGGAAATAGAGGAAATTAAAAAGCTTACCCAAGGTCACACAAGACTGTCACTGGCAGGTTTTAAATCCAAGTACTCTGATTTCAGATCCAGCATATGGTATTTGAATTAAGGTCCCCAGATTCTAGAACCAATCACAATACAATGGGCCATGCTGGTCCTTATATGGCTATTTTTTTTTTCTTTCAGATCTGGCTATTCCCTCTAACGTGGCTTTACCCAAAACTCAAACAATAGCTTTTAAAAATCAATGATAAAATATAAGATATGGGCTGTACTTGTCATCTCATTGGCATATTCCTTCCAAAAAAGGAAATTTCCTCTAACCATATTGGTTAGTACCTTCTCTGAAACTTAGTCTTAGAGGATTGCCTAGAACATTTAGAAACCACCTTGTCCAGGGTTCCAGGGTCAGTATGTGTCAGAGGCAGGACTCTCAAACCCAGTCTTCCTGCCTCAGAGGCCATCTACACCACAGTGAAATATGAAATTAACAAAATTTAAGTATTTAAGTTGGGAAATTAATTTTTCTTTCTTTTCCTCCTCGTGAATAAGTACAAAGGAAACAGTGGTAAGCTTGGCAATATTTTGGATAACCTGGCACATTCACATAAGAACTACATTCTGAGTCATCCCACTGGCAAGAGAGAAGATCCAAGTTTTGTTCATTTGAAATTATATCTGAAACAATTTTCAGCTTTTTGGGGTGGTTTGCCCTTCCTTGTAATTAGATCCAATGATTATAATATCTTTATATTTCACTACCGTTTCCCTTTCATCTCTTAACTGTAATTCTAGCACATTGTATTATGGTAACAATTGTCCTTGACAGTGTTAAAATGTAAACAGCTCTATCCTTATAATTAAAGTCACTGTTGGATGTTAGGTTCCCTCATTTTTTTTTTTTTTTTGCCCATGCAAGTACTGTCTTCGTCTAAATTTACTATCAGAGGAACAATATCTCACATCCATAATCATTATAATCCAGATTTAGGTCTTCTTCTCTGGGCCTGACCCAAAGACAAATGTTTTGTTCTATTCAAAACTTCAACAACTTGCTCCTCCCATTCCATGCCTTCTTGGTTTTTTCCACGGATTCCAAACAAAATTATATAACCCTAGCTAAATTCGTATCAGGGAAAAGCCACCATCATTGTTCCCTTTAAAATCTCCTCAATGCCTCTTTCTTCTGTTAACCTTTAACAGTTTCTCAACCTTCCTAATGCTGCGACCCTTTAATACAGTTCCTCATGTTGTGGTGACCCCCAACCATAAAATTATTTTCATTGCTACTTCATAACTGTAATTTTGCTACTGTTACAAATCGTAATGTAAATATCTGATGTACATTTTCCTCTCAAGCTGGTTGCAAGGGCAGTGGCTGAAGCAGCTCTGGTTTCCCCTTTGTCCCCCAGAGCATTTGCTCTTTGTCATAGATAGTCATCTCTCTTATAACTGTTCTTTCTTAGGAGTGGGAGGAACTGTCACCCAACAGCTCAGGAAAGAAACCCTGGGAGCTACCTGTCATCCAGTAGACATAAATCCCCACCATCATCTGGTTATCTGGCCATCAGAGGCAACAAAAGGACAAAAATAGACATTTAAACCTGCCTTCATATTATTTCATATTCAACAAACAATTAACTCAGATAATAGTTTTTCAATGGGATAATTCTTAGTATCTGCTCCCATTTTTCTATAATTCCATCATAGTGACCAAAGAATCCAAGCCATCTTCTATGTTTCTTTGTTTCACAGATCCATGGATATTAAACTGTAGATAGAAGGCACTAAATACCATTCAGCCAAGAAACTGTGGATTCAAAATAAATCCTTGCCTGTATTCTGAAGGTCTGACACTTTCCTTTTCTTTCACCATCTTCTGTTCCCTTGGACGTTGAATTTTTCACCCACCACCCAATGGTGCTAGCCAAATTACCAAGTCCTCTCCTTAACACCCTGTGTTTCAGTAGAGTCCCACTTTAAGATCCCTTCCTGAAGAATAAATTCATTTAAAGGCAGTTTCTATGCATAGGAAATCCCTCAGCACCATTCCAGCTCTAAAGTAGCCATAATACATTTCTGAAATTCCAGTGGATTTGACTTTAAATGGTATGCAAATTAGGATGCTAAAGTGTAAATTCCTATCATAGGATCAAGTGATATCCCTTGCCTAATTACACATATATCACATATATACACATATATACACATATATCAAGTGATATAAAATTCAGGGGAACAAAATTAGTTCATTTTCTTTTCCTGTGGTTGGGCCTCAAAGATACAAATAAATCCCTTCCAGTTTCAGGGTATCCTTTATAATGTGTAATCCTACCAGAATTCTTAAGGTGTCTATATGTAAGTCCTACATTTAGCTGACTAGAATCTTTCGACTGTGTTATCTTCCCTCCTAAGTAGCTATCTGGAACAGATTTTTACATTGCAGTTCTTAACTATAATTTCCTTGAATATGTTTTGCCCTCCCTAACATCTGAATTTCATTTAGAGATGGAATCCATGTTTTTCTCCTACATTTACTTGGAAATATTAAATCTAATCAGCAGATGATCCTCTCCCTCCCACCTTAAAAGATGCTCCCATATTAGCATAAGACTGTTTTTGACATTTTAAAGAATGAAAATAAGTGACAGACCATCTCTTTACTCTACAAGCTATTTAAAAAAAAAACAACAACCAGTAAGTGGCATTAAAGTAGTTGGATATAAGGATCTGAAAGATCTCCTATACATTTGGTTTTGAAAGAAGGAAGAAGCAAAACAACTGACTGCTGGCACTTTTTGTCAGGTGCTCAGAGAAGGACCTGCTTTCTGTTATTATATGTGATGATAACAGCTTCCAAAAAGCAAACACATTACATATTTAAGAAGGAAAGGCAAATTTAGACCTAGAATGGCTAAGCCAAATGAAAAGATGTTATTTAAAATGCATTTGGTCAGACTTTAACAAAAACAACAACAACAACAACAACAACAACAACAACAAGAACAACAAAAAGCTTACCCACCTACCTTTCTAAGGAAGGAAAGCAAATGCCAAAGGAAAAAAGGTCAGTCTCATCACTACACTTTCACTCAGATAATAAGGCAATAAAAAGCACACTGAAGCTGGAGCCAAAAGCCTTGAGTTAATATCCAGGCTCTGCCACTTTACATGTGTGAATTTGGATCAGTCACTTCATAGTTCTGTGCCTCAGTTTCCCCCCTGTCAAATGAGCAGGTTGGAGTAGGTAGCCTTTGAGAACACGTCCACAGCTAATATCTAGGACCCTATAATCCATATTGAAGCATGGGGGTGATCTCGATGCTCTCTAGAGCAGACTCAAGCTCTGACAGGTCCAACTACTATGATAGAAAGACTTCAGATACAGCCCTATAACAGCAAGCACCCTAGCAAACCCAGGATGACTGCTTGCACAGGTTCTATGTCTGCTTTTCTAAAGGAAAGCAACTTTGAAGGGATCAACAATCTTACTTTAATTACATATATATGTGTATATATGTGTGTATATATATATATATGTATGTACTTATATATATATATAATATTACATATAATTCACTTATGGAGGGGGAGGGAGTCAGCACCCTGAACTTCAGAGAAAATACAAAAATTACAAGCAGAAAAAATACAGAGAAAATAACACAAATCAACAGACAGGGCTTTGAGCTGTCTGACCAGAGCTATACATACAGTCACCAGAGAGAGAAGCACCACAATCTGGGTTTTCAAAGCTGGGGGACTCCTTAATGGCTATTCAGAGTCTCTCTGGCTACATCACTCAAACACTCTTCCCATGAGTAAGCCCCAAAGCAAAACCTCATCTCAGAGTATATGTACCCTTCTTCAGGGTCAGAGGATATAACAACCTCTGTGACCCAATGCCTAATTACAAGTAAGTAAAAAAGGTGCAGCTTTCCTGAAAAAGAAGCCTCCTCCCAATCAAATTCCATGTGAGGCCCATTAAGGTGCAGGGAAGATCTTTGAATTCTCTTACCATTAGAAGACCCCATGATGAACTATATCACCTGGAAAAGAATCAGCCTACCTACATTTATAGTAAATTGTCAGCACAGAGCTGCCATCTCCTTTTGCCTACAGCAAGTCAGGAAGTCATCTTATTAGGTCATAGGGAGCTGTGATCTGCAAGTATTAATTAAGTGGCCTACAATACCCCTCAGACCCACATACATACTGAAGTAAGATCTTTTGAAATACTAAAATATATTTGCCCATATGAAATACTAGAACACTTCTGGGTTATTGTTCCATTTGGGAACATCCATACCCCAGCTGGAAGTTTTTCTTCCTTCCATCATCTCTACCAACAACACACACACACACACACACACACACACACACACACACACACACACACACACCCTGACTCAGTTCCCTCTTTTCTTTAATTCTTTGGCTGAGTATTGATACTCTATGGTACTATCCTTGACCGGATACCCTTTGTTTTCCCACTACACTCACCTCCTTTTCAGGGGTGGATGCCAAAGTTGAGTTTTGCTACTTATCACCACAGAATGGTGGAGTGACAACAGGGACAGAGAATACTAGAAGAGACTGCAGCAACAGCAAAGAAAATTCTGAGTGGATCCCAGAGCCCAAGACAGTGGGATTTGTTGTACCAGCCTTCCATAATGTAGATACTGATAGGAGAGGAGATGTTGGTGAATGTATGAGGGATTACACTTCTCTGATATTAATTCCTCCGATTGTTACTACCTTAGACTTCTTGGTGGCTTGGCTTATAGAGATAACTATAATTCCTTTACTTTTTTGTCACAGTTCTCATTTTGGGGAGTTCTGAGAATTTGTAAGGATTGGAGGCAATGTCTTAGTACTCCATCTTGTTGGCTATGTGACTCAGATGTCACTGGAGTTGAATCCTAAAGGAATCTGGGGAAATCAGGAAGCAGAGATGGGGAGGCAAAGCATTCCAGGCATGAGGGAGAGCCAGTGTAAAGGTGCAGAAATGAGAGATGGAACGCTGTATTCAGAGTTGTAATCAGACCAGTGTAGTAGAGATCTTCTGACACAGTTAGCTAGCACATGAGGCACAGTAGGTTGACTCTGAGCGAGGAAGACTTAGGTTTAAAATTCTGTCTTGGACACTTATCTTGGGTGTGATCACATCTTGGCCCCCCTCAGCCTCAGTTTTTCATCTGTAAAATGGAGATTACAATAGTACCCCCCCCAACACACACACACAGTGTTGTTATGAGTACAAAGGGTGACAAAATATGTACAAATTAAAGTGAAATACCAATACCAAGGTTAGCTCTTATTTGGGGGGGGGGGAGGGAGGAAGGCAATTAGGGTTATGTGACTTGCCCAGGGTTGTCACCCAGCTAGTAAGCTGGATTTGAACTCAAATCCTGATTTCAGGGTCAGTGCTCTACCCATTGGTCTATATAGCTGCCCCTTAAGTATTATCTTTAATTTCACTTTTTTGGGGGGGGGAATGGGAATCTAACCCTGTGAGATTTTATTTTTATTTGTTTACAGACAATGTCCTCCTCTGGCCAAAGGAGGAAGAAGTTAGAAGCGACCTGGCTAAGGGTAAAGCTGAGGTCCCTATTTTTCCCCTCTCCTCCCTCTCCACCCCACCCCAATCCTTCTCTTACAGCTCTTCTTAAACTTCGGCACCCCAAAGTTGGCAACAGTAAAAGGTTTCTGAATGTGCAACGACCAAAAATTAATTCCAAACCAAATGCATAACGAATCTGAGGTGTTTCTGGAAGGGCTTATCCATGTTGCATCATGAAACTTCATTGCAGCCTTGGTTCTGAACACTTTGTACCGCCCGTGCCTCAGGCCGTTACAGAAAAGGGGTCCCAAGTGGAGACAATTAAGAAGCACTGATCTAGAAAGTGCTATAAAGTCGCACACTCTAATTTCTGGAATTTCTCCCATTTTCAACTTGTTTGATAATTTACAGAGATCCCCAGAGACACGTTTGACTCGCCTGGCTTACTGGAACAGATCTCTGGTCGCGTGTCATTTCACATTATTCAATGGGCTCTAAAAGATTTTTCACATTTAGTCTAAGATCTTTTGATTAACTGGCTGACTAGTTGAAATGGATTTTTACTTAGCGAAGGGACCGGAGCTAAAACTGGGTGGACACATAAACAAGCAAATAAAATAGCCTCTGCCCTCCCGGTTCTTCCATTCTAATGGAGAAAGAGAATCCACAAAGAGGTTCTACAAAGTGGAAGGGTGAGGGAAAGAAAAGTGGGGGGTGTGTGTGTGTGTGTGTGTGTGTGTGTGTGTGTGTGTGTGTGTGTGTGTGTGTGTGTAGGGCTGCGTCTGAAAGAACCGGGAATGGCATCTATCTGAAGCAGATTCTGTAACTCTGGAAATCACTTGGGGCAGGAATCTTTGATGTACTAATTAGCATATATGTTATCTCTTCTATCACATGGTAAATTTCTCAAAATCAGGTACTATTTTTGCTTTTTTTCTTTATATCCCCAGTACTTAGCAAAGTTCCTGGTGCATAGGGTATGGGACGGGTATGCTAGCATCCCTGGGGCAGAGGTGTTTAAAAAGGTTCAAGAGACATAAATTCTGGGAAATTGAATCATTTTATGCCAGCATTTTAATAAAATAAAGTTTTAATAAAATTTAATAAAAGAATGGACATTTGGCAGAGGTGGGCTCTCAGTTGTTATGCCATTTTGGAAGAGGAGTACTCAAAAGGATGACAATCAACCCTGATTGGCTAACAATTAATGAGCACTGAACAAAGAGAAGCAGGCTTACTCCAATGAGGGGCTGAGAGTGACATCATGTCACTCTTGGACAGAGAGACTCTCTACCCATACCAGCCCCAACCTTGGGAAAGTTAGACAAAAGGGTCTGTCTCTACCCAAGCTTCAATGAATGGAATTCACCTTAGACTAGAGACTCCTTGTAAGTTTGGGTAGGGTCAAACAGAGGAGGTTAACTCAACCTTCAGAGACTGGGTCTTGATATGAGGATAGAGAAAAGGTAGAATTCTGAATCCCAAATCATTAGTTATTAATAAATATTTCTCTCAGTACAAGTATTATCATTAACCCTTCTTCTGAGGGTGGGCATAGCTGGCCCATTCTCCATACCAGGAATCTATTATGGACCTCATTGTCTAGCGAAGCCTATGGACCACAGCTCAGAATCAAGTTTTTAAATGAAGGAAATAAAAAGATTAAAAAGAAACCAATTATATTGAAATACACAGATAAAAATAGTTTTTTAAGTTCATGAACCCCAGTTAAAAAACGCTAGGCAAGAGAAAGTTCTATTGGAAGCTGAGAGAGGAGAGACATTAGGAAGTGACCATGATGTGGAATTAGACAAAAAGAGCATCAATAAAAAAGGAAAAGGAATTTGTGTAGAGCTTCAAATAACACCCCCCAGGCTTCTCCCTGAAACAAAGACCCATTTCTTTAATCATATTGTTCCAGTGGTACTGTGTGACTGTGAGTCATCATATTCCCTATTCTCTGGAGAATTCAAGCAGAGGATCACCCAAAGGTCACTGCTGAGGCACAGTGAGGGGAGAAAGCTTCAACATTTTCAACCCAGAAATTGCATAAGAGGAATGCTGGACAGCAAGGATGCTTAATCTGGGGTCCAGAGAAGCCTCCTAAAGGGCTCCATAGATAGATTTCAGGGGGTTCGTGAGTGAGGATGGGAGAAAATAATCACGCTTTTATTTTTCCTAAGCTTTGTTTTCCTATGTTATCCTGTGTATTTTATTTTATATATTTAAAAACATTATTTTGAGAAGGTATCCATAGGTTTCAGTAAGACTGCCAAGGAGTATCTATGACATGAAGGAAGTAAGACCCCTGGAGTAAAGCATATAGTACCAAAAGAAAAGGAGGCTTAGAAGAGAGTTATTGAGGAGTGGCCCCTGCATGCCACTGACAGCCTTCCAATGACGAGATAACAAGAGGAGTGACTCCTGGCACTTCAGGCTGACCCCATCTGCCCAAGGCAGGAACAAGAGCCATGGAGTCAGACAGGAAAAGAGGGCTTGCATAGCTTATAGTGGGAAGCAGGGAATTCGCAGATCCAATAGAGGTGAAGAATAGCCTACTGGCTAAATACAACTGAATATTTGTCTCCTTGGAACTGAGAGGAGATAACAGGACAGAAAAAAAAGTAGACAGTGGTGTGGGCTAGGAAGGGAGGGCAAAGCAAGATTCTGAGCTGGAAGAGATTATAGACTCAGGGTACTGGATGTCAGCTTCTAACCACCTCATTCATTTCAAACCTCTTCATCGCCTTCCAAAAACACTCTTCTAAAAGAAAAGCACCCCCTCTGCAAACTGGCTTCTTAATGTCACCAGATTCCTGCATGCTCGAATGTCATTACAACCCACACATTCACTCTGTTGCTAGGTGCCCCTGGCTTGTCAAAATATGTTCCAAAGGCTTCTGAATTCTCTCAAATTTAAGAAATGTACAAAAGAACTTAAGGCTTTCTGACAACATAGATATAGAGATGCTATATAAAGAGACTGATAAGTGGATAACATGTCATAAGAGATAAGAGATAATTTACTCTGTGCGATAGATAATATATATGTAAAAATTGATAGATGATATGTGATAGATTATGATATTTAATATTATATAGCATATAGTAGACAAATTAAATATGATGGATAGATTAATAGATGATTGATAGCTAGATGATAGATATAGATAAATTGATTGATTACACAAAAAGATAGGTAGGTAGACAGACAGATGATAGAAGGAGGTAAGTAGGTAAATAAGTAAGAAGACAGAGCTAATAGAAAGAGAGAAGTGGGTAGTTAGACAGACAGACAGAAAGAGATAGGTATGGACATAGATAGATGGATAGATGGACAGAGATGATAGATAGATAGATAGATAGATAGATAGATAGATAGATAGATAGATTTTTTTAAAAATTAAATACAGAGAAACCTTTACAAATTGTACTGATTGCAGCAGCCAAGGCAGAGTCAATCAGTACAGGCAACACATATTATGTTCTAATCTGGGTGTTTGTCCCTTCATTTTGTGTCCTTTAATTCACTTCCTTTGGAGATGCTAGTGCCAACTGAATGTGTAATATGGTATTAAGGAAATAAAAGAGGCAGAACACTGCAGTGGATAAAGAGCCAACCTCAGAGTCAGACAGACCTGGGTTCAAGTGTGACTTCTGATACAACCTGGCTGTGTGATTTCCCCACCCCCATTCCAAAGGGAGTCACTTAAAAACTTTATGCCCCAGGAAAATCTCTAAGACTACATGAAGGGATTTCTCATCAGGGATTTTACACACTAATGAAATCACAGATAAGGACTCGTCCTCCCCCCAAAAAAAGACAAAAAAAAATCTATCACTATAATCCTACTGATATTAGGAGAACTCGCAACTGAAAAAAAAAGTGGGGTTCAAGGTAATACTTTTGGTTTTCCAGATCCACTGGTAATTAAAGTCAAGTCAACAATCATTTATAAAGTGCCTACTATGTGCCAGGTACTATATTAAGCCCTTCACAATCTAATTCAAGCCTACCTTTCTAGGCTTGCTACATGTTTCTCCCCTCACACACCTACCCTCCAAACTGGTCCATTTGCTCTACCATTTTCAGTCCATGACATCCCAACTCTATCTCTTTGCCTTTGCACAGGTTTTTCTCCTTGCTTGGTATGCATTCCTTTCTTGCTTCAAGCTCTAAGAATCCCTAGCTTCCTTCAAAGTTCAGTTGAGGCATCACCTCCTACAAAAAACCTTTCCAGAGCCATTTGAATGCTAGTGCCCTGCTAAACAATTACTTTATATTTATTCTGTATATGGTTGATATTTTTGTATAAAAATTGTTTGCTTCCCTACCTTCCTTCCCCAGTAGAATATAGGTTCCTGAAGAACATGAACTATTGGCTTTTTTCCCTTTGTATACCTGGTACATAGCACAGTGCCTGATTGATGCTTAATAGATGTCCATTGGATGTTGAATTAATAAATGTTTCATTAATTATTAGAGATCTTTTCGACGTTTCCATTGAACCCTCTCTTATAATAAAAAGACAGTTAAGCAAAACTAGCCAAGACATCAGTTGTGTCTGAGGATATGAAAATTTTAACATTTATAGATTACCACTTCTCTGCCAAGAGAAGATGTGTCATTACTAGTCCATTGGGACCAAGAATGGTCTCTGCACTGAATCAGAATTCAGAGATTTTAATGCATGATTTTCATGTATATTATTTTTATTACATCCACTTAGTTGCCCATATCTCTTGTTCCTTACTGCACACTATTATCCATTACATTCCTACACAGTAATGTCCCAACTGTTCTCCTTTCAATGAACATACATTCTGCTATTTTTAAAAAGTGTTTGAGGGAACAGTATGGTATTTGGAGGAATATCTTGGTATTTGTACAGATCTTTTTTCAGCCACTGAACTCTTGGGTCATGTGTCCGGTAACAAGATCACTCTATTATATAGAGTAAACAGAAGCAAGGACACCTTTATGAGAGGAAAAAAAAAGTTAAAATGAAGATTATAAATGACATACATAGAGAATGGTAAGGAATCAACAAGTCCATTCAGGTTTAATAATGTTGGATGCAATTAAAGGACCTCAGAGTTATCCTTTGGAGCAATCTGGGTCCAGTGGCGAGATGCAGATGACTATGAATGGAGATGGCACCCAGGTGATGCTTCAGTTGTGTCTTAAAGGAAGACATGGTTTCTACGAGGCAGACAGAGGTCATGAGGGAATGCTTTGAAGGCAAGTAGGATGGCCAGTGTAAAAACATAGAGAAGAAAACTGGAGTATCATTTGTGAGAAACAGAAAGAAGGCCAATGTGGCTTGACCTCACAGTGATGTAGAATAATATCCAAAGGTATGAAGACTTTAGTGACTTTGAGGGCATAGTTTCAAATTGCTTTCCAGAATGGCTGGACCATTATTGGTAGCTCCAATAACAGTGCATTAGTGCACTTCTACTCTCACATCAACTGCAACAATGGTCATTTTCTTTTTTGTCATCACCCATCTGATAGGTGCAAAATAGAATCTCAGAGTTGCTTTGATTTTTCTTTCTCTACTAGTGATATAAAGCATTTTCCCCCTACAAGGTCATTAATAGTTTGCATTTCTTCTTTTAAGGATTGCCTATTCATATCCATTGACCATTGATATACTGGAAAAGGGGTCTGGTTCTTACATATTTTAATCAGTTCCTTAATTATCTTAGATATAAGGCCTTTACACAGGATCAATTTAATAGGAAGGGATGATACTTTAAAAGGTGAAATTCTGAGGTGGGAGAGGTTTAGAATGAGAGGAGACAGGGAGAGACAGTATGGGGTTAATCATCTCATATAGAAGAGGCTAGGGATAATTGTTACAATGGAGGGGAAGAACAGGAAGGCAAAAGGGAAAGGGTCAACCTTACTCTCATTGAATTTGGCTTAGGGAAGGAATGACATAAACTCTAAACTGGGTATTTTGCCACACAGGACAATAGGGGGGATGGGGATGAGAGGTGGGATGACAGAGGGGAGGGCAGGGTAAGGGGGGAGGGTTGCTGGAAGCACACACTTCTATAAAGGGACAAGGACATGGACTGAGTAGAGAATAGAATAAGGGGGAGGATGGGATAAGAAGGAGGGACATATGCTCAGTCTCTCATAATATGTCCACTGTGGAGATACCCTGCGTAATGGAGAGCCTGTATTGAATTGCTTGTCCTTCCAGTGGGGGTGGGTGATGAGGGAAGAAGGGAAAGAATCTAGAATTTAAATTTCTTTAACCAAATATTAAAAATATATATGTATATACAGTATTATTATTATTAACTACATGCAACTGGGGATTAAGATATACAGGCACTGGGATAGGGAGACCCATCCTGCCCTATCAGAAAGTAAGAGGGGCATTGGGGGAGGACATAGAAGAGAGCGAATTGGGGGAGGAGGTATACAGTGGGATCACTGTTTTGGGGTGGTAGGTAGGGGAAAGATGGGGAGAAAATTTGTAACTCAAAATCTCATGGAAATGAGTGATGTAAACAAGAAAATAAATAAATTAATTCAAATTTTAAAAAATAATAAAACTGCCATGAAACAGCCAAAAAAAAAGATACAAAGCCTTTATCAGAGAAGTTTGCTGCAAAAAAAAATCTTTCCCAGATAAATTGTCCCCTTCTAATTCAAATAGCATTGATTTTGTTTACATGAAAACTTTAAAGTTAAAATAGTTTGTTATTTGTATCCCTTGTGATCCTCTCTGTGACTTATTCAGTCAAGAACACTTCCTTGTCTATAGTTTGTGAAAGGTATCTCATTCTGTGCTCCACTCAATCGTTTATGGAATCCTTTTTACGTCTAGGTTGTATTCATTTGAAGCTTATTGTGGTATATGGCATGAGACACTGTCTAACACCTAATTTCTTCCAGAGTCTTTTCCAATTTTCTCAGCAGTTTTTGTCCTTCCCCCACTAATTGGTCGAGGGAACACTAGGCTAAGTATGTTTACTTTTAGTTTTGTGTCTACCTTATTAAAAAAAAATTAATTATCTGAACAAAAGAAAGGTGTCCAATGTAAAAAGAAATCTCTTTTCTGTTAATGCACCACTTACTCCCCTCTTTCCAGCAACCAAAGACCTCACCTTAAAAAGAACACTGATAGAGAGACCCAGACAATGTGGCATGCCAAGAGGCCTGGACGATGCCCAGACAAGGCCTGGGCAACTTGGCAACAAGTTGATACACCAACCACAAGGGCCATTCCCAGGCCTATCACTGCAGGGCTGGGATCTGGTGGAGCAGGGTAAGACAAATGCAGGGCCCTTGACAGTGCCAGCAGCTACCCCCAGAACTACCAACCCACAGCCTGGAAATTTAAAAAGCCCCTATCTGAACTTCCAAGGACCAGAATGACAGAGTGAACACCTACTGCTCCAATCCCTACCCCCCCACACATATCCCCAACCATGAAAACACAGTAATTATTGCCCCAGAGCAAAATTTTAAATTGTAAAGGCTTGGGAAGCCTAGAAGAAGGGTGTGGCTAAGGCCCTGCCTCAAAATGGATTAAAAACAGACTGCAAAGACAAAGACACTAGAATCCTATTATTGTGAGAGGGAGAAACCAAATTTAGAAGGAGACAATATTGAATCCACACTCACAGCTGAAGCCGCAACAGAGAATATGAATTGGCCTCAAGCTCAGAAAGCATTTTCATATGAGCTCAAAAAGAACTTTCAAAATCAGATTAGAGAGGTAGAAGATAAAATCAATAATTCTTTTAAAATCAAAACTGTGAAATTAGAAAAATATTACAATGAAGAAAACAGCTCCTTAAAAAGAAAAATGTGTGAAGTAAAAATGAAATCTGAACATATGGAAAAGGAGCTTCAAAAACTAACCAAGGAAAAAAATTTGATAAAAATTAGAATCAACCAAATTGAAGCTAATGACTCTATGAGACACAAGAATCAAACAAAATATCAAGAATGAAAAATTAGAAAAAGAGGTAAAATATCTGAATGGAAAAATAACTGACCTGGAAAACAGATCCAGGAAATATAATCTGAGAATTATTGGTCTACCAGAAAATTATGATGAAAAAATGAGCCTGGACAACATCTTCCAAGAGCTCATCAAGGAAAAATGCCCTGAGATCATAGAACCAGAGAGTAAAATAGAAATCAAGAGAATCTACCAGACACCTCCTGAAAGAGATCCCAAATTGAAAAGTCCACAAAATGTTGTGGCCAAATTCCAGAACTATCAGATAAAGGAGAAAATACTACAAACAGCCAGAAAGAAACAGTTCAAGTATCATGGAACCACAGTGAGAATCACACAGGATCTGGCAGTTTTTACATTGAAAGTTTGGAGGAACTGGAATACGATTTTTTGCAAGGCAAAAGAGCTCAGGTTACAACCAAGGATCACCTATCTGGCAAAACAGAGCATAATCTTCCAGGCAAGGAGAAGGTCAATGATATAATGGACTTCCAGACTTTCCTGATGAAAAAGCCAGAGCTCAAAGGAAAATTCAACCTCCAATTACAAGACTCAAGAGAGACATAGAAAGGTAAATAGGAAAAACACATACACTAACACACATACAAACAAATACACACAAACACATGACTTGTGATTTAATAAGAGCAAACTGTTTACATCCCTATATGGGAAGCTGATACCTGTTAATATCATGAATTCTGTATCTATGGCAACATCTAAAAGAGATATAGATAAATAGAGGGTGTGGATATAAATTATACAAAATGATGATTAAAAACCTTATTAAGGGCTGCAAAGGGACTGAAATGTAAGAAGAGGAAAGAATGAAGCAGAAAAGGGTAAATTATAGCACACAAAGAGGCATAAAAATGTTATAATACAGGGAAAGAAGGGAGGTAGATGAGCATTGTATGACCTTCTCCTTCATTGGTTCTGGTGCAAGGAAGGAATAACATGATCAGTTAAGTATAGGACTATCGAGAAGAGACATTAAAACTTATCATAACAGAGGCAAAGAGGGGAGGGAGATGAGCATTGTATGAAATCTATTCTTGTCAATCTTGGTTCAAGGAAGAAATAACATACTATATTAAATATAAAAATATCATACCCTACAGGTGGTAGAAGGGGAGAAGGGCTATGAAAGCGGGGGCGGTGAGAAGGGAAGGAAAAAGTAGTAAAGGATAAAAGGTAGGAAAAGGGAGAGGGGCTAATAAGAAGGGAATACTGAGAGAGGAGGTGGTTAAAAGGAAAACTCTTCAGTAGGGGAAGGGAGAAGGGGAAAAATAAAAGCATAAACAGGGGAGGGAATAGGATGGAGGGAAAGACACAGATAGTAATTGTAACTGTGAATGTGAATGGGATGAACTCTCCCATAAAAACAGAGGTGAATAGCAGAATGTATTAAAAACAATAATCCTAGAATATGCTGTTTACAAGAAGCACATCTGAAACAGGGGGATACACACAGGGTAAAGGTAAAAGGCTGGAGTAAAATATCTCATGCCTCAGCTAATAAAAAAAAAGGCAGGGGGAGCAATCCTTATCTCAGACAAGGCAAAAGCAAAAATAGATTTAATTTTAAAAGATAAGGAAGGAAACTATATCCTGCTAAAAGGCACCATTGGAAATGAAGCAATATCATTATTAAACATTTATGTACCAAGCAGTACAGCATCCAGATTCATAAAGGAGAAGTTAAGCATGTTAGAGGAAGAAATAGATAGCAAAACTATACTAGTGGGGGACTTCAATCTACCCCTCTCTAAGATTAATAAATCTAACCTCAAATAACGAGGGTGTAATCAAGATGATGGCAAAGAAGCTCTGTGAGCTCCTCCAATAACCACCTCAAATACCTGTAAAACATGACTATAAACAAATTTTAGATGTCCAGAACCCACAAAATGACAGAGAATCAAAGCTCCCGCTGAAGGCAGCCAAGTAGGTGGACAGGAAGGGTTCATCACAGCATGCTGGGAGCCAAGACCAGTCCCACATGAACCCAAGGCTTTAGCCCCAGGGCAGCCAGGACAAGCCATGGCTGGAGCATTCAGGAGAGTTGATCACCAGCAGCTGTGGTGGTTTCCAGAATTATCAACTCATAAGAGCAAAGGACAAAGTGAAAGGTCAGTGGAACTCGGCTAAATTTGGGGGAAAGGAACCGGTCTGGCCGTCTGCCCACAGAGCCAGAAGCAGCAGAAGCGGGGGCCCTGCTGCCACCTCCATGTGGCTGCTTCAGAGCTCCTGGCCTGCAGATTGCAGGGGGGCCAAGCAACCATTCAGAGGCTAAGTGCTCTTGCCTTAACCTGTCTGGATCAGGATCGAGGTCTTGGGTAGTAGTCCTGATGTATGTTACCAGTGAGCCAAAGAAGGGGGGGGACTGCAGAGACAGCAGCCTCCTAATAGCTCCAGCAGCTGTGAAAACCCCAGAAATTTGGGACAAAACTCTTCTCTCTGGAAGCAGAGTTCTACTGTGGCACTGAGCTAAAAAGTCAGGTAATTGACTGGCAACATGAGCAGGCAAAGGAAGCAAAGCAAGCACAGCCATCCAACCTTAAATTCCTTTTCTGGGGACAAAAAAAATCAAAGCATGGAATGGGAGGATGAAAACACAGTCAGAACTCCTGCACCAAAAGGTTCCAAGAAAAATATGAACTGGTTACAAGCCATAGAGGAGCTTAAGAAGAATTTGGAAAACCAAATAAGAGAAGTAGAGGAAGAATTACGGAGAGAAATGAGAATGATGCAAGAAAATCATGAAAAGAGAGTCAACAGCCTGACTGAAGAAAATAACACCTTAAAAAATAGACAAACTCAAATGGCAAAAGAGGTCCAAAAAGCCAGTGAGAAGAAGAATGCCTTAAAAAGCCAAATTTGCTGGATGGAAAAACAATCTTAAAAGCTCACTGAAGAGAATAATTCCTTCAGAATTAGATTGGAGCGAATGGAAGTGAATGACTTTATGAGAAATCAAGATACTATTAAACAGATCCAAACAAATGAAAAAATAGAAGCCAATCTGCAATATCTCATTGGAAAAAATTATTGGACTACCTGAAAGTCATGAACAAAAAAAAGAACTTAGAAATCATCCTTATAGAAATTCTCAAGGAAAATTGCCCTGATATTTTAGAACCAGAGGGCAAAATAGAACTTGAAAGAATTCACCAATCACCTCTTGAAAAAGATCCCAAAAAGAAAACTCCTAAGAATGTTATAGCCAGGTACCAGAGTTCCCAGATCAAGGAGAAAATATTACAAGCTTCCAGGAAGAAACAATTTGAGTACTGTGGAAACAGAATCAGGATAACACAGGATCTAGCAGCTTCTACATTAAGGGATCAAAGGGCCTGGAATATGATAGTCTGGAGAATAAGGGAGATAGGATTAAAACCAAGAATCACCAATGCAGCAAAACTGAGTATAATGTTTCAGGGGAAAATTTGGTCATTCAATGAGGTGGAAGACTTTCAAGCATTCTTGCTGAAAAAATCAGAACTGAATAGAAAATTTGACATTCAAATACAAGAAGCATGAGAAGGTAAACATGAAAAAGAAATAATAAGGAACTTATCAAAGTTGAACTGCTTACATTCCTACATGGAAAAACAGTCATTGTAACTTATGAAACTTTTCTCAATATGAGGATAGGTAAAGGGAATGTACACACACACATACACACACACACACACACATACACATATGTCTATATAGGAGGGTATATATGCATATGAATACAAATGGGAGTGTGTGTGTATATATGTGTACAT
>CM053597.1:167010995-167028463 GCA_028646575.1 Pseudocheirus occidentalis | reverse complement strand
GTGGCAACTGACTCTCACATGCCAATCAGGAGAGAGCACCCCTGATCCAACCATGCAGACTCCTTTTATACCATGTAGTCCCATTGTCAATCCCAGGCACAGGGATTTGTTCTTTGTAGTCAGGGGAGTGTAAACTCCTTTCTGATGGATGAGGAAAACCAGGGGTTTGTAATTTCCTCTGTGCTGATCAATCAAGTATTAGACATGGGAACCAGAGATTGCAATTACCTTAGGATAGATCAATTAATTTGGACATGGGAACTTAGCTTAGTCTTATGGCTGAGGAGCTAAGTACAATTGTGAATAAGGGGTTTGTCGTGAGAATTAATTTCAGGTACATAGGAAAAAGAGAACAACAAGACAGATTACTTGAGTGCATTCTTCTGTCTAACACTGGCTCTATCTTGGGTTGATTCCCAGTTTTAGGCCTTCTAGTTCCTGGTTCAGCTTGGGTATTCAGGATTTCTTTAATTTTACAGAATATCAGACTATTTCACTGAGATTTCTACTTAACTAATTCCTGCCCATTTCAGTAACAGAGGTTTGGGCCAAGCCACAATGAAATACTTATGGCCTCTGCAAATGCCTCATCAAGTGGGAAGATTCAATAAGACTTAAAGGGGTTTTCCAAGGCCTGTACCTCAAAGATTCAAGTAGAGCTCAAGGGGGGTCCCAGAGCCTACACCTCATCATGACTGCCTGAATCAACTATACACTTTACATACATTCCTGGTCCAAGAGAGCCTTTACATCCAAGCAATTGAGGAACTCTGGACATAAGATCACTTAGACTCAGTGCCTAATTAGAAATTAGCAAAAGGCGTGAAAGTCTTTCTACAAGTAAGCCTCCCTTAAGCAAGCTTTTCTTAATGGGTTCCACATGAGTCTTGTTTAATGGGCGGAGAAGATTTTATATCCCATTAACATTACAACTTCCTTCTCCCTTTCTTCCCAATCCCTTACTATGACTTTGGTTGGGCAAGTTCTCTGGGCCTCAGTCACCTAGTCCCTTCCATTTCTAGAACTATAACCCTATTAGTTTCTTTTCTCCCTTGTGAAGAAGCCAGCATAAAGAGGACAGATGAAAGTAATTATGTAGATCAGACCAAAAATTAAAAGCCCTTGTCTGTAGCATCCAGATAACTGAGCTTTTAAAAATCCCAAACTACTGCAGTTTTCTATTTTGTTTTATGTAGACACAGATACAAGATCAATGACAGCTGCTGTTCCAAATGGGTTTTATTGGGATCAGGTAGGGTTCCCCCCCCCCCTTATTTTAGGAGGTGGCTGTTTCTTTAAATCCTCACCTTCTCCATTCTGGTGAATTCTGGAATGAACTACAGAGTGAAAGTGGAAAAAAATGGCATGAAACTGACCCAGTTTGGTTTCCCACTAACAAGGATAAAAGCATCAAGTTAAAAGGAATCTTAAATCAGCAATGAGGGGCTGAGAAGAAGGAAAACCTAAAATGGGGGTGGGCAACCTGTAGCCTCATGGCCATATGTGGCCCTCTAGGTCCTCAAGTTCAAAGGACCCCTGAATGGCAAATACTTAAAGGACACAAAACACCAGGTGAGTAATGTAATGGGAATCTCATTCATTCCCACTTTAATAAGTGAATCATAGAAGTTAAAATAGAAGGTTCAGTGCAAATTCCAAGTCACATCAAGAGGAAGTTTGACAATTGTCCTAGGAACACATTACTTCCTTTCCTTCCCTAGCCCCCTTCCTTTACAAAATACTGCTTTATGTTTACTGCTGACTTAATTCTCTTTGTTGGCTAAAGTTCAATTAAAATAACAAAACACTCCTAAACTAGGCCCCCTAATGTTATCACCTTCCTGCTGATATCTTGTTTGTACATAGTTGTTTGCATGGTGCATCCACCCTTAGAATGTGAGCTCCTAGGCTTCGGGGATGGGGAAACCTGCAGCCTGGAGGCCACACATGGCCCTGCAGGTCCTCAAGTGCACCCCTTTGATGAAATCCAATCTAGGTCCTCAAGTGAAGGGCCACACTTGAGGACCTAGATCAGATTCTGTCAAAAGGCCGCACCTGAGGACTTAGAGAGCCTGGAGGCCACAGGTTCCCCAACCCCAGAGAGAGTAGGGACTGGTTTTTGCCTTTGTAACTCCAATGCTTACTTAATGTTTATTGACTGAATGTACAAGCCCCTGACTTAGGCTCTGATACAGAGTTATTTTTCCTTGTACTGGAATCAAAATGTATTAAATGAATGAAGCAATTCTTAAGTGCTTATGTAACTGCTATGTACAAAGCCCTGGAGATGCAAATAGAACAGTAAGACAGTCCCTGCTCTCAAGAAATTCACATTCTAATAGAGGTAAGAACACTTCAAATGCAAATAAGATGAAAATATGCCACGTTCCTCAGGGTGCAGTGACATACACATGTAATCATATACACATATATGTATATATACATATGTATGCTTTTTTTTACAGCTCTCATCTTGATAAAGAAACACAATGCTTTTACTTTTATTTTTCCAAATTAAGAAAAAAATTAAACCAAAGCATAAAGTAGCATCATTTTCAAGTTCCTTTTCCAAAACAGCTTATTTTCAAGTACCATATAATGGGCCTTAGTTAATTAAGGTAAGTCTAAAACAACAGGCTGAGATGTCATAGTCAGTATTAGCTGCTTCTCTTACAGATCCCATTTTCTCTAGTACAAATCAAAAGATTCTCCTAACTGCCAGCCACAGAAACTAAAAAGTAATCTCTATTCTTCTAACTTTTATTGCAGTAATAAAAGGTTGGTAATTAGATAATGATTTTATTGATGACAAATGAAGGACAGACTTCAACTGGTTTATTCTGTGGCTTTGCTTCAGCTCTAAAGGAACATGATTTTACTCAAGAAAAGACTGTACAATACTAGAAGAGGGAAAGAAGGTTTGTTTTGATTTGGTGGTATATAGGGAGAGTGAAAACTTCTCAGGCAGTTTCGGATTAACTTCCCCCCTCCAATACTGCTGTCAATCAGCAACAAGCCCTTTCTGATTCCCTGCCTTTGTGGACCCCTTCTCCTGGCCAGTGGGAGTCAGGGACAGCCAGAGCTCACTCCTCCTCCCTTGCTTTTTGACCCTTCCCATCTTTCCCTTGCTGTCAATCAGCATCCTTGTTCTTTGTAAGCCTATTTCCCAGCCACTAAGATATAGTGGAAGGCTTCCCTGTGATTTGCCATTGGGGAAGATTTTGGCACCAAGACTTAAGTTTGCCTCTCAGCCAATGGGAGAGGAGACAGGGAAGATGGCTTGACTGCTTTAGGGTTTAAAACCCTGCTCCCTCCATATTGACCCTTCCTCATGATCAGTCATGAGGAAGACTGCCCTCCTCTCCCCTGGAAGAGAATAAACTCCTGTTTTTATCCTAAGAGACTTCTGAATTTTTAATTAAATTTTTAGATGGGGTTTTTCATCCCAAACAGTGGTTTTTCTAATCATTGCAGGATTAATAGTGTTGGATTTTTTTTTTTTCCATGCTGTGATACCTAATCAGTTTTTTAGTTTGGTTGGAATTTTTTCTCTGACTTTGTAAAACTGCCAAGAAATCCATAATTTCAAGAGTATGGTTACTCCTTCCACTTATATAGGTCACAACCCCTTCAACACCTAAGTAGATTGATCATTTGTTTCTTCCTCTGCTTTCAGTATCTTCCCTATTTCAATCCATCTTTCACATAGCTGCCAAAATAATGTTCTTAACATGCCACTGAACAATCTTCAATAGCTCCCTATTACCTACTTACTCCTCTGCTTGGCATTTAAAGTCTTTCACAGTCTGGCACCAGCTTATTTTTCCAATCCATGTTACTTCTCTTCACACCCTTGCTATCCCATGAAATGGATATTCCTACCTGCATGCCTTGCATATGTTGTCTGTCCTGCTTAGAATGTCATCCTCTCTTCCTTCTCATAGAATCCTTAGCTTCTTTCAAGGCTCAACTCGGCTTCTTGTGGGAATCCCTTCCTGATCATGTTAGTTACTAGTATTCTCTCCCTTCTCAAATTATCTCATATTTACTCATCAGTTTTCTGTGAGAGGCAGCATAGAATAGTAGATAGAAAGCTGTCTCCAAATCAGAAAGACCTTGGTTCAAAAGTCTTAATTCTAACATTGTAATGGTAATGGAATTTAAAGATCCCCCTGTATTGGCTTGGTTTACTGGTTGAGTGTTAGAACCCAGAGCTTGTGAATCCCACTTGTGGGATGGACTTGTTGATGTGAAGAGAGAGGGCTGAACTGGGAGGAGCTGGTGCTGTGGATTTAGAAAGAAGCCCAAGAGCAGAGAAAGCCCAAGCAGAGAAGCCCAGAAGGACTTTTGGGGAGCAGTATTGTGGAGATAGAGAGAGAGGAGAATTGCTGGGGCCCAGAGTTGCTGAGAGACTGCTGAGGGCTAGTTGGAGCTACCCAGGACTTTTGAGAACTGCCACCCAGAGCTGTAGAGAATTGAGGAGGCATGGCTATGATGCTGGTATTTTCTCTGTCTGTTTTGATGTTGTTTTGCCAGATTCGTCTGCTGGGGAAGGATAGTGCTGCTGTTGCAGAGGTCCTGGAACCTTGCTGTTCATTCAGAAGCCCTGAAGGAGGATTTTCTTGTTGTATGTTTACAGAAATCCTGGAAGAGGGTCTTGCTGATGTTTTCAGGGTTTCTGGGGCTGTTCTGCAGGCAGAGAGTGAATTAATGAGGACACTGGCAATGCATATTGTGGCTTTGTTAGGCTTTGTCTCCCTAGGAATGGAGATTGCTGAGAACTTACCTCCTGCCAAGATGAAAGAAGGAACTTTCCTTGGGTTTTCAATGCTGTGATGGTATCTTAACCTTGTTGTAGCTTAAGGGTAGAAGGTCTTTTGTGTTCTCTGGCCCCTTTTAAGAAAGTGCTTGGCATAAATGGATGGTATTGTAATTCAGTTGTGATCCAGTGGTGGGAAACTTTCGACTTTTTGTGCTCTTTGACTGACCAAATGCATGTACTTTGTTTATGATTGAAAACTCATCTCCATTTGAGAAGAGAGACTTTGACTGACTAAATGAATGTACCATCCAGGGGTGGAGTAGTACTTGGACTAAATTGAGAACTTACTTGCTAAATGAATGAGTTACGCTGTATTTTGATTTTCTCTGTTCTGTGAATGTTTTGCTTTAATCTGTCACTGAATAAATGAAGTTTGCTATGCTGGTATTTCAAACCTTGGAAGTTGCCTTTGCTTGGAATTACAAACATATACTGACTATGTGACCCAGGACAAATCACTTAACCTCTGTGTTCTAGGGAGCTGTCTAAAACAGAGAAGATAAAAATGTGCATTGGTACAGGGAATTTCCTCCCCTGGAAGTTCCCCACAACAATGAAATCATAGATCAAATCCCTCTCTTCATTTCTCAGCTGACTGAGTTTCTTTGGGAACTCCCTGACTTCTCTACCATGACCACAGGAAGCTCCTTATTGGGTTAGCCTTAGTATCCTGTAAGATCTCTCTAACCTTGATATTCTATCTCACCACTGGCTCCCCGATTGGTGGGTGGAGCCATGAATGCCAAATTTCCATTTAAGGAGAGAGCTCAACTCAGACATCCTGTTTTTCACCTGGCTACACTACTTTGGGACTGCTCTCCTTGACTTCTTCCCCATTCCCCCAAATCAGATTATCTTCTCCCCTGCTCCTCCCTTTTCAACTTCCCACATTAGACTGTAAGCTCCTTGAGGGTAGAGACTGTCTCTCCCTCCCCCCCCATTTTTGTATCCCCATCACCTAGCAGGTGGATTAGCACTGGTAAATAGCAGGCACTTAATAAATGTTTATTGTCTTACTAATCTCTTTAGATCTTGTATTTCCTCACCTTAGGCACAGTGCCTTGCACATAGTAGGTGAAATAAATGTTTCTTTTTCTGGTGATGAGCTTCCCTGCATTTGGTCACTCTGGTTCTCTATCATTGCTGAACAATTCATTTTAGTCCCACAAAACTTTATTAAACACCCGCTACAATGCTATGAAAGGCAACATGGCATAGTATATGGATGGATGGATGAATAAGTAAAATTAAAAAGCATTTATTAAGTGCTTATTATATGCCCAACATGGTGCTAAGTGCTAGAGGTACAATTATTCTCCAGGAATTCACTCTTGAATTGGAGGGGAAAGCACATAAAAGAAAGTTCAGCTGCAGGACAGATGGAAATGCTCAGAAGCCTTGAGGGTTTAGTAGCAAGGCAGATGGCAAAACTCAGGGGTCCTTCATTTATGTCAGTAAGTCAGGTGACAGTGCTAGTGGTCTGCAGGGTATAGCGTCAAGGCAGATAGTAAGGTCTGGTGGTCCTCCCTCACATCAGAAGGAAGTAAATTAGTAACTACCATCTCCTCCAAACCATGTGAGCAGTCAAGCAGACCAGAATGGGTTTGGGTGATCCCAGTCAAGGGAAGCAGCCTCTGAGTCAGGAAGACCTTGCTTCAGATCCTACTGCTGACACCTACTATCTGTGAGACCCTTAGCAAGTTGTTTATCCTTTCTTACCCCCAGACAAACTCTTAAGTTGCAGAATGATTGCTGATCTATATTGTAGAGGCAGTTACCCTCCTCCCCCCCCCCCCCGGAGTTCTGTAGACCAATGAAGTCATAAAGAAGTGATGTGACTTGTTTAATCACACTTCCCAAAACTGTGGTGTGCACAATTGGTTTTTTGAACCCTAAAGTGGAATTCTACATTTGTCTGGATTAAATTTCATTTTAAGAGGCACCGTGACATAGTATAACAGACACTGGACCTAGAATGCAGAAAACTTAAGCTCAAATCCCACTTCTGCCATGTGAGTGCATTTAGGTTCGACTTGGATTTACCTAGTTAAGAGATAGGATTCAAACATAGGTCTCCTGATTCCAAAATCCATGTTCTTTCCATTAATAGCTAGCATTTATATAATAATAACTAGCATTTATATAGCACTTTGAGGTTTGAAAAACACTTTATATAGATTAACTCATTTTCTCTTCCTAACATCCCTAGGCTGTTGCTGTGCTATGCTATGCTTGTACTCTACTGTTACAAATACTATTATTATCCCCATTTTACAGATGAGAAAATTGAGTGGAGTCACACAACTATGCAGTTTCTGAGGCAGAATTCAAACTTAAGTCACCTGACTCCAAGTTCCATGATTTATCTACTGAGATACATAGGTTATTCCATGTATAGCTGCTCCAAGGCTCAATGCACAACATTGTTCTCAAGGATGCAGAACATAGAGAAAAGCAAATACAGATTATGTAGCGATATCTATTCAAATCCCAAATCATATTCACTGCTTTACCCCTAGAAGGTCTCACCAGGCTACAGAGTTCTACTTCCTATCAATACCCTTATGTCTACAGCCAGTCTTTTGACTAGACTGAGAAACATCATTGTAGAGCAGAAGTGTCAAATGTAGGCAGAACAGTCCTGTAACATGCAAATCAAACCAAATTAAAATACAATTGAGAAATACTTAACAAAACAAAAATAAACATAGGTAATGTTAATTAATATGTGATTTTCCAAGTCAACATGCAGAGATCCTCATGTATGGCTTAGTGGCCCCATTTCTTGTTTGTTTGTCTGTTTGTTTGAGGGGACAAGGCGGGGCAATTGGAGTTAAGTGACTTGCCCAAGGTCGTACTGCTAGTAAGTGTTAAATGTCTAAGGCTAAATTTGAACTCAGGTCCTCCTAACTCTAGGGCCAGTGCTCTATTCACTGTGCTACCTAGCCACCCCAAGTGGCCCCATTTCTATTTGGGTTCCGTTTCCCACTGGTTTAAAAGATTAATCTCCCTGTTCTTATATTCAGACTATAGGGAGTTTTATATTACAAGAGGTGTTATTAGGGCTCCTAGAACCAGCTACTTGCTCTCACAGCTCAAAATGCCCTGTCTTCCTGATCATGCTAACATAGGGAGAGGACAACTGAAGCAAAGATATAGAGACAGAAATGGACAGGTTAAGAACTGAGGAAAGAAAGTAAGCTAGTTTAACTGAAATATGGAGTATTTGTGAGGGAACTAGGGTAGTATAAAATATGTTAAGAAATGGTAGGTTGGACCAGCTTGCTTGACATCATTTCCTGGAAAAATTTTAATACAAACTATTAAAAGGATGGTCTTTGGACATTTACAAAAGGGAGTAATGCTCACCAACAGCCTGCAAAGTTCATCAAGAATGAGTCATGTCAAACTTACTTTACTTCCTTTTTTAATAGGGTATTAGACCAGGGTAATGCCATTGATATCATCTGAATGCCAACATCTGTCTTCAAACAATCGCACAGGTCATGAGGGACACTCCTATAGAGACCATACCGATCTACAAGATGGAGGGTTCCCAAAGCACAAGTGACAGAAACCTCAGGAGAAAGAGCACTCCATACAGGCAGGCATAATCTGACACATACACATGCCTTAGCTTTGGGAGAGAAGAGATTGCCAAGAATTTAGAGAAAAGATGAGTGGAATCCCATACTTCTCTGGGGTAGATAGATGGTACAGTGGATATAGTGCCAGACCTGCAGTCATTCTTCTGCATTCAAGTCTGCCCCTAGACACTTCCTAGCTGTGTGACCCTGGGCAAGTCATTTCATCCTATTTACTTCAGTTTCCTCATCTGTCAAAAGAATTAGAGAAGGAAATGGCAAACCACTCCAGTATCTTTGCCAAGAAAACCCCAAATGGGGTCATGGAGAGTCAGATACAACTGAAACGACTCAACAACACACTTCTACAGGTGAAAATTAGGTCATGATGATTCAGCAAAGATACGAAGCCCTCAGGAATGGAATTATGAAGATCCAAACACAAATGATGCCAATTAGGAGGGAAAGGAAGAGCTATTTTAAAAAGACCAGTGGAGATAGTCTGGAAAAGCAACCACCAAATTAGATTTGTAATACCCTCTTCTTTTGTCTTCTCTGGCTGCTACCACCCCGGTACAGGCTTTCATGACCTCACACCTGGTTTATTACAATAGCCTGCTCATTGGTCTCCCTGTCTCAAGTCTCTCCCTACACCAACTCATTCTTCATTCAGTTGTCAATTTGATCTTTAACCATAGGTCTGATCATATCACCACCACCCCCCCTCAGTAAACTTTGGTAGCTCCCTATTACCTCCAGGACCAAATTGAGCAGTGGTTCTCAACCTGTGAGTTGCAACCCCTTTGGGGGTCAAATGACCCTTTCACAGGGGTCACAGGGGTCACCTAAGACCATCGGAAAACACATATTTCCGATGGTCTTAGGAACTGAGACACTGCTTCTCTATCCACCAGGCGGGTCCACCCACATGCAGATATGCTCCCATACCAGTATTAAAGGGTTGCAGCATTAGGAAGGTTGAGAACCACTGAAATAGAGGTTGGATAGAGTCTGGTGTCAGGAGGACTTGAGTTTAAGTCTAGCCTCAGATACTTACTAGCTATGTGACCCTGGGCAAGTCACTTAACTTCTATCTGCCTCAGTTTCCTCAACTGTAAAATATAAGATAATAGCATCTATCTCCCAGGATTATTGTAAGGACCAAATGAGATAGCATTTATGTAGGCTTAACATAATGCTTAGCACACGGTGGTATTTCATAAATGCTTGTTCCTTTCCCCTCTATCACAGTTCCAAGTGATAGAGCCCAGGACTTGAAATAAAGACAGAGGTTCACACCCCCAAGTCATATGCTTACTAGCTTTATGAGTCAGAGTAAATCTCTTAATTTCCCTAGACCTCAGTTTCTCCATCTGTAAAATAAAGAGGTTAGACTCTTCAGTCTCAAAGCTAAATCTATGATCCTATGATACAGTTGGTGGATTTGATTGATGACCAGCTCAAACTCTAAAAAGTTATCAGAGTAAGAAAAGTGCCTGCCTCACGAATGGAGACAAAAAAGAGAAGAGGGAAGAATCTTCAAACAGCAAGCTCAAGATAATTTCCTGGAAAAAATTCTAGAGTATATTATTAAAAGGATCTTCTGTGGCATTTCTAAAGGAACTGATGATCACTAGTGAGCCAGCACTCTCACTTAGCACACCAGACTTACTTCGTTTCCTTTATGAATAGGGTTATTAGGCCAGTGGAATGGTCTAGGCGTAGCATATCCAGAATTCAGTAAAGTGTTTGGCAGAGCCTGGCATAACATTTATTCTTGAGGACAAGCTGAAAGGAGGGCTAGGCTAAATGGTACTATAATTCAATGGATTCAGATAGTCGGAAAAAAAAGATCCAAAGCATTATTATATGACAGACTTGCATCACTCTGGGAGAATGTCTCTACTGGAGTGCCTCAGGGATCTTTCCTTGATCACATGAAGTTCAATGTTTTATCAATGACCTGGATGAAGGCACAGGTAGAATGCTGTCAAATGTACAGGTGGCACAGAACTGGGAGAAATAGCTAATAAGAAAGGGTGAGATAATCAGTATCCAAAAGTATCTGGACATGCTATGCTATGATGATGGACTGAATTTAATGTTAAATGACATTATGTCAAATGTTGTTGCTGTTGTGTGTTTGTATTCAGGGAGGATCAATGATATCTTGAGTCAGCTTGTAGAATTTAAAGGTGGGGTGGAAGAAGAGAGAGCTGACCTTGGAGCCAAGAAAACTTGTGTTCAGATCCTACCCTTGACACATGCTGGATCCATGACCCTAAGTAAGTTACTTAATTTGTCTGTGCTTTAGTCACCTGTGTAAAGCAGGGCACTTGAGGATTCATGGAGCACTTACTCTGGGCTAGGTACTGGGGGTACAAAGAAAGCCATTCACAGTCTAATGAGAATAAGAATGCTGATCTCTAAGACTATTTCTTTTTTTGCAGAGATGGTACCAACCTGAATTGGTGGGGGGAATTTCTTCACCAAGGAGTTCATTATATCAATGAAATCACAAGTCCAGACCCCATCCTGTCCTTTTTAATATTCCAAAGTATTTTATACATTGCCTCATTTGATCCACACAAGTAGGTGCCATGGTTATTATCTTTCTTTCCATTTATATATATGATATATCATATCATATGACATAACACAACACAACATAACATGACATATTACATGATACAATATAACATAATAACAATACTGATGAGGAATAGGCTCTGGGAGCCCCCTTGAGCTCCCCTTGAATCTTTGAGGTACAGGCTCTGGGAAAGCCCTTGAAGTCCAAATGAATCTTCCCACTTGATGAGGCATTTGCAGAGGCCATAAGTATTTCATTGTGACTGGGCCCAAATCTGCTACTAGCCTGGCCCTCCATTGTCCATCTGCTTCCCACCCTGGAGCCTATCAAAAAATCAATCCACTCTTGCATTGACCTCATTAACTCCTCCAGAAGACCCTCTCCAGACTCCTCCTCTAGACCACCCCTAGATTCCTCTGTATATAAGATCCCATCTTCCCTCCATGTGGTGTGAGAGAACGCCCTAGCACAGACTTGCTCTGCGAAAGTGCCATAGAATGATCTAACATAGACTGGCTCCTTGAGAGTCTACCCCATATGGTGAACTTTTAATGAACTTTCAATAAACTCTGCTTTTCTTTGGCTGAGAAGACTTGAGTTGAATTTTTTGGCAAGACCCAGAGTGTTGGTATTTTGGGGTCTCAGGCAACTCTGACCCTCTTTGGGTAACCCCTTCAATATGATATGAAACAACATCACATCACATCACATCACAGTGATTATCATCCCCTTAGAGGCAACTGGTGGTGCTGTAGGTAGTGCTGGGCCTAGAATCAGGGAAATCTGTGTTCAAATGGAGCCTCAGACCCTCAGTGCCTATGACTTCCAGCTAGGCAATCCTACCGTGCTTCCCATATTGACTCATTATCCCATGCTCCACGGTGTTTCTTCCATATGGCTTTCTCTTTTTTTTTGGAGGGAAGAAGGCAGCACAATTGGGGTTAAGTGACTTGACTTGCCCAAGGTCACATGGTTGGTCACATGTTAAGTGTCTGAGGCCAGATTTGAACTTAGGTCCTCCTGACTTCAGGGCTGATGCTCTATTCACTGCGCTACCTAGCCACCCCTCTTCCAGACCTTTTCATCCCTCCTCAAACTTCCCATGGTTGTTTCTTCCTACTCTCCCACTTGAGAACCTTGCCTCATATTTTATGGAAAAAATTGGGACAATTCTCTACGAGCTCCCTCATCTCCCCTCTTTATCTCCTATCACTCAGGTGCCTTCCGTGATTCTCTCCTTGTTCACCCCTGTCTCACATGATGCTCCTTACCAAGGCTAACCTTTTTGCTTATTCAAGTAGTCTCATTCCATCTCATCTCCTCCAACAGATTGTCCCTTCTGTGATTCCCCACTCTCTTACTTATTTTCAGTTTCTCCCTGCCTACCGGCTCGTTCCCTATTGCTTACAAACATGCCCATGTCTCCTCCATCTTGAAAAAAACCTCATTTGATCTTTCCATCCCTGCTATATCACTTTTACTCTTTGTAGCTAAATTCCTTGAAAAGGCCATCTACCAAGGTGCCTCCATTTTCCATCCTCTTGTTCTCAACGTGTTATAATTTGGTTTCTGAGCTTATTATTTCACTGAAAATGTTCTCTACAAAGTCAGCAACGATCTCTTAGTTGTCAGATCCAATGGCTTTTACTCAGTCCTCATCCTCCTTGACCTCCCTGTGGCCTTTGACACTGGTGATCATTCTTTCTTCCTTGATATTCTCTTCTCTCTAGGTTTTTGGGACAGCCCTTTCTCCAGGTTCTCTTCTTCCTTCTCTTGACTGCTCCTTTCCTTTCTCTTTTGCTGGATTCTCCTGTGAATCATACCGTCTAATCACAGGTATCTCGCAGAGTTCTGTCTTGGGCCCTCTTTTCCCTCTACACTTCACTTGTTGATTTTATCTGTTCCCATGAACTTAATTGCTATCTTTATGCTGATGATTTTCAAACCTACCTTTCCTTCCTCAAACCTCCAATCTCACTTCTCCAACTGCCTTTCAGACATCTCAAACTGAAGAGGGTACCCAAAGAGGATTAGGGCTGCCCAAGACCCCAAAATACCAACACGCCAGGTCCTGCTGAAGGAATTCCACTCAAGTCTTCTCAGCCAAAGAAAAAATAAAGTTTATTGAAAGTTCATGTTTGCCATATGGGGTAGACTGCTAAGGAGCCAGTCTATGATTGTCTATGCTATGATACTTTCACAGAGCAAGTCTGTGCTAGGGCATTCTATGGCGTTCTCACAACACATGGAAGGGAGATGGGATTCTTATATACAGAGGAATCTAGAGGTGGTTCAGAGGAGGAGCCTGGGGAGGGTCCTTAGGAGAAGCCAATGAGGTCTGAATCCAGTAATGAGTTTGGGGAGGGACTTCAGGTGGAGTTAATGAGGTCAATGCAAGAGTGGATTGATATTTTGATAGGCTCAAGGGTGGGAAGCAGATGGACAGTGGAGGGCCAGGCTAGTAACAGGTTTGGGCCCAGCCACAATGAAATATCCATGGCCTCAGCAAATGCCTCCTGAAGATTCAATCAGACTTCAAGAGGTTTCCCAGAGTATGTACCTCAAAGATTCAAGGAGAGCTAAAAAGGGGGGAGGGGGAGTTGTCCCAGGGCCTACACCTCATCAAAACCAGATGTCCAGAGAACATCATAAACTCAACATGTCAAAAACAAAGCTCATTATCTTTCCTCCTAAAACTTCCCTTCTCCACTCCTACCTTCTTGATTACTGTAGAGAACAACAGCAGCCTCCCATCCTCTCAGGCTCATAACCTTGGAATCATTCTATAGTCCTTACTATCTCTTACTTCCCTACCCCCATCCTTACCTGCCCCCAACCAAATCCAAACTGTTGCCAAGGACTGTCCATTTCATCATTGCAACATCTCCCAAATATGCCTCCTTCTCTCCTCTGCCATGGCCATTATACAAATGTGAGCATTCCCCTCACACCTGGACTGTTACAATAGCTGCTGGTGGACCTGTCTGTCACGTCTCTCCCCACTCCAGTCCCTCCTCCACTTTGCCACTAAAGTGATTTTCCTAAAACACAAGTCCAGAAGCATCACCCCCTCATTCAATAAATTCCAGAGGCTCTTTATTGCCTTGATGAGCAAATATAAAATACTCTGGCATTCAAGCCCTTCATAACCAGCCCCTTCTTCCTTTCTGATCTTTTCCCACTTTATTCTCCTCCATGTTCTCTTGATACTGGCTTTCTGGCTGTTCCAAGAACAAGATGCTCATCTCTCAGGAACAGGGGGATTTCCTCTGACTGACTCCCATGGCTAGAATACTCTCCTTCCTCTGCTCCATCTATTCACCTCTTTGACTTCCTTTATGTCCCAACTAAAATCTCACCTTTTATAGGGAGCTTTCCCCAATCTTCTTAATTCTAGTATCTTCTCCCTTATTTCCTATTTATCCTATATATAGTTTTTTTGTGTATATATGTTTGCATGTTATGTCTTCCATTAGATTGTAAGCTCCTTGAAGGCAGGGGCTTAACCCTGTTTGCTTCAGTTCCTCATGTGTAAAATGAACTGGAAAAGGAAATGCAAATCACTCTAGCATCTTTCCCAAGAAAACCCCAAATGGGGTCCCAAAGAGTCAAACAGATTCAACCACATAATTAAGCATTTACATTGTAGATCTGCACAAAGAATGAAAGAATTCATATTCATAATAGGCCCTTTGAGAGCTTGGGTTTACCTGGTATTGATGAGGTGTAGGGTCTGGGAGCCCCCTTGAGCTCTCCTTGAATCTTTGAAGTACAGGCTCTGGGAAAGTCCTTGAAGTCCAATTGAATCTTCCCACTTGATGAGGCATTTGCAGAGGCCATAAGTATTTCATTGTGGTTGGGCCCAAACCTCTGTTCTGAGCCTGGCCCTCCATTGTCCATCTGCTTCCCACCCTGGAGCCTATCAAAATATCAATCCACTCTTGCATTGACCTCATTAACTCCTCCTGAAGACCCTCCCCAAACTCCTCCTGTAGACCACCCCTAGATTCCTCTGTATATAAGAATCCCATCTTTCCTCCATGTGGTATGAGAGCGCCATAGAATGCCCTAACACAGACTTGCTCTGTGAGAGTGCCATAGAATGATCTAGCATGGACTGGCTCCTTAGGAGTCTACCCCATATGGTGAACTTTTAATGAACTTTCAATAAACTTTGCTTTTCTTTGGCTGAGAAGACTTGAGTCAAATTCTTTTGGCAGGACCCGGGGTGTTGGTATTTTGGGGTCTCAGGCAACACTAACCCTCTTTGTGGGTAAACGTCTTCAGTATAACCTTTAAGTATAACCTCTATAACCACAGGGGTGACTAGGTAGTGCAGTTAATAGAGCACCAGCCCTGGAATCAGGAGGACCTGAGTTCAAATACAGCCTCAGACACTTAATACTGACTAGCCCTGTGACTGGGGCAAGTTACTTAACCCCAATTGTCCAGCCTTCCCCCCCCTCCAAAAATAAAAAAGAAAAGAAAATCTATAATCACCTAAAGCTGAATTTTTTTTAAAAAGTATTTCTAGGAAGTAAATTATTCTAATGAATATTAATATTATTGACATCCTTTTGATGGAGCATAAGTTCTGGGAAACCCCTTAAACTCTGTTTGAATCTTCCCATCTGCCTGAGGCCATAAGAATTTCTTGATAACTAGACCCAAATCTCTTACATTTACCAGCCTAGCCTCCCATTGTCCATCTACTTCCCACCCTTGATCCTATCAAAATATTTATACCCAAATCTGTTACCCTTAAACTAGCTCAGCCCTCCATTGTCTGTCACCTGATAGTTTTCAGCTATTGCCCATCCTTAATCTCATTACTGCAGTCTGACCTCAGTCCCCTCAGGATCCTCCTTAGACTCCTCCCCAACCCCCTCCCTCTAGTCCAATCCTAAATCCTCCCACAATCTTTCTGTATATAAGATGCATTTTGCCTGTATGAAGATGCTGAGAATTGTCTAGTGCAGACTTTATGTCATGTCAGATTATTCTCTTCCGCTTGTCCAGTATAAGCATCGCAGATACCTAGGCTCCTTAAAAGTCTACCCATTAAGGCAAATCTTAAATAAACTTTGCTTTACTTTGGCTGAGAGAAGACTTGAATTGAATTCATTCAGCAGGACCCAGTGTGTTATTTTGGAGTCTCAAGAACCCCTAATCTAAACCCTAAACCTCAACATCTTGTGGAATTAAATTGCTGGGATTTTTTAAAAAAGTGTTTCATGGTATGGGACATACCTGGAACCAGAGTCCTGCTTCTGAAGCTTCATGTTCTATCTCTAAGCCTCAGTTTCCTTATCTGTAAAATAAGGGATTTAGACTCCAAGACTTCCAAGATCCTTTTTAGTTCTAGAGCTATAATTCTTTAGTCCTACATACTGGTTTTTTTTTTATTAAAGATTGCCATAGGTATGAGGAACTTCCTCTCCAATGCAGAGCAGCACCTTCCCTACCACAACTTGTCCACCTGGGTCATTGATGGTTTATCATTTAGGAAATATATTTTTAGACAATGTATACTTACAAGAGAGATATGTTATTAAACGGATGTTGTCATATTGGTTTTATGTTATTGGCATAATATTTATGTTATTGTATTTATATATTTATGTTATTAATATACCTATTGATTATTTTACCAAAAGCAGTCCCTTTGGTCTTGTTGAATTTCTGAATACTTTCCAATTATTAAAAAATCAGAGTCATCTCTGAATTTTCAAAAAGTAAGAAATGAGCTAGGTTGCAAAGAGGCAAAACCTCCATAAATAAGCCATTTTTTTAATGAACTAGCCATATAATTGACCTATTCTTTAAGTCAGCCAGAATGCAGTGGTTTATTTGAATGTGATTTGAACAAAATCATAGGATCATAGACTGGGATCTGGAATGGATCTTAAGGGCCATCTAATCCAACCTCCTCATCTTTACTGAGCCCAGGTATAGCATCCAGGTGAGGCTCTGTTGGAGGTTTGGGTTTGTTTTTTTTTTTTTTTTGGTAAACTAAAACTGAATTGTTAACTAACTTTTGTTTATTTTTAGTCTACATCATTCATTTCCATGAGATTTTGTTACAAATTTTCTCTCCATCTTTCCCCTACCCACCACCCCATAACAGCCATCCCACTGTATACCCCACCCCCCCAATCTGCTCTCTCCTATATCCTCCCCCATCACTCCTCTGACTTTCCAGTAGGGCAAAATGGATCTCCCTACCTCAGCACCTGTATATCTTAATTCCCAGTTGCATGTAAATAATAATAATAATATATAAATATATATACTTTTAACATTTGATTATAAAACTTTAAATTCTAGATTCTTTCCCTTCCTCCCTCATCACCTACCCCCACTGGAAAGACAAGCAATTCAATACAGGCTGTACATGTGTAGTTACCCAGAACATCTCCACAGTGGACATATTGTGAGAGGCTGACTAACCCTCCTTCCTATCCTGCAAGTG
>CM053597.1:166983946-167010495 GCA_028646575.1 Pseudocheirus occidentalis | reverse complement strand
CCTTTTAGGGGTCATTGAGTCCAACCCCCTCATTACAGATGAGGGAACTCAGGCCCTGAAGAGGGCAAGTGATTTGCCCAGGGTCACAGAGCTGATAACCTAAACCTCGGAGTCAGGAAGACCAGAATTCAAATCTAGCCTTTTATGCTTACCAGCTGTATGACCCTAGGCAAGTCATCTAACCTTAGTCTGCCTCAGTTCCCTCATATGTAAAATGGGGGTGATAATAATAGTGCCTTCCTCCTGTTGTAAGGATCAAATGAGATATTCATAGTGCTTTGTGAAACCTTAAAGCACTATACAAATGCTTATTACTGAGTGAGATACACTCTCTGCACCCTCTGTGAAGACTCCTTAGAATGAGAAGGGAGAGAAACTATCTGGAAACCAGAGACAGACTTTTATAAGACTGGACACACCTGAGACTGGGGTTTACACAACCTAGGACCCTTCCACCCTTCCCTTGCTGTCATCAGCATTAAGTTCCTTTCAGGAGCTTTTGACCTCTACCCTTGCTTGTGACCTTTTCCCCTCCCTTGCTTGGCCTTTACCAAATAAGGACATGGATGATACCTTGGCTTCCTGTCCCATCTCCCTGCCAACAGGAGATAGTGGCGGGCTTCTTTGTTATCCAACATTGGATTAGATTTCATGCCAAGACTGAGAGCCTGCCTCCTAGCCAATGGGAGAAGGGACAGCCAGGGGAAGGGGGCTTGACTGCCTTAGGGTATAACTTCTTGTTCTGTCTGTTGTACCAAGTCTCCTCTCCTTGATCCTGCTGTGGAGAGGACTGCCTTCTTCCTTCTGGGGAAGAGAACAAAACTTCCTGTTCCTTCCTCAAGATGCCTCTGAATTTTTACATTTTTCTCGGGGAGGGGATTTTTTGGGTCCCTGTACCCCACGCATTATTATTATTATTTTTGCTTTTTGGAGGGGGGGGAAGGCAGCGCAATTGGGGTTAAGCGACTTGCCCAAGGTCACATGGCTAGTTTTGTGTTGTGTCTGAGGCCAGATTTGAACTCAGGTCCTCCTGACTTCAGGGCCAGTGCTCTATTCACTGTGCCACCTAGCCACCCCAAACACTTATTATTAATAGTAGGTTTCAGAAGCTGGAGCTCAGGTTTTCCTGACTCTGAATTGTATGCTTTTTTCACCAGGAGAGACTGTCATATACTCTTTCTCTGCCCTTCACAACACCTGAACAGTCTTGGATAAAAACGACAACATCCATGGGGGCCAGTTGTTCCCCATTATTATATTATAGACTCCTTGAGAGCAAGGACTGTCTTGTACCTCTTTTTCATATCCTCATTGCTTAGCACAGTGCTTGGCACATAGTAGGAACTTAAGAAAAGTTTATTGTTTGAAGACAAAATCAGACCAGATGAGCTTAACCCTATTGCAGGAAAGGATTGGATTGTCTGAAGGAGTGTTCCTGTTTGGGAGGGTTCATAGGATCATAGACTTGGATTCTGGTACTTGCTGACATCCTTTGTGACTCTGGGCAAGTCACCTTCTTCCAAGCCTCAGCTTTCTCATTCAAGACCCTTCCAACTCTAAAGCAAAGCACATATATAAGCCCTATTTGCTAATCACACGTGATGTCATCTCTTTACCTCTTCCTTTCTTCCCTTTGATGTTTGTAAATGATTTTACATGCATTATTTCATCCCTCTATTCCTCTACAACTCCCAGATCACAGGTCATGATTTTTATGATGCATGAGGAGACATGGGGGGGGGGGGAGGGTTTCTACTCTTCTCTCCCTAGGGATATGGTCCCATTAATCTGTGAACTCCTTGAAGGTAGGGCCTGCTTTCGCCTTTCTTTGTATCCCCAAGGGATTTAGCATTTGCAGGACATATTTCAGTCATTTTTCAGTCATGTCTGATAGTTTGTGAATTCATTTGGGGTTTTCTTGCCAAAGATACTGTAGTGGTTTGCCATTTCCTCCTCCAGATGAGGAAATTGAGGCAAACAGGGTTAAATGACTGAAGCACTTTACAAATATTATTTCATTTGATCCTTAAGTGATATACAGCAAATAAGACTGGATTTGAACTCAGGTCTTCCTGACTCCACTCTCAGCCAGTTACTTGATACACACACATATACATATATGTAAGTATATACATATTTGTAAATATGAAGAAGATTTCTGATTTCATTAGTATGGGAATCAGAGGTTCCTGGTGAAGCAACTTCCTGTATCAGAGCAGATACACAATTGTGATTTAGTAGCTAAGATCCTGAGAAGTTTAGATGACTTGGCCACATAATAAAATTATGTAACCACATAATGGTTACATAATAAAAATGAAAAGCAGTCAAGGTATGTTAGACGTGATGCTGGTTCTGAAGTCTAGAAGTCTTCTTCTGTCTTGTCCCTCCTCAGTCTCCTTTACTGGACCATCATCTCTGTCCTGGTACATAACTTTGGGTGTATAACAAGCCCATCCTGGTCCCTCTTCTTCTTTCTCTCTATCCTCTCTCCCTTAGTGACCCCATCCCCAGCCCTGGGTCCAGTCGTCTTCATCCAAATGACTCTCAGATGGACATTTCCAGCTCTAGTCTCTTTCCTGAACTCCATTTCCACATCACCAACTGCCTATTGGAGATTTTAGACTGGATGCTCAGTAGGCATCTCAAAGTCCATGTGCCTAAATTAAAACTCATCATCTTCCTCATCAACTCAGTCCTTTCCTTCCTCCCTTCCCTGTTTCTCTCAGGAGCAACACCATTCTTCCAGTCACCTGGGTTCATAACCTTGGAATTATCCTGAATTCTTTGATTTCTCTTGGTTCCCAAAATGATCACTTGCCAAATTTCCTGCTTCTTCAACAGCTTTAGAATCTGACCCTTTCCACCTACAGAGGTCAGTCACTTTCTCTGGATTATTGTAATAGCTTCTAATTGGTCTCTCTCACTCAGGTCTGTTCCCTCTATTTTCCCCCAAGTCGCCTGAATCATTTTCCTAAAGCATTGGTCTGCTCTGTAGCTGCTCAGTATATCACAGAGACCATCCAGCATGATGTGCTGCACCAAAGAAGGCTCTATGCTCTATGAGCAAAACAGAATTGCAGTAGCAAAAGAAACATGATATGAGCAAATTTAGAGCCATCTCTACTCCAAATGTCCATACAGACCTGGGGCAGACAGCCTTCTGAGCTTGGATTGGGCTGATGAGCCACTGTTGCACACTCTATACATTGACCCCCACATCATGATGTCATGTTGGTCCTCTTCTAGTACAGAGGACAACAATAACAATATTACTGTTGCTCCCCATTGCTTGGAAAAACACAAGCTCTTCTATTTGACATTTAGATCTCTTCTTGGCCTGACTCCAGTCTGCCTTCCCATTTTTATTACACATGACTCCCTTTTACACACTAAGGTCCAGGTAAACTTGCTGTGCTTTATAGTGGGCTGTTCCGCTCCATCCTCCTCTTCCTGTTCCCCCTCTAACTCCATGAAGCCCTCTCCTCATCTTCTCCTCATAGAATTCCTAGTTTACTTCAAGGTTCAGTTCAATTGCTACTTTTTATGTGTGTTTTCTTTAGGTGGTACAGTGGACATAGTGTGGGACCTGGAATTAGGAAGACTTATCTTCCAGAGTTCAAATTGGGCCTCAGGCACTTCCTAGTTGTATGACATTGGGCAAGTCACTTAATACTCCTTGCCTCAGTTTCCCCATTTGTCAAATGAGCTAGAAAAGGAAATGATAAAACACTCTAGTATCTTTCCCAAGAAAACCCCAAATAGGGTCACAAAGAATCAGACATGATTGAAATGACTGAACATAAACTACTAATATTCTGCTCCCAGCTCAATTGCCGTGTATTTATTTATTTATTCGTTTCTTTGTTTGTTTATTTATTAATTGGAGGGAGGAAGGCAGGGTAATTGGGGGTTAAGTGACTTGCCCAAGGTCACACAGCTAGTTTTGTGTTAAGTATGCCTTGTATTTATTTTGAAAATATTTATCGGTATAAATTGTCTCCTGGGGCAGCTAGATGGTATAGTGGATAGAGTCCTGGGCCTAGACTCAGGAAAATTCACCTTCCTGAGTTCAAATCTAGCCTCAGACACTTAATAGCTGCATGATTCTGGACCAGTCACTTAACATCTGTCTCAGTTTCCTCAAATGTAACATAGGAATCATAATGGCACCTACTACCCCTAGGAGTCACTGTGAGGATCAAATGAGATACTATTTGTAAAGCACTTTGCATGATGCCTGGTTTATTGTAGGCACTATGAAATGCTGACTTACCTTCTTGGAGTTCATCATCTAAATACTGAGAATACAAAGAAAGGCAAAGATACTGTTCCAGTGTGCCAGGCGCTCAGAGTTTAATGGGGGAAACAATATGGCAACAACTCTGTTCATACAAAATAGAGGATACATAATAGGTAATCTCAGTGAGAAGGAACTAGGGGTAGGGAGTATCAGGAAGGGTCCCTTGCAGAAAATGGTACTTGAGTTGAATCTTAAAGTAAGACAAGGAAGCTTAGGAGGCAGAAGCAAGAAGAAAGATTATCCAGACATGAGAGCAATCAGTGAAAATGCCAGGAGGCAGAAGATGGGAGTGTTTTGTCTAAGGACCAGCAAGAAGACAGGTGTTTCTGGATGGTAGAATGGATGGAAGGAAGTAAAGTCTAAAAAGATTGGGAATGTAGGAAGGAGCTGGATTATGAGCTGGGTTTGGGGCAGTTCCTGGAAGGAGTTTGGCTGCTTGTTGCCTGATAGGGATTAAAAATTTTCTTTGGATAGTTCACAAAGTGGGAAAATTTACTGTGGATAGTCAAAAGCTGGATGGTTAACCAAGCCCCTCCTATTTTCCCCTCATTCCTGTCCCCCCACCTTTACTCCAGTGTCTGACCCCTATCCTGTCTCTTGCATGTAATTCCCACACACTAGAAATTAGACACTAGCTGGGTCCAGTTTCATGGGCAGACTTAAGGCAGGGGATACTTACTCCCCAAGTAGTCTGACCTGAGCCACCTGGGAAAGAATCAGTGTTTGGGATCTTTGAGATATGAGAATACTCTCCACCAGGAACTCATATGCATGTCTCAGGTGTGTGTGTGTGGGGGGGGGCATGGACATTGCATGCTCTCGGAGCTGCTTCCTGGTTGCTGCTGGTTTCATGTAACTCTCTCAGGCAGCCAGGAAATCAACTCTGTGGCATACAGAAAGCCATATGGAATTCCACTTTTAAGTCCTTCAAAACTCCCAGAAAAGACTTTTCTAATAGGATCTTGACTTTAAGTTTCAAATATTCTACTAGAAATGGAAGTCTCTTCTTTTCTTGCACACATTAAAAAAAAACCAAAACAATCTTGCCTGACTTCTGAGTTGATCAGGCAGAACTCTGTGTTAAGTCAAGTCAACAAATATTAATTAAGGGACTGTCATGTGCCAGTGTGCTAAGCACTGGATACACAAAGAAACGAAAAACCCCTCCCTACCCTCAAGGAGCTTCCAATCTAATGAGGAAGATGGCATGAAAACAACTATGTACAAACAAGTCATAGAGAGGATCACTCCAGGGTAGTCTCAGAGGAAAGGCATTAAAATTAAAGAGGACTAGTGAGGGCTTCTTAGAAAAGGTGGAATTTGAAGGGAGCCAGGAAGCAGAGACAAGGAGGGGGTGAATTCCAGGCTTTTGGAACAGTCAGTGAAAAGATAAAATCAGGTAATGTTACTTCATCTTGCAAAATATAGCAGGGAAGTCAGTGTCACTGAATCACTGAGTACCCAGGTGGAAGAAGTCTGGAAAGGTGGGAGGGGGCAGGTTATGAAGGGTTTTAATAGCCAAACAGAGGGTTTTAGATTTAATCCAAATTAGGGGTATTACAGGGTCAGACTTTCACTTTAGAAAGATTACTTTGACTACTGAGTGGAAGATAGACTGGAGTGGGGACATACTTACAGCAGGTAGACCAAGCAGTTTCCCTCTTGGTTCTCTGACTCAAATGATGATTCTGGGCCTCAGTTTCCTTAAATGTAAAACGAAGTGGTTAGGCTCCATGACCTCTCAGCTTCCTTTCACCTTTGGACCAACGATTCCTCAAAGCTATGTAAAGAGAATAGATACTTAGGGAAGAATACAAAATATGGGAGAAGAGGACCTGAGTTTGAATCCTAGTGTAGCACCTAGGCTACCATGGGCAAGTCACTTCAACAGTTGGAGCCTCCATCTGTGGTTGTTCAGTAGTTTCCGCCATGTTCTACTCTTTGTGACCCTATTGGGGTTTTCCTAGAAAATATACTGTAGTGCTTTGCCATTTTCTTCTCCAACTCATTTTACAGATGAGGAAACTAAGGCAAATAGGTTTTAAGAGACTTGCCCAGGATCACACAGCCCAGTATCACACAGACTCTAGTAAATATCTTAGGCTGAATTTGAACTCAGAAAGAGCATTCTTCCTGACTCCAGGCCCAGTACTATATTCATTGTGTCCCTAACTACTTCTGGAGCCTGTTTACCTATTTGTAAATAAGAATTAAATGGCCTCTGAGATCCCTTCCAGTTTTAGATCAGTAGTCCTAGGATCCCTGAGGTCCATTCCAACTCCAGATTTATAATCCCAGAATCCACAAGGACACTTCTCCAGTTTTAACATTTCAGGATGACCAGTTGTGTCCTGTTCTAAGGAATGATTCTAATTGGAGTTGCATCAGGAAAAGATGAATTCTTTATGAAATGAATTCCATCCTGTCATTTCATCTCTGGGGCTTCTCTATAGGGTGAGGTTGGAGAGTAGAGAGTGGGACATTTGGGGGGAGGATGGAGGAGAAGGGGAAAATGTCCATTTTTCTCTATCCCAGCCACCTTGTACTGTTAGGAAAAGACTGCTCTTGTACCAAGTTGGAGCTGGTTAAAGGCTCCTCCCCTGGGGTGGTGGAACAGGAAGAGGTGGGGGGTCAGGAGCTCCGCTGTGTCTGTTCAGAGAGAGTGTGTCTGCGTGTGTGTGCGTGAGTGTGTGTGTAGTTACCGTTACCATTTTATTATGTGTGTGTCTTATATTACAGCCATGCTGAACATCAGCGGCCAGAGAGAGTGGAGAAGGGAGGAAAAGCCTGTTTACACAGACTGCAAACCGCTTGGGGAATAGCACAGTAAAGGAAGTGAGCCCGCTCTCTGTCTGACTGCTCCAACTTCCTGCTCGCTCTCTCTTACACACACACACACACACACACACACACACACACACACAGCAGAAAAAAAGAGAGAAAGGGAGAGAGGGAAAGAGAGAGAGCGACAAGAAAAAAAAGTCGGGGGGGGAGAATCAGGATCTCATTACAAGAGAAACAGACCGTTCACAGACGCCTGTCAGCATGGAAAATCAGGGGATTTTACCCAGTTCCTCTTAAAATATTACCCAGCAGAAGAATTGGTTAAAGCTCATCCGACATCTGGGTAAGTTGAGGGGGCTTCCCTCGCTCCTGCCGTTGCAAAGTAAAAGCTGCTGCAAAGTTTGCGTGCTCTTGGGGGCCGGGGCTAGGGGTATCGGGTGGTGATCTCTAGAGGGGCCCATCCCCTGTGGATGACTGTTTTGTTGCAGAGGCTCTGTGTGTGTGTGTGTGTGTGTGTGTATGGGTATGGGTATATGTGTCCGCAGCTGGACAGACGGACCCGGTGTTGCTTGAGCTCACTGGAGGCCACTCCCCGGGGGTGGGGGGGCAGATACTCGCCCTGAGCCTCTGGCTGTCTGCCCCACTTTGTCTGCTCCTGTGACCAGCGACTACTTTCTGAGCCTCCTTCTTCTGGAGTAGAGGAGTAGGGATGCTCTTACATCTTCGGCGAGCTCCCACTTTCTCCTGTTCAGAGAATGCTTGCAGTGGGGAGTGAGGCACATCAGGAAGGGCAAGGGTAGGGAGGGATGGACAAGGAAGATCGGGGTCTCCTCCCGGGTCTTTCAGAAGGTGTCTGCAGGAAAGGGGACAGAGAGGACAACTATTTGTTGAGCCTTTGAGGGTGTGCTTATGTCAGCCCTGAGTTTAGAAGAGGCTGCAACCGTCCTAGGTGGACGGACCCCTGGGGCGGAGGGGAGGGCAAAGCGTCCACTGGAGAAGTGAAGGGATCTGCAGACGCAAAGAAGATGAAGTCACTTTCAAGGGGGAAGAGAAGGCAAGGTGTAGGTGGGGTGGGGAAGAGAGTATGGAGCAGTCACTCTGTGGAGAGCCCTGGCCTCCCCTCTCTACCCCATGTGGGACATTTAAAGGTCTCTGAAGCTAGCAGGGGTTGGAGCTAGGGTCAAGGGCAGGGAAGATCCCTGATTTAGCCGGACTAGTACTGCTTTCAGAAATCACAAATGTTTCTCAATAAAGTGTGGGGGGTGGGTAGGCGTGACATTGTGGGGAGGGTTGCTCGTGCATTTTCTTTTTCTTTTTCCAATCAAAAAAGGAGTTCTGGGTTTGTTGGCTAGGCTTCCCCAGCGGATCAAAGTGTGTGCAGGGAGAAGGAGGAGGAGGAGGAGGAGTCATTTCTGGGGCCGGGGGTGGGAGCAAGCGCTATGATTTCAGAAACTGCAAAAGGGGCTTTAAAAAAAAAAAAGAGTGTCGGGAGAATTTCTGGCTTGTCTGGAAACAGGAGGACTAATTGCCATGCGCTTCCGCTTTGAAACTGGCACCAGACAACATCTTGAAAATGAGTCACTTCAGCAGCTCACAAAGAAACTCTGTGGTTTTTCTCCTGCTCAGGTTTATGTATTTGCGCTTTTTACAATTTCCTTTGTAGTCTTCCTGGGTGTCTCCAGCTCCCGGCCCCCTAGCCTCACCGTGCCCCCCCGCCCAGCTTTTTAAAGCCCCCTGGCCCACTTTGCCACTTTCCACCCTCCTGGAAAAAAAAGGGGGTGGGGAAGAAAGGAGAGAGTTGTTTTTGGATTTGGCTTTGCAGGAGAAGGTTAGAAATACTGATGCTGCAGGGGGAAAAAGTTCCCTGAATTTTCCGCTGGCTTTTGCAGGAAGAGAGCCCCTTCAGTCACCGCTAAGTAATGTCACACACACACACACACACACACACACACACACACACACACACGCACACACGCACAAACTAATCTCATTAGGAGTTTCCGTTCTTTTAACACAGGGGGGTTTTTGTGAAGCCAACCCGTCCTGCCTTTCTCAGACAGAGCCCTGCAGTTGGAAGGAGACAAGTTCTATCTTTATTTATTTAGGGGCTCAGAAACAAAACAAGACTTTCCAGGCTCAGCAACTTTGCAAGGAGTATAGCCCTTGAAACTTTTGCATAGTCTCATCTCTCCCTTTGCCTTTATTACTATTATTTTTCTTTTCTGGCAAGCCAGCTTGCCTTTCCCCTCCCTAATTTGTTTTGCATGTGCTTTGAGCTTTTTTGGCTTCCAGAAGTTCTTACAGACCCATCTTCTCAAATATTTACTGTAGTTTTCCTTGTGGTGGGGAAGGGAGACTTGGGGAGGGAGAGAGAAGCTGAAACATGTTCCAGACATCTATTAATGACCCTAAATCAATTTCAGATCCCGTTGCCAAGCAAAATAACCCTCTGATATCTCCCCCTCTGTTGTACAAGTTTATCTGGGAAAAAGGTCAGTTATGAGTTTCAATTTATGGGTATTATAAAGTTAGAGATTGTCTTAAAAGGTTCCTGGATCTATCCATAGAGAAATTTGCCTATTTTTTTTAGAGGTGCCAGTAATAAACTTGCAAGTAGAAACTCTGTATGTGTGAAAGACTGGCATTTATATGGTAGTTATGAAAAGGATGAAGGCTTTAGCAGATAAGTTTGTTTTTTTTAAACCATTTGTGATTCCAGAGAAATGTAGTTATTCCACTAAAAAGATAAAGGGGTGTTGAATTGGGCAAAAAAATTGAGAGAGTGAGTGTGGGAGACATGGGAGACACTTGAAAAGTGCCCTGTGACCCTTTTCTATCTCAGAGTATTGTTGGAATTTGCAATCACTGGATACCTTTAGGAAGATCCAGTGCCCCACTTCAGAGGCATGTTGGTGTAGCTGGAAGTGTTGGACTTACAGACTTGTTGAATTGAATTAAACAGATTTGAATTGTGGTTCAGATACTGGCCCTGTCACTTGTGGCAGGAGTGGGCAAGTTTCTTTGAAACTGAGTTTCTTTGTCTGGGATAGGATAGGAATATGGTACTTCCTCTCTTTTTGGTCTTTGGGAAGAAGGTCCTTTGCAAGTTTTAATGCATCACATATCTATCAGTTGTTATGGAGAGGAAAATTAATTAGTTAATTAGAGGAAATTAATTTCCTCTGGGCCAGGAAAACTTAGATTGTAATTGGGACTGGCTGTTCTGTGACTTTAGGGAAGCAAGCCCCTTGATCTCTATTTCCCAGCAAACTAAGACTCTAAGAAATTTCTAACCTGTATTACTAGAAGGAATTCCCATATCCTCAATTCTCAAATTCAGTTTCTATCAAATCAGATTTACTCTCTATCCTGTTATTAGACTATAGCAAAGCAATCTGGCAAGTGTATGCTGATCTCTCCTCTTTGGCCAGGTACAGTGGAGGAAACTGAGGCAGAGGCTATGTGACTTGACTAGGTTCACACAGTTAATAATAATTAAACTGAGACAGTATTTGAACTCAGGTCTTCCTGCCTCCATGCACTACCTGTCTCTTTTTCCTCTTCATCAAATAGGCAGATAAGCATATTTGTTGCCTACAAAGCTGATAGTAAAAGGATTACTCTACCAAAAAGCTTTCAGATTAGTGGTCAGGTCTCCATGAGATTTCATTAATGGTGGAGATTTAGGGCATTCTCATTTTTAGAGACAGCCTATCTTAAAATTTAAAAAGTTGAAGGTCTTGGAATTCAGACTATTGCCTGGAATGCATTGGATCTGTACATAATTTCATATTTCACTACTGGACTGGACATTTTAAGTTGTAATCTGTAATATTTTTACAGATAAATTATGCATTTTTCTTGAAAGATATAATAAATTACATTATTACTATCCCAGTGGCATCCACATTGAACAAATTATAGGTTTCTAGGCTTCTGGGCACTCAAATAATCTGCTTATAGGAGCATAAGCTTTTAGAACTGAAAGGAACCCCCGAGTTCAGATAGGGTGGGGATTCTTACGTGTCTCTGTGTGTTCTAGACTTATTTGGGTGATTACTGAAGCTTACAAATCCTTTTTCAGAATCGTGTTTTCAAATTTGCACAGAACAAAATGCACAGGATTACAAAGGAAACCAATTCTATTGAAGTAGTTGGGAATTTTTTAAAATTAACCCCTCCCCCCCACCCCCATGTTAAGAACTCCAGATGTAGTCCAATTCCTACATAGTAGCCAGCATTTATATAGCATCTTAAGGTTTGCAAAGCTCTTTAGTCTGTTGTCTCAATTTGATCAGTTTACACATGGGGAAACTGAGGTCTAGAGATAGAAAGTAACTTCCCAAGATAACACAGATAGTGTCATACCTGACAGTCAAACCCAGATCTTTGGATGCCAAATCCAGTGTTCTTTCCACTGCACCAAGCTGTTAGAGTGTATTAGGTTCAAGAAAGAATTATTAGGCAGAAGCTGCTGAGTGTCATGGTGGATAAGTGGAAGTTTAGTAGTTGGGAAGACCTGATTTCAAATCCCAACTCATACCCATTAGCCATTTCACTTAAGTCTTCTTTACCTCACTTTTGTCATCTGTAAAATGGAGGGGGTGTTGGGCTCTCTTTCCTGGGGTAAGTATACTCCTCTGATCCACAATAGACTAGTTCTTGGAGACACAAAGAAAAAAAGTGAACAAACCTAGAAATAGTGTCTGTTCTCTCTTTCTCTCTCTCTCTTTTTTAATGCCTGACATTGTCTGGCAGAAGAGAATAAAGATTATTTGTGGACCCACCTGAATGTTGTGGCTTCATACATTGAAAGGGGAAGGCAATAAGCATTTAGCAAGCACCAGCTGAATTCCAGGTGCTATGCACAGTAAATAGAGCACCGGCCCTGGAGTCAGAAGGACCTGAGTTCAAATCCAGCCTCAGACATGTAACACTAGCCATGTGACCTCACACAAATCACTTAACTCCAGTTGCCCAGCCTTCACCCCTCCAAAAAAAAAAAAGAAGCTAATATTATTTCATTTGGTCCTCACAACCACCCTTAGAAGTGAGTGCTATTATTAATCCCTATTTTACAGTTGAAGAAATTGAGGCAAATAGAGGTTATATGACTTGACCAGGATCACACGGCTAGTAAGTATCTAAGGCTGGATTTGAGCTTGGGGCTTCGTGCCTCTATCTGTGGTACCACCTAGCTGCTCTTCTTTTTCACCAGGAATAAATTTTTTTTTTCAATTTGAATTAATTTATTTATTTTCTTGTTTACATCACTCATTTCCACAAGATTTTGAGTTACAAAATTTTCTCCCTTTCTTTCCCTTACCCACAACCCCAAAGCAGTGATCCCACTGTAAAGCCCCTCCCCCAATCTGCTTTCTCCTATGTGCTCCCCCATTGCCCCTCTAATTTTCAGGTAGGGCAGGATGGGTCTCCCTACCCCAGTGCCTGTATGTCTTACAGGAATAAAATCTTAAAGTGGAAAAAATATGCATGGATATAGCCCTAAGAGGATGTTTGGTCATCTGCACTTACAATAGCATTAATGGTAATAGAACTATGATAACTCGACCCAACCTAAATATACTTGTAAGCAAGGTACTTTTCAAGCAGGAGGTGAGAAATAAAATTGTTTCTTAACTTTAATAGCTTACATAAATAAGACATCTCACTGTTGGTAAAGTAACAGAAGTTCTGTAATAAATCAACAAGCAATTACAAAGTATCCTGGGAGCAGAGTACACAGAGACAAAATTAATCCTCACCTGCCCTCATGGGCCTTACACTCTTTTGGGAGCAAACAACATATCCCTATATAATTCAATGCAAAATATAAACAAAATAAATAGAAAGTAGTTTTTTTGGGGGGGAGAGCATGAATAGGTGGGGGGATCAGGAAAGACCACATGTAGGAACTTGAGTTGAATTTTGAAGGAAGCTAGGAGTTCTGAGAGGTGTGGCTAAGGAGGAAATGCATTCTGAGAATCTGTTATTACTTTTCAGTGGTACTCCTATAAAAAATGGGCTAGGGATAAGTCAGCATCGTGTTATGATTCATTTACATTTAACGTTTTAGAGCAGGGGTTCTTGATTTCTTTTTTGTCATGGATGCTCTTCAGCAGAGTGTACTGAAACCTATGGACCCCTTTGTTTTTAAAGGCATAGGATTATGGAGGGAATATATTGTATTTGAATGAAGCTACCAAAATATTAAAACTCATTTCATGGATCCCTGGCTAAAAACTTCAGTTCCTAGAAACCAGCATTTTTGTTACTGTCTCATTCTTGTCTCATACAGAGAGATACAAGAGCCTGCATTTATATAGCGCTTTAAAGTTTACAAAGTTCTTTACAAATATTATCTAATTTGATAAAACACAACAGCCCTGGGAGATAGGTGGTTTTATCATCCCCATTTTTCAGATGAAGAAACTGAGGCAGATAGTAGTGAAGTCACTTGCCCAGGGTCACACAGCTAGTGAAGCATCTAAGTCTGAGGATTTATAGTCAAAGAATGGCAGTTCAAATCTTGGATGCATATATTAACACCTCCAGGATTACATATGAAATCCTCTGGAATTCAAAGGGCTTCAGAACCGGGTCTTCTTATACCTGACTCCCCACTATGTTCTTTGTGACCATCTCTGACTCAGGGCATCTTCACTGGCTGTTGCCCATGCTTGGAATTTTCTTCTACCTCCTCACTGCTTCCTGGCTTTCCTGGTTTTCTTCAAGTCCCAACTAAAATCCCAATTTCTACAAGAAGCCCTTTCCAGTACTCCTTATCTTAGTGCCTTGCCTTTATTGATAATCCCCAATTTATTATAAATCATGTATATATTTGCCAATTTATCATATTTATATACATTCTCCAACATGTATATATAAATTCTCCAATTTGTTATATAATATATATATATATACAATCTCCAATTAATTCTATATGTATAATTTCCCATATAATTATGTAATCTCCAATTTATCATATGGCATGTGTGTATATATATTCTTCATTATATATATATATCAAATCTTCCATATAGATCTGTACCTCCAATTTTTCTCCTATATACGTGTATATACACAAAAACAAGCTATGTGTCTTGTTTGTGTAGTTTCTTGTATGTTGTTTTCCTCATTAGACTGAGTTCCTTGAAGGATTGTTGTTTTTGTTTGCTTTTCCTTATATGTCTAGTACTTAGCACAATGCCTGATGCCTTAGTAGGCACTTAATAAATGTTTATTGACTGACAGCATAGTGCCAAGCACATAATAGATATTTAATAAATGCTTTAATAAATGTTGACCAAATCTTTGTGGTCTGGGACAAATCTCTTAACCTTTCTGGGTCTCAGTGCCTCAATGGTAAAATGAGAGGATTGAACTCATTAGGCCTCTAAGGTGCCTTCTGATTGATTCTGTGATCCTTTGATCTTTGTTGGGGCAGCCAGATGGCGCTGTGGTAGAGTGCCAGGCCTGTCAGAAAGACCTGAGTTCAAATGTGACCTCAGATACTTACTAGCTAGCTGTGTGACCCTGGGCAAGTTACTTCACCCTGTTTGCCTCAGTTTCCTCATCTGTAAAATTAGCTGAGAAGGAAATGGCAAACCACTCCAGTATCTCTGCCAAGAAATGCCCAAATGGGGCTTTGAGGAGTTGGGCATGACTGAAACAACTGAACAACAAAAATTATCTTTGCTGATAGAGTGTAGATAGAAATAGTCTTGGGACAAGTCATTATCTAGCTATTATGTTTTCTATATTTAATAATATGTAGATTATTACATAGGTAGATACACAATTTTTTTTGGTAACTGAATATAAATATTGTGAATTTGCTTCTTATTTTATAAATGAAGTTCCCAGAGGAGAATTGACTTGCCCTGCCTTCACATGCCACTGGCCTTATGACTGGAGCCCAATTCTAGCACTCTTTCCATGCTATCAGGTACCAGATACCCTATATTTATGGATGGTTTAAAAAAAAAACCTCTTCTGACTCAGTTTCTTCTTCAGTGCAGTGAGGAGTTTACACGGGATGACCTCTGAGATCTTTCCAGGTCCTCAAAGGTCCAAGTCCTATAATTTGTGCTTATTACTTCCAGAAGCACCTTCCCATAGAAGGTTTCAAAACAATGGTCTCATTAAAGAAATTAATTAAAAACTCTCTACAGGCATGCTTTTGCTTCCGGGAGTGGAGGAAGGGCTTTGTTTTCACTGAAAATGATTTACTGCTTGCTAATTTGCAGCTACACTCTCTTGCAACCCCTTGGAATGACTCAGTCACCACCATCTAATCTCTCTGAGAGGTGGTGAATCCTTCACTTGCTGTGGTTTTTGAGGGTGGTGTGCCATCCTCTTTGTTCCCAAGTATGAAGGATGATGAAGTTGGCAGTGTGCTCTTTGAGGGGCTAGTCAACCATACACAGAATGAAGAGTCCAAAGTGTCACTTGGCCAGTTGTGTGGCTTTTTTAGGCAGGAGTGATTGTGTCTTGTGCTGACTCTAAAAATCATCCCAACTCTCTGGCTTAGATGTCAGTGGTCCTGAGTTAGGCTCAAGGATCATAAATCTAGACTTGGAAGGAACTTTTGCAGTCAAGTGAATGCTTGAACTCAGGCGCTCTGACTACAAAATTCAGGATATTTCTACTTCACCAGAGCAGCTAACATGGTGCAGGAAAATGAATGGGAATTTCACCCAGTTATTGCCCAATGAGCCCACTGGTTGGCCATGAAGTGTTGACTCATAGTTCTAGAGCTGGAAGGGGACCTTTTAGTCCATTTTGTTTTTCTTATAAATGAGGAAATTGAGGCTTTACTATAGGAAGTTATTTGCCCAGTGTCAGCGAGGCAGGAAGCCCCACCATCAGAATTGAACCCAGGTCCTCTGACACCAGCTAAGCTGTTGCTTTTTCCATCATCCTGGTTGTCACAACCTAACACACTGAAGCAACATTTTTCTGCAGGGACAGTAGGTGTGTTTACAGCTTGGTTGACTAGCCTGACTCCTCTTCCTGGAATGTTGAGGATTCTTGAAGGGCTAAGCTGCTGGGATCATGAAGTGGCTCAGTGCTCTCTCAGTGACTTAAAGATGAGTCACAATTTTTCAGCCTCACATCAAGGTATAGTAACAGGAAGTTCCCTGTGCTCTCAATCCAAAAAAAAAAAATGTTAGATAGATGACATTAGGAACCAAGCCAGATGAAATTGAAAATATACCTTGTCTCTTGCAAACACATTTTCCTTCTAAGGAAAAAAAAGGAAGACCGGAAGGTAGATCTTCTGTATTCAGAACTGGCCTTTGTCCTCACTTTGTTGTGTTACCTACTGGTGAACGAGACATTTAGATTTTGAGAGATTTGTTTTGTTTTGTTTTTTTCCCATCCAGGGCTTATCAGATTGAAGGTTGGTCATCTATGTAGTTTAACGAAAGTAATGAAAACTTAGAAGGTAGCGACACTTGAGTGTTTGGAGTGGTAGGCAACCCTCCCAACCCAGGGAGTTAAGCCAACCTGAGTTTTCTTCTTTTCATCAAAAAGAGCTTTCTGCAAATCCTCAGAAACCAATCTAGTCTGGTCTCAAAATCGGGCTGGTATTTATTTCATCCAATATGGCAAACACCTCTTAAGTGTCTACAGGGGAATTTGACATTCTTGACCAAGATAAGACAACGAACAAACACAAATGGCCTTCAGCTTCGTATGTTTTGTGCTAGATTTTAATATGTTTTGTCATTTTTCGACTATATTCCCCCTTATATCTTTCCCTTTTTCCCCTCCCAGAGAGCCATGCCTTATGACAAAGACTTTTTTTTAAAGAGAAAGACGGGAGAAAAAAAATTCAGCAAAACATTACTACATTGAAAAAAATCTGATATCATATGAGGTGTTTGATGCCCATGACTCACCACCCCTCTTTTCATCTATGAGAAAACAGAAATCCAGGGAAGCTGAGTTGCTCCGGGTCACATAAGATGTAAATGGCAGGGTGAGGATTCAGATCTGTCATGGGGTTGGAGGGTTCTAGCCCTAGGCCTGGAAGGAACCTAAGGAACCCTCTAGTCCAACCCCCTTATTTTATAGACAAGGAAGTTATGGAGTAGGAGGTTAAATGACTTGGCTAAGGTCACACAGTCAGAATCGTTAAGAGTGACATTTGAACACAGATCCTCTGACTTCAGGGCTCCTTACAGTGCACCAGACAGCTTCTGCCTATGATTCTATTATTGATGCAAGTTAATATGTTTTACAGAAAGTAATTTTCCCCCCCTCCCCCTGTTGTTGTTTTTAAAATGAAATAGGATTTGAATCAAGTTTAGGACCTTATGATTTTTGGAGCAGGAAGGGACCTTGGCTGGGTTTGTAACTTTCCTCTTAGACCCATGTGGTCTTTCCCTCTAAGAAAAGGCAGATGTGATTTTCAGTAAATGTATAAGCATAAGTAATTAATCCTTTTAAAGGCAGTGGGGTACAATGGAAATAGTACTGGACTGGGAGCCAGGAAGGCTTGGGTTTGAATCTAGACTCATATATTTGCTGACTGGGCCTCCCTGGATAAAGTGCATCATTCAGCCTCAGTTTATTTATCTGTAAAATAGGAATAATGATATTACCTATAACACAAGGTTTTTGTGAGGTGATATACTTGTAAACTATTGTTTTTTTTCTTTTGGGAATTGGGAAAAAACAGATAAAAGGATTCAAGTAGAGGGCTTTAGAAACTGGGCATTAGACATTGGTTTGAAAATGCATAGATCACATTCCCAATTATTTACAAACGATTTATTGATGGTTCCCCTTTCTGTGCTCAAGGAGGGCAAGTGTGGAAACCAGAGGACCTGGATTCAAATCCTGCTTTACAAACTTACAACTTGTGTGGCCTTGGGCAAGTCAACCTCATTTTCCTCATCTGCAAAATGAGGAGGTTGGGGCAGATGGCCTCTGAGGTCTCTTCTGGCTCTAGATCTGGGATCCTATGGATGTTGTCATGATAGTGATGGTGGTGGTGGTGGTGGTGGTGGTAGTGGTGGTGGTTTATAGGCTTTTTGGCTGTGAAGCACCTTAGAGGTCATGGAACTAGACTCCCTCATTTTACAAGTGAGAACATTTAGTCTCACATAGATTGAACAAGCTACCCAAGGTCACATAGCTAATAAGTACCAGAAATAAGATTTGGGCCCAGATTTTCCCAACTCCCAAATGTAGCATCCAATTGTCATATGTAATGTTGCTTTGTAATTTACTATAAAGTCTGAAAATCTAGCACATTCTCTATTTTTGAAATATTTAATTTTTATTGATATCTTTTATTTTTACATCATCTGCATTTCTGAAGGTCTCTCTCCTCTACTACCCAGCAAGCTACTAATCCAAAAAACACACATACCGAAAACAAGAAAAAAAGCAGTTCATTAAAACCGAGAAACTTATCAGCAAAGTTTGACAGTACATGCAAAGAAAGGGAGTGAGGTGAATTGCCACCTTTTTTCTTCAAGGCAAATCTTGATCAATAGAATTATATAACACTCTCATTGTTTGATATTAAACCAAATGTAATCTAACTAAAAAGAACTGATAAATTAGGAATTACTAAGGATTGTAACTTTCAGAATTGAATGTCCTTGAAATATTATTTAAAGGTGTTTGGAGGGGTTTTGTGAAGAGTTCAAGTGAGTCCCTACCTTTTCTCCACCATCTGGGCTCTACCTTCTCCTCCCCCTCCAAGAATTGCTTGTTCTTCTGAGGGAGATCAGTTTTTTTTCTCAAGGAGGCATTGAGATGGCATATTGATTCAAAGTGTATCAGACACTTACTGGCTGTGTGACCTTGTGCAAATTGCTTAACCTCTGTTTGCCTCAGTTTTCATATCTGTAAAATGGGGATAATAATAGCACCTCCCAGAGTTGTTGTGGAGTAAGTGACCTACCCATAGTTATATGGCTAACATGTGATAGAACTGGGACTTGAGGGAATCTAAGGCTTCTGATGCCCTAAGCCCAGTTTTCTCCCCTTCTTCTACCCAGTCAGTCTTCCCTTTTAACTAATAATAATAATGATAATACAAGAAAGATCAGAAAAGTAGTTAACAAAACTAAATATCATGTCAACCAGATCTGACAGTATATGCACCATTCTGTACCCATAGCCTTCCATCTCTTGAAAGAAGGTATGCAGTGTTTCTCATTTCCTTTTTGGGACCAGACTTCTTTTAGCTCTACCAGATGGAGTCCCATCCAATTCTTTGAAAAGAATTTAGAGTGTTGAAGAAATAAACTTGATTTTTTGTCAGTAATCCTTAGCAGGTGGGGGTGGGAGGGCAATAGCCTTAAAAAAAAAAACCCCACACTTTGATGTTCTGCATAATCAAACTCTTCCTGAGAAAATAGATAAATTGCATTAGATTTTTCAGTACTTAATAACAATAAACTTTTCTGCTATTTCAGAATAAACACTTAATGTTACATCTACCTGAGTTTAAGAGTTCTCTTCTTAATGGGTGAGTTGAGCTTGATGGCCTCTCAGGTGCCTTCCAGCCCAAAGCCTATGAACCATAGGAACATCTTCCCCTCTTTTTTCCTGTAGTTGTTCCTTGTGGAAGAAACATGGTGACCAGTATCATTTAATAACCTTTCTACCTGTGTGGACTTGATCAGATCATTTAATCTCCTTAGCCAACAGATTCTTTATCGATGAAATGAGAGAGTTGGGCTGGATGGCCACCAAGGTCCTTTTCAGTTCAAGATCTGTTTGGCGTATAAAGCCCTTCATAATTTGGTCCTTCCTGCTTTTCCAGTCACTTATACCTTATTATCGCCCCCTCCCCACCCCCACTCCCACCCCCCACCCCCACCCCCGCTTTGATCTTAGTGCCTCTTCTCTGAGATTATCTAATTTGTCCTGTATCTTGTTTGCATGCTGTCTCCTCCATTAGACTGTAAGCTCCTTGAGGGCAGAACCTTCTTTTACCTTTCTTTGTATCCCCAGTACTTAGCACAGGGTCTGGCACATACGTTGTTGTTCAGTCGTGTCTGACTCTTTGGAGTGGTTTGCCGTTTCCTTCTCGAGCTCATTTTACAGATGCAGAGACTGAGGCAAACAGTTAAGCGACTTGCTCAGGGTCACCCAGCTAGTTAGTGTCTGAGGCTGGAAGGAGTTGGGAAGACCTGGGTTTAAATCTGGCCTCCGATACTTATTAAATGTATGGCTTGCCAAATCTGTTTGCCTCAGTTTCCTGAACCATAAAATGGGGGTAGTAACAGCACCCCCAGTGCAGGGTTCTTGTAAGGATGAAATGAGATTATATTTGTAAAGTACTTGGCACATAGTAGATACTTAATAAATGCTTATTTCCTTCTGCTCTTTATTTTGTATTCATTTGAATACTTATTTCTATGAGCTGTTTCCTCCTATAGAATGTAATCTCATTGAGGGCAGGGGCTATTTCAGTTTTGTCTTTCTGGCTCCATTACCTAGCATGGTGTTTGGCACATAATAAGCACGTAAATGTTTAATGCTTGATCCACTGATCCCAACAGAAGATCTCATAGCTCCAGTTGGAAGCCATCCCTAGTGTTCAACAATTCTGTGGTTAGAACTCAGACTCTGACAACATGTGCACTATTATGAATGTACAGGAGAGAGAGGATAGATTGGAAATTAAGCATAGAGGGATGGCATTAGTGTTAAGAGGACTGGGAAAAGCTTCTTGCAGAAGGTGGGATTTCAAGTCAACTTAAAAAAAAGAAAATTAAAAAAACAAGAAGTTGGATTAGATGACATCTAACCTCACCACCTCTAAATCCATGATTCTTTGACTTCATGATATCCCTTAGCCTCAGTTTCTTTACTGGTAAAACAAGTGGGATGTATTAGACAATCTTTAAGCTCCTGGCTCCTTATATAGGTGATCTTGTGACTTTAGAAATTCCCTCAGCCTTGGTTTCTTCACCTGTCAAATGAAGGGTCATGTTAATTTTTCTGAGGTTCCTTCTAGTTCTCAAGCTAGGAGCCTCAGAATCCTTATAGTGTTCTACCAATGACTGTTGCGAGAAGTATCCTTAAAGAATAAATATAAATGGATTTTCATCAGCTAAGCTTTAGTAGCAAAGAAAACCTTGACTGTCCCTACATTATGGGAGGAACTGAGATAGCCTGATGTACAGTTATCCCTCCCTCACTCCAACCAGCCAGATGCAGCCTGGGTAAATAGGGATATCCATCTAGGTGTGAATTGGGCTTTATAGGGAGCACAGTTGAACTCTCCTATTACTCTTCTCCCCTGGGGGTGGGGGGACTTCAAGGTCTTCTGGGATTTTTTTCATCAGTACAAGGGGAAAAGCCAGTTCCTCCCCTTCCCCCAAAGGGCATGGATCTGTAGGCTCACTGCTACATTGCCCTTTCTTTGAGGATTTTGTGTGTGCTTATTTTACTCTATCCAAGCATTCTTTGGGGAAAGCGGTGACAATCCTTAACTTACCCCCTGGCATCTCTTCATACCTCTTAGATGGATTTTTGACCTGTTGGTATGCACAGGTTTCTTTTGCTGTGACTCTCTGCTTAAAATAAGACATAATCCCTCAGATCTATAAGGAAGGTGAGACTCAAGGGTTTACCAGTTTAAAACAAAAAGGGACCTCACAGGTCATCCTGTTCAAGCTTCTCATTTTAGCAGGTAAGGAAACTGAGGCCCGGAGAGGTCATAGATTTTGAGCTGGAAAGAACTTCAGGGGTCATCTATTTCTGCCCATCATTTTACATTTAAGAAAACTGGCCCAGAGAAGTAATAGGATCATAGATTTATAGCTGGGAAGTCCCTAATAGATCATTTAGTTCAGCCTCCTCATTTTGCATAAGAGTTAAGTAGAGGTTAAGTGATTTGCCCAAGATCACACAGCTAGTAAGTAGCAGAGCTGACACTGGAGAAGGAGGTACTGTCTTGTTTCCACCAGTATAGATGGCCCAGGTTGACTCCACTTTAGTATCAGAGAGAACCTGGCCAAATAATTTGTGAAAATTCAATTTGGTAGAGCCAAGATGGTGAAGTAAAGGCAGTAAAGTAAAAGCCCAAACCCTCCAAATACCTTTAAAAAATCACTCTACACAAATTCTAGAGCAGCGAAACTCATAAAAATACAAGATTGAAACAAATTTTCAGCTGAAGAAAACCTGCAAGGTGGACAGGAAAAGTCTGTTGCTCCAGGCTAAGAGAGAAGCAAAGTCCAGGGCAGGCTGGGCCAGCTCAGATGGGAACCCAGCAAACTCAGAGCAGGCTTCAGGTGGCTGAATCACTGGCAGCTGTGGTTGTTTCCAGACTTCTCAGCCCACACACACCAAAGATAACACAGAAGGTCAGTAGGAAAGGTCTTTTGGACCTGGGTTAGAGAGGAACACAGTCCAATGTACCCCAAACCAGCATAGCCCTAACCCCAGCAAGCCAGGAGCAGGCTTTGAGAGTATCTGAATCAGCAGCAGCATTGGCTGCAACTACTTCCAGAGCTCTCAGCCCACAGATGGTAAAGGGGTTGAACAGCTGGTTAGAAGGAAATTACTGAGGTCTCTTTGCTAGCACTGAGGCAGAACTCTGTTGAACACTTTGCCCATACTGGGATCTGGGTCACAGTTTTGGGTGGCAGTCCTTAGGTGAGGAGGAGCACTAGCATAGCAGTCCTTGTGACAGTAGTGGAGAAGGGGACCTTCCTTACAGTTCCAGGGCAAAAAAGAGTGATTATGGTCACTCACAGGCCAGAACACAGGTCAGGAGAGGAGTAAATATCTTTCCTTAGATCATACTACTTTGGAAGAACTGAAAACTTACAAGTCCCTAGAAGCTTGGGACAGTTTGCACTTCACTGAAATGCAGAAGTGGAAGTGGAACCCTACTTTAACAAAGAGTTAAAAAGCCAAGAATTAGGCTGGGAAAATGAATAAACAACAGGAAAAATCCTGTGCCTATAGAAACTTACTTTGGTGACAAGGAAGATGAAAACAAACTCAGAAGACAACAGAGTCAAAATATGTCCAAAGCCTCTAGGAAAAATATGACTTGGTCTCAGGTGATGGAGGAACTAAAAAAGAATTTTGAAAATCAAATGAGAAATAAAGGGAAAACTGGGAAGAGAAATTAGAATCATGCAAGAAAATCATGAAAAATGTGTCAACAGCTTGCTGAAGGAAACCCAAAAAAATACTGAAGAAAATAACACATTAGAAAACAGACCAGGCCAAATGGTAAAAGAAGTCCAAAAAGCTAATGAGGAGAAGAATGCCTTGAAAAGCAAAATTGGCCATATGGAAAAGGAAATCCAAAAGCTCACTGAAGAAAATAATTCCTCAAAAATTAGAATGGAACAAATGGAAGTTAATAACTTTATGAGAAATCAAGAAATCATAAAACAAAACCAAAAGAATGAAAAAAATAGAAGACAATGTGAAGTATCTCACTGGAAAAATAACTGACCTGGAAAATAAATCCAGGGGAGATAATCTTAACATTATTGGATTACCTGAAAGCCATGATCAAAAAAAGAACCTAGACATCATCTTTCAAGAAATTATCGAGGAAAATTACCCTAATATTCTAGAACCAGAGGGTAAAATAGAAATAGAAAGAACCCACTCATCACTTCCTGAATGAGATCTCAAAATGAAAACTACCAGGAATATTATAACCAAATTCCAGAGTTCCCAAGTCAAGGAGAAAATATTGCAAGGAGGCACAAAGAAACAATTCAAGTATCATGGCATAGAGATAACACAAGATTTAGCAGCTTCTACATTAAAGGATTAGAGGGCTTAGAATATGATATTCCAATGGGCAAAGGAGCTAGGATTACAACCAAAAATCAAAAATCACCTATCCAGCAAAACCGAGTATAATCCATGAGGGAGAAAAATGGATGTTCAATGAAATAGAGGAATTTCAAGCATTCTTGAGAAAAGACCAGAGCTAAATAGAAAATTTGACTTTCAAATACAAGACTCAGGAGAAGCATGACAAAGTAAACACGAAAGAGAAATCACAAGGGACTTATTAAAGTTAAAATGTTTATATTAATACTTGGAAAGATGCTATTTGTATCTCATAAGACCTTTCTCATTATTAGGGTAGTTAGAAGAAGTATATATAGACAGATGTGAATTGAATATGAATGGATATCTAAAAAATAAAATTAAGGGATGAGAAAGGAATGTATTGGGGAAAGGAGAAAGGGAAAAGTGGAATGGGGTAAATTATCTCACATAAAAGAGACTAGAAAAAGCTTTTACAGTGGAGGGGAAAAGAGAGAAGGTGAGGGGAAGTGAGTGAACCTTACTCTCTGAATTGGCTGAAAGAGAGAATAACACACACACTCAGTTGGGTATAGAAACCTATCTTACCCTACAGAAAAGTAGGGGGGAAGGAGACAAGAGAAGGGATGGGGTGATAGAATGGAGGGCAGATTGGGGAAGGGGATAGTCAGAAGCAAAATGCTTTTGAGGAGGAAAAGGGTGAAAGGAGAGAGAGAATGGAATAAATGGGGGGAGTAGAAATAGGATGGAGGAAAATATAGTATTTCACAGAATGACTATTATGGAAGTGTTTTGCGTGACTACACATGTATATCCTATATTAAATTGCTTGCCTTCTCAATGAAGGGGGGAGTGAGGAGGGAGGATGCAAGAGAATTTGAAACTCAAAGTTTTAAAAATAAATGTTAAAATTGTTTTTACATGTAAATGGGGGAATACTAAATTTAAAATGTAAAAAAAAGATGATAAAGCTGAATTTACTATATATTTATTTTGTATATGTATACATGTTCTCTGTCCTGATACAATGCAAACTCCTTGAATGCAGGAGCGGTTTCATTTTTGTATTTGTATTTCCAGCACCTAGGGCAATGTCTAGTACCTAATAGGTGCTTATTGATTGATCACTTCTTTAGGATAGACTTAGAGTTAGGAGGACCTGGGTATGGAACCTACCTTAGCACTTACTAGCTGTGTGACCGTGGGCAAGTTTCTTTACTTTAGATACCTTAGATACTTGTTTATGAAATGAGTGTTATTGTGAGGCCCAGATGAGATACAGATGTTCCCACTGAAACCAATGGTATGCTAGTAAAAAAACCAACCAGCTCTCTGTAATAAAATCATGTCCCCAAAATACACTTTTAAAGTTAATTTGCATTATTGTCATTTTCTCTATTACTTTCTTAAGTCCAGACCATCAATAAACTAATCAAGCTGTAATTTATAGCACTTGATGATTTCTGAGGAATACACCCTTACAGTGAAAATTGAGCAGCTGGTTCTCCAAAGCTTGGTAGAGCTGTGTCCAGCATACCCTTGATTGAAGTCTACTTATGCATTCCCATCCCATGGGACTGTTGTCTGTGCTTTCCCATACCTTGGCCACAGAGAGGTCACCCAAGGTGCTGAGCATCGTTCTTGCCTTCTCTTAACATCACATGGTCATAACTCACTCTCACTTTGTTGACAATTTCATCTTCTTTTCCATCATGTTTTTGTTGACATATTTTTGGTCCTGTTCTCATGTGTGTGTGTGTGTGTGTGTGTGTGTGTGTGTGTTCCTAACATATGGCAGCTTACACCTACTGTGTGTCTCCATTGTCTTTGAAGTAATATTTGTTTTCTGAAGATCGTAGAGTTCTATGACCCAGTCACAAAACCCCACCCCCTGCTAAGGTACCCCCTCCCTATATTACTTTGGACTCTTGAATATATTTTGCATACACTCATAGTATGCATGTTTTTTTCCTGTTAGAATGTAAGCTTCTTGAGGGCAAGGATCATTTCACTTTTTTTCTTTGTATCCCCAGTGCTGGGCTACATTCATTCATTCATTCAGTTATGTAGGATGCTTTGTGACCCCATGGATACTTCTGGGGGGTTTTCTTGTCAGAGATCCTGGAGCAATTTGTCATTTCCTTCTCTGGTGTGTCCCCATTTTACAGAAGAAGAACTGAGGCAAATAGGAGTTAAATGACTTGGTAGTAAGAGACCAAGATCAGAGTTGAACTCAGATCTTCCTCCTGACTCTAGGCCTGGTGCTCTGTCTGCTGCACCATCTAGCTGCCCCTGACGCATAGTAGGTACTTTATAAATGCTTGTTGATTGATTTATATAGAAATGTCAGCTATATACCAGGAAGGACCCTTTCATTTAATTGGTTATTCAAGGCCCAATTGTAATAGTAATCAGTTTATCAGATACTCAGCACTTAGTAACTTATGGCTCACTAGCACCTAGTAACTTAGGGCTAAGTATGAAAGGTGTGAACCCTGTCCATTGTTGAAAAGGTATGAATTCCCCTGTTGACTTAGAAGAAGGCTATTGGCTGAGACAGGAGGCCAGTGCTGTATATAAAGTAGAGATCTAGAGACAGAGAGACAGAATTGGAATGTGGCTCCTCAGTGAAGGAAGATTCATGGAGGCTGAAGCCAGGAGAGAGAGAGAGAGA
>CM053597.1:166960800-166983446 GCA_028646575.1 Pseudocheirus occidentalis | reverse complement strand
CAACATCTTAGTTCCTCCACTAGAGGAATGATTTAAAACAACAAAGAAGAAGAAAAAAATCTATACCATTTATTTTAGTATATGTGTTTGGGTTGTTTTTTTTTAGTCAACTTAGACATGTTTTATCACCAGTTTTTTGGAAAATGTTCTCTTCTGAGTTACTGAAGTACCTTTCAAAATATTTAAGGTTTTTTGGCTGATTCTAGGTTGTCATGACTTTAAGAGAGGCAGCAGGAGGTATGGAATGGTAGTGAGGTGCTGGGTCTGGAGTGAGAGTGAGTGTCAGAGTTTGAAACCCTGATTTGTGTTTTACTGTTTCTGATTCAGGGCTAGTCTTTCCCACCCTCTGGGCCTCCAGATGGTCTCCACATCCATAAAATGAAGATCCTGGACTGGACCACTCTGAAGGTCCTTCCCAGCTTCAAATACCAATCCCTTTGGGTTTCTTTGATTTGCTAAAATGCTCTTTTCTTCCTTCCTTCCTTCTTTCCTTCCTTCCTTTCTTTTTTCTTTCTTTCTGTCCTTCTTTCTTTCATTCTTTCCTTCCTTCTTTTTCCTGCCTTTTGTTTTTTCTTTTCTTCCTTCTCTCTTTCATTCTTTCCTTTTTCTTTTTCTCTTTCCCTTTCTTTTCTTCCTTCCCTCCCTACCTCTTTATTTCCTTCTCTTTTTTCCTTCCTTCCTTTCTTCCTCCTTTCCTCTCCCTTCCTTTCTTTTCTTCTCTTCCCTTCTTTTGCTTTCATTCTGTATTTCTCCTTCTTTTCTCTCTTTCTCCTTTCCTTCCTGTTTTAATTGCCTTTTTTTGGAGGGCAATTGGGGTTATGTGACTTGTCCAAAGTCACACTGCTAGTAAATGTGTCAAGTGTCTGAGGCTGGATTTGAACTCAGGTCTTCCTGACTCCAGGGCCAGTGCTCTATTCACTGTGCCACCTAGCCGGCCCTTAATTGCTTTTTTTTTTATTCTTGCATCACCCTCTTTCCCAAATATATTCCTCCCCAGCAAGCTATCCTTAGTAGAAAAAAAACATAGGTAGGTAGGTAGATAGATGATAGATGATAGATAGATAGAAAGCCACTTTAAAACCAACCTATCAGTGGAGTTCTACAGTATATGCAACATTAATCCCTTAGTCTCCTACCTCAGCAAAGAAAGGGGAGAGATGTGTTCTCTCCTCTCTTGGTTCTTATAATTACACAGCATGCAGTTCTGCTTTTTCTTCAAATGTTTATTTTTCATTAGATAACTCTTTTTTCATACACCAATTTGTGATTTTCCCCTGGTGCCTTGCATATATCAGGTACTAAATGAATGCTTTGTGATTGACTGAACTTTGATATGATAGTGGGAAGTTCTGTAGTAGACTTCTCTTCACCAGAACCACTGTCTGATTTCCAAGTTTATGATAGGGAATGTAGAGAATCAGCCACACATTCCCAGTGACAAGATGGCATGACAAATTAAGATGTAAATTTTGTTAAAATGTATGAATTTTAACAAACAGAAAGATAAATACTTCACAGGGACCCACTATGACCTTTCTTTGTATTTTGGAAGATTAGAGAAAAAATATTGTTTCTTTTATTTTTGCAGCACAAAACATTAAAGAAAGAGGCTTGAATGTCATTGTCTTACATGAGCAATTACTTAGTCAACAAGCATTACTTAAGTACCTGCTACGGGCTAGACATTGTTCTAGGTGCTGGGGATACAAATGTAATGAGTGAAAGAATCCCAATTCGGACATTCTAATAAAGGAGACAACACACACACACACACACACACACAGAGGCTATGAATTTGGGCAGATCATTTTCCTGTTCTGTGCCTGTTTCCCCATCTATAAAATGAGGGGGTTGGCTAGATGACCTTTCTAAAGCTCCAGTCAGCTGTAAACATACAAAGATTTACAGCTAGAAGGGACCTCAGAGGGCCCTCTAGTTCACTCCCCCATTTTACAGATAAGAAGACTGAGATTTGCAAAGGCCACCTTGTCCAAGGTCACACAGGTGAGGTGACATCTGAACTCAGCTCCTCTCACTGAAGAGCCAGGCCCTATATCTTTTTCTATGATGAAGCAAATAGATTTAGAGCTGGGATTTCAGAGGCCATCTAGTCCCCATTTTACGGATGAGGAAATGCGGAACCAGGAGTGTTAAGTCAATGACCTAAATGGTACCAATAGAGCTAAGGAAGAAAGGTACCTTAGGAGTTACTCCCTCCAAACTCCTTGTTTATTTTGCAGATGCAGAAACTGAGGTTTAGAGAAGAAAGTGATTTGTTTAAGGTCACAAAGATGGAAATCATCACTGGCAGGATTTGAACCCAGGTTCTTTGCCTTTCAATCCAGCACTGTTTCCACTGTGCCATGTTGCATCTTTGATATTAGCAAACAGCTGGAAGAAAAAAAAGAGGCAGAGTGATCCAATGAAAAAGATATTATGCCCAGATCAGGAGGACCAGGAGGACCTCCTCTAAACCCCAGATCTGCTGCTTATTCCTTGTGTGGCCTTAGGCAGGTCCCTCTGAACTGCAGCGTCCTCATCTGAAATAAGGGGGATGGATGAGATGACCTCCCAGGTCCTTGCCTGCTCCAGATCTGTGATCTTCTCATCTTTCATGAATTTGTAACTGGTTCCATGAAAAGGAAAAGCTGAGACGATTCTGTCCAGACCAGAGGTTGGTGTTCAGGCCCACCCTCCCTCTGTAGTCAGCTGCCTTGTGCCATCTCGTGGTAGGCCCAGCATAGGACAGGTGGAGCAGAGACAGCCAACCTTTGGGCAGGCACTTTGACATTATCTGTCTCTCTGCTCTCAGCAATTTTCTGATCTCTTCTTCCAATGGAGGGAGGGAAGAAGAGGGGGGAGAAGGGAGGCGGAGAGGGAGAAAGTGGAACAGGGAGAAAGTGGAAGACAGGGCCAGAAAAAGAAAACAGAGAGAGGTGGGAGGTGGGGTGTGGGGAGGAGAGGACAGACAGACAGACGGGGGGGATGGAGGAAAAGGCCAGAGAAAGACACAGAGAGTTTGTGGGCTCCAGGTTAAGAATCTCTGATAGTCTCACCTGCTCATTTTACAGGTGAGGAAACTGAGGCCCAGGGAGGTGAAGTCTGGAGTTAGGTTCGACTGCTTTTGTCCCTCCTACACATTTGCCATAGGAGTGGGTCATACAATTACAGATGTTGAGCTGGAAGAGACCCCAGGGACTATCTAATCCACCTCCCTCATTTTATAGGTGAGGAAACTGAGTTTCAGAGAGGGGAACTGACTTCTCCAAGTAGTGTTATTGACAGAATTTGAACCCATGCCCTCTAGTGTCCAAATCCGTGTGTGAGCCTTTGTCGTGGCCAGGAGGGCTTAGCACCCACTTGATCATAAAGGAGAGAATTCAGAACATTCCTTGGAAACATTAATGACACCTGAGTGTGCTCTGGTCACATGCAGAGAATTGAGAATTGCTTTGAAGTGGGCAGTGAGCCCTCAGTAGCTGTTGATTGATCATAGGTCATAGATTGGAGCTAGAAGGAACCTCACGGGTAAATTAATTGAACCATATTATTCTTGTTTTCAGATTTTGTTGTTCCCTCTTGTTTTTACACCAGTCATTTCTTTGGGGCTCTCCTGCTGAACCTTGTTGTTATTTATTTAGTCCTGTATACTCTTCCTGATGCCATTTGGGCTTCTCTTGGCAAAAATGCTAGAATGATCTGCCCTTTTCTTCTCTGGCTCATTTCACAGGTGAGGGAACTGAAGCAAACACGGTTAAATGACTTGCCCAGGGTCACATTGCTAGGAAGTATCTGAGGCTGGATTTGAAATCAGGTCCTCCTGTCTCCAAAACCAGCACTCCATCCACTGCCCTCCCAAGCTGCCCCTCTTCTTTATATACCCCTCCAGAAATGTGTGTATTCTGTATCCTGCTAGTTTTAAAGTTAGGATGTTGTTATAGGTACCCACTGGACTCTCGTTTCAAATATATTTCCTTTTCTATCTATCCCTGTCTCTCCAGCTACTATCACTGACCCACATCTACATTTGAGGTGCATGACAAATAAGGGAGTGATAGTCTAGACTCTAGAGGGAACCTTGGCAGAAAGGGAAGCTGGCTGGGTAACTGATGACCCCAGAGTAAAGGCACTAGGTTAAACATTATGAATTATTTACACCCAGCTTATGGCAACAAAGTCTAGGTCAGCAAACCCAGACAATAGGGACGCAGGAGAAAAAATTTACGGTAGCCAAAGACCTGTTAGGCCAAATACATTTGGCTGCCCTAAATGTCTCCAATTACCTGGTAGACCTCAGAAAACTGCAGCGACAACTGCCTGGGATTTGCAATGGAAAATAAGTGATGAGGGACCCTCAGAGAGAAGAAGACTTTGATTTCTTCCCTTTACGCAAACCAGTACGGGCATGAGGGGTTGGAAACTTTTGCTGTCTTTCCTGCTATCCCAGTCCCTTGCCAACTGCCTGCTGAGACTTCATCTGTCATGGCATTAAAATATATATATATATATATATATATATATATATATATATATATATATATATATATGTGTGTGTGTGTGTGTGTGTGTGTGTGTGTGTATTTTACTAAAAACTACTTTTAAACTAAGTGAGGTAGCACGATATAGTGGAAAGTACAGTTTCTCCAGGGTCATAGGACCTGGGTTCAAATGCTGCTTTTATTCCCTGTGTGACCCGGGCAAGCTGCTTAAACATTCTGGACCTCAACTGAGAGTCCTTCTCTATAAAGTGAATTTTACATTTTTATAGATAATTTTTACATTAAAAAATAAAATTTTACATTTTAAGTTTTTACTTTTATAGTTCTAAATCTTTGCTTCATGAGAAGGCAGGGGCAAAAAAGATCAGAGGAAGATGGCACCTTAGAGGCTATTGATTCTAAGTCTCTTGTTTTTACAGATGAAGAAAGTGGGTTCCAGAGAAGTCACATGGGTGGGAGTTGGAGGGGGGAGGACTGGCACACAGGCCCTTAAAATCTAGACCCATCACTCTCCATGATACCACGTTGCTATTGCCATCTTAGTCAGGTTACCCCATTCAGTACTTCTGTTTTGTGTCAGATAAAAGGAGTGCAAAAAAGTCTTTAACGTTACTGTAGCTCATTTTGTAAACTGTGATAAAGTGACAATAACTGGCATTTCCACAGAGATTTCATTAAGACTTTCAAAAAGCTTTGGGCCTGGGCAGCTAGGTGGCTCAGTGACATTGAACATTACCTCAGAGTCATGAGAACCCGAGTTCAAATCTATCTCAACACTCTCTAATTGTGTGACTCTGGGCAAGTCACTTAACCCTGATTTCCTAAAAAAAAACCCAACAAACAACCTAACAACCTTTTTTTTTTTTTTTTTGCTTTTTGAAGGGGCAAGGCAATTGGGGTTAAGTGACTTGGCCAAGGTCACACAACTACTAAGTGTTAAGTGTCTGAGGCTGGATTTGAACTCAGGCCCTCCTGATTCCAGGAGCAGATCAGTGCTCTATTGACCCAGCAACCTTTGCCTTCATCTTATTTGATTTTCACTGAAGTCTCAAAAGGGAGGCACTAGAATTAACATTACCCTTAATTTACAGATGAAGAAAGATTCAGAGAAATGAAATGATTTATTTGGGTCGCATGGGGATCTCCTGTCTCCCTGGCCAGATGTCTCACTATCTCTGTGAATTAGTAATTACGTGGTCAGACTCATAGGGTATATGTGTCAGCAGGATCTCAGGCACTGAAGATGTATGTGGTTGGAGGATCATGGTAGGGCCCCTAAGGATGGATTCTGAGTAAAGGAGTAGATTGTGTAAACTCAAGGAAAGGAAAAACTGAATCCACAAACTTGTAGGCCTTCATTTGCCTTAGAGGGAAGAAGCCACAGACAGTGAGTCAGCCCAGGTGGAGAGCAAAGAGGATATGTGTTACTGTGAGTCATCAGATTCAGATTTTAATCCCAGGACAGTGGTTCTTAGGTGCGGATGGAAGCTGGAGGAATGGGAGGCAGCTTTATTAAGTCCTAGCCCACACGGCACTGCTCTCTGCTCTGTCCCCTCTGGTCCTTCTCAGTCCAGCCTGGGCACACTAAGGATGTAGCATTGAGTTATAACTATAAAATTCCATTCAACCAACACTTCTGAAATGCCTATTATGTGCGAGGCATTGAGTGGCAGGATGGGGCAGTGGATAGAGAGGGTGAGAGACAGGCCAGGCCCAGGTCTCACCATAAGGTAGATGGTAACTCTCTAGGGCAGAGGTTCTTGACTTTTTCTGTGTCTTGGACAACTTTCTCAAAATTACGTTTTTTAAGTGCATAAGATAAAACCCTTAGGGTAACCAAGGAGAATGGGCTGCAGATGCCTCCTGGCTGCCCTTGACCTTTGCCTGCCTGCTTTCTCTCCAGGTATGGAGAGTGCAATCACACTGTGGCAGTTCCTGTTGCAGTTGCTGCTGGACCAGAAGCATGAGCATTTAATCTGCTGGACATCTAACGATGGTGAATTCAAGCTTCTCAAGGCAGAAGAGGTTGCCAAGCTGTGGGGGCTACGCAAGAACAAGACGAACATGAACTACGACAAGCTGAGCCGCGCCCTGCGGTATTACTATGACAAGGTAAGCCCTTGGCTCGGACACAGACTGGCCTGGGCAGAGGGGAGACACAACTGCTTTCTTGTGGAGCTGAGCAAGGCAAAAATACTCTAAGCTCCGTTGGGGCTGAAAAACACCCCTGAGTTTGTTCTTTAAGAAGTAGCCTGTCTGGGAGGGGTCTTACAGTGTGATCAATGTTCTGGGCTGGGGGGTAGGGACAAAAAGGGGAGAAAATTTGTAACTCAAAACCTTGTGGAAATGAATGATGTAACCAAGAAAATAAATTAAAATTAAAAAAAAAAAAAAAAAAGAAGTAGCCTGTCAAAGAATATTAAGGGGAGGTAGCAAGACCAGAGTTCTAGTCCTGCCTCTGACGAAGTGCGCCAGGCAGTTCTTCAATACATTCATTAGCAAAGAATTGCCTGTTTCTTTGTCTGTAATGATAGAGGGAGTTTCCAATCAATTCACCAACGATAAAGCATTTAACCAGCACCTACTATGTTCCAGCACTCTATTATTTTATGGAAAAGTCCCTGCCCTCTAGAGGCTTATGTTCTGTAGGAGGAAACAACATGTGTAGGTATAATTATTACAAAATCAGCCAGTCTGTAAGTATTTATTACGAGCCTACTGTGTGCTAAGCACTGGAGAGATATACATGAATTAGATGAAACACACACTCAGAATCACCCTGCGTGGGGTAAGGCAGGCATTGACAGGACCCACCTGGAGGGGCCTCTCAGAAGTAAGACTTGGACTGATTCTGGGAGGGAACTGCAGATTTTGAGAGCCAGAAATAAGGATGGAATGCGTTCTGCATATGGGGCACAGCCTGGCTGAAGACAGGGAGAGAGAGTGGCGCGTCTGAGAAGGCCAATGAGCCGAGGGAATGAACATGTAATGAGCCTGGAACCAGATTACCCAGGGCTGTGAATGCCAAGCAGAAGGGTTTGCATTTGATCCTAGAGGCAGGAGGGAGCCGTCAGAGTTTCTTGAGCAGGGGTCTGAAATAAAACTATACTTTAGAAAATAATAATGATGATAACACATTTATATAGCACATTAAGGTTTGCAAAGTTATTTCCAAATGTTATCACATTTTATCCTCCCTAAAACAACAGGAGGTATGTGTTATCGTCATCTCCATTTTACATACGGGTAAACTGAGGCAGACATGCTAAGTGACTTGCCCTGAATCATAGAGCTAGTAAGTGTGGAAGGTGAAATCTGAACCTGGGTTTTCCAGACTCCATGCCCATCGCTCTATGCACAGTGCCACCTAGCGGTCTTATACTATGAAAACAACTTTGGCAGCCTGGAAGGCATGTTTCCAGAAGGGAGAGACTGTAAGCTTGGATGAGATAATGTATGCAGAGTTCAGCAAAGCTGGAAACAACAGATAAATAAATGTCAGTTAACTATTTGTTATTCAGCCATTTGAGGTGTGTCTGACTTATCCTGACCCCATTTGGGGTTTTCTTTGCAGAGACAGTGGAGTGGTTTGCCATTTCCTTCTCTAGCTCATTATACAGATGAGGAAACTGAGGCAAACAGGGTGAAGTGACTTGCCCAGGGTCACACAGCTAGGAACTATCTGAGGCTGCATTTGAATTCAGGTCCTCCTGTTTGTGGTATAAAAAATACCCATTATTCTTAATTTAATTAGAAAAGTAAACACAGAGATGCCTTAGATAAGAAGAGGAATTTATTCCCTTTCTCCCGAGAAGAAAGGGGTGCCCCATGAGAGGATGTCTTACCCATGTTGATGCATGAGGCCGGGCCGAAAGAGAGAGAGAGCCTAGCCCTGTTCCAAGGTTTAAAAACCTAATTAAGACGTGCCCTCTGCTGGCCAACTGCCTTCTTTCATTGGTGAAAAATTTACCTCCCAACCTCCTCCCCAATGATACTACAAGGGGGTTGGCCTTCACCAGGCGGGAAGAAATGAACAAAGGAAGATGAAAGTAATTGACAGGAGAAGGGGGAGGGTAGACACTCAGGAGGAGGGGGTACATTCCAGACTGAGAAGCTTTTCACTAATTTCGTGTCCCACACACTCCTGACTTCAAGCCTGGCGCTCTATGCACCAAGCCACCTAGCTGCCTCCAGTTAACTATTACTAGTGCAGATCTCTGATGGAGACTGATCAAATGACATATTTGTAAAGCATTTAACCCAGTGCATTGCACACAGTAGGAGCTATATAAATGGGTATTCATTCCCCTCCCAATCCCATTTTTGAAATCTGCTCAAAGACTGATATCAGTAATCGTCATAAGCTGGACTAATTTTTAAAGGAGATTAAAGGAATTTCTTTTAAACATTAGCTCCATGTTTATATTTCATGAATTTGGCCAATCCATCACATCTTCCAAAGACAGTTCATGAGGAAGAGACTGGAAAGTCATTCACTCACTTAATATTAGTTCCTCAATAAAATGATTTTAGAGCTCCATAGGTGTATATTGAAATCCCTTGGTTCTTTAGCAGTGACTGCAGAAGAGAGAGGATTTGTTTTTTTTTTCCTCCCCAAAGTCTTTCCTTTTTGCCTCCATCCATCCTCTGATGCTGCCCACCCTCGTGCAGAGCATCATCTCTTCATGTCTTGACCATGGCAGTAGCTGCTGGGGCCTCAGGTCAGTCCCTCCTCCACTTTGTCCTCTGTTCAGTCACCAGAGCCATCTTCCCGAAGCACAGATCTGCCCACATCCCCCTCTGTTGGATAAATTCTGTGGTTTCCTCTTATTTCAGGATCCAATCATGATCCAATCCAAGTCTCTGCTTGGCTTTGAAGGGCCTTTATAACCCTATTATTTCCCTCCCAATACCAAGGGATGGTACATATACATGGCCCCTTTCCGGCTTTCTGGTCTTCTTACACCTGGCCTGCTGCCTCCCACTCAGATACAGGAATAATGCTGGCTTCCTGCGTTTTTCACAGAGAGCTCCATCTAATGGCTCCATGCTCAGAGTAACCCCCTCCCTATCTCCTCCTCCTGGCCTCCCTGACTTCCTTCAAGTTCTAGTGAAAATCCTACCTTCTACCAGAAGCTTTACCTTAACCCTGTTAATGCTAGTGCCTTCCTCTGTGGATCACCTGCCGTTTATCCTGTTTGTATCTTGCTTGCCCATTTCACTATTAGACTGGGAGCTCCTTGGGGGCAGGCACTGTCCTTCACCTTCCATTGTATTTTCAACACTTAGCAGAGGGTCTGGCATATAATAAGCACTTAATAAATGCTTATTGGCCAACAGATTATAAAGATACTTCTCCCTGATTACAGCTCCTGTAAATTTTGTGAAATTTTGGTTGCTTGGATATTGTTTTGCAATATTCCCTGGACTTTGCAGGACTGTAAGGATTGAGACTAGACCTGTGCCGCTGGGCCTCTGTCTAAACCAGGCACAAATGTTTGGAAGTTGTAAAAGAGGCAGATTTCAGCTCAGTGTTAACTTATTGTGGAATGGGCCACCTTGGGAGGTCATAGGTCCTTCTCTACTGGAGAGCTTCAAGCAAAGGCTGGATTGTTAGGCATGTTGCAGAGAAGAGTTAGCATTCAGGAATCGGTTGTATCAGCTGGGCCCTGAGTTGTCTTCTGACTTTGAGATTCTATGATCCTGTCATTGGAACTGTCACTGTGAAATGGGGGTATTGCCAGCCACTTTGGTACTTTACAAAGAGATTGCTTTCTGATTATAGAAAATAATAACCTGGTTTCCAACTGAGGCATCAAATGGTGTTTCTGTTTGGGCTGAGGTCATGAAGGTGCCTTCCTGGTATGCCTGTTTCCCCTGTACTTTCTGGAAGTTTTGGCTTCTCTCTGGTTATGAGGAGAGGACTATTGGGACCTTACATGTGATTCTCAGAGTGTTTGGCTGTCAAGGAGGGTAAATACAAAAGGAATCTGGAAAGGCCTTTATGAAATAATGCAAATGGAATCAGCCTGTCCACAAGCATTTGTAAGATGTCTCTTTTGTGCCAGCACTGGGGGATACTAAAACAAAAATGAAGCCGTCTCTACTGGTAAGAAGCTTATGTTGTAATAGGGAGAGACAACACATACCTATCTAAGAATAGGAAGAATAAGTACAAATAGATGCTGGGTAGTGAGAGAGGGAGGGGATTAGTGGTTGGGAATCAGGAAAGGCTCAGTATAAAAAGGTGATACTTGAGTGGCTTCTTCAATGAAGAGACGAGTTTTTTGAGGTGGAGGTGAAGACAGAATGTATTCCAGGCTTGCAGGAAAGCCATGAATAGGCTTAGAGATGAAAGATTGAGTACTGTGTGTGTGAGGAACAGAGAGAGTACAAATTTCATCCCTTCCCATATCTCCCTCCCTCCTTCCTTCCTTCCTTCTTTCTTTTTCTCCCTCCTTCCATTCGTCCCTCCCTCCTTCCCTTCCTCTCTCCTTCCTTCTTTCTATTCTTCCCTCTTTCCTTTCCTTCCTTCCTTCCTTTTTACCATCCTTCCTTCTTCTCTCCTTACTTCTCTCTTTCCTTCTCTTCTTCCCTTCTTCCTTTCCTTCCCTCCCTCCCTTCCACTTTTTTTACTTCAAAGTCATTTCCAGATATATCCCTCACCCCTGACAACTAAGTAGTTAAGAAAAATCATAGTGATTTTATCTAAATGTCTTCCACATGTCTAATGAAAGTCAGGAAATATGTTTCCTCACATCTGGGGCTGCGATTTTTCCTTTTCTGCAGTGACATGTTAAACACAAGCTATGGTTGAGAGGTTTTGCTGCTTCTGTCCCCACCAAGAGTCAGAGGTGGGACAAAAGCCCTCTCTTGCTATATTCCCAACAGAAACATGACTTGTTTCCACCAAGCAAGGACCTCATGAAACAATTTCTTAGTTAATTAGTGATATATGTGGGAAAAGAGTCAAGATAAAGTCACTGCCTGAGCGTTTTCCTAGAAAGTAGAAAGCTTTCCTTCCTCACTTAACTGGATAATTCATTTCAAATTAAGTGGGTAGTCATGACAGGAGAGCATTAGTATTAATAATACATCCCTTTGATGGAGTGTTTGTGTCATGAAACCTGGCCTGGTTGTAATTATTTAACTCAGAAAAATAAATTTTTAACCAACAACACAATTTATTGTGATAGCAGGGAAGGGAGGAAGACAGAGGCATCATCGGTGATATGGGAATAACACTATTCACCACAAAATTCCATGGTAGAGGACTGGCCTGGGCCTCATCCAAGGGGTTGAAGTAACTAAGTACTCATTGGTCTTTCCTGGGCAGGTCTGATCTACACCCAGTGTACTTGGGAATTTCTGTTCCCATTGCAGAAATTACAAAGTTTTGGACAATAACAGGGGGCCTCTGCCCAGTGACCCAGGTTTTTTTTGTCAATATCTATTAGTAGCTGATCCTGGAAAATGCCCAAGGGCTTGACATGTTGATTGTCCTGATCAATCTTATGGAGGTCTGATCAGGTCCTTTTACAAGAGAAACAAGAGTTCTTGGAGACCTTCAAGTCTGTTCTTAACCTGGAGTGTGTAAACTTAGATTAAAACACACACACACACACACAAACACAGACATAAAACTTGTGCAATATAATTGCAATAAAATTTAGAATAAAATACTTTATAATTCCTTGCGTTATATTTTATGCATTTAAAAACATTCTGATCCACAAACCTCGACAAACTGCCAAGGGGTTCAGGACCCATTAGAATTGCTTTAGGCCAGAAGAGACCCTACATATCATCAAGCCCAAGCTGATCACTTTACAGGAGAGGAGACTGAGGCCCAGAGAGGTGAAGGGGTCAAATCTCACCAGAATTTCCCCTTCTCATCAACTTTCCTGCCAGTTTCCCTTTGCCTTCCTGGCTAGATGTTGAAACCCCTTCCCATTCCCACCCTCACAGAAAGGAGCCTGGAATGCCATCTCACTATGTTCCTTGGGCCTCAGTTGACCTCCCAGCAGCCTTGGGCCTGTGCCTCTCCAATTGAAGAGAGGACATGTTTGACACTGCTGCTTTGATGAGTTGATTTCCTGCATCTCACCACAATGCTTTCAGGGAGGTAGAGGACCACGGGGCCTTGCCATGAGCCTTGATGTTGCACTTTCCAGACCACAGCCACAGCTGAACCCTCCTTCGTATGTGTCGTTTCTCCCATGTAGACTATGAGTTCCTTGAACTGTTCGTTTATTCTGTGTCTAATTCTTTCCAGCTCTGACGTTTCACATTGTAGGGGGGAGGGAAGTAGCATTTTATTAAATGCCTCCTGTGTGCCAGGCACCGTGCTAATGGGCATTTTACAAATATTATCCCATTTGTTTTAAAGGCCCTTTCATCTCTGATGTACTGGATTCCCTGCACCATTCACATTTGACATTCTATGCTCTAAGGTCTTTTTCAGGTTCTAAGATTCTGTGTTCTGTGTTCTATATTCTGTGTAATATAGATATATCTATATTACAGGTTCCTTGCCAGCTAGGTGGCACAGTGGATTAGAACGCCTTGGCTGGAGTTAGAAAGAAAGAACCAAGTTCAAATCCAGTCTCAGACATTTACTAGCTCTGTGACCTTGGGCAAGTCACTTAACCCCTTTTGCCTCAGTTTCCTAATCTGTTAAATGAGCTGGAGAAGGAAATGGCAAAACATTCCATTGTCTTTGCCAAGAAAACCTCAAATGGGGTCATGAAGAGTCTGACATGACAAGAGTCTGAAACTACAGAACAACAGCAGCAGCAGCAATTCCAAGATCCTTCCCAGCCTTGCCTTTCCATGTCCCAAGGTGCCTCTTGGCCCTGATATTCTGTATTCTGAGGTCTTTCTGAATTCTGGCATCCTATAGTGGAAGATCTCCTTTACCCCTAACAGTCTGTGATTTTTATTTTCTGGCATCCCACATTCCTCCAACTAGGCTTGTTGCTTAGGAACCAGAATGGGGCCTGGAGACTTAGCATCAGCCATAAAACCTGTGTTTATGAGGATATCTCCATATTATATGTTCAGCTGCCAAAGCCTGAATCAGCTTGCCAAATGAACACTTACATCATACCACTGCCTGGAGTGCAAAAGATGCATGTTTTGCCAGGATGAATTTTCTTGCTTCTGGGCTTTTATTGGCAGGAAAAAATGGAGAGGTTCATTTGCTGAAGTTTGCTGTTGGCCATGAAGGCAAATTGACAGATCTCTTAACTGTCTCATTTTGCTATCAGCTGTCCCATCCCCACCCCCATCCCCATCCCCATCCCCTCCAATCCATCCCATCCCCTCCAATCTCAACTCATTCCCCTCAACCCCACTCCATCCCTCCAATCCCATCCCATCCCGCCCCATCCCCTCCAATCTTACCACATCTCCTCCAGTCCAACCCCATTCCCTCCCATCTCTTTTCCTCCTGACATCCCAGTTGGTTATATTCACTCAGACAATGCCTCTTCTCCCACCTTATGCTCAAGATGTATTTTCTATACACTTTCTATGACTCCTGCCCACAGTTTAGGAAGACACTTAACATATAACTGACTCAAATGTGAATGGTTTGCAGAATATTCAACTTAAGTAAGGAATGGAGAGGCAGGCAGAAATACAAAGTCTTCGTGCTTCATTTATGCATTGAAAGGACCACGGAAAAGACAGTTGGCATTACAAGTCTTTGACTCAGCTGAAGTAGAAGGTTTAGAGCTCCTTGATGGCAAAACTGCTTCGTATTCTCATGGCAGGTTAAAAAAAAATAGACTTGTGCTTTCACTGGGAAGGAAACTCTCTAGCACTGCATTTTGGTACTTTATTTGCAACTTCCAGTCTTAGGGAATTGCCCAGAGGACTGATAAGTGACTTGGCAAGGGTAACACAATCAGTATGTTTCAGAAGCAGGAGCTGAACCTAAATCTTCTGGTTCCTAGGCTGTTACTGGATCCACTCCCCTATGTTGTCCATCACACAACAGACCAGCGGTTCTCCACCTGTGGGTTATGTTCAATTTGTAACAATGAAAATACATCCTGCGTATCAGATATTTACATTACGATTCATAACAGTAACGAAATTACAGTTATAAAGTAGCAACAAAAATCATTTTATGGTTGGGGGTCATCACAACATGAGGAATTGTGTTAAAGGGTTGCAGCATTAGGAAGGTTGAGAACCACTGTGATAGACACATAATAATTTTTTATGTTTCATCTCTATCTGTTTTGCATTGGGTAGTAGTCTCTGCTGAGGCAGGCAGTGCTGTGTAGACCATACAGGAGTTGAAATCAGAAGATCTGGGTTCTAATCCTGAACCCTACACCCATTAGTAATGTGGCAGTCAACCTGTCACCCTGACCTTCAGTTTCCTCATCTGTACAGTGGGGATGATAATATTTGTACTACTTGCCTCCCAGGGTTACTGCAAGGAGACCTCCTTGCAAACCAGGATTTGCTTATTTTAAAAGTAGGATTCCTTCCAGATAGCATTACCTCCCAGGAGGGAACCTCTCCCTGGGCGGGGCAGGAAACAACTCCTCCCCATGGGGCCCAGAGGGGTTGATGGGATTTTAGTTCTGTTGGATTGGTTTTATTCAATTGCTATTTTTCTTTCATTTAAAAATTTTTGTTATGAGGTGGGGAGGAAAGGGATATATTTAGAACTCAGAAAGTTCTACAGGAGATCTAATGGAACCACAAAAACATTGAAAATGAAAGTTACAAAGGTCAATGGCCCATAGGTGTTCTGTATCTGCTGAGGGTTAGAATTCATTTTCTCACCTGTAAAATAACTTTTGCACCAGGTGATTGGGATGGGCCTTCCTGCTTCTGAATCAGTGGTTCTCAACCATGCTAATGCCTGACCCTTTAATACAGTTCCTCATGTTGTGGTGACCCCCAACCATAAAATTATTTTTGTTGCTACTTCATAACTGTAATTTTGCTACTGTTATGAGCTGCAATGTAAATATCTGGTGTGCAGGATGTATTTTCATTGTTACAGATAGAACATAACCCACAGGTGGAGAACCGCTGCTCTAAATCCTTTGATTCAACAACGGAGTTTGTTTTGGTTTTTTAAAATTTTCGTTCCCAGTTGGGTTTGATGGAAAGAGCAATAATTGTGGCATCCTGGCTCTCTGCCACATATTAGTTTTGAGACCTTGCAGGGGAGTATGAAGGGGGTGGGTAGACTTGGAGACAAGAAAGCCAGGGATAAAATCCCACTTCTCGATTAAAAAAATGACCCTCTACAGGTCTTAGTTTCCTTACTTGTAAAATGAGAGGATTAGACTGACGGCCTTCCAGCTCTCAATCTGTGATGTGTGATCCTCCAAACCATTTTCTCCTTCATCCCTCTTCCCAGTCTTGTTGTGTGTCACTCCCCTTCACACTAAGATCCAGTCACATCGGCCTTCTTGGGATTCTTCCCACATCGCACTCCATCTCCCATCTCTATGCTTTTGCACAGGCTGTTCCCTGTGCCTGGAATGCACTCCCTTCTTACCTATGCTCTTTAGAATCCCTGTGTTCCTTTAAAACTCAGCTTAAGCATCTTCTACATGAAACTTTTACTGATTCCTGCTCGTTACTGATTAGTCATTGCTCTTTTTTTTTTTTTGAGGCAGTCTGGGTTAAGTGACTTGCCTAGTGTCACATAGCTAGTGCCTGAGGTCAAATTTGAACTCAGGTCCTGCTGACTCCAGAGCCTGTACTCTATCCATTGTGCAACCTAATAGCCCCTAATCTTTGTGCTCTTTATGGATCTCCCTGACTATTCCTCCTCCCCAACTGCTAGGGTTCCCTTCTTCCAAATTTTCTTGTATTTATTTTATATATGCTTGTATTGTTGTTGTTTGGCCATTTTTCAGTCACATCTGACTCTTTGTGACCCCGTGTGGAGTTTTCGTGACAGATCATGGAGTGGTTTGCCATTTCCTTCTCTAATAGATTAAGATAGAGGTTAAATGACTTGCCCAGGGTCACCCAGCTAGTGAGTATCTGAGGCTGGATTTGAACTCAAGTCTTCCTTATGTATTTGTTTATATACATATATGTCATCTATCTCCTCTAGTAGAATGTAAACTCCTGAATATATTGGGAGAAGGAGAAAGGGAGAGAGATAGAATGGGGTAAATTATCTTACATAAAAGAGGTAAGAAAAAGATTTCACAATGGAGGGAAAAAAGGGAGAGGTGAGAGGGAATGAGTGAGCCTTACTCTCATTGGATTTGGCTTAAGAAAGGAATAACATACACACTCCATTGGGTATCTTACACTACAGGAAAGTAAGGGAGAAGGGGATAAGGTGGGGGGAATGATAGAAGGGAAGGCAGATTGGGGGAGGGAGTAGTCAGAAACAAACACTTTTGACAAGGGACAGGTCAAAGGAAAAAATAGAATAAGTGGGGGGGGTGGGATAGGATGGAGGGGAAATACAGCTAGTCTTTCACAACATAACTATTATGGAAGTATTTTGTATAACTACACATGTATAACCCATATATTGAATTGCTTGCCTTCTCAATAAGGGTAGGTGGGGAGGGAAGAAGGGAGAGAATTTGTAACTCAAAGTTTTAAAAACAAATGTTAAAAAAATTGTTTTTACATGCTATTAGGAAATAAGATATACAGGAAATAGGGAATAAGAAATCTGTCTTGCCCTACAAGGAAATAAGGGGGAAGGAGCTAAGGGGGGGGCATGATAGAAGAGAGAACAGAGGTGGGGAAGTGATAATCAGAATGAATGCCATCTTGGGGTGGGGGAAGGAGAGAGGTGGGGAGAAAATTTGGAACTCAAAACTTGGTAGAAGTAAATGTTGAAAACTAAAAATAATTCAAAAAGGAAAAAAAAGAATGTAAATTCCTAGAGGGTAGGCAGTGTGTCATTATTGTTTCTGTATCCCTAGCACAGTACAGTTGCATCATGGTTTCTAAGCAGTGGTATTAATTTGGGGGAAATGTGGGGTACCAGAGAAGTCAAAGAATGTTAGGACTAGAAGAGACCTTAGAACACAGAATGTGAAAGCTAGCAGGGCCCTCAGAACAAAGATCAGAACTGGGAGAGACTTTGGTATATGGCATATCACAGTTAAAAAGGACCTTGGATTGTCAGGGTTAGATCTTAGAACACAGATTGTCAGAGCTGGGCAGGACCTAGGAACATGGGATGTGAGGGCTAGATCTTAGAACACAGAATATCAGAGGGAGCAGGAACCTTAGAACACAGAAGATGGAGCTGGAAGGAGACTTAGAATATGGAATGTCAGTATTAGAGAGGGGGTCTTGGGATACAGAATGTCAAGATCTAGGAGGGATCTTAGAATTTCAGATTCTAAAACATAGGATATGTTCATGTTTCAAAACATTGAAAAGGATCCTAGAAGGAACAAGGGACAAGGGCAAGGGTGGGGGATGAATTCTGTGGCCTGTCAGGTTCCTTCTAATGCTGAATCTGCAATCCTATGATCCTTCTAGCTTTGACTCTGTGGTCATTTATGGTTGTGCCCTAGTGCAACATTAACCTCCCTTCCCTACACCCTTTGGTCACCTCCCTCAGTTTCCCCATCTGTAAAATGAAGGAGTTAGTCTCAATGGCCTCCAAAATCCCTCTAGCTCTGAATCTTGGATCCTATCATCCTAATCCTGTCTATGTAACTTTGAGCAAATAGCTTTTTCTTCCTGGGCCTCAGTTTCTCTATCTGTAAAATGAGAGGGTTGGGTTCTAAGATCTTTCTCAGCCATAAATCTAGACTCTTAGCTAGAGGGCTCAGTGTAGAGAAGACTGGGCTTGGAGTCAGGAAGATCTGAATTAGAATCCTGTCTCAGTCACTTACTAATTATGTGACTGGGAGCAAGTCACTTAACTGATGTCTGCCTCAGTTTGTGAAATGTCAAGCGTGAAATGAAAAATAATAATAGCACCTGCTTCCTATGGTGGTTGTGAGGATGAAAGGAGATCGTATTTGTAGAGTGCTCAGCAGAGGGCCTGACATATAGGAGGTGCTTAATACCTGCTTATTCCCTTAGTGTGCTTGTACCTCTGCCTCTAAATCTCTGATTATCATCCTCCACCCTCTTCTTTGGTTTTTAATTGGGGGTGAAACTAAGACTTCAGAGAGGTCAAGTAACTTGGCCAGGTAAGTTAATAACAGACTGGACGTTCCTGGAGTTCCCAAATAGGCCTCATCCCTGTAACAGAGAAGTCACAATGGGCTCCTAGGTAACAGCACCTCTACCAGTAGGAAGAAATGTGGGCAATTATTATTTCTTTTATTTGGGGAGCCATTTTTTATTTTATTTTTATTAACACTTAAAAGGCACTGCTACTGTTTAGAAAGGGCCAGGAGGCAGACAAGCTCCTAGCCCAGTGAGGAGGAGTCAGCATGCCAGAAGACCGGCTCTTGGCTTTGGTGGGAGTACACAGGCCCAGCATAGGATCTGTTACAGCAGGGCCGGGGCAGTGGTCCAGGGCATGATGGCTGGGAAGGACCTCCTCACGGCTCTGCTCCCAACTGGGATGGTCCCGACCCAGCCCTTTTTGGCCGCTTCATTTTGGTTTGGCTACTCACATCCGGCAGCTTCCCGGTGCCAAAATAACAGAATCCCAGTGCAGACCACAAGAAAAGGCCCCCTTGGAACTGAGGGAGTCGACCAAGTCAGGCTGAGAGAGCTCATTCCTTTATCTGCCAGCCTATGACACTCCTAGATGTTGGAAGTAGGGTTGGTGTCTGCAACTGGGTACGGGACCTTGGGCACAAAAGGCAGGGCCAGGTGACAGCTGAGGGGAAAAAGGACAGCTTGGAATCCATCAGGCTTTTTTTTGTTGATATAATCAAGAAAGGACAGTGCTTTGTCCACTTATAAACTCCAGAGAAAGTACTGAACTGCACTGGAGGAGGGAGCTTCCCAACCCGAGAGTTCCCCATACTGAGAAAACCAGATTTAGTGTCACTCATCATATAGTCATTATCTTCTTCCTCCCCCTCCCCTTCCTCCACCTTCTCATCTGTTACTATTATTGTGTATTATTAATATTTAATAGCAGTTTAAAAAAAAGTTTTGGGTATTGAGACACAGGTTAATTTTACCAAAATGATCACTAGACTATATTGGATGATTCATCTTTCTGAGCCTGGTACGTGAAGGCCAGTACAAGAGGCACTAGCTTTGGAGTCAGAGGACCTGCGTTTGAGCCCCACCTCTAACCTCTCTAGGCTTCTTGTTAAATGAGGGAAGTGGGCTCGTTGGCCTCTGAGACCATGATCCCATGATCCCAGGAAGTCCTAGTAGACTGGAAGTCAGCAGCACCTAAGTGTGGATCTTGCCTCCAACACCAGCTGTGTGACCCTGGGCAAGTCACTTAACCTTTGTCTGCCTTGGTTTCTTCATCTGTAAAATGAGGATAACAGTAGCACTGTTGTGAGGATTAAATGAGGTAATATTTGTAAAGTACTTTGCAGATGCTGGAGAGCTGTTTAGTCTTTTTTTATGTCAGTGATCCTTTTGGCTGTTTGGTGAAGCCTATGGACTCTTTCTCATCATAATCTTAAATACTTAGAATAAAATACACTGTATCACAGCAGAAACTAGTTAAATTGAAGTTAAGATGTATTTTTTTCTCCAAGAGCCCCTGAAATCCTTCTGTGTCCCCCCAGCATGTGGACCCCAGGTTCAGAACCCCCGTGCTTTCTGAATGTTAGCTATGATTATCTTCTAAACAAGAACAGTGTTCTTGAGTCCGGCCATGTGTCCTGAAAGTTGGTTTTCAGAGGCACAGGCAGACTTATGGCCTACTTTGATTTGCAGTCCTAGTGACTTCAGCATTCCAGCATTCCAAGTGATCTCTGGATAACTGGGTTCCTGTTAACACAGGAACCATGAGCTTCCTCGTTTCCTCTTTTTGTATTTTTGGGGTTCCCTTGGGTACCTTGGTCATGGGACATTGTGTTCATTCCCAGCATCTGGTGTGCCAGTCCCAGAGGAGATATAAGAGCTATGCTAAGTATTGGAGTCCTGGCTTTGAATGAATTCACACACCCCCAATTCACACACATACACACACACACACACACACACACACACACACATATAATCAGCTGGTGCATCTGGCTAGCATTTGCTTCATTTTATAGGGTCTGCCATGAGGCTCCTGTGTTGTGAACCATAATGGCAAACTAACCAAAGGACAGGGTTTGTGCTCCAGTATTGCTCACATTTGAAACCACACCCCCCATTAATGCTGTTTAATTAATTTTGACTTTTGGGGATTACTCCATAGTGAGTGTCAGCTGTTGGCCATGTTAGGTGTGATATGCTGAGGATTTTACATCTATTTCTTGTCTAGTTCCAACTGAATAAAACTACATTTCCCCAGCTCATCAGAGATGTCCAAACCAAATATCAATCTTCCTACTAAATGCCTGAGCACATTTTCTAAAAGTTTTTGCTGAAATAAGAAGGACAAATGAGCATTCTTTAAAAAGCTCAATATTGGTCTTTGGCATTCAAGAATGTCCCTGACCAGCAGCAGAGTCAAGGTGGCAGCATAGAAGCAGGGAAACTCTGTGGGCTCCCCCCAAAACCAACTCAAATACCCATAAAATATGACTCTAAACAAATTTTAGAGCTCCAGAACCCACAAAGTAACAGAGAAACAAATCTCATACTGAAGGCAGCCTGGCAGGTAGACAGGAAGGGTTCATCGCAGCGCACTGGGAGGTGAGCCTAGCCCACATGAACTCATGGTTTTAGCCCCAGGGTAGCCCAGCCTGCCCAGCCGGAGCATTGAGGAGAGTGGATCAGCAGCAGTTGTGGCAGTTTCCAGAATTGCCAACCCATAAATGCAAAAGACAAAGTGAAAGGTCAGTGGAACTAAGCTGAATTTGGGGGGAACAGAGGGGACAAGGAGCAGGTCCAGCCCTCTGCCCCCAGAGACAGAAGCCATGGAAGGAGTAGCTTCTTCCTCGCAGCTGTTTCAAAGCTCCTGGCCTGCAGATTGCAGGGGGGCCAAGTGACCATTCAGAGGCTAAGTGCTCTTGCCTTAACCTGCCTGGATCAGGATCGTGGTCTTGGGTGGTGGTCCTGGGATGCGTTTTCAGTGAGCCAAAGCTGGTGGGGGCTGTAGAGATGGCACCCTCCTAATAGCTCTGGCAGCTGTGAAAACCCCAGCAACTTGGGACAAAGTTCTCCCCTCTGGAAGCAGAGTTCTACTGTGGCAAAGAGCTCAAGAATCAAGTTAATTGACTGGCAATATGAGCAGGCAAAGAAAGAAAAGCCAGCACAGCAATCCAACTTTATTTTTAATTTTTTTTCAGTTGATTATACACACACACACACACACACACACATATTTAACATTTAATTGTAGAACTTTAAATTCTAGATACTTTCAGTTCCTCTTTCGTCACCCACCCCCACTGGAAGGACAAGCAGTTCAATACAGGCTGTACATGTGTAATTCCACAGGACATCTCCACAGTGGACATATCGTGAAAGACTGATTATATGACCCTCCTTCCTATCCCACCCCTACACCTTGTTATATTCTCTACCCTGTTCCTGTCTGTTTACTGAAGTGTGTGCTCCCAGCAACCCTCTCCCTGACACTGCCCTCCCCTCCATCATCCCGCCTCTCATCCCCATTCCCCCTACTCTCATGTGTGGCATGATACCCAGTTTAGAGTTTATGTCATTCCTTCTGTAAGCCAAATTCTATGAGAGTAAATAAAAGTAAAGTTGTAACAGTTATCCCTTGCCTCTTCTATATGGGATGATTAACCCCATTTTGTCTCTCTCTGTCTCTTCTCACTCTAGTCTTCTCCTACCTCAGAATTTCACCTTTTAAAGTATCATCCCTTCCTATTCAATTGATCCTGTGTCCTCTATGAACTCATATAAACACATACTCATATATGTTTTCATATGCATATATTCCCTTCTTTATAGACATATGTGTAGGTATACATATATACATTTGTATTCCCTTCAACTATCTTCATACTGAGAAAAGTTTCATCAGTTGCTGTTATTGTTTTTCCATATTGGCATGCAAACAGTTCAACTTTGATAAGTCCCTCATGATTTCTTTCCCATGTTTACCTTATCATACTTCTTGTGTTT
>CM053597.1:166942868-166960300 GCA_028646575.1 Pseudocheirus occidentalis | reverse complement strand
GTTCCATGCTTTGATCCTTTTTGTCCACAAAAAAGGATTCTAGAGTTTAATTGCTGTTCTTATTTTGCTTCCTTTTCCTCATGTTGGCCAGTCAATTAATTGGTTGGTTTTTTTAGCTTTGTGGAACTCTGCTTCCAGGGGGGAAAGCTCTGTTCCAAATTGCTGGGGTTTTCCCAGCTGCTGGAGGTATTAGGGGGATGTTGCAGCCCCCACCAGCTTTGGCTTGCTGAAAGCACACCCCGAGACCACGATCCGGATCCAGGCTGCTGAACACAAGAGCACTTGGCTCTGATCAATCGACTCAGTCTCCCTGCAGAGTCCGCAGGCCAGGGGCTCTGAAGCAGCCTCGTGGGGGCAGCCCCCGGTTACAGCAGTTCCTGCCCTTCCCCCACTGCTTCCTTGCCCTGGGGGCACGTTGGCTGAACTGCTTTTCCTCCCCCAAATTTAGCTTGAAAACTTCACTCACTTTCACTGACCTTCTCTAATCCTGGCTTGATAGATGTGAAGATTGCTCGAGGTGCTGTAGATCTTCTCTGAAGTAAACTCATGCTGTGGCTTGGGAGGCTCAGCTCCTCCTGTCCTGCTGCAATGAGCCCCTCCTGCCGAGCTGCCTTCAGCGAGAGAGATATGTTTTCTGTATTTTTGTGAGTTTGAGAGCTTTAGAATTTGTCCAGAGTCATATTTTATGGGTATTTAGGGTGGCTGTGTAGGAGCTGCGGAACTTTGCTGCTTCTATGCTGCCATCTTGGCCCCCCAGGGTTTCAGTTCTTTTAGGGAAATCAAGCAGTTAACATTTCTGAGAAACATCTGACCAAATGTATCTTCTCCCAAACTACTTCAACTCAAGAAGCATTTAATAAATACTGGCTAGGATACCGAGCCAACACTGCTATAATCCCTCTGCCCTCCAAGAGCTTTTACTCTATTGGAGGCAGAAAGCATGGACCCCGGGGTACTTAGATACAGAATAAAAACAATAGAACTAGATGGTCATTGCAAAGGAATGGGAGTAAAAGACAAAGGTCTGTGGGTCAAAACAACAGATTTATACTCTGCCCATTGAAACAGGTGGGTTGCTTTTAAAAGAAAATCCCCTTATATTTCTTCGTTTTGTTGTTCAGTTGTGTCTGACCCTTCATGACCCCAATTGGGGTTTTCTGGCAGAGATACTAGAGTGGTTTGTCATTTCCTTCTCCAGCTCATTTTACAGAGGAGGAAACTGAGACAAATGGTGAAATGACTTTCCCAGGGTCATATAGAAAGTGTCTGAGATCACATTTGAACTCAGGTCACCCTCCAGGACTGGTGCTCTATCCACTGTGCCACCTAGCTGCTTCTATTCTGATGCCTTGTAAGGCTCTTTCACACACAACTCTTGGGGTCCTTTATCCACACCATATGGAGGAAGGAAGGTTATTACAGTTCTTTTTTACAGATGACGATACTGAGATCCAGAGAAGTTAAGGTGACTAACCCAAGGCCACAAAGAATAGCAAGTGATGGGGCAGAGGCTTGAACCCAGCTTAAAAAATGAAAGGTACTTTTGGGGACCATGTATCTAGGTTGGCAATCTCATTTTACAAACAGGAAAACTGATTCCCAACCCCAAGTTGTTTCCACAGCTTCCATCTGCCACCCCCTCCCCATCCAAAGGAGGTTGTAGTAAAGACGTTCTTCACCTCAGGTCCATAGACAGATTTCAGGAGACTGCTAAAGGGATCCATCACTCAGAAAAAAGCTGAAAATCCATGCCCTAGAAGGATGCCTTGCCAGGCCTTGTCCCATTTTGGGAATTCTCCCTGCTTCCAGACAGTCTCCTACCAAGTAGATTGACAAAGGGATCAAAAACATAAACCAAACAGAATCTGAATCCTGAACCCCTGTTCCATTATCATCTGTGCCTTATCAATGAGCCTTCAAGAGCTTCAGAAAAGAAGAAAGTTTTAGCTTTTTGTTTTATATCACTTCTATTTTCAAATAGAATGCCTTCTCACCAATACCCAGAAAGCAATCTCTTGTCTTAATATAAGGGAGGGGGGAATCAGTACAGCAAAACTAATAAGCCTATCAACTGATAAATCTCTACAGTGCTCCACACTCAAAGTCGGCTATCTCTGCAAAGAAAAGGCTTCTCCAAATGCTGAAGACCAGGGTCATCACTCCCCTTCTGCAGCCTCTTTGAAGCTTAGACTCTGGTTCCAAATTTTTTTTTTTGCTTTTTTTTTTTTTTTTAGAGGAGGGAAGGTAGGGCAATTGGGATTAAGTGACTTGCCCAAGGTCACATGGTTAGTTTTTGTGTTAAGTGTCTGAGGCCAGATTTGAAATCAGGTCTTCCTGACTCCAGGCTTGGTTCTCTATTCGCTGCATCACCTAGCTGCCCCTGGTTCCAAATTTTTATCCCAGCCAGAGAGAAGGATGAAAGAGAATACATAAATGATCATTTCTGGCCATGTTCAGTTTTTGTAGGTTTTTTTTTTAAATAAAGTAATCCATTGCATCCCAGATTCTTTTTAAGGCCAAATTTCTCAGAGGTGTGAGCACAGAGCAACTAAGAAATTCCTGGTCTGTGAGCCAGTGAGAGATTAGTAAAGAAACACTGACCCTGTGCCTTGGGCATCACTCCTGTTACTCTGCAGGGAAAGCTTTCAGGCCAGGCAGCCTAGGGGCCGCTCGTGACATAGCAGCATCCCCATGGGAAGCTGGTGATGTCAATGAAGACCTTTGTCTTCCAGGGACAGCAGCAGGTGCCAGGAGTGTCCCCAATTGCATCACGTTGGATACTTCTTAAGTTCTGAGGGGAGTTGGTCTAGAGTGAAATCAGGACAAACATCCTGAGTTCTGGGGCCCTGGGGGAGCTGCCAGGAGGCAGCTCACGCTCCTGGATCCTGCCTCAGAGAGCTGCTAGCTATGTGACTCCCAGCAATTCACTTAGCCTAGCACTTTAATGAACCTCTCGCAGCCTCAGTTTCACCTTCCTCACCAGGCTGTTGTGAGAGATGAGAAAACCTGTAAATGCTTATAAAGTGCTACATAAATCCTAGCTGTCCTAGCTGTTGTAAGTTGTACTAATAGATATGATCACTAAAATGAATTTACATTTCCTCAATAGATTTTTGTTATTCAACAAGCATTTATTAAACATGTGCCAGGCACTGGGCATTTTGTTTTGACTCAATAGACACACCAATCAATATCCCACCATGTCTATTCTTCCCCCCACCCCTGCCTGCAATTGAAGTAAAGGTGACCACAAGGGTGGAGATAGCACCAGTGGTGGAGTCAGGAGGACCCATTTCAGATCCAGCCTCAGACACTGGCTGTGTGACCCTGGGAAAATCACTTAATCCCAGCTATCTCCAAAACAAAGATTGGAAAAAAAAAAAGATAGTGGCTAAAGAGTGGCTGTGCACAGACCATGTGAGAGACCTTCTGCTTCCGCAGATCCCCATTTTTTGAGGAAGACATGTGAACTTAGCTTTGATCCCTCGGTCACAATCTGGTTCAGCCTCAGCTTGGTTTATGCAGCCTACAAGCATCATCAGATGCCCACCATATGCCAGATCCAGGGCATACATTTTGCTTATTAGCTGTGTGTGACAGTGGGGATCTTGTTGCTCTGACTCTGCTTCCTTCACTCTCAATGCCATTTCTTTAAAGTGGACTTTAACCAAGTGCAATGAAATTATAAGGACCAAGCTCCACTCTCATCTTCTCCCTTCTTTGCATAGGACAGGGATTCTGGGTTTGGAATGTGCATACAATTAACCAGTTGATAAGCTATTAAGTGCCTACTATAACGTCAGACACTGTGTGAGATGCTGGGGATACACAGATAAAATGAATTATTCAATTGAATGCCTTATTCATCTTATATACTGCTCAGCATCTATGGGGACATGGTCTGGGGTTGAGAATGAGCAAGACCTGATTTCAATCAATAAGGATTTTTATCACAACAGCAATGATAATATTAATATAGTTATGTTAATTATATAATAACACTAATATAATATTAATGAGCATAATAATGGCTTAAGTTTATATAGAGCTATAAGGTTTGCTAAGCGCTTTACAGTATTATCTGATCCAATAAACCCTTCAGAGTAGGTGCTGTTTTCACCCCCATTTTACAGATGAGGAGACTGAGGCAAACCGGTTGCACTGACTTGCCCAGAGTCACATAACTGGTGAGCATCTGAGGCTGGATCTAAACTAGTGTCTTCATGACCCCTTCAGCATTTTCTGGCTGTGGGACTTGTGTGCTCCCAAGGAGTTTGTCTGTCAATTGTTGGTTAGTTTTACTGAATTGCCTTTTTTATTCTTTGTTACAGGGTTCAGAATGGAGGGAAGGAAGAGAGGTATTTTTAAAAAAAAGTGTACTTTCACACAGGGAGGCAGCCACTGCTGCTTTCTATCTGTGTGATCCTGGGTTCAGCCACCCTGCCACCGTTTCCTCATTTGTAAAATGAGAAGGTTGGCCCAGATGCTCTCTAATATCAAACTCTGAAACTCTGACACCATTCCATGGTCCTGAATAATCTACTCAGGAGAATGGATCATAATTCTCAACTGTTACCCAGATCAGCATCTGAGGGCGTGGAAGAGACATCGCTCATGACAACCATGCTCAGCTGGAGCCTCCAGGTGCTCACATGTTTACAGGTCCAACCACGAGAGGGGCCTTCATCAATTTTTCATGGAGGAAGTATTCCAAGGGCCCCCGTATCTATATCCATGAAGGGCTCCAACCCAACCAAGAGTCTAAGCAGAATACTCCCCAGTCTTCCCTCCAGCAGCACAGATGGTAACGGCCCTTTCTAAGCATATATGGATGGTTTCTGGAATTACTCTGGCCATGATGGTCACCACTTCCAGAGACAAGCCCCTCCAGACTCAGATGGCAAGTCTTCAGAATACGGACATGCTGTCTAAACAAGAAATCCAACAACGAGGAACCAAAACAATGTATCTGACTGGATTTAAATGGCCCATGGATAGAAGGTTGGCCTCAGAGTCAGAAAGACCTGAGTTCAAGTCCCTCTTCTGACTCATTCTATGTGGGTGACCCTGGGCAAGTTCCTTGACCTCTCAGGGCCCCTGGGAGCCATTGGGTCTTCAGTGGGGCAGTTTCCTATACCAGTGAAATCAAAGGTCTAGCCAAAAGAGATGGATCCTTTGAATAACATATAAATAATCAGTCACCAATCATTTATTAAGTGTCAGTCACTGCACTTAGCCTCTTAGGGATATGAAAAGAAATGGTGCCTTATTCCTCTTTAAACAGGTACAGAGAGGCAGCAACTTGAATAAATCCCAGGGCCGGGAGTCAGGAAGACCTGAGTTTGAATCCTACCTCAGACACTTAATAGTTATTAGTCATGGCCAAGTCACTTAAGCTCTATTGGCCTCAGTTTCCTTATCTGCAAAGTATGGATAAAAATAGCATCTACTCTCCACCCCATCTTTGTGAGAAGAAAACAAGAGAGGATTTGTTAAAGTATTTTGAAAATCTGAAAGCAATATATAGATGCTAATTACTGTTATTGTTATGCTCATGTGGATTAGGAGGGCCTGTGATTTCTATAATAAGTGGGACTTCCTACAGATTTATCCACGGCATCACCTAAAGGTTGAATGACCTGCCCAGGGTCACACAGCTAGTAAGTGTCAGAGGTAGGATTAAACTCATGTCTTCATTCTGAGCTTCACATAAATGCTGAACAACAAATGAGGCCGTTCTCAGGCTGTTTTTTGATTGCATTCCAACTCCAAAAATATGTCCTGTATTCCATGTGTCATAGCATCAGCGGTATAGAGCTGGAAGGGCCCAGAAGCCTTCCAAGTCACTCATTTTACAGATGAGGAAACTGAGGCCAGATATGCCCAAAGTCACACAGGGGTATAAGGTGGGATTGAAACCCAAGTTCTCCAACTCCAAAGGCAATTCAACAAGCATGTATTAGGCTTCTGCTGTGTTCTGGGCACCATGTGAGGGGCTGGAGATACAAAGACAAGATGAAACCATTCCTCCCTTCAGGGGCCTAATAACTTGTACACAGATAACCAAATACAAGCACATACTAAATAAGTACAAAGAACCTGCGGTGTGTGTTGGAGTGAGATACTACCAAGTGAAGGAAAGGATCCTTCAGCACCTGCCGTGCTGCAGGCGCTGTGCTGAGCAAAAGAAGGACGTCCCTGGAAAGCGGAGGGCCCAGGACAGAGCTCTTCTAGGGAGGGGATGGTCCTTGAGCCAGGCCTTAAAGGGGCAGGGCTTAGGAAGGACCGCACTCTGGCAGTGGCACAGGGCCAAGAGAGAGAACGCCCACCTCACCCAAGCAGACCAGCACCCAGGTCAGTCTGGCAGAACGTGAGGTGTAGGAGGGGGCCTCAAGTGGAATCTGCCTGGAAGGATGTGGCACGCAGAGCCGGCATTCCCAAGTCTGCATCCGTGGACAGAGTTGAGATTTTTGCACATTTCAGTCACAAGGGAAGACACCAGATTGTAGCCTGAAGGTCCAGTAACTTGAAGAGAAGGTTTTGCATGTTTTCTAGGTTTAAAATGTTATTTGTAACATATGCAAATAAATACAGCGATGGTAACTCTTCTCTCTTGCCCTTCCTGACCCTGTCCTCCATGAAGAGCCTGTGGACTCAGAGGAGAGGTTGAAAGAGATGACCCCTGAAGTCCCAGAATTCTCACGTAGTTGAATTTCTGTTGTCTTTGAGGAAAGCAGAAGAGCAGGCAGTGGCTTTGGAGTCACAGGGGACCTAGGTTCAAATCCTGGCTCTGGCACTTAGTACCTAAAGGACCTTAGTAGCCTGCACGGACCTTCTTTCCTCTTTTGTCCAATGCTGAGACGACATGGCCCCTGAGGTCTTGACCCATGTAATCCTGTGCTCTTTCCATTCCTTCCTTTTCCTTGACCACCACCTACTTACTCAACACTGGCTGTGTGACCCTGTCTAAGTCATTTTACTTCTGCCCCTCAGTTTACTTATCTGTAAAATGAAGAAGCTAGACTCAACAGCCTCTAAGGTTCCTTCCAATTCTAAATCTGTGATCCTGAGACTTACTACTGTGTGATCTTAGAGACACCAAGTTAACTTCTCTGGGCCTGTTTCTTTATCCACAAAATGAGTAGACTGGATCCATGGCTTCAAAGGTCCCTTTCAGCTTCCAGTCTATAATCCCATGAGCCTATGACCTTCAGAGGCCATTTTGTCCAGTGGGAGCCCCTATCTCCTCTGTAATCTCCCTGATCTCCAGGGATGGTGAATTCACCATCTCTCATAGCACTTTTGGACGGCTCTATTTAGTATTAATTAGAAGCATTTCCTGGCATCCAACCTAACCTGGGGCTTCTACAACTTCTGCCATTGCTCTTGCTCCATCAGAGCATTTTTTCTTCCCCTTGACTGCCTTTCTTAAAGTGATTGCATGCCCCTCGAGTCTTCACTTCTCAAGGCCCATCATCCCTGATTCTCTCCACCAGTTGACAGAGGGCATGAATTCGAGGCCCTACACCATCTTGCCTTCCCCCCGATTGCCCCCTGGTATATCAACATCTCTCCTAAAATGTCAGGCCCAGAACAAAACATGATACTCCAGCTGTCATCTGATGCAGACAGGACAGGAGTGCGCCCGGGTTCACACGTTTTTTATGTCCTAGACTCCTTAGGCAGCCAATCTGATGAAGCTCATGGACCCCTTCTCAGAACCTTATTTTCAAATATATCAAATAAAATACAAAGCATGGCAAAAGAAATCAATTATGTTGAAAAAGTTATCAGAATTTTGTTAAAGTTCTCTGACCCCAAGTTAAGGGACCCTGATCAAATGAAATAAGATTTATAGGGGCAGCAAGGTGGCATTGTGAATAGAGCACTGGCCCTGGAGTCAGGAGGACCTGAGTTCAAATCCAGCCTCAGGCACTTAATACTTACTAGCTGTGTGACCTTGGGCAAGTCACTTAAACACAACCCCAATTGCCCTGCCTTCCCCCCTCCAAAAAAGCAACAACAACAAAAAGATTTATAAAGCATTTTACATGCAGTAGGCACTATGTAAATACTTCTCTCCTCTCCCCCTCCCATCCTAAACCCCCTAAACTCTTTCTTAAATGGAGCCTAATAATACAGCTTATTTTGGTTGCTGTGTCAGACCACTGACTCATTGAATCTGCAGTCTGTGAAAACCTTTTTTTCAGAAGAACCACTGTATAACTCTGCCTCTCCCACCTCTAACTGTGATGAACCCAAGCATGAGACTCGGCATTAATCCCCATTAAAATTTCATCTTGCTAGTTTCCTCCCTGTCTTCTAGCCCATCTCAGACCTCTCTGGATTCTGACTCTCCAGTCATCTGGCTCCAACAGGTTAGCTTTCTTGCTTTATGTCATCTGCAGATTTGATAAGCGTGACTTCCAAACTTTTATCCAAGACACTGATTAAAATGTTAAACCATGTGAAGTCAAGAGCAGCTCCCTGGAGCACTTCTCTCAAGCAGGGATTTTCTTAACTTTTTCTGGATCAGGGAGTCCATTAGCAGTCTAGTGAAGCTTCACAGAAGGATGGTTTTCAATGTGTAAAATGAAATGCATGGGATTTCAGAGGAAATCAATTCTATTTACACAGTTATTGACATTTAAATTCATAGAACCCAAGGTAAGAACCCTTACTGAAGAGATCTCCTTCCAAATTGACATTTATTTGATCAATGGCTACTCTTTGGGTTATAGCTATTCAACCTGTCCCAAATCCATGGGCCACTCTGTTACTAAGACCATAGGTTCGATGCCTCTCAGAAACCCTCTAGTCAACCCTCTCATTTTACATAGAAGGAAACTGGGCCCCAGAGATGGAAGGGGAGTGGCCCATGGTCACACAGGAAGTAAGAGTCAGAGGCAGAACTTGAACCCAAGTCCCTGAGACTGGAAACTCAGTGCTCTTCTTCATCTCAGGGCCCAATGGCCTGATCATCCCTCTGTCCCTCTGCACAGTCTTTCCTCATTCCTAGGATGCTTTCCCTCCTCACCTTGTCTTTCTCTAAGGCTTAACTAAGATGCCACTCCTACCATTTGCTAGTGTTCTCTCTCTCCCTAGAAATTATTTTGTATTTATTTCCTTAGAGGATTAGAGATTTATATTTAGAGGGGGGCCAACAGACACCAACCCCCTCACTTCAGAGATGAGAAAACTGAGACCCCAAGACATTAACTGATTTGCCCCAAACCACAGCTAATAAGTGTCTGAGGCAGGACTGGAACCCAGGTCTTTCTGATTTCAAATTAGACACCTTACCCACTGAACCAGGCTGCCTCTCACTATGCAATTGTGTGGATATTGTCTCCCTTCTGTGCAATGTAATCTCCCTGAGGACAGAATCTGTCTTTTATCCTTGTATCCCCATCACCTAGCACACAGTAGGGCTTCAAGAAATGCTTGTTGAATGACTAACTGAAGAAACGAGAAGTCAAACTTACAGACGATGCAGAGGTGAAGAAGAATGGGGTTATCTGGTCATGTCCTTAGCCTGTTAGAACCAGACCTCCAAAATGGTGAGGCACAAATAGCCAACCAGTGTGATAATCCAGCCCATCCCTTTCAGACCATTCCAAGACTCTGACCATTTCTGCAACATTTTTTCCCACTATTCTAAGGGCAAAGGAATTTCACGGGAGCAGGACTTCTCCAGTTCTCCAAACTAACCAGCAGTTTCCAAATTCTTTATTCTGGGATCTAGAGATCTGAACTATTCCTAAACCATTTACCTGCCCTTTGTCCCATGATTGATTTCAATGGTATAAAAGCCTGTTCTGACATTTTGTAAGCTCTCCCTCATCCTCACCCAATGTGTCATCTCTGGCACTACTTGGACCCCAACTCTAGGGAGCCCAAGGCTAACCTTCCTCATGTTCACATAAGGTTCTTTAGAACTGCTGCAGGTAAGTCTCTCTCCTTCCCTAAGCCTCAGTTTCCTTATCTGAAAAAATAATAGCAAGCATTGATAGGATACTTTAATGTCTGCAAAGAGCCTTACAAGTAACTCATTTTTATCATCACATCACCCATAAGGGGTAGATGCTATTGTTATCACCCCCATTTTACAGATGAGGAAACTGAGGCCGGTTTGAGGTCATATGATTTGCCCAGGGCATCCCTAACCAGATTTGAACTTTGGTCTCCCTGACTCCAGATCTATCCACTGTCTCCAGGGTTCCTTCTAGTTTTCTTGACTCCAAAGTTGAGCTGGAATAGGTATGAGAAAGCATCATTTCATACATAAAACAGTCTTCACTGTATAGTGGAAAATGTAGTAATCAATCCCACTTCTCATGATGTTGTTCGCTTGACCCATCTGGCCTCAGTAAAATGAGGAAGGTCAGCATCCCTCTGTGATGTGGACACCTAGTGAGAGGCAGGAGCCGGAGAAAAAAACGGGAGGAGAAATATTTGTATGCCTGCCTCATGAAGCGGTCCTGAGGAAACCCCTGGTAGATTGTGCCGTGCTCAATAACCATAATGTAACTGATGACACAGAATACACACACACACACACACACACACACACACACACACACACAAAATCTCATTTGATAGTATCCTAAAGATACATGACCTTTTGTTATCACTCACATGGAGAACTCAGGGGCAGAACACAAGTTTCACCAAAAGAGTCAATAAACAAGTGTTTTATTAAGCACCTCTTTGTGTCAAGCACTGTGCCAGGCCTGGGAGATACAAAAACAAACATTAAACACTCCCTGCTTTCAAGAAGGTGATGAAGAAATATAAGTTAGATGACTGTAATTTTTCAAAACACTTTACCAATATTATCCACAACAATATAGGTGCTGGGATATAGGCGCTGTTAACATCCCCATTTTATAGAGAAGGAAACTGAGGCAGATAGCAATTAAGTGACTTGCCCAGGGTCATGTAGCTAGTAAGTGTCAGAGGGTAAAGTTGAACTCTGGTCTTTCTGACTCTAGCCCCATCACTCTGTGCATTTTGATGCCCCCTAGCAATCTGAACTAGGATGATGGAAGATATTCTCTACACCCTCAGGGTAAGTCTGGGTTTATCAGGGCACAATCCAAAAGCTGCCCAGAGGTCTGTAGAACAACCCACTTTGCTGGCAAGCAGGCCTAGAATGGCACTGGCCTGCTCCCTTGGTTCAGAGTCTGTCACGGGGACCTTTGCTGGCTCGCTGAGTGGTCCACCCGATAGCCCTAATCCCTGCTTTCTTTTCCAGTTAAGGAGAAGCACTGACAGTGGGGTTTTTCTTCCTCCAGTGTCCATCTGGCTCATTGGTGGGTCTCACCATTTATAAGTAAAGGTTATGTCCTCAGACCAGTAGATAGAGCTCTATTTGAGAGAAAAAGATGCTGGCTTAAAAGAAAAAAGCTTTGCAACAAACTGCATGTGAGGTTTGAAACAAACCCAAGCGACTGGGGAGCAGATGAACAAACTCTGGTATTATAAATATTCCATGTCCCTTTCTTGATTCATTTTTACCCATGGGTTCCAGCTTGAAGCTACTTAGGGGCGGCTAGGTGGCGCCATAGTGCACAGAGCACCAGGCCTGGACTGGGGAAGACTTCCCTAAATTTAAATCCAGCCTCAGAAACCTATTAGCTATGTGACCCTGGGCAAGTCACTTACCCCTGTTTGCCTCAGTTTCCTCATCTGTAAAGTGAGCTGGAGAAAGAAATGGCAAACTATTTCAGTATCTTTGCCAAGACAACCACAAGATGGGGTCACACAGAGCTAGACACAACTGAAATGGCTGAACGACAATGCAGGGCATAGATTGAGATCTAGAGGCCAAGGTCCTGAATTCAAATCCTAACTCTGTCCAAATGGTCATGTGACCTTGGATAACATACTTCCCCTTTCGTCAGGGCCTCAGTGTGCTCATCTATAAAAAGGGTTAGACCAGATGGTCTCTAAGGTTTCTTCTAGCACCAGATCTATGATCCCATGAGAATTTCAACTGATCTGCTCAACCTTTCTTAAGAAATCATGAATTTGAAGGCAGGTAGGTGGCACAGTGAAGTAGGTGGCACACTGGCCCTAGAGTCAGGAGGACCTGAGTTCAAATCTGACCTTAGACAGTTAACACTTACTAGCTGTGTGACCTTGAGCAAGCCACTTAACCCCAATTGCCCTGCTTCTACCCTCCAAAAGGCAAAAAAAAAAGAAAAAAATCACGGATTTGGTTTTCCCAAAACTGATCGATATGACATTTTTAGGAGCTAGTATATTACAAACACAGAAACCAGTGCAGGCAGAGTGGTAAAATGGAGAGCAGTGGAAAGGCTCAATTTGGGTCTCAGCTCTAACCCAAACGCTCCATGACCTTCACCTCTAGGTACTTCAAGCCTCAGTTTTTCCATCTGAAAAACTGGGATAATAGAACCTTCCCTAACTGCTGTGTGGCCTTAGGCTAGTTAGTCCCTTCTCCCCAGCTTCAGTTTGTCTCTAAAACAGGAGTAATGATGCTTCCTGAGATTACCCCCATTGTCTCCGGATAACTCTAGGATTATCTCCAATTTGCCTGGTCTGTATCTCCTGTATCCCCTGTCTCCACCATAGAAGTTAAGTTCTTAGAGGGCAGGGACTGTCTAGGCCTTTCTTTGTATCTCCAGCACTTAGCTGGCTGTCTCATCAGCTCACTTCTCCAGCTTCTTGTTCCTAAACTAGACCTTTCCCCTAAGTCACCTTCAGCTTCCCCTGGTCCATAATATAGAGTTACTAGTACTGTGACCTTAAATGCATTGATCCTTCTTAGCCTTGGCTTCCTCCTGCTGTCTGTGAAGTGGGGATGAAATTGTTCTGCCCAACTAACAAGGACCAAAATAAGAGTCAAAACTCTAATAATGTGCCTAAATGTGCTTTTCTACAGAAAAAAAGTCAAGATGTAAGTTAATATTTAACATATAAGCCCCCCAAATCCCTGACCAACATCCAAAGCTGTCCCCAGCAGAACATTTCTGTTTTGGTTAGTGTTCTTGATGGAGGGAAAAAGAATAGTAGTGCATGTTTCTATCATGACTCCTGTTGCTATTTCATGGGAATTCTCCTCTAGGGACCCAGGAAGGAAACATGGCCATACAGAGCAATCCAGATACTGGCTCAGATAACTGGACCCTACCAACCAGGCCTCAGAGAGACTCGGGCTAACGGCTCTTACCTGTGCTGTGAAGAAGGCTGGAGTGAGAGATCCTGAGGGAAGGGCTGGGCTGTTGAGGGCAATGGAGCCAATGTCGTTGCTGGACAGGACCAGGGGAGGAGCAGAGATTTCCAAACCTCTGGGTTTTTTAGCCTTTGGGGGCAGAGATGGTGATTTTGTCTTGGAGCCAGAGGAGAGATTCAGAGGCTCCAGAGAGTCAGAATCCCGGCAGCTGGACTCTAGAAAGAGACCTCTGGGGTCAGCAGGGAGTGGGGAGTCTGGGGACAGGGAAGGGGACCGAGAGGAAGATGGGGAAGTGGAGGAAATGCTGGCTGCTCCAGGCAACATTAAAGAGGAGATTTTTGCTGAGACTGAAGAGGTTAAAAAGGCCGAGGCAGCTGTGGCCTCTGAGGTGGACGGCAGAGACACCACGGGCCTCATGACTGGCTTCTCTGTCTTATTAGCCACAAACCTGATGACCGTCCTGACCTCGTCCACTGGAGGCGTGCCCCCGTCCAGTGGCTCCTCCAGCTTCTCCATTTTAATGGGCTTAAAAGTATCTGGCTGGTTCTGGAGGGAGTTAATAGTGAAGGACGAGTAGAGGCCTGAATGGATGTACTCGTTTCGACTGGTGCTCTTAAGGGCCGATAGGCTGTGCTTGTGCCCATCCCGAACCTCCAAAGGCACTTTGCAGTCCCCCTCGTGCAGCAGGAGGCTCTCCCGACTCAGCTCCACCGTATGAGGGTCCATTTTGAGGATCTCCGGGAAAGAGACAAACTTGTACACGAACTTCTGGCCAATCACCTTCTTGATGATGTTCTGTGAACAGAAGAGGACAGGTTGGAAGTGTCAGTACGAGAAAGCAGACAGAGCAGAAGAGATAGCAGGACTACAGAACGAGAAGGGACTGGCATTGCTTCTCTAAAGGCCAAGGAAGCCCCAGCCTCTTTTCATGGTGCTGCCTGGTCCTGAGAGGAGAGGAAAGGAGGAAGGGAGCGGAAGTGGGAGGGGAAGGGAGAGAGATAAAGGAAGGGGGAGGGGGAGAGGCAGGGAAAGGAAAGGGGGAAAATCCCCAAAGGGGTCCCGAAGAGTGGAACATGACCGAACACAACTGAGCAACCACCTCAGAAGCATCCGTGATTCATAGGTTTCAAGCTGAAAGCAAGTAGTTTAATATGGAAGGTCTTAGATCCAAGGTGAAAGGGGCATTTACAGATTGTCTGATGTCATTTTACAGATGGGAAAACTGAGGATTGGCAACATCTACTAAGCAAGCACCTACTGTGTGCCTGGGACCATAGTAAATGCTGGGGATACAAAGAAATTTTTTTTAAAGGAGCTCCCAGTTTAATGGTATCTAACTAGACTAATTTAATGACTTGTGGAGGGGTCACAGGGCAGTAAGGGGAAGCCCTGAGCTCTGAGTACTGCCTGTGTTCTAGCCACACCCCTATGCTGCAGTTTGGGTGCTGAGCAGACTCAGTTTCTCTTCTAGCTTCATTTATGAGGGAAACAGAGTGTCGTGGTAGCTAAGAGTTCTGGACCCAAATCCTGCTTCAGGTATTCACTGAAATGCTGGTTGCAGCTGATGGTTATATTCATTAATGACAATTACCAAAAAAAAAAGGCTTTCAAATGGGAAAGTGGGATGGATGATAGAAGCTTCCACCATAAATAACCACAAGGTCAGGGCCCATCAGATGTGAAGTTGAGTCAGGAGACAGGGGAGCCCACTGGTCTTCTGGAGTATTTCACAGAAATGAATAAGGGGACGCATGCTTTTTGTTGTCTGGCAACCTGGCAAGAGATTGCCCACAGCGAGCTCCACTAAGTACCTCACGGTGGTTTGGGGATGATCAGGCACTTCTGTTCTGCCTGGTAGGCACCGAATCAGCTCATTTTAAATTCCCCATTAAATTTAGATTCACAAGAAATGGCTGGCCTGTCTGTAAGGACATTTGGGGAGTGAATAATGGAATCAAAGATGGGGTACAATTATGGCGCCAGAGGAAACGAAAATTCAACCCAAAGGGAATACATTCCACTCTGGGGTGGGAAAACTAATGATGTCTTTAAAACATCACTTCAACTAAAGGTTTTAGAGTGAAACCCTCTAGTGAAAAGGACCGGTACTTTGTAGGATTATACATGCAGGAAGATGCCAACAGAATCCTTCACACCATTAATAACAAGGCAATCTTATCCCCCTTGCCCCATTAAAACCCTTGTGTATTTATTTCTGTTGCCTTAAAAGTGCATTCTAAGATTATTTCATTGAATCAAAGAATCTTAGGGTTGGAAAAGTTTCCCTGGGTTGAAAAAAAAAGAGATTCCATGGGTTGCCTCTTACAAGTCCTATCAGAAAAATGAATCAGATGTCTTCCACTAAATATAATATCCCAAAGAGTAGGAGACCCCCTTCCATTCCCCTTTTCAACCCCACCTCATCTCCTCTTCCTCTCTACACCTTCCCCACACCCCATTGTTCATTGTTCTACACCCAGTACAGAACAGGTACTGTAAAGATGCTGATGACAGTTGTGAAGTGATCCAACCATTCTGGAAAGTAATTTGGAGTTATGCCCCAAAAGTCACTGACCTGGTATACCATCACTAATTCTAGATCCCAAAAAGATCAAAGAAAGAGAAAAAGGACCCATATGTCCAACAATATTTCTAACAGTTTTCTTTGTTGTAACAAACACCTGGAAACTTAAGGGGATGCCCTCTTGGAGAATGGCTGAAAAAAATTATGAAATATGAATATAATGGAATACTATTGTGCCGTAAGAAATGACGAAAGGTGTGGTTTCAGAGAAACCTGGAAAGACTTGTGTGAAGTAATGCAGAATTACATGAGCAGGATCAGGAAAACAATGTATGCAATCAGAACAATGCAATTAAGCCAAATGCTCTGAAAAACTTGGGAACTCTGGGTGATTCAGTGACAGGCCAGGACTCAGAAAGGTCCATGATAAAGCCTTCTATCCATATCTCCTGAATGAGAGGTGAGAGGCTTAAGATAAAGAATGAGACAGACATTTTTTGATATGGCCAACAAGGGAATTTGTTTTGCTTAGCTATGAATATTTGTGACAAGGACTTTGTCAGCTCCTTGGGTGTTATGGTTGTTGAGCTGTGTCCAGCTCTCTGTAACTCCATTTTGGGATTTTCTTGGCAAAGATACTAGAGTGGTTTGCCATTTCTTCTTCCAGCTCATTTGATAGATGAAGAAATGGAGGCAAGCAGGATTTAGTGGCTGAGGACAGATTTGAACTCATGAACACGAGTCTTCCTGGTTCCAAGCCAGTCCTCTGTCCAAAACTCAATGAACTGTGTGACTATAAATTACAGAAAAGGCTCTGCCCTGCATTGGTAGATAGAATTTCCTTACCTAAAAGTTCCCTATGCTAATTAATACGACACATCTTGTCCCTGTTCCAAATATTGGCATTATTTGCTCTTGTTCATGTTTAGTATTGTTAATATCAAGCTTTTTATTTTTTAAAATTTAAAATTTTTTATTTTTTAACTTTTATTTATTTTTAGTTTACATCATTCATTTCTACAAGATTTTGAAATACAAATTTTCTCCCCTACCCACCACCCCAAAACAGTGATCTCACTGTATACCCTCTCCCCCAATCTGCTCTCTCCTATATCCTCCCTGATCAGCCCTCTGACTTTCTGGTAGGGCAAGATGGCTCTCCCTACTCCAGTACCTCTATATCTTAATTCCCAGTTGCATGTGAATAACAATAACAATAAAAAAAAATACATATATATTTCCATGCTCATATACACTTATTTTTTTAATTAATTAATTAATTTTCTTGTTTACATCATTCATTTTGATGAGATTTTGAGTTACGAATTTTCTCCCCATCTTTCTCCCACCCAATACCCCAAAACAGCCCTATCTCCTTTTCCTCCCCCATCGCCCATCTGACTTTCCAGTAGGGTAAGATGAATCTCCCTACCCCAGTGACTGTATATCTTTTTTTTTTTAATTAATTAATTTATTTTCTTGTTCACATCACTCATTTCCACGAGATTTTGGGTTACAAATTTTCACCCCCTCTTTCCCCTACCCACTGCCCCAAAACAGCAATCCCACTGTAAAGCCCCTCCCCCAATCTGCTCTCTCCTATATCCTCCCCCATGACCCCTCTGACTTTCCAGTAGAGCAGGATGGGTCTCCCTACACCAGTGCCTGTATATCTTAATTCCCAGTGGCATGTAGTTAATAATAATA
>CM053597.1:166913991-166942368 GCA_028646575.1 Pseudocheirus occidentalis | reverse complement strand
TATGTATGGAGGTAGAATTCAAACCCAGAATCTGGTGTTTTTTCTACTGGACCACACTGATTTTCTCTTGAGAAACTGCAACTATGTGAAATCTTTGAAGGAACCAAATGCCCTGGACTTTTCCCGCAAGAAAATGAAAAATGGGCAAAGCTCACATAAGGGGCTGGGAGCAAGTCTAGGTATGGCAGGTTTAAAGCACTAAGTGGAAGCTTTTGCAATGGGAACAACTCTGGAAAAGCAAGTCTGCAAATGAAACTGACCTCATTCTCCTCATCTGCAAAATGAGGACTCTTCCAGTTCTAATTGATACCCAATGATGTCTTGCCTTATTATGTTCCCAGCCCACAGGTTCCTGGACTTAACTTTGCTTACTTGTGTATCAAACTCATTTTTCATGGAGATTTTCCATATCAAAGGCCATTCAATCCCTGGGCTTTGTTGGGGCCCCTGGTCCATTTGCACACCTGCTTTTCCAGAGCTGTTCCCATTGCAGAAGCCTCCATTGGGTGCTTCAAACAATGCCCTCACACACCATGGATCTCTTCCCTGTCCCTTACATGAGCTTTTCCCATTTCTCCTTTTCTTATGGGAAAAGCCAAGGTCATTTGGTTCCTTCAAAAACTTCACACAGTAGCAGTTTCTTAAAAGAAGAACTCTAGATTATGGGTTTGAATTCTACCTTTGAACACTTACTGACCGTGTAAATTCAACTCTCTGACCCTCAGTTTCCTAACCTGTGAAATAGGGATAAGATCTATACTATCTACTGATACTTTCATCTTTTCTCTATTTTTTATGTCCCTAGTTATTTACACGTTTTTGTTGTTCAGTCATATTTTGGTCATGTCCGACTCTTCATGACCCCATTTGGGGTTTTCTTGGCAAAGATACTAGAGTGGTTTGCCATTTCCTTCTCCAACTCATTTGACAGATGAGGAAACTGAGGCAAACAAGGTTAAATGACTTGTTCAGGGTCACAAATTATAAGTGTCTGAGGCCAGATTTGAATTCAAGATGAATCTTCTAGACTCCAGGCCCAGTGCTCTATTCGCTATGGCGCCACCTAGCCGCCTAATTCCATCATAGAAATGTTAAATAGCACAGACCAAGCACAGAAGCCTGGATCCTTGCACTTATGCACTATGGAGCCACCTAGCAACCTATTCTCGTGTTAGCTCCCTCATAAGAATGTAAGCTTCTTGAGGACAGGGACTGTGTTTTTTGCCTTTCTGCATATTCCCAGTCTTTAGCAGTGAGCCATGATAAATATTTGTTGACTGACTAACTGAATGACTGAATAGCAGGGTTTGGATCTGACAAGAAGACTCTTGAAACGCATCTAGTACAATTCACTCATTTTATTAAAGACTGGAGGCTACAGGGGTGACTGGGTGGTCCAGTGAATAGAGCACCGGCCCTGGAGCCAGGAGGACCTGAGTTCAAATCCAGCCTCAGACACTTAACACAAAATTAACTGTGTGACCTTGGACAAGTCACTTAACCCCAATTGCCCTGCTTCCCCCCCTTCAGAAAGCAAAACAAACAAACAAACAAAAAAACGTGCTGGAGGCTACAGTCACCAAGGTAGTCATGTTTGATCAGAGCAGTACACACTAGGGAATTTGAATCCTGGTTCCTAAGTTCCAGTTACAGCCAAATGCTGGGATGTTATAAGAAGCAGCATGGTGTTGTGGGAAGAGTACTGGATCTGGACTCAGGGAGTACTGTATTTGAATCCTGCCTTTGTCCCTTACTTAATGAATTAACTTTGGGCAAGTAACTGAAAATTTCTGAGCTTCAGTTTCATCATCAGTATAATGGAGGCAGCAATACTAGTATCAGCATCACAGAGTTGCTGTAAGCAGACACCTTAGAGTGCTATATAAATGTGAATCTTATTTAATAGATGTGATGTACTTCGCAACCCCTCAAGATCTAAATAACAGCAGCAGCAGCAGCAGCAACAATGGTGATAAAGATGAACAAGCATGGACTGAGAGGCACTTTGGGGGAGTGGGTAGAGAGCTGGCCCCAAATGGGGTCAAGTTCGACTTCTATCATGTACTGGCTGGTAGCCCTGACAAAGCTCTAATCTCCAAAGGCTAAGTAACAAGAGAACCAGCTTGCATTGGTAAAGGATGTTTCCTCACCTGGAAGTTCCCTACAACAGTGAAATTGCCCTTCTAATACCTGTCTCTTCATGTGGTAGCTGATCACGATATAAAGACAAAAACAATTTTTTTTTCACTCAAAGAGTTTTCATTCTATTGGAAGAGATTAGAAGTACAAATCTAAGTATATGCAAAGTAAATTTGGGGAGGGCTCTGGGGGATTAGAGAAGCCTTCATATGTGAGGTAATATATGTGAGCTGAGCTTTGAAGGAAACTGTGGGCAGCTAGGTGGCACAGTAGATAATGAATTGGGCCTGGAGTCAAGAAAGACCTAAGTTAAAATCTAGCCTCAGACATTTACTAGCTGTGTGACCCTGAACAAGTCACCTAACCCTGTTTTCCTCAGTTTCCTCATCTGTAAAATGAGCTGGAGAAGGAAATAGCAAGCCACTCCAGTATCTCTGCTAAGAAAGCCCCAAATGGGGTCATGAGGGGGTAGAAACAACTGAACAACAAGAAAAATATTAAATAAGCCAGACTGGAGCCAGATTGGCTTTGAACACCACATAGAGTAGCTCCTCTATTTGTATTTGATCCTAGAGGGCAATAGGGACTGGAGTTTAATGAGCGGGGGAACAACATGATCAGAGCTGTGCTATAGCAATACTGTTTGGTAGTGTTGGAGAGGAAAAAACCCAGAAACCAGAAGAGCAATTAAGATGCTATTGCAGTCCAAGCAAGAGGGAGTGAGGGCCTGAATTAGGGTGGTTGTGGTGTGAGTGGAAAGAAGAGGACAGATTCTGAAGCTGTAATGAAGGTAAGGTCACAGGTACTTGGCAGTTGATTGAATAGGGAGGGGTGGGTGATGGAGAGTAAAGAGTGCTCCCAGGGTGTGTATGGAATGATTGGAAAAATGAGATGCTCTTGCCTAACCTAATCAGCTTTTAGAAAGGCTATTTATAAATGTGCTTTAGTAAGAACAGTTGATACAAAGCACTGGAGATAGTGTAGCATAGTGGCTCTGGCATTTTGTGGCTGTGGGTATGGGAGAGAACAAGTTGTTTCTCCACTCAGAGCTTCAGTAAAGTGAGGATAATTCTTCCTGGACTACTGTAGGAGGTTATCAAATCTTAGAATGTAAAGCCCTTCAGAAGCTGGTTCCTTTCTACCTTTCTGGTCTTCCAGTCTCCCCTCCATGCATTCCTTGACCCATCATCTACACTGGACCATATTGGTTGTTCCTTGCACACACACAAATCTCCCTCCTACATACCTTTGCATTGGCTGTGCCCCATGCATGAAGTGCTTTGCCCCTTCATCTCTATCTCTTGTTTTTTCTGGTTTCCTTTACTACTTAACTCAAGCTCTACCTTGTGAAATAATATTTTCCTGGTGCCCTCTGCTACTACCAGTGCTTCCTCTTTCAAATGACTTTTCAATTGCTCTGTATATATCTGAACTGTCCCTAGTTGTTTACATGTTGTCTCTCCCATTAGCACATACACCTCTTGTGGGTGAGGACTGTTTTCCCCCTATTGTTGCATTACTGCTTATCACAATTTCTGGCATATAACAGGAGTTTAATAAATGCCTGTTGACTCATTGAATGTGCTTGATGAGAGGTGATGTGGTCTAGATAACAAATCAAAACACAAATTTGAATTCATTGTGTGAAAAAAAACACTGGGTATGGAATCAGAGGCCCTGAGGTCAAATCTCATCTATGCTATTTACTACTGGGTGACCTTGGGTTCATGATGACACCTCTCTAGCCTCAGTTTCCTCATCTGTATTGGATCAATGGCCTCTACGTTCATTTCCAGCTCAAAATTCTAGGAAAACTAAAGGGAAATGTATGGTTTTTGGTCAATTCATTCATGAAAGAAAGTTAAGTGAGGCGCCATTTTGGCATTGGGACAAAGCTCCATTACAGGTACCCAGCTTTGATGACTGAGCCCCACACTCCACCACAGAGGGCACCTTTGGCAGGTGTTCACAAAAGCTGGCCTTACAGGTTCTTCTGAATTTGGTTTGTTCACCCTATAAATAAGCACTTTCTTTCCTCAATTCTTGTCAAAGAACCTGGTCTACAGTTCAAAGACTATTTACCAAAATAAAGAGGTCCAGGTTAGCCACCACTTGGGTAGTTAGTTCAGACTTTGGAAGGTGTCTTGCCCCTGGGACAAAGTTTTAGGAACTTGCCATTTCCTTTCTGGAGCATCTAATTGGGGGGGGGGGCAGGTTGGTTGGTTACAGTTCATGAATGTTGCAGATAAACCTTTCCTCCCCTGGCGTATTGTTTTCATTATGAAGTCTTGGACTTAATCATCCAGTTCAGTTTAATTTGACAGACATTTATTAAGGGCTAGACTGGAAATACAAAGACAAAAATGAAACCGACTCTGCTGCCATGGACCTTACACTCTACTGGGGAAGCCAGCTCCTCTCCTATCCCTTGCCTTCTAGTACCTGAAGCCCCAGAGGGCACCCCCCTTCCCCAGATGAGATCACTCCCTCTCTCTTTGGGTGAGTTGAGATGTTTTGTCTTGCTTCAGGCTGGAGAGCTCCTTTGCTGTTATATATTCTTTGATATATTCTTATCTGTACAACGTCTCCAGTTTCTCTTTACTGCTTTCTTTGATAAAGAAACTTACTAGCTCTCTGAGATAGACGGTAACCAGCATTTATTGGGAAGGGGCGAAGCTGGCAAATGTAAGTTAAGGGCTAGTCTGCCCTTTGAGAGCAGTCTGGGTAGTGTATTTCTTTCATTTAAAACCCAGACTCCAAACTCGTGACTAGAGGTGTGTGAGAGGCAGTACACATAGATTTGTCAAGTTCAATACTCCTTTCTGAAATAGAAGGAATCTCCCAACCTTGGAGAGCGTGGCCACATTCTAACCTGGTCTTTCTTACCCTCTGCAAAGGTGAGCTAGATCCCAAATATCTATCCATGTCACTTACAAGCCTCATCCAGATATTTAGAGAACCTATCACATTTCACAGAAGTGTTCATTCATTCATTCATTTAGTTTTAGGGGTGGAGGCAATCGGGGTTAAGTGACTTGCTCAGGGTCACAGGGCTAGTAAATATATGAAGTCACATTTGAACTCAGGTCCTCTTGATTCCAGTACTGGTACTCTATCTCTGTGCCACCTGACTGCCCTGCATATAAATATTAAAAAGTCAAATTCTCAGTTATGTAAATAGAATGTAATGCAAATTAATTTCAGGGTTTTAGTATAGAGAGATAACACTAATAATCAGGAACAGGAAAAGCCTCCTGAGCTGAGCCTGGAGGCAGGTAGAGATTCTAAGGATTGGAGGCAAGGAGGAAATGGGTGCCTAGTTGTGGGAGACCACTCATAGGAGATGAAATGCCCTTTATAAGGAACAGTGAAGCGATTTAAAACAGAGGGAAGAAAGGGGCATAGAATGAAAGGGGATTGGAAACGGAGGTAAGCGGGAGCCAGCATGCTGAGGGCTTTGAATGCTTTTGGCCTGTTGGTGGCAGCAGCAGCTCTTTCAATGAGATTTCCACTGTAGGGAAGTCAGGCTGTAACCCTGAGAATAAGCCCTGACTCAGTCTCCATCCTGGCAGAAGCAGTGATTCACCTGCCTCCCTGCAACCTGCCTAAGCAACCTGAGGTGTTGGCTGCCAGCCACAGCTTCTTGGGCAAATTTTCCCAGGTTGCTGGGCTCAGGGAATGGCCTTGGCCCTTGGAGATGTAATTTCTGAGTTTTCTTGGCTCTGAAATGAGAGCTGTGTGGGATGATAAAACCCGGATCACTGTTGGGAAGCCTGTAAGTGGCTGGAGCCTCAGAATGCTATCAATTGGACTTGGCACTGGCCTGCTTCCCTTTTCTGGAGTGTTGATGGAAAGAGGAAAGTAGCCAGGGGACAGAGAGCAAGGTATGGTTATGAGGAGAACATAGGCTTTAGACTACCTGGGTTCAAATCCTTACCAGAGTGACAGGGCTTTTGGGGTTTTGGACAGTGACCACTAACTTCACTCTGGGAGAGCAGGAGAGCATGGGAGAGGAACCATCCCAGTCCACAATTTGGAAGCTTATTATTTTCATTCATTATTCTTTCTGACTTGGTGCAGTGAGAGGCATTCTGGTATGGGGTCTAGAGAAGCTGCCTCCAAGTCAGGCTGACCTGAGTTCAAGTATGGTATTTTGACAGCTGCTTGCCTAGTGTCCACAGGAAGTTCTAAATGACTATAAATTGTTTAATCTTTGCACTGATAGAGAAAAACTCCCCTATGCTAATGAACTCACAAATTCCTCCTCCCTCCCAAGAAGGAGGCTCTTGTTTCTACACTATTGGAGTACTTCTAGGGCTACTCTCTCTCTCTATATTGAGTTATCCTTTAAACCTGGTACCTTTAGGCAAATCCTAGTTACTCCACCCCAGTTCTGGGTCAGATCCTACCCCGATTCTTCCCAGCCACGTGACCTTGAGCAATTTAATTTGTCTGACCCTTAGTCTCTTTATCTGTAAAATGGATGAGTTGATTTCTAAGGTTCCTTCTAGCTGTTTATCTACATTCTGTGCTTTGTCTGGAAGTTACAGCCTCTAAGAGGCAGAGGTGAGGAAGAAGTGCATATTAGACATTGGGTCCCATCTCTCTGACCCCCAGATTATGGGATTTGGGAGGAAGACCTGAGTTTGAATCCTGTTTTAGACACTCACTAGTTTGGTAGCCCTGGGCAAATCATCTAAACTGTCTCAGCCTCAGCTTCCTAATCTGTAAATGAAGATAATAATAGCACCTACCTCCCAAGGTTGGATCAAATGAAATAACAAATGTAAAGACTTTGTAAACCTCAAAGTATTATGTCAGTGAAAGTTATTATTATTATTATCCAACTCATAACTCTGAATCTATACCCTGTGATCCTTCTACCCATTTCTTCTACAAAAATGATTGGTTGTAGAATTTCCCATGTCTGGAAATGACCCACATAAAATAACCCACATGAAAGCATAGCAGTCTTTGGCCATTCCCTCAAACCTTCCCCTCAGTCCCTTTGTCCTGTAAGATATAAGGAAAGACTCAGTCCCCCATGATGGGAACCAAAGCACATGTCCATCCACCCATCAGAGTTCAAACAAACCTGTTACTGGCAGAGACAATTGTCCTCATTGTTATATGTGTCTCTCTTAGACAAGGCAGCTTGCCAGCCCCAGAACCACACAATGATCTGGCCCCCACTCAAAAAAAATCCCACATTCAATGGCCGACAAGGTCTCTGGCTACTGCCGGGTCCCTGACCACCCCTTCCTGGAAAAAGTGATTGAGGAGGTACTAATCAGCCAATCTCAACAGCACCTGGCCTTAAGCAGCAGACCGGGAAAGGGCCCGGAAATGGCACTGACCCTGCTTATTACCAAGGGCCTCCTCAGGGCTGTGGACACAGGGCCCAATCCTTGCTTCCACTCAGGCTGACTTCCTGTGATGGTGCAGTTAAGAGGATGCTGCTGAGGCTTCTTGTCCTCTTGGGACCCAGCTAGGAAACCAGGTGTCACTGGAAAGTGACCTTCCCACTGTGGCCTTGTTAGCTCTGGACTCTGGCTCCCATTTGGAACTCCTGGAGTGGGTGGGGTGTGGGAAATGGAGGACCATGGACAAAAGGAATAGAGGTCAAGCTCTGAAATGCCAATACCATGCAGATGATTTGCTGAAGCAGATGTAGCTTTCACCTCCAGAGAAGGCCAGGTGATGACTTGCTATAACTTGAGTCTACTACTCAGGAGAGTTTCTAGGGACAGCGGGTCTTTGAAGGAGAGCTAGGAAGTGATGGGCGGAAATTGGCAAGAGGCAAAGGCAGGGCCTGGCACAAAGTAGGTGCTTTGCACATAACCTGTATTAGATTGCTTACCTTCCCAAGGAGGGAGGGAGGGAGGGAGGGAGAGAATTTGGAACTCAAAAGTAAAAAAATAAACAAATGTTGGAAATCGTTTTTAGACATGATTGGGGGAAAATAAAATATAAAAAAAGAAAACATGTTAACATTTTTTTTAGGTAGGTGTTTAGTAAATGCTTGTTGACACGACTTGAAGACATACAGTGAAGACATACACCACCTTGTCCAAGGAGTCTGATTCCATTTTTAAATAGCTCTAATTTTTAGGGCCATTAATTTATCCCTTTCTTTCCTCATCTGTAAAATGAGGATCATAATATCTGTAGATCTGTTGTGAAGATCAAGATAAAATAATAACAGCAAACATTTACATAGCACTTAGTATATGCTACTGTGTGCCAGGCACAGTGCTGAAGTGCTTTACAATTATTATCTAATTTAAGCCTCACAACAGTCCTCTAAGGTATGTGCTTTTATTATCCCCATTTTACAGATGAGGAAACGGAGGCATTCCTAGGTTAAGTGACTTACCCAGGGTCACACAGCTGGTGTCTGAGGCTGAATTTGACCTCAGGTCTTCCTGATTCCAAGCCCTGCACTCTATTCACTGTACCACCTAGCTGCCCAGAGAGACAGAGAGAGAGAGAGAGAGAGAGAGAGAGAGAGAGAGAGAGAGAGAGAGAGAGAGAGATGCACATATATGTCATCTGCTATCATCATTCTTAATAATAATACTAATAAAATAACAGCCATTAGAGTAGTCAAAAAAGAAATATGTTGCCTTGACAGATAGTGAGTTCCCTGTCACTGAAGACAGTGGCTCATGACTAACTGTCAGACATATTGTAAAGGGGACTTGTGTTCAGGCACAGATTGGACTAGATAAATTTTGAATTCCCTTCCAATCCCAGGATTCTGTGATTCTTTGCTTCTCCTTTACCATCCTTGGAATCCTAACAAGGTCAAAGTACCCAGATGCCCTGTCAGAAGCAAGAGCCCAAACTTCACCCATCAGCTAATACAACCTTTTTGCTTTTTGTGAGTCCAATTGAATTCCTGTCTTTTCAGTTCAATTCAAGTCAAAATCATCTTAATTAAAAAAAAATGTTGAGGTCTTTTTTCTTAATAACACCTTCTTTTTTGAAAATATTCCTTGGAGCGCCAGACACCACCTCATGGCGGCCGCGACCGCAGCTTTGGGACGGTGACAGCGCGAACCCAGCGACCCTAACCCCCGATGCTGTGCGTCCCCTGACACTGCCCCTACCCCCACCAGGATGATGGTGAAGTATTTCCTGGGGGCAGAGCGTGCTCCGGAGCTCCTGGGATCAAGTGTTTGCTGCCTTTTGGCAAGCATGTGCTGACGGAGGACATTGTAATTCTGATCAGAAGCTGCTGTCCAGGCGGCTTCTAACCCAGACCAAGAGGATGCCCCGCTGGGCGGAGCGCTTCTTTCCTGCCAATGTAGCCCACTCGGTGTACATCCTCTAAGACTCTATTGTGGACCCACAGAACCAGACCATGACCACTTTCACCTGGAACATCAACCATGCGGGTCTGATGGTGGTGGAGGAGGAAAGATGTGTTTACTGTGTGAACCCTGAAAACAGTGGCTGGACTGAAATCCGACAGGAGGCCTGGGTCTCTTCCAATTTGTTTGGAGTCTCTAGAGCTGTACAAGAGTTTGGCCTAGCTAGATTCAAAAGTAATGTGACCAAGACCATCAAAGGCTGCAAGTACATCCTGGCCAAACTGCAAGGTGAAGCTCCTTCTAAGACACTTGTTGAAACAGCTAAGGAAGCAACTGAAAAGGCGAAGGAAACTGCTCTGGCAGCTACTGAGAAGGCCAAGGACCTGGCCAGCAAGGCAGCCACCAAGAAACAGCAGCAGCAACAGCAGCACTATGTTTAAAGGAGGCACCCTACTGCTTCCCCTGCAACAAAAAGGCCCTGCTGCCCTCCCAGATTGCCAGTACCCAAGGCTGAGAGCTTCTGGGGAAGAAGCATTGGGCCTGGAGCTCCAGCCTCTAAGCAGACCATCAAGACAATGCAAGCCCACAGACAATCCAACTCTTGTCCCATTGCCTGCCCCGCGTCTGAGTTGTAATTTATCATTAAAAACCAATTTTCAGTGAAAAAAAAAAAGAAAATATTCCTCCTCATCCCCTACCTATCAAGCTATCCCTGTAACAGAAAAAGAATAGGAAAGGAGGGAGAGGGAGTAAAGTCAACAAAAAGAACTGACCCATCCTCCAAATCTGAGAGTATATGCAATGTTCTGTATCCGTAAACCTCCATGTTTGCAAAGAAGGGAACAGATTGCATTTCTTCTTTGAGGACAAACTTGGTCATTATTATTGCACAGATTTCCGATTCATTTGTTTTCGCAGTTGTTGTTCTTTCCTTTACATGTCAATAAACATTTATTTAATGTTGACTCAATGCCAAGCACAGTGCTAGACAATAAGGATACAAAAATGAAAACAATTACACTCATGGCGCATATGTTTTATTGGATGGAAATGATAGGTTCAAACAAATATAGGACAAACAAATAAAGACTGCAATAGAGCTTGTGCAGATATACCTTTACTAGTGGGTGTGAGAGGCAGCTAGGTAGAGTGTTGCACTTGGAGTCAGGGAGACCTGAGTTCAAATCTTGCCTCAAATGCTTATTAGCCGTGTGGACAAGTCTTTGGACCTCTCAGCCTCAGTTTCCTCACCTGTAAAATAAAGATAATAATAGTACATACCTTCCAAGGCTGTTTTAAAGATTAAATGAGATAATTGCGCATTTAATAGATTGCTTACTTTCTCAGGGAAGGGGGAGGAGAGGGAGGAAGGGAATTTGGAACTCAAAATTTTCTAAATGTTAGAAATTGTTTTTACATGTAATTGAGAGAAAACATTTTTAAAAGATTAAATGAGATGATATTTTTAAAACACTTTGCAAACCTTAAAGCATTATATATGTACTAGTTATTGTTGTTATGCAGGGCATACACAAAATCCTTTTACTGGTTCCAGTATAACATATGGAAATTTGGGGAGTCAGTTTCCCACCACAAGTGACTGAGGGGCTAGAACTGCGGGGTGTTTGTGAGTGTCCAAAAAAAAAAGGAATTTGTTTTTATTCAGATAACTGCAAATAGGAAACCAGAGTGGGGCACCCATGGTACTCTGGGACAATCCCTTCCCCACATCAGCTGGATCTCCTTCTCTTAACCTGCCTAACCAGAAGATTAAGAAAGGAAGAGGGACTGTAATAGAAGGGGTAGATATAAAAGGCAGTGGAAGACTCCCGTGGAGACCCCACCTCTTCCCAAATGTGTTTTAATAAATTAGTCTTTGTGTCCACTATTCCCATCCCCTCCTTGTAAAGATTTGAGGAGAGATGGGGGAGAGACAGGTGTGTGAGATGAAAGAGTTCAGAGTCTGAATCTAAGGTCAGAAAAGGTCTTTATTCTTTCTCATGAGAAAGAACTCCACCCCTATTGCCCACATGGCGGCAGGGAGAGAGCAACAGGTAGAAGCCAGCCCATGGTTATATAATCTTCTAATGCAGAAAACTCAACCCCCCCCCCCCCAACTGGCCTTCACTCTTATAGGTAGGGGGGCTGACCCACAACCTAAGCACAGGAATCTCTCTGAGACAAAGGACCCGGAAACATGTGGGTGTCTAATGAAAGCAGTCTTAACCTTGACCTGGTTCTGGGGAAGGGTCTCTAATGCTAAGCCCCAGACTGCTTGAAGGTCAGGTGACCTAAACCTAGGCCTAATGAATACTGAAGCCATTCTAGATCTGATTTTTCAGAATGGGGAAACTTCACTATAAAATATTCCTTACACAGGTGAACATGGTAAAATAGGTGAACATGGGCAGCCACAGAATGTAAGAACAAAAACTGTTTAAAAACAAAATGTGTTCAGAGTTAGATTGTGAAAAGAGGAAAGAGGAAAACAGAACCTGGGGGGAGGGTTTTCTAATTGACCAAGGAGTCTTAACTTAAGTTGTGTGTCAAAAGTTCAAGAAGAGATCTTTCTGTTTGTTCTTTGGCAGCTTTCAAGTGAGGATTGCTGTGGGTCTCCAAGCAGGGGACTTGCATTTGGCCTTACCTTCTCTTCTGTAGGTGAATGAGTATCTAAAGATAGACTTCGACAGGGCTGTGACCTATAATCTTTGACATGTAAGTCCCCTTAGCCACTTGAATCATTGGCAGAGATCAGTTGAAGAGAAAGCAGCAGGAACTGAGTTTGACCTGGTTGACCCATCAGCTCTAAGGCTGAGTCCTGAAGGAACTAGCCCAGCTGAACAAGGAATTAATTTGGCCATTGGTTCTTCCACACCCAAAAGTGGACTTGGTGAGAATGCTGTGGAGGACCAGTAGGAACCCTTCAACCACACTGTTCTCTACATAGGAGCCTCACTACCGTTGGCATCTAGGTTTAAACCCACTCTCTCACACTTTGTACAGAAAAGAGAGTGCGCCCTTAGTTGGGGGGAAGGATGTTTTTATAACCTCTCTCCTTTTTGTACCTTGAAATTATCATTTTGTACATCAACAGGTTAATTGATAATGGGGGAACACACTGAATGGGGGCTTATGAGGATAGTACAAGAATCTACAACTCCTTCCAGTAATGCCTAGAATTGTGAGAGATGAATAGTTGGCTGCCCTCTGAGGACACAACCTGCACTGGGAGAGTGAGTCCAGAGCTCTGTATACAAAGTAAATACAAAGTAATTGGCTGAGGACACTAAACAGAAGGAATTAGGAAGTTTCCTTACACAGGATGAGTTGAAACAATTTAAATCTATGATCCGTTGCAGTTCTGTAGGATAATTAGATTTGATGCAAGTTTACATTGCTTAAGAAAGGAAGTGTTTTTGACAAGAAAACTTTTCTTAGTTGTCTCACCATAAAGGTGGCCTTGCTGAAAGCCCTAAATTTAACAGGAGCGATTGACTAGAATACTCCCTCCCAGCCCAATCTAGTTTATGCCCATGAGTCACCTTGTAAATATGATGTGTTTCCTTTTCAAAGTTCAAACAGCAAGTAATTCTGTCAAGGTATTTGCCTAGCACCGATATAGCACAAGGCTCAAGTTCCAGGAGGATAACAACATAGATGAAACCTGACTAAATCAGCTTGGCCTTTGACAAGCCATGTATAAAAATTTGGCTTAAAATATTTGAAAACCTTCTGGAGTGAGCCCCCTCCAAACAAGATGTCTGTCTCTAGGGCTAACAGCAGTGTGACTCTGAGCTAGGGGCATTACTGCTTTAGGATTGTTGAGTTGCTGGGCTGGCCAAAGAAACACTTGAGTTCATCCTTGTCTGCCCATACCACTAAGTCCCTCCTCTAAAGACAAAAATCTGGCCTCTCTTGTGCAGTTAGTCACCAGCTTCTGTACGGATTTTACATATAGATAGACATGGAATGACAGAATTGTAGAAGTGGAAAAGGCCTTAGATGGTCCTAGATTCATAGCTTTTAGACCTAGAGACAGTGGGGGCTGGTCAATGTTTAACAGCCTTCTCTCTGAAAAATCATTTTAATTTGCATTATTAACATTTCCTCCATCACTTTCTTAATCTAGACACCCAAAAAAACAACCAATCAACCACTGACTTTGAGCATCTGTCAGTTGTAAAGCAAGTGCTCCCACTTAAAATTTAATAATTGTCTCCATGATCTCTGACACCAGCATTTCCCTACCGAGAAAGGATCTCAGAGATTATCCAGTCCATACTCCTTATTTTACAAGGAAGGTAACCAGGACTCAGAAAGTTAAATGATTTGCCCAAAGTTATACAGATATAAAGTAGTAGAGTCAAGATGAACCCAGGTTCACAAACTATAAACCCACAAATCTTTCCACCATGCCATGCTGCCTTCAGTCATTCTCAAACCATGAAGAAATCCTTCTATAATATTCCTGACCCAAAGTCAGTCATCCAACTTATTACTGAAACATTTATAATAATGATAAACATAAACAGCCTTGATCCTTTTTGGACAGCTCTGTAAAATAACACAGTACACATTTATGAATCAGCTGCTGTGTGCGGAGTGCTATGCCAGGCACACAGAAAAATATAAAGTTGTATTAAGGTAAGGTCCCTGTCCTCATAGAGCTTACAACCTTATTGTTGTTATTTAGTCGTTTCAGTCAGGTCTGACTCTTTGTGACCCCATTTAGGGTTTTCTTGGCAAAGATACTAGAGTGGTTTGCCATTTCCTTCTCCAGTTCATTTTACAAATGAGGGAACTGAGGCAAACAGGGTGAGGAGATGTGTTCAGGGTTACACAGCTAACAAGTGTTTGAGGTTCAGATTTAAACTCAAAAAGATGAGGAGGAGTTGGGAATAGAAGCAGGAAGACCCAAAAGGAGGCTGTTGCAATAGTTCATGTGGGTAGTAATAAGGACCTGGATAAGGATGGTAGTATCAAGGATAGAGAATAGGAGACAGATACAGAAGACTTTGCAGAGATGGAGTCCTTGTATTCCTAATACTAAGCACAGTTCATGGCACATAATAAGTACTTAATAATAAATAAGGATGATGATAGACAACATTTAGCATTTTATGCAGCACTTTATGGTCCACAGATCACTTTATAAATACTGTTTTGTAGGTGCTATTATTATTATTCCTATTTTACAAATGAGGAAACTTAAGAAAGACAAAAGTCAACTGACTTGCTCAGGTCCACATGGCTAGTAAGTGTCTGATGATGGATTTGACCTCAGGTCTTTCTGACTCCAGGTCCAATGTTCTATCCACTGTACCAAATAAATGCTGGTTGTCTAACTGAAAGGATTTGGTAACTGATCAGGTATAAAATAGGAGGGAGGAGAAAGAGACAAAAGTAAGTCGAGTCACAAAAGTAGCCAAGTCAGAAGGAAGAGTAGGGTTAGAGAGGAAGAAAATGAACCAATTTGGGACAAATTGGGTTTAAGATACAGGAGTGGAGATAGGACTGGAGCTCCAGGAAGAAATTCAGATAGGAGAGAGATTGGGAAATCAACCACATGGGCGTGCTAGTCAAAGCCATGGGAGTGAATGGGATTGCCAAAGGAGAGGGTCAAGGAGAGGTCCTTGGGAAACACACATGAATGGGCCAAGAAGAGGGTGGGGAGCCATCTAAGGAGAGAGAAATAGTGGTTAGACTAGTAAGAAGAAAGTGTAGTGTCAGGTGGAAGTCAGGAAAGATGGAAGTCAACACCCTCCAAACCAACAAGAGAAGTCAAGGAAGAAGAGACGGACTAGGCAAAAGACCAGTGGAGCCAGTGGGGTCAGTTTCAGTAGAGATGTCAGAGCAGAGGGCAGATTGGTGGGGTGGAAGAAAAGAGTGCTAATGCAGTGAAGCCTAAAGCGTTGGGAATATCTTTCTTGTTTATTTGTTTCTGAAGGGCAGTTGAGGTTAAGTGACTTGCCCAAGGTCACACTGCTAGTTTTTTTGTGTGTGTTAATTGTCTGAGGCAGGATTTGAACTCAGGTACTCCTGACTCCAGGGCCAGTGCTCTATTCACTGTGCCACCTAGCCACCCCTGGGAATATCTTTCTTTTAATAAAGTCAGAGTCTATCTCCTAGTAATGATCACCCTTTCAAATTCTTCCCTCTGGAGACACCCAAATTTGCTTAATCCTTTTTTTCCCTAAATGAGAACTCTTCAAATATTTGAAGATGAATATAATGTCCTCTTAAGTTTGCTCTTCTCTGGGTTAAGCTATCCTAAATTAAATTATTAGGTCTTCCTGTGTCATAGTTGTCAAATCCTTTACCATTCTCTGGATATGAATGAAGGAATGAGTGAGTAAATGGATGAATGAGTGAATGAAAAAGCATCTATTAAGCATTTACTATACACGAAGTACTAAGATAAGCGCTGCAGATAGAAATAGAAAAGGAAGATGGCCCCTGCTCCTGCTCACACACATGCAGAAGATTTCCTCTAAGCACAACTGTGCATGTTCCATTGCATGGAATTTTAAACTTTATTAACTTCAGAAATAGAGATGCTACCAACTTGCAAAAATAACATTTAAAAGACTAACAATTTTAAAATATCAGTTTCTTTTAAAATTTAAACATCACCATTTTTTTTTGCTATACTTTGTTCTAGTCACTTTTTGAATTTTGTAAAAATTATTCAGCTCAGTGACCAAAAGAATTACATTTGTAATCCTAGCCTTAAGAGGACCCAAAGAGCAAAGTTTTGATGCACACATGATATCTCTGACATGACTTCACAAAAATAGCTGTAATAGAAATCAGGTGACTGAGGTGGCCAGGCAAGAAGACCTCCTCTGTCCATTCATTGGACTGAGAAAAGCTCATCTAGAAACTGCCACATGTGCGATGCATGATGGGGGTGCATTGTCTTGTTCAAAATAAAATTTAAAATTTATTATTCAAAATTTGCAAAGCTAAATAAATGTAAAAAAGTAAAATAATAAGTGTGACATGTTTATTTATGAAGGTATTAAAGCTTAAAACTGCACAAAGACTCTTGGGACACGTCCTCCTTCAGTTGTGCTCAGACCAGAGCAGACTATAATGGTCCTCACATTTTGTGTTTGTGACTGTTTGTAATGTTGGGAGAATATTGTTCAGGGGTTCTTAACCTGATGTCCAAAGATAGATTTAGAGGTCCGGGGAGAGATTTCAAGAGGGTCTGTGAACTTATAGGAAAATTACTTATTTCTACTAGCCTTTCACCGAGATTGGCCATTTCCTTCAATTATTTAAAAACATGATTCATGGGGTGGCTAGGTGGTACAGTGAATAGAGCACCAGCCCTCGAGTCAGGAGGACCTGAGTTCAAATTTGAATTCAGATACTTAACACGTACTGGTCGTGTGACCTTGGGCAAGTCATTTAATCCCAATTGCCCTGCCTTCCCCCCCAAAAAAGCAAAAACCAAAACAAAGCAACATGATTCTAAGAAGGGTCCTTAGGCTTCATCAGACATTGCCAAAGAAAGCTATGATGCAGGAAAAGTTAAGAACCCTTTCTTGAACATGTATTCAGTCAGTTGTTAGAATGTGTGTTTTGAAAACACATTTCTTCCAATGTGATTGATACATTAAGGAAAATGTTTAAACATATAGCAAATTTAAAGTTTGCTTCCATGAGATTTCATCCAGGAGAAATAGCAAGAGAAGTTGGTAAACTGCACCCCCTCCCGATAACTGTTAAGCTGCAGCCCTAATTCTGATACCCAAGCAAATTTCAGGGCTTTGCCAAGGGAAAATGTCATATTTATTGTGTCTTTTGGTGTAGTAAGTCTAAGCAGGGGGCAGAAGAGGGGAAGGAGGAGGGGGAGGGTGATGGGAAGGAGGAGGGAAGAAGGGAAGAGGGAGGAGGGAAAAGAGGGAAAAGGAAGAAGAGAGAAGGGAACAGGGAAGGAGGAGGGGAGGAGGGAAGAAAAAAAGGAGGCAGAGATAGGGGAGGAGAGAGAGGGGAAAGGGGTAGGGAAAGAGGAACAGTACTCAAAACAGGGGTGGTGATGGGCCTGTTGTACCCTCTTTGCTCAGATTTCTGGTCCTTCAGCAGAGTATGTAGTTCTGGATGCCTAATAATGGTAATATTATAATAAGTGGGACAGCTAGGTGGTGCAGTGGATAGAGCACCAGGCCTAGAATCATCTTCATGAGTTCACATCTGGTCTCAGACACTTATTCACTGTGTGACCTTAGGCAAGTCACTTCACCCTGATTGTCTCAGTTTCTTCATTTGTAAAATGAGCTGGAGAAGGAAATGGCAAAACCAGTATTTCTGCCAAGGAAACCCCAAATGGGTGACAAAGAGTAGGACACAACTAAAAAATAACTTAACAACAAAATTAATGAAATAATTTGAAATTATTATTAAATCAATCAAATAATTAAAACAGTTAAATAATATAACAAATAATAAAATAATAGCAACAGTACTAGCTTGCATTATGAAGTTTTGCGTTTTGCAGAGTTCTTTACACGGATTCACTCGGCTGGTCCTCACAACAATAACGTGAGGTAGGTGCCATTATTATCCCAATGCCAAGGTCATCCCGGCCGTGTGTTCTCTGTTCAGCAGTGCAAGGAGTAGGTCGCTGATCTCCAGCAGGAGGACACTGAAGCACAGAGCAGTGAAGTGACTTGAGGTAGATTCCATACTGAGGTCCTTTTGATTCATTTTAATGCTCACAACAATCCTTGGATATCAGGGCTATTATTAATCCTGTCTTATGGGTATAGAAGCTGATATGTAGAGAGCTTAACTGATGTGCCAGTTTGCTGGTCATTCTGCCTCAGTTGGTAAAGCAGGGCAAAGAGTATAGATTCTAGAACTAAAGGAACAGGGCTCAGATCTTGACTCCACTACTTTTTTCCTGTGCATCCTTGGGCAAAGCCACTTAATGCTTGTTTCCTTGGCTGTTAAATTAGGGGAAGGGGGGAGCTGGACTAGATGACCTCAAGCCCTTCATCTAAGACTGTATGCTAGTAGGTTTCAAAGGTAAAATCTGAACCCTGGTCCTCTCACTCTAGAACCAGCACCTTCTCTATCACATCCTGCTTGCTCTGGCCAGATATGAGTATATGTTGTCTCCCCGTTTGTGTAAGGATGAGAATTCTCTGTCTCATTGTCGATGGTGGCTAGTGATTCTGAGCTGGGTATAATTGTTTGGATACAGTTATTTGACAGAGTCCAGCCTGGCCTGATGATCAGAGCCCAAGCCTGGGAAATTGCTGTAGGGTGTGGGTAAGTCAGAGCAGATGCCTCTCCCATTCTGCTTCCTTCCTCTGTGAGAGCGCTGTGCTCAGAGATGGAGCTCTTCCCAGGTGAGCTGTGCACCTTTCACCTCTGAGGGGCAGAGGTCATCCCTTGCCCAACCATGTGTTCTCTGTTCACCAGTACAAGGGGTAGGTCACTCTGATCTCTGCTAACAGGAATGCCCAAGAAGCAAACAGCTATGTGCTCCCTGACTATTAATAGAGGTAGCTGACATTTCTGAGCTGCTTTTAAGGTTTTCAAAGGGCTTTAAATATTTGATCACATTTGATCCTTAGGACAGCCATGTGTGGTAAGTATTACAGGTGTCTTGACCCTTGTTTTACAAATGAGGAGACTAAGGCTCAGAGAGAGGATAAGACTCACAAGGAAAAGGAGTGTGGAACCCAGAGGAGTTATGTTCAAATTCCATCACTGGCTTTTAAACCCTGTATGACTCTGGACAAGTCACTTAACCAGCACAATGTACCTGGCATATAGTAGGTACTCAATAAAGGCTTATTGACTGACCAACTTAACTTCTCTTGACCTCAGTTTCTCCATCTGTAAATGAAGATAGAAGGCCACAGAATTAACTTCTAGTTCTTAATCTATGATCCTATGGTCACATAGTAAATGTCTGAGGTAGGATTTGAATCTGAGTCTCTACTCTTTCCACTATATCATAATAAGTGAAGTGGATATTGGAGCAAAGGTAGGGGTCAAGGAACAAGGTAGGGGAGGAACATTAGAGAAGGAACAGTAATCAGTCTGATAAACACTTAATGAGTACCTGCAGTGTGCTAGGCATTGTGCTGGGCAGTAGGGGATAGGAAAACAAAAATGAAAAGCAGCCTCTGTTTTTAAGTTCTCATTCTATGAGGAGGACGTGACATGTACCTGTAGTATCTCCTCCCCAGTTCTTACTGGGATTGATAAATTGGTTCCCCAGGGGGCAACTGCTACCTTGGGTCCCAGGAGTAATCCTATGGATAGCTACACCTAAATACTGTAGCTCATGAGCCCCCACCTTTGTGCTTTCCCTTAACAATCAGCTGGTCGATCAGTTAGTTTTAAGAAAAAACATGTTCAAATGGTATGGTAAAAAAAAAAAAAAAAAAACAACCCACAGTAGTTACAGAGTCTTCCTCCCAAACCTAGGATCCTTTCTCTCATCAATATACATAGTCAGTGGTGGACAGAGTAGACATGAATTTAATGTATAATGGTAGTGATGCACATATGTAGAAAACTTATGTGACCAAGTCCATTGATAACTCCAGTAACGTAGGACCTCCTTTCTTTCTTTGAAAAGTGTCTGTGAAGTTCTCTTTGCTGTAGGGTGTCTGTAATGGATGTGTGGTTTCACTACTGGTCTGGTCTGACTCATTGCAAGGCACTGAATCTCCACTGGCTGGGAGGCACAGCTGGGCTTTCATCACAAGGAATGTGGTATCTCAGTTGGACAAATCAATCAGTCGCTGGACTGGTTGGAGCAGATCTCTTGGCTGTTGGGCATGATTGCTGCAAGACTGAGCTAGGACGGTCACTTGGCCATTGCTGCTGCTGGGCTCGACCAGTCAGGTCTCTTCATACAGCATAGCTTCTCTGCTGAATGACTTGATTTTTGCTGGACTCTTTTCGCTCTTTGATGGTCAGCTGAAGTCTCCATCATCTCCAGCCTTTGGATTGGCTGGGTGTTAATGATGCTCTTTTAAAAAATGCTGTGCTCACCATCTCACCAGCCAGATTGGCTAAGATGACAAAACAGCAAAATTATAAATGCTGGAGAAGATGTGGAAAAATTGGAACTCTAATGCATTGTTGGTGGAGCTACGAACTGATCCAGCCATTCTGGAGAGCAATCTGGAACTATGCCCAAAGGGCTATAAATAAGTGCATATACCCTTTAACCCAGTAATACCATTTCTAGGATTATATCCCAAAGAGATCAGAGAAGTGGGAAGAGAACCCGTATGTACAAAAATATTTATAGCAGCTCTTTTTGTGGTGGCAAAAAATTGGAAATCAAGGGGATGCCCATCAATTGGGGAATGGCTGAACAAGTTGTGGTGTATGAATGTAATGGAATACTACCGTGCCATAAGAAATGAGGAGCAGACAGACTTCATAATAACCTGGAGAGACTTAAATAAACTGATGCTGAGCAAGAAGAGCAGAAGCAGGAGAAATTCATACATAATCACAGACACAACGTATGTGTGATAATTAACCTCAATAGACTAGTCTCTCAGCAATGTAAGGTTATAAGACAACTCTAAAAGACTCACGATTGAAAGAGATATCCACATCCAGAGAAAGAGATGCAGAGTCTGAATCCAGATTGAAACAAACTGCTTGCTCTGTTTCTTTTTCTTGTGTTGTTTTGTTTCCTCCTTCCCACTGACCATTCCATCAGTTACAATCCTTCTTCACAACCAGACTAATGATTAATGAGAAGATATTTGTAGATCCTGTATCTGAGTGTATGCCGCCATGATGGTGGGGGGGAAGGGAGGGGAAGAAAATCTGAAACTCAGGGGACTGTGGAACTGAATGCTGTAAACTAAAAGTAAAGAAACCAGTTTAATTTTTTTGAAATAAATAAATAAAATAAAAATACTGTTTTCTTTCAGCATGGGCAGTGAGTGACACTTAGTGTAGGATTGGCAGAAATCTCTTCTTGGACTCCCCTGATACCTTTGCTCTAAGGTTTAGCACCTCTTGTTGGGAGGTAGGAGAAATTTATCCTCTCCTATTTGACAAGTCTTCCTGGTTAAGACTGGGTTCCCTTAGAGTGGAACCTCACCTTAATTATGATTATCAGGCATATGCAATTTCCAGGATACTTGTTAGGGTCTTATGCAGATAAATGACCGGGTACAAAGGTATGGAGGCAGACTGTGCCCAGAGTCAAGTTCCTTGTCTTTGTTGGCCTTTTTCAGGTGAAGTTGAGTTATCTGAACCTCAGACCCTTTCTAAGGTGTGAAATGTTTCCCTTACATCTAAGAAACCTTTCCTCTGATTTCATTGTCTCTGTCTTTACCTCTTTTGACCTTCTGCTTTACTGAAATCTAAAGGTAGACAGAGCACTAAACTTGGAGTCAGGAATGTCTGAGTTCAAATGCAACCTCAGATGCTTACTAGCTTTGTGACCTTGAATAAGTACATCATTTAACCCCTCTGTGCTCCTGGGGAAGGATTACTCATTGGCAAGTGTCAATATTTTCCATGATTTTTGATAACAGATGAGCATAGCATACAAGGCTTAGCACAATGCCTGGCACATAGTGGATACTCAATAAGTGTTTATGAATTTATTGATTGATAGAGGAAAGAGTGCCAGACCAGGAGTCAGGTGACTTGGGTTCAAATTCTACCCAAAATACTTAACTCTGAGATTTTTTCCTCATTTACAAAATTTATCCTGTCACTGGACTTTGATGGCTCAGGAAGAGAGAATGAAGCTGACTTTTTGCAATTCTGTCTCACTTAAATATAATCCAAGTCAAGGCATCACCCATAATATCATTGGTCCTTTTAGAGAATGAAGGATGAACAACAATAATAATATTTGTGCTAGGACCCTTATAGGATTGTTGTGAGGAAAGCATTTTGCAAACTTCAGCATGATATATAAGTGTTCACATAAACTTAAGTTTCATATAAATTCATATATATATATATTTTTTTTTTTTAAATCAAGCCTTGTGAGTGAGATTCTTGCAAGGGGACTTGGTGACAACACAGTGAGTGGGGCCATATAGTAATATTTACAGATTTCCTGGGTAAGGCCAATAAGCCTCTCCTCTCCTCACATATAATGTATCCAGTCTCCTTACATCATATAAGAGACTCTGACACAAAGGTCTCATTGGTCAAAAGATAAGGGTCAGCTGGCAGATGTAGTGAGTTCCTCACTGTAATGACTCAGCTCCCCTGAGTGATCCCTCAAAATCTCCATTCGGTTGCCTTGGGAGAGTGCCATGTACTGGGTTCTCTCCAGCCAACTCTTACTCTGTTTTGGTTGCTGTTGTTTTGTTTGCAACTAGAAAATGATGGCTTTGGCACCAAGAGCCCAAATTCAATGCCAGCAGTTAGTTTGAACAGAAGAAAGTGCAAAGCAAAGCTAGACCAAATGAAAGCATCCTAATGATAGTGAGAAATGGACTCAAGAGCCTTAGTCATAATGGGGCAGGGAGAGGGAAGATGATGTAATAACAGGGGGGTGAGTGAGTAGAGTTGGGGGAAGGAGGGTGGTGAAATGGAAAAGGGTGGTGGAGTAGGAGTGGGTAGGTACGGAAAAGCCTGTCTCAGATTGTCCTGGCTTTGGGGTTGGAGGGAACAAGGAGAGGTTGAGAATGCCAAACGAACCACTTCTGAACATTTTGATACCATCAGCACAATCTGGGTTTTTTTTATTACATATTTTTCAGTTACTAAATATTTCTTCCACTTCAATGTTACCTCCCCCCTGCCAAAACCTTTGTAACAAACATGTATTCTCAAGCAAAGTAAATTCCTGTATCGGCCAAGTCCAAAGGTGTCTCACAAATCTCTTTGAAAAATTGTTTTAATATTTCATTGATGGTCTGCTTTTAACATCACTTGTAGAGTAACCCTTCAATGACCCTCTCAATATAATCTTGCATGATAACAAACAAACACAGTAAGAGAAACCAAATCAATACATTGACATTGCTTGAAAATGTATGCCTCATTCATTAACTGTAGACCCCCACTCTTCTCTTCCATGTTAGTCTTCTGAAGTCACCTCATTGAGCAGAGATTTGGAGTTTTCCACCATCATTTTCTTTTATATTGTTTTAGTCATTATGTGAATTGTTCTCTAGTTCTTCTCTCAACATTAGTTCAGACAGGTTTCCCCAAATTTCTCTGAATTCTTCATATCTGTCATGTTTTAGAGATGAGGAAACAGCATTAAGTGGCTTGTTCAGGGGCACACACCTAGTAAGTGTCTGAGGTCAAATTTGAATTCAGGAAGATGAGTCTTCCTGACTCCAGGTCCAGTCACCTAGCTGTCCTAGACACTATATAAATATTAGTTCTTATTGTGGCTAGAGAGCTGGTCATGGAATCATGCAGACTTCATTCAGTGTTATACCTCTAACACTCCTGCCTGAGTGATCTGGGATAAGTCGTTGAACTTCCCAGGCTTTGGTAACTTTCTCAGACTGTAAGTTTCAGATAAAATGTCAGCCTTCCTTGATAGAGGATATCCCCTTGTTTGGTAGTTACCTATATCAATGAAACTGTACTTTCAGTTCCCATCCCTATAATAATGTGTAGAGACAGTGTGATTAGAGGACCAACCTCAGATTCAGGAAAAGCCAAATAAAAGTACTGCCTCTGACACCATGCTGGTTATGTGACCCTGCCTGACCCATGTAACTTCTTAGTGTCCCCAGACAGTTCTCTGAGAGAATAAATTGCAGAAAAGGTGCTATTTTTCATAAGTAGCCCATGGTCCTCATAGGGAATTCCCTATGCTGATGAAATCATCGTGCTGGTTGAAAAAAAATTATTTAATTATCCCAAGCATATCTTAGGGACAGACTCTTCTTTTAAACATTGGTAGTCTACCAGTGCTGTTGTATGAGTGAGAGATTCTGAGCACTATGAACTCCAAGGAACTGAAATTGGCCATCATCTAGAGGGCAATGGAAAAGCACACGGAGGGTGTGAATGGGCTACCACCCATTCCAAATATGGGATTGCACAAGAGAAAACAATGTCATGAGTGAAATGTATGAGCCAAGAGGAGATAGACTGATTCAGTAGCAATGTTGAGCGATAGCTGATGGACCACCCAGGTGTTTTATGGTATCACCAAGATGTCAACAGAAAATGAGAAAGGCCCTTGGTATATTGAGTGCATTGTCTACAGTGCACTTATGAAAAAATATGGTCAAAAATCACACAGGATGATGAGTGGGTATGGATGCCCTGTAATATGCATAGATAGTTAGATATAAATGGATGGATGGATGACTGGTAGGTAGGTAGGTAGGTAGATAGATAGATAGATAGATAGATAGATAGATAGATAGATGAAGCATTTATTAAGCACTTACTATATGCCATACAAAGTAGGTCTAATCTGGTCCAAGGGAAAGAACACTGTCTCTAGAGTCAAAGAAGCTGGATTTATATCCTGTCTCTGATGCCTACTCCCTATGTAATCTTGGGCAAGTCATTTAAACCACTTTGATCTCAATTTTCTCATCTGTAAAGTGAGAGCCTTTGAGGTCCCTTCTATCATTATCTGTGATCTGTTGAGTTCTGTGATAGTCTGAACAGTCTGGCTAAAGAAGCCATGTCCCAGAGTCATTGAGAGAGCTCATGGCATCCACCAGACATTCCTGGCCATTCCACTTATGAGCCTTAGCAATGAGAGGACTCATTCACATCAAATGGAAGTTCAAAGAAAAGGATTGTGTCATCCTTCCTCGTGAAGTGGGATGTATTGGCTGGGCAGTGGAATTTGAGAACACCTTGACCCAGACAGTGAGGAGACAAACATATGTATGTACAGGTATGGAATACAAATATATATACAAGATGCATATAAGATTGATGGAGAGCAGGAGACACTTGCATCTGGGGGCAGTTAGGAAAGCCTTTGTGTAAAAGGGGATGCTTTAGCTAACTCTTGAAGGAAATTGGATATTCTAATAGGTAAAAGTGAGGAGGAATGGGGGTTAGCAAAGATACTGAGACAGGAGATGGAGGGCTGTGTGTGAGAAGCAGGAAGGGCAGTTTTGCTTTCCTGTAGAGGCAGGAAATGCCTCTCACACATGATCTCACACAAAGCAAAAGCAAAGATAAACCTAAGTAAGAGAGATAATCAAGGAAACTACATTTTGCTAAAAGGTACCATACACAATGGATTAAAAAATTTTTTACAGAAGTTTCTCTCATAAAGGCCTTATTTTTCAAATATATAGAAAGCTGAGTCAAATTGATTATTAGAGCCATTCATCAGTTGATAAATGGTCAAAGGATATGAACAGATAGTTTTCAGAAGAATTTATATTCATATGAAAAATGTTCTAAGTCACTTTGATTAGAAAAAATTCCAGTTAAAATAACATTGAGTATCATCTCATACCTATCAGATATGACAAATGCTAGAGGGGATGTGGGAAAATACATACAAAAATATTTATAGCAGCTCTTTTTGTTGTGGCAAAGAATTGCAAATCAAGTGGATGCTCATTTGGGAAATGGCTGAACAAGTAGTGGCATATGAATATAATGGAATACTATTGTGCTATAAGGCAGGAGGGAAGAAGACAATTTGGAACTCAAAATTTAAAAAGAAGAGAATGTTAATAAATAAATATATAAAAAAGAAACAACCAAAATGGCCATTACTGTTTAACTTAGAAACATGAGAGAAAATGGAAACAAAGTCAGTAATCATTGAATGGGGAAGGGCAGACAAAATGGGAGCACATGCACATAACAGGATATTACTGTATCATTAAAAAATGACAAGTATTAATGAATTCAGGGGAACTTGGGAAGATTCTGAATAAATTGATTGTAGGATGAAATTAAGCAGAACCAAGAGACCTAGTTATACCATGACTATCATAATATAAATGAAACCAACTGATAACCAACTAGCCAGTTTTTTAGTAGTGATCGCTACTTTTGTGATGTTAGTTGGTCATTTAACTTCTCATACACCCAGTTTCCTCCTCAGTAAAATGAGACGGATTCTGAGGCTATGGCCTATCTGGGCAGAAGCTTCAGACCTCATATTTTTCCCAGCTTTACTTGCCCTTGGTTCTTGGTGATCATATGTTTATTTGGGTGGGTTTATCTGGCTCTAGATGTCTGTAGGTCTGTATACACAGTCTACCAGGCAGCAGAGATACTATTTCCAGGAAAACAAAAAACAAAAAGACCCACTTTCAAGAGGCTGACAGAGAATTCAGTTTTTAAAAAAAGTGCTTCCTCTTCTCCTGCTCCAACCTTGAGGTCACCATGGCTTAAAGGAGCCCATCACTACCCTGGGACTCCATAGTAATAACACTAGAAATTCCACCCCCTTCCTTCCCTCTCTTCCACCTCCCTCCCTCCTGTCTTAACCAGGACCAGATAGGCAGCCTTTTATGTCCACTTCTTCCTTGGCCCTTGTTTTTAATCTTTACATATTTACTTGGGGGAACAAGAGGGACCAAAATGCCAACCTGCTTATGGCTGGAATTAAGTCCAGGAAAGCAGATGGATCTACAGAAATGGAAGAGAGTTCTTCAGATACTTACACAGCCTATAGGATCTTCCACATGGGTTCGAATCAGAACTGAAATTTTTATTTTCTAATAATAATACTTGTAACAACCTACTTCATACCTGAAGCACTTTTCATAGTTTCAGTTTCTTAGAGCTAGCTCAGAGGGCATTTGGTCCCATTCTCTCTCAGTCTTCCATTCTACAGATGAGAAAACTGAGGCCCAAGCTATAAAGTGCTATCAAAATGGGAGCTTTGGGGGGGCAGAGTCAAGATGGTGGCATAAAAGCAGGGAAACTCTGTGGCTTCCCCCATAATCACCTCAAATACTTATAAAATATAACTCTAAGCAAATTTTAGAGCTCCAGAACTCACAAAGTGACAAAGAAACAAATCTCCTGCTGAAGGCAGCCCAGCAGGAGGAAAGGAAGGATTCATCCCAACACACTGGAAGCTAAGCCCAGCCCTGTGGTTTTAGCCACAGGATGGCCCTATCAGCCTGGCTGGAGCATTCAGGAGAGTGGATCACCAGCTGTTATGGCAGTTTCCAGAATTATCAACGCATAAATGCCAAAGACAAAGTGAAAGGTCAGTGGAACTTGGCTGAATTGGGGGTGGGGGGAGATGGAGGAGCAGGTCTGGCCCTCTGCCCCTAGAGCCAGAAGCAGCAGAAGCAGTGGCCCTGCAGCTGCCTCCACGTGGCTGCTTCAGAGCTCCTAGTTTGCAGAGTGTAGGGAGGCCAAGCAACCATTCAGAGGCTAAGTGCTCTTGCCTTAACCTGCCTGGATTGGAATTGTGGTCTTGTGTGACCAGTGAGCCAAAGTTAGTGGGGGGCTATAGAACCCTGTATGAGGGCACCCTCATAATAGCTCCGGCAGATGTGAAAACCCCAGCAATTGTGGCAAAGCTCAAAAGTGAAGTAATTGACCGGCAACATTAGCAGGCAAAGGAAGCAAAGTAAGTATAGCCATCTTACTTTAGATTACTTTTTTGGGGACAAAAAGGATCAAAGCATGGAACAGGAGGAAGACAACACAGTTAAGAACTCCTGCACCAAGGGAGAGGACTAGAATGAGAGGAGACAGGGAGAGACAACATGGGATTAATCATCCCATAGAGAAGAGGCAAGGGATAACTATTACAATGTGACTTTCAGTTACTCTCATTGAATCTGGCTTAGGGAAGAAATGGCATAAACTCTAAACTGGGCATCATGTCACACAGGAGAATAAGGGGCATGGGGATGAAAGGAGGGACAATGGAGGGGAGGGCAGGGTCTGGGGGAGGGATGCTGGAAGCACACACCTCAGTAAACAAGGACAGGGCAGAGAACAGAACAAGGGGGGAGGAGGGATAGGAAGGAGAGAC
>CM053597.1:166892999-166913491 GCA_028646575.1 Pseudocheirus occidentalis | reverse complement strand
TTTGTGTGGTTTTCTAATGACTGTATTAGTGACTTATATTTAGTAACTGGGAATCTAGCTTAGTGACTGACTGCTAGATGAGTGACTGATTAAGTTAATGGTTGCCCCATGGGTGGAAGATTGGTATATTGTGAATTGATTGATTGAATCTTTAAGTGAGAAAGGTTCCCCCTTAGGGAAACCAGGTGATTCTTCTTTTGTTCCATGTTCTAAATATTGTGGCCACTGTAGCGAAAACTATGTGGCCATTCCAATGTTAAGCTGTTATGAACACTATATTGTGACTTTCTGTGATAAGATGTAATATTGAGAATATTATATTGTGAATATTGTACTGAATCTTGATTTGAAATGGAATAGAATGTTCACTATTATTGTGTAATCCGAATCTTAAAAGCTGTTCACAGTAGCATTCTTTTGGGATTCTGCTTGCGCTTGGCTTTACACCAGTATACCCATCCAGCTGGAAAAGACTGAAGTTAAACCAGCTAATACCACAGTTTTCTAGTCCTTATTGTATATTCAGCAGCTGGGAAGTAGAGGAAGTAGAGTTGCCTTGGCTTGGCATCAGGAAGACCCACTTTCCAATACGGCCTCAAACACTTACCGGCTGTGTGACCCTCGGCAAGACACTTGATGGCTGTTTGCCTTGGTTTCCTGATCTGTAAAATGGGGTTAATAATAGCACCTTCCTCCCAGTTGTGAGGACAATAAAATAATATTTGTAAAATATTTGTACTAGCCTAGTACCTGGCACATAGTAAGTGCTATGTAAATGTTAGCCATCATCATCATCATCATTTTTGGAGATTATATGCACCAGATTATGTGTGCATCATCCATCAGAGCTGATAGTGAGGTGATCTTTGAGATTATTCTTTCCACAGCCCCAGATAGGGCAGGGTAGATCTGATCATGTTTGTATGAGACATATCTGCAAATAGCTTTCACTATCACTGCCTCATCCTCTTTCCTTAGCACCTGGTACATGTTTGGCATCTCATCACAATTGGGTACAAATTTTTCACATGTTTCAAGGAACTGATTGGATTTTAGTATGTCTGTTAAGTAATTGAACAAGTATCTATCAAGGGTCTTCTAAGAGAAATATTAATAACAGCATGTATCTAGTGCTTTAAGATTTATAAATCACTTTACTATTACCCAAAGGGATGCTGATAAATATTTAACAACCAGCTTGGAGGGAGGGGGGAACAACTATATGGCAGGACATACTTTTACATTTAATCAGTATTTTCTATACATTAAAATTACTCCATCACTTAAGGCTAGGCAATCAACCAAACAATAAACCAAGCCCTGATATGTAATGTCTGCCAATTTCTGAGGTATAAATATTCATACTGAAAATTTAACAACTGGCTCCAGTTGGAACTAGCTCAAACATACCCCTTTATCTAATTTGAGCCTCCAACAACCCTGTAAGATTGGTACTACAGATATGGTACCCATTTTACAGATGAACAAAATGGAGCTTAAAATATAAAATTAATTTGCCAGTGGCCAGACATAAGCAGTGAGTTTTAGAGGTAGGCTCCAAATCCAGCTTCCTTCCACCCATCCCTTCATTTAGGAATGTACAAGGGGCTTTGTTGGATAAAAAAGATCCAATCCCATTCACTATTTTTGTGCTAAGAAACATGGGAATAATTGCATTAACTGTGTAGAGTGGGATAAGAAGACCCAGAAGACCATTAAGACTGTTAATGAAAGGCTGGCCAAAAAAAAAAGTCCACCTTTCAACACCTCCTCTACCCAAGATGGAATCAGTCTTGCCACAGTTGGTGCCCAAGTAACTGCTTGTTGGTTGATTTATTCTGCCTTTGATGCTTGAGGCGTTTATAGGAAGGGAAGGGAACAATCATTTATTAAGCATCTATTATATATCAGTCACTATGCTACCAGGTGGAGATAGAGAGAAAAAAAAATGTGTGCATTCACACACACATTTGAATATGTACATGTGTATATAGACATGTGCATACACACATATGTACCCACACATGAGTATATACATACATGCATACATACATGCCCCTGCCTTTAACAACCTTAGAGTCTGTTGGGGGAACTATTCTCAGACTCCCTGGTAGTAATTTTCAACATTGTTTCTGTGAGATATAGGGAATTTCTTGTAATATTAACAGATGTTTAAAAAAATCTTAAACCAAGAAAAATCACTTTATTTTTTAAAAATATACTACATAGCTCTCTTTCTCAACTACTGGCACTGGTTTGCAGAATGCTTTTTTTTTATCGTTCCTAAAAGCTTTTAACTAAGTGTCTATAGCATAGTGCCTGGCACATAATAGGCTCTTTATAGTTATTCCCTTAGCCCTTCCCCTACTCATAGTTTTTCTTAAAAAATCTATATAATCTTAAACCTTCTTCTTTCCCTTTGCCTTCTGTTTCTTTCACCCCACAGCTCTCTCCGCACAGCTATCCTGTCCCTTCCCTCTTCATCATTAAGAGTGGAATGTAATATACTCTGAATTGGGTATCTTGCCCTACAGGACAGTAGGGGAAAGGGGATAAGAGGGGAAATGATGAGGGGGGGAGGTTGGGGGGAAGGGTAGTGAGAAGGACACACTTTTGTAAAGGGACAAGGATGAAGTAGAGAATAAAACAAGTGGGTGGGTGGGGAGATAGGATAGAGGGAAATATAGTCAGTCTTTCACAGTATATCCACTGTGGAAATGTTTTGCGTAACTACACATGTATAACCTATATTGAATTGCTTATCTTCAGGGATATGGTGGGAGATGAAGGAGGAAACGAAAGAAATCTGGAATTTAAAGTTTTAAAATTAAATGTTTAAAAAAAAAGAGTGGAATGTAAGCTCACAGAGGTCAGGGACTATTATTACTGTCATCATCATTATTATTGGCCTGACATATAGTAGGCTCTACATAGATGCTTGTTGACTAGTTGGTTGATGCTATAGAGGTACAGAGAAGGAATTTTATTGGTCCATGGAATCATTCTGAGTGGAGAAAAATTGCTCTATAGAACTCTTGGAAGGGAGAGTCCCAGACAGAACAGGTTGAACAAGAGACAGTTGGGTGTTACAACTCCAGTAAGATGGCTTATTGCTTCTCTGGAGAGTTGTCAGCTCACTGTGATTTCAGTCATGACTAAGCCACAACAACCCCATCTGTTTTCCTCTTTGCCACATCCTTTTTTTCTTTACGTTTTTTCCTTTTAACCTGAAATGTGAAAACCCCATACATAATCTAGTCAAGTTTTTACACCAAGAAGAAATAAGACATAGGAACAGAAGAAAGAAAAAGTACAGTACTTTTTATTCCTACTTTTCGAAAAGTTTTATTGAGTCTATTTTACTCCAATCATTGCTTTTGTTCTGAATATCGTCTTCTCTCTTTGACTAAATTTCCATCTTATGAATTGAACCATTGTAACAAATAAATAGTTAAGTAAAAAACAGAACCAAAACCAAAGGATGAATTGTATTGATGTCCCCAGTGCCTAGCACAGTGCTTCTGCCAGGGAGGGTGGGGTGAAGATTTATTCTGTTATCTGTTCTCTAGGACCATTATTGGTTTTCCAATTAATATTTCACTTCCTTTTTTTAAGTGACCTTTTCATGAACATCATTGTAGTCATTGTGAGGACTCTTGTATATACAGTACTACAAATCACCCCATGTGGCTCTGAATTACTAACATTTGTTATCTTCATACTATATGATGCTATGGTCTTGAAAGAATACTTTGAAATTTAATATTAATAACTGATGTGATGATCTGCAGTGTTATTTTAAGGTAGGAATTAACCTCAGTGGTGCAGCAGAGAAAGTGAAGGTGGATTTGGAGTCAGGAAGACCTGAGTTCAAATTTGATTTGATACTTGCTAGTTGTGTGACCCTGGGCAAGTCACTTCATATCTCTTTGTCTTAATTTCCTTATCTGTAAAATAGGGATGATAATAGCATATAACTCCCAGGTTCTTGTGCAGATCGAGTGAGATAACAGTTGTAAAACACTCAGCATGGTACCTGGAACCTAGTAGGCACTATATAAATGCTAGCTATTAGAATTGTTGTTGTTTGTTCCTTATAACAGCTCTGTAATGGAGTGGCAGCTAGGTGGCACCACAGTGGATAGAATGCTGAGCCTTGAGTCAGGAAGACATCTTCCTGACTACAAATCTGGCATCATATACTTACTAGCTATGTGACCCTGAACAAATCTGTTTGCCTCAGTTTCCTCATCTGTAAAATGAGCTAGAGAAGGAAAAGGTAAACCACTACAGTATCTTTGCTTAGAAAATTCTAAATGAGGTTTCAGAGAATTAGACACAACTGAACAACAACAGTGGGGTGGGAGGAAAAGAGAAATATTTTTAGCTTCCTTTTCTAGATAAGGAAACTGAGGCTCTTAGCGGTTAAATGGCTTGCTCCTTAGTGTCACTTATTTGGAAAAGAGCAGTGGATTTGAAATCAGAGGCTCTGGGTACAAATCTTATCTCTCTTTTCTTACTGCAGTGATCTTGGGCAAATAATTAGAGTTCTTTGGCCCTTTGGCCCTTCCCCTGTCATCAGAGGGGGTCAGACTGCAAGATCTTGGAGGGCCCTTTCATTTCTTTATCTGTAATCCTGGTAAGTGTTTGAACTCAGGTCTTGGCTTCTTCCATACGGCGTTTCTTACATTATCTTGTGAAATAGGATGTGAACAAGAGAGAATTTTTTTTTAGCAGAATCTGTGGTTTAATTTTGGTCTCTGTCCCCCCAGCACCTAGCACTGTACCCACCACATGGGAGACTCATCATTGGGTTCAAGCTGGAAGGGACCTTAGTGACCATCTGGTCCTACCCTCTCATTTTTATAAATGGGGAAAGTGAAGCAGAAAGAAATTAAGTGATTCTCCTAGATTCGCACAGACATTGACTATCTGAGATGGAATGAAAGCCTTAATGATTGATCTGCTAGTGGGTGTATAGTTTTCATGTATATATAATAGACAGTTGTTGAACCAGGGATCCATCCTTGGAGAAGAGACAGGTTTGGACCTCTTGTTCCAAAACATGTCTAGACAGATTAACATGTTTTCCAAGAAGGACTATCATGGCTTTCCACAACAAAGCCTGGGGATGTTCTTGTTGGACTTGGAGTCAAGAAGACCAGAGTTCAAATATGACCTCAGACGCTTGTGACCCTGGGCAAGTCACTTAAGGGCTATCTGTCTCAACTGTAAAATGGGGATGATAATAGTACCTAGATCCTAGAGTTGTTGTAAAGCTCACATGAGAGAATCATAAAACAGTTACCACACAATGATAAAGCACTTAATACATTACCTAGCATTTAGTAAATGCTACATAATGTTAAGTTGTTGTTGTTCAAGGTAGAACAGATACTGCAGGGAACAATTCTTAGCCATTCTTTAACATGTATGTTCAAGAAGTTTTGTTTGCTTGTCAGAAAAGGATATCTTAAGGGTGAGAAGTAAACTGTAGCTCTAAGAAGGAATCCTTTTGTTTTGAAATTGCTTGCTGTCAGGAATTAAAACAAGCTTCTTAGAATAACCAACAGTTGCCAGATGAGCATCCTAATATTTAAAAAGGGAAGTGTGACCTTGAGGTGATTCTTACTTTTTAAAGGGAATGACATTAAGTGACTTTTCTGGTATTCTTTCCCTTCATACTCTTAAAAAAAATAATACTGAACACTGACATAACTAAATTTATTTAGCAACTATTTACATTTAAATTAATCGATTTCAATTTTCAAAGTATAATGCCTTTTAAATTTCTCCCTGTTGTCTTAATTGCACCATCCTATTCCAGTATATTCATGTACCACAGTTTATGTATGCTTTTATTGTTGGACAATTAATTTGCTTTGTTGTTTTTTTTGTAGTTACAAATACAGTCACTAGGAAAAACCTTGACCAGAGATCTCCTAAAAAAAATTTTTTTTGGGAATATTTTTGTTACATTCTTATCAGTGAATTAATGAAGTCAAAGATTGTGGTTATTTTGGTAACTTTTTAACTGCTCTTCTTAAAAATTCTACAAGTTTGCAATTCTACCAGCAATGAAAGAGTGTAGCTGTTTTTCCCCAGCTCCCCCAGCTTCTTACATTATTACTACCCCAGTTAAGAGTTAAATGCTTGGTATACAGCTTTTCACTTAACAATCACTTTAAAACGCCTTTTCATTCCTTAATTCGTTGGTTCGTTCATTCTTTCACATTATTTTTTTTCCAGTATTATGATTAAGAGGTAGAATTTGAGTAGTTTTAATTTCTTTGTTAATTTATGATAGTGGACATTTTTCAAGTGATTATTAACTATCTGTTTCTTTTCACATTTATTCTTCATGTTTAAAGTTGAACTTTCTAAGAAAGATTTAAAAAATATATATATATATATACCACTGCTTTAGACAATTTTCTTTACACACACACACACACACACACACACACATATACACACACGCAAATTTGATTTCCTAGTCATTTGTAGGCATGTGAATTATATTTATGTTGAGAAAATAAAAATGTAGAGTGAACAGGCTTAGAGCCTTTCATTGTTTGAACTACATACAGTTAAAATATGCTACAGATGTGCACCAGATGAAGCTGTTTTGGATAATGAACTTTCACTATATATCATATATCTCTTTCAAGGTGAATATATTAACATCCGAGATTTATATATGTGGGTATGTAACTTCATTTTTAATTAACTAAGTCATGAAATGTCTTAATCAAAAAAGAATACAAAATAATATGTAATATTTAATATAAGATAACATAATACAATGTAATTATACTATGATAACATAATATAACATTATGATATAATAATATACTATAATAACATAATAGCAATGGAATTTAAAGTATTGCAGATTCCCAAGGGCTGGAGTAGACAGTATTATATAGTGGGAGGACTACCTCACAGGGATGGCTGCTTTGTGTTTTGAAAAGTCCCCAAATTTTTTTCTTTTGGTCTATTTTTTCTTTCATAACATGACTAACATGGAAATATGTTCTACATGATTGCACATATATAACCTGTATCAAATTGCTTACCATCTTAGGGAGGAGGGAGAAAAAGAAGAAAATTCAGAAGTCAAAAAAAAATTTTTTTTAAGAAGGTTAAAATTTGTCTTTGTGTTATAATTAGAAAAAATAAAATACTATTAAAAAAAATTTTTAAGGTATTAAAAAACCAAAGGAAAGTCTCCAAAGAATGAGATCTCACTGGTCATATTCTCTTGGTAACACCCCATGCCTCAGGACCTTCCTTAATTGCTTGGAAGAGTAATTTCCTGTGGAGTCCCTGTCTTAGCTTCCTCAGTGGAGAGAAGCTCCCTGCACTTGTACAGATCAGCAGTGTGTCCATAACTCAAGGTTTAGAAAATTGCCTGAGGAGCTGAAAGATTCCATCTTGTCTCCCACACCTTTTCCCCCACAATGATATTGGTGCAAATGGGATTCAGAAGAGAGTAGAGTTAATTTAGCTAGGATTCATATAGGGCTTTAAAGTTTGCAAAGGTCTTTGCAATACTTTATTTCTCATTTGATCCTCTTGTCTACCCAAGGTAGATGCTATTATGATCCCCTTTTTACAAGTGAGGGAGGTAAGGTTTTAACTAGAGCTTAAGGGACTTGCCCAGAGTCACACAGTTACTAAGTGTCTGAGGAAGAATTTGAACTTAGGTCCAGTCCTCTATCCTCTGAGCCACCTAGTTGCTTCAGTCAAAGTGAGAATCTTGGAGTGTCAGTAGGAAGGAACCTCAGAAGGGGCCTCTAATGTGCACTTGAGGAGGAATACCTTCTACAGTATCTTTGACCAGTGGCCATCCAACTGAGATGCTAAAAGATTAAGTGCCTTGCAGAGATACACTGCCAGTATATGGTCAAGGCAGGATTTGAACCTAGGTCTTCCTGACTAAAAATTTGGTTTCGTTTCCATATCCACTATTTCATATTGTCTGTCCTTCCAGAAGAATATGCTTTATATGTTAGGAGTAAATCCGAAAGTCAAGTTCATGTAAATCTTCAAATTGGCCATTAGGAAAGTCTGGTCAATTTCTATTTCATTAGAAGAACAAATAGAAATGAACAGATCTCTTAATTTTAATTATTCCATTATATGAATATCACCTCTCTAAACCATTAGTGGACAAACCTGTCTGTGGTTCAAACTTTCATTGACATAAAACTGTAAGGGACTGCAGAGACCACATGGTCTAACCCCTCATTTTACAGATAAGGAAACTGAGCCATGGAGGCTGCCCAAGATCCCATCGCATAGTATGCATCTGATTTGGGTTTGGAACTTGGGTTCTCCTACTATAGAGCTAGCCAGCCCTCTTTCCGCATATTCTTGGTATTAAATCTATGATGTATGGAGGTTTGAAGGTATGTGTGTGGTTAAGTTTTAGTGACTTTAAAATGCTTCTGGTTAATGTTGAGATTAGACAATTATTATTGACATGTATGTATCTAACAAAAAGGAATGCTTCCTTTAACTGAAGATTTTTTATTTTTTTTAATTAAATTGATAAAAGCCTATTTTTTTTCCTTCCACCTTCCTTCCATTAGAAAACAAAAGGGGGGGGGATACACAATAACAAATATGAGAAGTTAAACAAAACTAATTCCTACATCAGTCGTCTCCATAATGTAGGTGTCTCGGTCAGAACCCAAGTCCATTATTGTTCTGTCAAGAGATGGGGAGCCTTCTTCATCACTTGTGTTGATTAAGGTTGTTAAGTCTTTCAAAGTTGTTTGTTATTACACTGTTATGTTACTGTTTTGATTCTCTTCATTCCACTCTATATTACTTCATACAGGTCTCCTCAGGTTTCTTCCAAATCATGCCATTTATCATTTTTTATAGTAAGTAGTATTCTATTACATTCATATAATCTAATTTGTTTAGTCATTCCCCAAATGGTGCACATCCCCATAGTTCTCAGTTCTTTGCCAAGACCAAAAAAAAAAAAAAAAGACTGCTTTAAATGTGTTGAAATCCTCAAAAGGGACAGCCAGGTGGTGAAGTGGAGAGAGTACTGGACTTGGGGTCAGTACATCTTGGATACTTACTACCTGTGTGACCCTGGGCAAGTCACTTAACCCTGTTTGCCAGGAGGCAAACATCATCTGTCCAATGAGCTGGAGAAGGAAATGGAAAACCACTTCAGTATCTTTGCCCAAAAAAACCCCTTCCAAATAGGACCAAGACTGAACAACAGAAAAAAAGTGGTCCAGAAGGTAGAGAGCAGAACTCAGAGTGAGGAAGACCTGAGTTCAAATCCTGCCACAGACATTTGCCAGCTTTGTGGCCTTGGACATGTAACTAGTATGGTGAATTTCTGCCTCATTTTTCTCTTTTGTTGAATGGGAATAAAAAGAACATCTACTTCCTGTGGTTGTTGTGAGGATCGAATGATATTTGCTTTGTACTCATTAAAGTACTGTATAAATATTAGCATTTATTAATATTATTTAACATTCATTTTAAAATATTTTGAGTTACAAATTCTCCTGCCCTTTCCTCACCCTTTCAGAAGGCAAGCAATATGATATCGATTATATTTGTGAAGTCATGTAAAACATATTACCATATTAGTTATGTTGCAAAAGATACACAAAAATACACACACAAACAAAAAAAATGTTATTAAAAAAATGGTTGAAGAAAGTATGCTAAGATTATGGACTTTCAAATGGAGAAAACAGCTGAACCTAGGAGGCCCAGTGGATAAAGGAACAGACCCAAAGTCAGAGAGGGCAGCTTCAGACACTTCCTAGCTCTATGACCCTGGGGAAGTCACTTACCCTGTTCATTTGCCTCCCTTTCCTCATCTGTAATAATAGCTGTTGTGAGGATCAAATGAGATAATAACTGTGAAGTGCTTAATGCATGCCTGGCACATAGTAGGTGCTGTAAAAATATTAGCCATTATTGTCATTGAAGCCATCCTTTATAGAATAGAGAGAACCCAGGGAAATCAAGTTTTCATGTTCTGAAGCTGACTTCATGCCCCTGCCAGAGGAAAGAGTCAGTGTGGGAGAGGGGAGGTATCCTTCACTCTCTCTAATCCCCGACAACCTTAATGCAGTGATGTGTCATGAAGGTAATTGAATTACTGACAAAGAGGAACCTTTTTGTTCCTGAGCTGAGCCCGGGGAACAGCACATTTGTCACCGGAGAAGGGTGGGCATAGCCGAGGCTGGCAGCTAGCCAGCAGTGAAAGGTGGCTTTTTCTCGGCGTCGGACAAGAATGTCTGAGAGGTGTTCAGGAAGCTTGGGGGGGAGGTGGTGTCTTTCTTCTCAAGAACCAATTTAAGAACCAAAGCTTGGAGGGCGGGGGAGAGGGAAGAGAAGGGAAGGCAAATAAGCAATTGACCTGTCCAGACTTATAGCTATGGACACTTCCTGGTCCCCCAGGGCTCTTGGTAAAAATTGCTGGCAGCTCACGTAGCTTCTGTTTTTCTTGGGCTCCCATTTGCAGAATGGTTGCCTCCTAGCCCCCCAAATTGTGTCAGTTCGAAGTTGAATTGCTCTATGTAAGCATGAGCATACACTGCGTATGTGTGTATGTGTGTGTGTGCGCGCGCGCTTTCGCGCATGTTGGGGGACAAGAGGAAGGCGTGAAAGCAGGAATGTGTGGGTGGGTGTGGTTGAATTGGGGAAAAGTAGAGGAGGAAGTGGTTTTCGAGGGAGGGCTAATTGAAGTAGGGTGGAGAATGTGGACTCTGAGATCTGGATTAGAATTACCAGCCCTGCCCACTTGCAACCTCAGTCCATCTGTCAGTTCATCTTTTTGTTCGTTTGTTCATTCGTTTGTTTAGTCTGTTTTTTTTCTGTTGTGTGTATCTCTTTGTGACCCCATTTGGGGTTTTCTTGTCAAAGATACCAGAGCAGTTTGCCATTTCCTTCCCCAACTCGTTTTTACAGATGAAGAAACTGAAGCAAACAGGGTTTAAGTGACTTGCCCAGAGTCACACATTAACCGTTTATTAAATGTCTGCTATGTGTCAGGTGCTACTGTGTTAGTCACTGGAAACAGAACAAAATGAAACGGTTTCTTTTTTCCAGGGGGTTGCGTTCTGTTGGGGGAGGGGTCATTTATGAAGGCAGCATAGCATGGTTGCTAGTGGATAGTGTGCTGGGGTTAGAGTCTGGAAGACTGGGATTGGAAGATTGGGACTGCTTCCGAGACCTACTAGTTCTGTGACCCTCAGGCAAGTTCATTGCAAGCCTTTCGGCCTCAGTTTCCACAACTGTAAAAGAGAAAGTTGGACTAGAATGACCTCTAAGTTTCCTTTAAACTTTAAATCTATGAGCTCCCCCCCCCCAATATATTTTAGGTACAGGAGAAAGTCATTGTACTTCTCTCAGCTTCAGTTTCCACATCTGTAAAAAATGAGAGAGTCAGACTAGATAACTTCTGGAGGCTGGACTAAATGGCCTTTTAAGGCATTTCACTCCTTTGTGCCTTAGTTTCCTCATCTGAAAAATTAGCTGGCCTCTACTCTAAGGTCCTCCCAGCTCTCAATCTAGGATCCTGTGATCCCTTTACAAGTCACTTCTTTCTGGGCCTTAGTTTCCCCAACTGTAAAACAAAGGGGTTAGACTAGATGGCCTCTGATGAAGCAAATGATGTTATTAGTGGCCATCAGTGGAAAAACTGGAACATTTGGAAGTTTACTTTGGAGAACCGGGTGCTTCTTTTCTTTTCCTTTCCTGAAAACAAAAGCCACATCTTCCTTTTCATTTTTTTTCCCTTCTTATGTTTCCACTGGGTGGTGCTGCAGGAATTCCTACCTTCTGCCTCTGAGGGGCACTTCCCAGAAAGACGCCTCTCCAGCATAATAGGAGGAAGTCCCGATTTAGAAAGTTTTTACAGTTTCCATACAATAGGAAAAAAAAAAGCTGGAGGATGCTCTGTAAGGAAATCTTGGAGGTTTTGGAGGTGGAAAAGCGGCCATTGTTTTATGACAGACCAAGGGTGTCTTTAATGGAGTGTGTTGGGGGAAGGACCGTTCTGACTTTTACGGACTTGACTAGTATCTGATCTCCTAAGAGTTTTCAGGCTCCCTTATTTTTGGCCTTGACTGTGACTTATCCAGGGTCACACGGCTACTGCTTGTCAGAGGTAATACCATTATCATTGTCCTTTAAGATTTATAAAGCACCATACAAATCTTATGTGGTTTGATCCTCACAACAGCCTTGAGAGATGAGTGCTATTATGAATTCTATTTTACAAATGAGGAAGCTGAGGCCAACTGAAGCAGTGACTGGCCCAGGGTCACACAGCTAAAAATTCAGAGACTGGATCTGAACTCAGGTCTTCCTGATTCTAGGCCAAGCATTCCCTTCACTTTGGAGTAGGACCTGACTGCCCATTGTTTTGACTCCAAGGCCAGATGTCTAGATGCCATGATGTGCCCCACTGCTAATAACAGCAACATTAATAGTTTCATTTAGTTACAAAAATCAATTATTTTATCGACCTGCCCAACATTCCATAGAATAATATTATTAATAATTTATTATATATTATAAAATGCTAGATATGTGTCATATGATTTATTTTATTATATAATTTTATATGTTACACATAATACATAATATGATAATATTGTCATATTAGCTAGCATTTATATAGTGCTTTAAGATTTGCAAAGCACTTTATATATATATCATCCTCACAATACTGGGCAGTAGGTACTATTATTATCTCCATTTTACAGATGGGAAAACTGAGGCAGACAGAGGTGAGGTGACTTGTCCAGGGTCACTCAACTTATACCTATCTGAGGCTGGATTTGAACTCAGGTCTTCCTGACCCCAGGCGTGGTGCTCCATCCACTGTGCCACCTAGGTGCCTCCAATGTTAAATATAAAGAAATTATGGCAGGATGGTGATTTATTCTAGGACTGTTCCTATCTGAACTTTATGAAAAAGATGCAAATAAGATTAATAATAATAATAATAATAATAACTCCTTTTTCCTGGTACTGGGATTTCACAAATACAGGAAGTTCCTAGTGTAGAAATTCCCTTTTCCAAAGAAGATCATTAATTCATATATAGCTGAAACTCTTGGAAAGTTGTTGGAACAAAGCGAATAAGTGACTTGCCCAGGGTCAAACAACCAGTATGTGTCAGAGGAAGGACTTGAACCCAGCCCTTCTAACTCTGAGGCCAGTTCTAGTCATTCAGCTCTTGCCATTTTGCCAGGCTGCTTTCTGCTACTGTGGTGGCCTCCACTACCTCTAGCATCTCCTTGACCAGTTTTGTTTTTTGAGCTGAAATTACATCTGGTAAGATTTTTTCTTTAAACATTTTTTTATGTTACTTAAAAATTTTTATACCATCCTTTTCAAATATGACCTTCCCCCTTACTTACTCATCCATCTAAAAGAATAAAAAAGAAAGACAAAAAAATTTTTGGCAAAATTAACCCATCAGCCATGTCTGACAGTGCTCCATACCCACAGTCCCTTACCACTGCCAAAAAGGAATGGGGAGGTACCTTTTCTCATCCCCTGACTCATTCCTGAGTGTGCACATACAAAACAGTGCAGAGATATTTCTCCCAGCACTGAGGGCTTCTTTGCTATCCTAAGGCAGACACAAACTGGAAGAACCAGAAGAGCAGCTTGGTCAGAACCAGAAACGAACAAGGAAATTTCCTGCTTTGATTCCTGGGAGCTGTTGGGGGATGGGTGTGTGGGGGCAGAGGCAAGCCTTTATTCCCATCAGAATGGAAGACCAGGCTTTTTTCAGAGCTGTCTCCCCTTTCCTGAGTGAAGAATGAAGCCACTGTTACAACAGAAAATCCATCTTTGGGATGAGTAAGATGCTTGAGAATTTGGCAGGACCCATTTGGAACTGGAGTGTTGGAGAAGAGAGCTAACATCTGGCTTTCCCTATCACATTTGGCACTCAGCGTTTGTAGCTTGAGAGGCATCATGGTGAAGGAGCTAGAGTGTCAGATTTGGCATCTGGAATAATAGCACTTTTAACATTTGCAAAGCACTTTGCAAGTATTAACTCATTTTATCCTTTGGAGGTGGGTGCTCCTTATGTTACAGATATGAAAACTGAGGCACGGGAAGGTTAAATGATTTGCCCAGCCTCATGTAACTAGTAAGTGTCTGGGATAAGTCTAGCTGCTTCTGAAGTCTGAGTTTGAATCCTTCTATAGATAGTAGGTATGGGAGCTTGGGCAACTTTGTTTAATATCTATGGGTCCTAGTTTCATCATCTGTAAAAAACAAAGAGATTGGCCTAGATGGTCTATGAAGTCTCTTCCAAATCAAAATCTATGATGCTTAAAATTTGGAGTCAGAGGACTGAAGTTAAAATGTGGCTTTGGGGATTTACTACCTAGGGGACTAGGTGGCAAAGTGGATAGAGTGCTGGGCCTAGAGTCAGGAAGATTCATTTTCCTGAGTTCAAATCAGGCTTCAGACACTAGTTAATCTTTCTTTGAGCAAGTCACTTCAGCCTGTTTGCCTCAGTTTTCTCATCTGTAAAATGAGTTGGAGAAGAAAATGGCAAACCACTTCAGTGTCTCTGCCAAGAAAACCCCAAATGGTGTCACAAAGAGTGGGATACAACTGAAATGACTGAACAACAGCTAACGACAATACAACCTATGTAACCTTGGGCAAATCCCTTGGGCCTCAGTTTCTTCATCTATAAAATGAGCACATTAATAGCACTTAAGGCACAGAGAGAATCAAAGAAACTAATTTTGTGAGAATCAAACAAATTAATTTCTATAAAGTGCTTCAAAGGATCATGAAGTGACAAGTGGAAGAGTGTTAGAAACCAGCTTGCCTCAAGAGGTAAATTAATTTGTTCAGGGTCCCCCTGGTAATAATCCTAGCTAATATGTGTATTAAAATTTACAAAGCACTTTACGTGCATCGTCTCATTTGACCTTCATGAAAACCTTGCTATTATTTCATTCATGTGTATGTGTTAGTCATTTTCATTAGTAAAAATTTGGGTAAATTTTTCTTCTGGTTTTGTTTTAAATGATCATTTTATATCATGGATGCCCCTCTTCCCTCCAGTTTGGCCAACGGGTGAAGTCTATGGATACTGACTCAGAATAATATTTTCATATGCATAAAATAAAATATATAGGCTTACAAAGGAAAACAATTTTATTAACATTCAATTAGCATCTTAGTAAGAAAAAAATAAGTTTACAGATCCTATCTTTAGGAGAAGGCTTTGTTGCATTAAGTAAAAAGTATTACTTTGGAGGGGCTTAGAGAATAGAAAAAGTCCAAATGATTTTGCCTGGAGCTCCAGACTAGCAACATTCCTATTTGTCGGGTGCAGGGGTTAAACCAAACCCAAGACACCAGGCAAAATCAAACCAGAATAATGATCACAAACTGGGACAGAAGTGAGAGGCCAGGTTTCCTGTGGCCCATTTTCCGGTTTCCTGAACTGTAACCTGCAGAAACAGAGAAAGCCAGAAATGAACAAGAAGGAGACCCATACTAACAAGGTCCATCATCACTCTTGTGGGACCAGCCTGTGGATACTCAAGGTACAAATGAACCCATGCCACTGAACAAAAACAATAACAGTGATCCAGCCAGATCTGTAGCTGGAGGGTGTCTGGAAAAGGGCAAGCCTTCTGTTTCAAGAGTCTGCAAAGTATGGGCTTCCCTATAGGCCCGGGGGTCCCGTTGGTGGGGAGATAAGGGAGACACAGGCAGCCGGAAGCTTTTATAGCTGCCCTGGTCATGCTAGAAATGGTTCCCGTGTTAAGACAGTTAGTTAACTGAGAATTTTCCTTAGCCAGGCCTTCTCAATCTCTTTCATGGGCATAGTGATACATGAGGGATGTGGATGTGGTTAACCATGTGACAATAATGAGTTACAGATTTAGTATTGGGATGCTTGGTGACCACTTGGAGGCTTTGATCTGTCTTGCTCTTGTTCCCTTAACTGCCCAATAGAACTTTGCTCTGATATTTTCAAAGGATGAATTATGTAGAGATGAATATGTTTATGATTACAAATAGGCCACAGTATTCTTACAGTGTGAGGTTTTTTTTTATTGGACCTGTGATTTCATCAAGGTAGGGAGCTCTCTCTGCCATAGCAAATTTAGAGCTGGAAGTGGTCTTAGAAGTCACTGAGTCTAAATACACACAGACACAGACACACAGCACAGGTTGGTCCTGTCTAAAAATGTCTGTCTCTTTCTGCATCTTAGAATCTCTCACCTTTTTGTCAGGAGGTGATAACTCTGTTCATCCTTGTTCCCCTGGAATGAGAGTTGGCTATTGCACTGATCAAAAAAAAGCTCTTAACTTTTCAAAGTTCACACCACTCCCTTTACAGATGAAGAAATTACATTTTACAGATGAGGAGACCTAGAAAAATTAATTGACATACCCAGGGTCACATAGTCAGGTTATGTCCGAGGCAGGATTTGAACACGACTCTGTCTTTGAAGCTGTGTTGTGTTGTGTTGCATCAATTTTATGGTTACCTAGGGCATAATTTTCCTCTGTTGTTGGGAAGAAAAAGAGAAAACCTTATAGAGGTCAGCCATAGTTTTGAAGGAGTTGAAAGTTTGTGTGTGAGTTTCTTTTTAAAGTTTTATTGATGATTTTGATACCATATTTATTTCCTGATAGACCTCTTCTCTACCAAATGATCACCTATAACCAAGAAAAACAGTTAATGCAAGTAATAAAGTAATCATGTCTGGCAGTGTATGCGACATTGTGCACCTATAGTCCCCCACCTTTCTTTTGAGAAAAGGGAGGATCCTATTATAGATTTAGAACTAAAAGCCCCTCTCCCCTCTTTTGGAAAAAAAAATCATCCTGCAAACATTTATTGACTGCTGCTATGTACTAGTTGGTGTGGAAGACAAAAAGATGGTCCCAGAGGCAGCTCCCCTTCTGGATCACTGGATCATGGAGGAGGGCTTCCATAGTTCAGTGAAACCAGAGCTGTGTTGTGCAGACCAAGACGGACAGGTCACGGTGGAGAGTTCTGACAAAATGTGATCCACTGGAGAAGGAAATGGCAAGCCACTCCAGTATCCTTGCCAAGAAAACACCGCGGACTTTGGTCCACAGGGTTCACAAAGAGTAAGACATGACTGAATGACTGAACAAGAGGCAGCTAGCAGATGGAATACTAGACCTGGAGTCAGGAAGACCTGAGTCCAAATCAAGCCTCATGTACTTGTGAGCTCTGTGACCCTGGGCAAGGCAAGTAACCCCGACTGCTTCAGTTTCCTCATTTGTAAAATGGAGATGATAATAATAGAACCTACCTCCCAGTGTCATTTCAAGTATCAAATGAAAAAATATTTGTATTTTGCACACATTAAAGCACTTTATAAATGCTGCTGTGATGTCTTTCCTTTTTTATATCATCACAGTTATTTCCAGTACCTCTCTTCCCCTCAAAGAATCCTATATGAGAATTAGCATTTTTAAAGGCCAAAAGAGGAAAAGGTAAAAAAAAAAATCAACACAATTGATCCATACATTGAAAAAGTCTGAAAATATACATGAAGTTTAACAGCCCCACAAAGGGGTGGGTTGGGAGTTTATTTCTGCACTGGAGTCCTACTTAATCTTTGTAAATTTTGCTATGTTCACTTTTACTTTTTTTTCTTTCCATTTACATTGTTGTTGTAATCATCTTATATATTGTTTTCTTGGCTCTGCTTACTTTACTCTGAATCAGTTCATGGCAATCTTTCCATATTTTTTGGACCTGGCCAAAGCTGAGATTTGCTTCGCTTAACTCTGCATGTGTGTTATAAGGGCTTTGCTTCATTCACCCCAAATACAAGGGGCAGGAGGAGGTAGGGAGAAGACAGATTGCTGTTAATTGAAAAGAATAGAGGGGTGGCTAGGTGGTACAGTGAATAGAGCACCGGCCCTGGAGTCAGGAGTACCTGAGTTCAAATCTGGCCTCAGACACTTAACTAGCTGTGTGACCTTGGGCAAGTCACTTAATCCCAACTGCCCTTCAAAAAGCAAAAAAAAGGAATACAAATACTTTTTTTTTTAAAAGAAAGATGATCCCTACTGTGAAGGCACCTCCAGTATACTAACAGATGCAAGAGATTTTAGGCAAATAAAAACAATAACAACAGTAATAGCTTATATTTATATAGAGATTTGTGTCAACAAGTTACTTTATATATTTGGAAATATATTTTTTGGAAGAGAACTCCTTCTTTTGACTGAAGTGTTTTATCACATTATCTATTCTCCTAGATTCAGAATGGTCTTGGAAGCCAGCAGAGGTTAAGTGACTTGCCCAGGGTGACACACAGCTAGTTAGTATCTGAATTGGGATTTGAACCCAGATCTTTCTGATCCTAAGTCTAGTGACTTTGTCCAGGGAGGAAAAGTGAAGGAAGGACTTTCCTGTCTGAGGCTCGTGTCTTTCTGAGATTGGGGGGTAGGGTGGGAGAGGGGAGACAAACAAAAGAGCTACTGATTGGGAAGCTAGAAGCATGATCTTGAGATGGGGGGGTCCCCTTTTTCCAATAGCTCCAGGCAGTGAGTAAACCAGCAGAGTCCCCACATCACTGCTGCCTGCCTGGTCTCCAGATGTGGGCAGGAGTAACTGGAGGCAGCCAGGTATATATAGCCCAGAAAGAATGCTGGCTTTGGGGTCTGTTCTGCCTTGGAATCTCACTTCTTCTCAGTCACTGTGTGTGACTTTCACCTTGTTGCCTTCCCACTCTGTGCATCGGTTTCCTCAACTGTAAGATGAGGGGCTTGGAGCAGATGACCTCTAAGATCCCCTCACCTCTCTGGGCCAGGGTTTCTTCTTCTGCAAAATGATGAGGTTGGACTAATGATCTTCAAGGGCTCTTCACCACCAAGGGCCCTTTGTTTTTGTGCCTGAAAAATGGGGACGTTGGCCTTGACAAGTCTAATCTATATCTGATTGCTTGGTGTCTAAGGAGGGGGCAAAGAATTTGGAACTCAAAATTTTACAAAAATGAATGTTGAAAACTATCTTTACATGTAATGGCAGGGGGAGGGAAGTGCTAGTGAGAAAAAATAAAAGTCAAACTTGACGACCTTTAAGGGCCCCTAAGGGGCTGCTAGGTGGCACCTAAGTGGATAGAGTGCCAGGCCAGGACTCGGGGAGACTCATCTTTAGGAGTTCAAATTTGGCCTCAGACCCTTGTGAGCTGGATGACCCTGGGCAAGTCACTTAACTTCGTTTGTCTCAGTTTCCTCATCTGTCAAATGAGCTAGAGCAAGAAGTGCTAAACCACTCTGATATCTTTGCCAAAAAAAGCCCTAATGGGATCCTGAAGAGTTGGATGTGACTAAAATGACTAATCAACAACAAAAGGGCCTTTCTGGTCTAAAGTCAAGGGTTCTTAACCCTTCTGTCACCTGGATCCCTTTTGGCAGCCTGGTGGAGGCTTGGACCCTTAAAAAAATCATGTTTTTAAAAGAATAAAATAAAAATACATAGGATTACAAAGAAAAGCAATGATGTGGAAATAGAGTTATGAAAATAGTATACAAGCCATGAAGAAGCCCTGGTCTAAGGCTGGGATCTTACAGCCTGGAGTTAGAGACAGGATGGCTCTGACAGAATCAGTCTACAAGTATTTATTAATCCCATACTGTGGACAAGGTACTGAGAGTAAGAAAGACAAAAAAACCAAACTAGCACCTGCCCTCAAAGAACTTACATTCTCTCAACTGGAGAACACAGGATCTCAGGGCTGGCAGAACTCCAAGAGGTGATCTAGTCTAATATTAACATGATCTTCTGTTTCTTTGCCCCTTGCCCCACAAAACCTTGCTCTCATAAAAGTTACCCCTGATCCCAGTGAATTATTTTCTAATGGACCTGGAGAAAATATAGATTTTCAAAAATCCAGGTGATGCAGTAAATAGAGCACTGGCTATGGAGTCAGGAGGACCTGAGTTCAAATACAGCCTCAGACACTTGACACACTTACTAGCTATGTGACCTTGGGCAAGTCACTTAACCTCAATTACCTTGCCTTCCCTCCCCCCCCAAAAAAAAAGAAAGAAAAGAAAAAAAGAAAGAGGTCCAGTTTAGGTTTATAATTAAAGCAGTGTAGTGTTATTCAAGAAGTTATTGATATTTTGCCCAAAAGACTCATTATTATTGTTGTTATTATTTTTGTCTAGTTGTACTCTGGACTTTGAAGAATTTTTGGTTGTGTGTATGTGTATGTTTCAAACAAAACCTCAGAACTGATCAATTTAGCAATCTCCAGTAGTCCTTTTGAACAGATTGTTAGTCTGGCTCAGCCTTCTCATTTCATAAAGAAGGTAACTGAGGCCCAGAGGGAGGAGGTGACTGCCCAGCACCACCCAGCTAGGAGGTATTGGAGGCAGCATTCACATCCGTGTTCTGTGTTCTTTTCACAGTACTACTGCATGTTCCACAAAAATCACTTTTTTAA
>CM053597.1:166877066-166892499 GCA_028646575.1 Pseudocheirus occidentalis | reverse complement strand
TGTTGTCTTCTCTCGTAAGACTATTAACTACTTGAGAGCAGGAGCTGCCTTTATATCCCCAACTCAGCACAGTGCCTGGCACATAGTAGGCACTTAATCAGTGTTGATCCACTGACCAAAGTGAAGCAGTCTCTACTTCCAGAAGCTTCCATTCTTTGGAACTTCACAGGAAGTGTTTTCAGATAAAGAGATTTGCACTTGTTTCTGGGCAGCTGTCAAGGAGTCAGTGGATGAGGAGAGACAACATTAGGGAAAGAGAAGGGACAAAGCTAAAGAGACAAGCTTATAGAGAAAAGGAATGAGGGGAGTGAGGAGCCAGTCTTAGCAAGAAGAAAGGACGAGCTCCTCCTTTGAGAAGCAAAAGGGTGGGATCTGTAGAGAGGATATGAGTGTGGAATTGGGAGGATGTTCCCTAGTTGAAATGTTCTTTATTGTTAAATATTCAAAAGGTTTAGCAGTGTGATACTGATAGAACTAAAATAAATAGGTGAAAACAAAGGTCTAAAACTTCTTTCTATGCTCCTAGTACCAGGGACTTTATCCAAGATTGAGTTCTGAGTAATTTTAATAGGGCTTAACTTAGCCTCCTAAATGATAGATTTGAAATATTAGTTTGATTTGCTCTAGCCTCATGCCAGATATAAATGAAAAAACTAAAACTTATCATTTGCAGCTTCTTTTTTGCTCTGTGATGAAATTAAGGAAAACAGTGCCCTCTAATGAATTTTCAGTGTATTGAGAATGGAACCTTAGATTGCTTTAGGCAATTCTGGAATTGCCTAAATTCCCCTTTCTTGCATTAAAATTGAATGTTGTAGCTTTGGGACCTAAAATGAAAAGGTTTTGACTGTGTTTTGGTTTGTGAGGATGCACATATTAAAAACTCTACAGTTCTGTGTTATATCTTAGGACCTTGATGTCCAGGATTGTGCAAATTGAACCTTAGGCTTATGGCTAGAGTTGCAGTGTGTGGATACAGCTGTTGATATATCTTATTGCTTCAGATTTCAGATACAACTTGAATTTTTCATAAAATGCTGGAAAATAAAGCTTTGAAAGTATTGCATTAATTTTTAAAAATAATTTAGTATTGCCTTTGTCCTGTAGTTTATTAATTAGGATCAATACATATTAACAACTATAGTATTATATTGTGTGATTCCTACATAAGCTGAGTTGTTAACATATAAGGTACAGGGCTCAATGGTTACAACTTGTGTGGATGTGTTTTCTTGTTTTGAAAAGGCAGCCTTTAAAAAATGGCACACCTCTTTGAAATTAAATATATTTTCTGTTAGAGGGCAGACTTGGTGAGGCCTAAATGGTTTAGATCATCATTTACTTAACCATAGCATGGAAGGAATATGCGGCAAGGATGTGCAGCATTAATTTAGTTATCTTCTCTGGCTCTTGGATGGTGATGTTGGAATACCAGTCAGGCCTCAAGGGAACCTCTTGCTTTCTTGTGGTCTGGCTTTTGAACTCAGGCTCCCAAAAAGCTATCGGTGAATCTTAGTGATTTCAGTACCTTTTAAGGAAAAATTAATTTAACCTATGTGGCAGTATTCAAGGCACAACATACAGAAAGGATGAGATTCATTGTTATTATTTTTAAGTCCATATTTTAAGTAGTGTTATCCATTTCTGTTGTGGGGAGGCCTACAGTTAGATCTAATTAAATTGTTATTGTTTTTATTTGGTAACATGGTTGACCAAAAGCCCATATTAGGAGAAATGTCAACACTGTCATTTTCCTTTTTGTTTGCTCAAATTCATATCATTAATATCTCCAATCCATGGTATCTTTGCAGGAGTCTTTTTAAGCTATGTCTTCACTTTGTGAGGGTTAGTTCAGTTAAAACTAGTTATGCACAAATTGACTTGACATAAGTAAACTTTAGTCATAATATACTGGAGGATGCCATCCTCCAGTACAATTCCAACTCTTCCTCAGGATGTGTCATGTACCAGAAGTGACATGTGACCATCTGATTAATAAATCAAGTGAGGGCACCGTTATCAATCTGTCTATTATAATTTCTATTTTAAGATAGAAATACCTCAAAATAGAAATTCTGATCTTTTTTTCCCCATAGCCCAGTAGATCATGTTGCACATTTCACTTTGGAGAGAACTGCTATAGACCAAGAAGAATGATTATGTTTTCAGTACCTGTAGCCAAATAACACTGGTTATTTCCTAACAGCAATATTCCTCCCATAATGCATAAATATGCCACCACATTTCTGACATGAGAATGAGATACCAAACTCAGGAATTGCTTAACACTTAATTTTCTCACCTAGCCCACAGAATTGGGGAAGCTGTTAGCAGCTTTGGTCATTGCTGCAAGAAGGTCATGGAAAGCCTCTACTTATCTTGTTTTGGTAAACTGTCTCTCTGAACTAATTTTAAACTGCATAAGCATGTTCATCTGTCTTCACAGCTATGGTATAATGCTAATGTTACATCTTTAGGAACTGTGTGGGGGGTAGGTCCCCCATGGAATCAAGAATTGTTCCCTGTTTTTTACTTAACAAAACATGTTGGATTGAACCACAAGAAAGCTAGTGGTGCTGAGCTGGTATCATGTTTGTGGGGGCTTGGGGGTAGGTTAAAAAAGTAAAACTGTATGAGACGGGTAGACATAAGGAATGAATGGAATTGTTTCTGTCAGGTTGGGCAGAACTTCACTTGCACATATCAGTGCTCCTGTTTCTAAGATCACTAAGAATGACATTTCTTTAGCTTTATCTTCTGTCTCTTGTATATTCTAAGGAAAGAATGTTAGTAAGTTGGTCATTCCATCTCTTGTTGGTTTTGTCCTATTGTACATGTAACATGCAGTTACCATACTCACCCAGATTTGCATTTTAGGCTTTCATAAGGAACATACATTGGTTTATTAAACTTTTGAAGATGGGAAACATTCTTTATTGTTTAATCCTTAAATGGAGTCTGATAGGTAACTCACTTGTATTGCTGGGTTTTATAAACCTGCAAGACCCTTTGTCTTTCCTATTTTGTGGTTTGGGTGGGAGGTATGTTAAAAGTGTCACTCACTTTATTTAATAACCCACTGTTTGAATCTAAATTCAACGTTATGATTACAGCACAGTATTTACTTTCCATTTTTGCAGCCTTCAGCAAATTCTAATGACGTCACTGAATTCCATTGTGAGGGGATTGGAAACAGGATTAACTCATCTTTGTAATTTTGAATATTTAGATGTAGTTCTTCTAGTTAGTAGAAGAACTGTACATATCCACTCATTGAATGTATTTGTCATTAGGCATCAGTGACATTTCTACAGTTCCAGACCTGAAAATCTATATACCTTTTTTTTTTTTTAAAGCAGACTCCAGCATTTAATCAGACAATTTGTATTAGACTGAGGACCTATGATATTGCAAGTACATAATTATTTAAAGAACTTGTCTAGAAGAGTCTCTAGGCTTTTGGTTACTAAGAAGGCATTCCTTTTTCCTGTTTTTCTTATGTTAAGTGATCAAATCTGGCTATTTTTCTACTGATACTTGTAGCTTTCTGATATTTCCCAGTTAATTTTTAGTACATTTATTGAAAGCGACTCACAAGGCCTTTTTTTCTATCCTGGGAAAAATTAGAGTACACACACAGGTGTGAAGTCAGGCACCTGTATTCTGTAGTGATAGGTATATGTAATGATAGCCAGAGAGACTCATGGTAATCACAACTCCCATCCGTGGCTTAGGTACAGAATTTTTTTAAATGGCATGTGTGCTGCATAAAACTACCAGTAGAGGAGTCAGGATGTGTTTGTATATATCTATGGGACATGCACAAAATATGCCTCCAGAGCTATTTCAGCTCAGGTCAGCATGATCTGCCTGGGTGGTAGGCTGTGTTTGATGCCTCGTGCATTTTGTGTCAGTTGAAATGAATACCATGATGGGAAGGATTTATCTATTACATTTATTTTCACTGTATTGATTAGCTGAGTTACTGGTTCTACAGGGAAAGGATCGAAACTTTTTAAGTAATGCTATCTAACATCATGTCTGTAGTTGATAGATTTATTATTGGATAAATTGGCTTGTGGCAGTATTTTCCTAAGAGTAAAACAAACTTACTCTATATTTATGATTCATAAGACTTTGCTGTAGAGGAGTGATAAGAGTATGTGGTTTGGTTTTCAGTGGGGTTAAAGCATGATGGACAGACAGACAACCATATTAGTTAAATAGTGCTATAATCTAGAAAATTAGTGGTATTGGAAATTATTTTCTAAGTTGAAATTTTGCAAAAGTCATTTTGTGTTGGGCATTCAAATTATATTTCTCTAAGTGGATGTATAAACATTAAACTAAACTGTGAACATATTTTTCTGCAGTAGGCCTAGTTTTGCAAAGGAAAGACATTGAGCCTCCTGCCAAGGGGCTGTTTGCAGTGGGATTGGAATTTAATGAAAAGCCAGATAACTTTTGTTAGCATGTGGCATTTCTCGATACCCTGTTTATATGCTTTGTGATCCTGGAAAGACCCATACGTTTTTTCAGTGTTTTATATTGCTATGCCAGAGAGGAAGGCAGATATTTTTAATGGCTGTTTGAAGAGAGGTATGTTTATTGAATTCAGGCTGCCAGCAGTCTTGATTCAAAAGTGTGAGATGGAAGGGACTATCCCAGTGACAAAGGATGCTGCTCTACCAGGAGCAGAGAGAATAAGGCCTGAGAAAAAGCCACTGGCTGTGATAGTTGAGATCATTGGTAACTTTGGAGGGAGCAATTTCAGTGGAAGGAATATCCTGAAAGCCAGATTTTTGAGGGGCTGTGAAGTAAGTGAAAGGAGAGCTAGCGGAATCAGTGAGTTGAAGGAGAACCATAGGTGAGTGTGGAGAAGCAGGGTCAGTTGGGGGAAGTCACAAGGTTACATCTGTAGGTATCAGGACCCAAGCCAGTGTGACTGGAGATGGACAAGGTTGGAGGGGGGGTGGCAAGATGAAAATTGTCTAGACAGCTAGAATTGTTGAGGGGATGAGAGGAGTGGCCCAACAGAGCATGAGACCTTGGTGAGGAAGAAGGCCTCCTCTTCATCAGAGTCTGGAGAAAAGGATAGAAGGAGGTGATGTATAGGGCTTCTGGGGTGTGGAAATAGGGGTAAAGAGCACTGTCATAGCCTGTATTCTCTTTGCTCAGGAAAGAATGAGATGAAGTCCTCTATGGAGAGTGTGGAGGAGGCTTGTATGAGGATAAAGAGTCCTCTATGTATAGCATTATATTGGCTATACAGGAAAAAAAATACTTCATCCACTAAAAATGATGCAACACCATTCCTGACCATTAGATAAAGTGATTTTTTTTTCATCTCTAGTGAACCAAAGAGATTGCAAATGATGACCCCTACAACCTAGCCTGGTTTATATTCCTTTGAGAAACAAGATTGCAGTTTAAGGAACAGTTATTTCCTCCCTGGTGCCTTTATTTTTATTATAAAAGAAGCAACACAATAAATCTCTCTAACTGGCCCCCGTCATAGATAACCACCAGTACCTTTTATTAGCCATGAGCAGTTGCTAGAAGGCTGTTGAAAATTCTCAACAGTCAGCTTTCAGGAACTCTTTCTTTTCATCCGTGTTCCACCCCCTTACCTCCAGTCCTTCCCTTTCCCTGGAAAAATGGAATTATTGCCATTCCTGGATAATGATACATGGCCATTAGAATGTGGAGCCCATTTCCTTTCTTCTGTTTATCCACATTTTTTCTCTTTTCATTCTTTTCTTTAGGACTTCACAGCACTTAGAGCCCTTCTTTCTTTCTGTGCTTGAAGCTTTCCACGTTAGCAGCTTTGGGTTCATCCAAGTAGCACATCTCTAGCCTGTTATACTTGATCTATCAAAAGTATCTAGATACCCCCTTTCCTGGATCTACATATTTTTAAAAATTGGGCCAAGTAAAAGAATGGGAAAAAAGGTAAAGGGTTTTTGGAAGTTTGTGGATTCTTTCCATATAATTCCTGCTCATGGCTTTTTCTAGAATTAGAATCACATTCTTCACCTACAGTTTCCTGAGTAGCACCAGAGGATGATCTTTAGTAGGAGCAGCTGTGCTCCATAGCTGTTGGTATAGACATTGTAGCACTTTCCTTCTGGTTGTCAGGAATTTCTCATGACCAGTAAAGAATAGTGGGCAAGGTGGTAGGCATGGAGAAGTGCTTTCCTTGTACTCCACATTATAGTCAAAACAACAGGCTTCAGGCATTTGTCTTTACAAAGACCTCATTATCTTGAAGACAGTTTGCATTTCTCCAAAGAGCAGCATCTCAGAGTATATAATTTTGTCCTGACTTAAGAATATTATTTAAGCACCATTTTTATAAAATGTGAGATGACAGTTTTAACAGCGATTTAATTTGATTTGATCTCTTTAATGTTTCCATGCCTGTTGAATTTAACCTTATAAATAGCTGCCCAGCAAATTAAATTGGAGTAGCCTGCTGTGCTCATTGGTAGCATAATAGATTCTCAGAAGCAACAGAGATGTTTTAAGAAAAAAATGATGAAATTCATGTTTCTATTTTAATTGTAGTCGGAGATTGGATTTGGGAAAATGGAGACCTATATTAAATTGGAAAAGCTTGGAGAGGTAAGGGATTAGCATACAGTTTCTTTTCTCTGATTATTTTTTTTACATTAAAAACATTCTTTACCATACCAACATCAAATAGCTTTGTACCTCCTGATTTTTAAGATTTTGTGTTTCTGTATATGCACTTAGATTTTGCAAAAAATTGTCCTAGACAATATATGTTATTCCTACTTCAGCCTTTCTTTTTGCTTTTCATTATTCTATTCAGGTCCACATATTTCTGTATATTCTTCATATTTTTCATTCTTGTTGGGGGGAGGGGGCTGGTAAATAAATGTTAAGTGTCTGAGGTCAGATTTGAACTCAGGTCTTCTGGACTCCGGTGCTCTATTCATTGTGCCACCTGGTTTCCCCTGCATTTTTCATTCTTTATGGGGAAGAAAAAGTGGTATTCACATTCTGTTTTTATCACCCTAAAAACAAATCCTTTCTTGTTGAATTTACATTCTCTCCTTTACTAGATTAGAGACACTTTGTTACAAATAAATGTGAAATTGTTTTTTATTTCAAGAAAAAAAATTTATAGTGTTGAAAAATAGACCCCAGAATGAGAGGAAGATTGGCATTCTCATTATATACTTTACTGAAATTTTAAAATACTCGACTTAAATGTAAAATTTTCTTTATTAGTTGAATCAGAAATTCTAATGAAAGTGTTCTCTATGCCAGGATGTGAGGAATAGCAAATAGTATGACTCCAAACCCTTGGTATTTAAGATGGTATTCTGAATAATAAAAGCACATGTCAATGTGTAAGCAAAGTTATTAACTATTAATGAAATTCTAAAACTCAAATCCTGAGCATGGTTAATTGAACTTTGTAACATAACCAACCAATTTCAGAAAAACCTGACCTCACATGGCAAGTAAACCAAAGAAAATCAGGCACTTAGTTGGTGGGAACATCTTGAGAGTCAGAAAGAAACTAAAAATTAAAAAGCTTGTGTGGCATATGTTTGATTTAAATGGACAATTAACATAGAATTAGGAGGGTACAGAAGCATTGCAGTTGGGACTTAACACCTTTTCCAATCTGTATGGCATAGATGGAATTTCATGGATTTTCTTGGTGTGACATTTTCTTTTTGAATGTGGTCCTAGGGGACCTATGCAACTGTATATAAAGGAAGAAGCAAACTAACTGAGAACTTGGTAGCGTTAAAGGAGATCCGCTTGGAACATGAAGAGGGTGCACCATGTACAGCCATAAGAGAAGGTAAGATGGCATTCTTCATCATGAGAAATGAATCCTTGGGAATGCTTCTTAGAATTGGGCTCCTGCTGCTTCACAATGTACAGATTTCATATTTTATGAATGAAAGGGGCTCAGGTCATCTTTCAAGCCTTTAAAAAAATCATTTCTCAAAACAAATGTCTAAATAAGTATATTTTATTAAATCTTGTGACTGTGTAGTTAGCCTGTTAATTCCATGAATGTACCAAAGCACTCTTGAATATGGGATTGTATTGCTTTGAAGTCAAAATCTTACTATTTAGCTGGAGACGCCTCTTTTAAAAAATTCACTTCAAATGAAAATTTGATTTCAAATTGGGTTTTAATAGCATATTGTTAATTTTTTGATAAATTTAGTCCTACATAGATTTTAATTCAATTTCATTTTTTTCCCTAGTTTCATTATTGAAGGATCTAAAGCATGCCAATATTGTTACATTACATGACATCGTTCACACAGATAAATCCTTGACTCTAGTCTTTGAGTACTTGGTAAGCATTATTTTTTTATTTTATTCTACTTTTATTCTGTTACCAAGTGTAATACATAGGAAAAGAAACCCCCACACATTGTCGTCAAATATTTAAGTCCATCCTAGGAAACGGTGCAGATATAAATAAGACACAATACCTGCCCTCCCTCAAGGAGAGAGCGTGCATTTATCCAAACAACTCTTAACAAACAAGGGAGAAATGGACAACGCTACAAGAGGTAAAAACAAAAATTGATTGTAGTTTTTGAGTATCTGGTAAGTATTAACCCCCAAATGGTATTTTAGGCATGTTTTTTTTTTTTTAATGGTTAGAAATGGAAATCTAGGAACCTTGGCTATATTTCCATGCCATTATGTATATAGGCATGGTTTGGTAGGAATGGGGATGTTCTCCAATGTTTTAATTTCTTTCCATTTTATTATTTCATGTGTCTCTCCTTTCCCAACCCCCACCTCACCCTCAGTCTCCCACCCCCACCTCCACCCCAAAAGTCAGTGTGATCGATGAGTTTAGCTTCAAGAAAAGACTTGCTCACTTTCTGTTGTAGCACGAATACTAGAATACAACTATTGTTGTAGCACAATACCAGAATACTAGAACTGAGTCACAGGCCACTGAGCACTGGGGTTCTAATCCTGGCTTTGCTTCTTCAGACCCTTGGGCTAGTTATTTGGTAAAAGAATAGAATGTGTGGGGGTCACTTTCCTTGCCTTCATGTGAGGGGTTCAGAATAAAGGAGATCAAAGACCCCTTCCAGGTCTAAAGTCATGTGGTCCTTTGAGTTTCACACTATCCTAACTGCTGTTAGATCTTTGTTGTAGATAACTTTAATTGCATTGGAAGCATGGGGACTGATACATGTTCTGGCACTTGGAATGGCCAATTTTCCTTTTCTTTCATTTTTTGGCTTATCTAGTCACAACTAAATCAGATGACACAAATGTCCTTTCCAAAGAATGTACATACATACTATTGTCTATGGAAGGCTTCATTTTTAACTCCAGCAGTTCAATTCAGTATCAAAGATGTGTTGTGGTTGTCTTTGTAGGAGCACCTTCTTTCAAGTGGTGGAGATCATAAACCATCTGTAACCTTAGTAGACAAGCCTCAGAGAATTGTCTAAGGCTTGGAGAGGTTCCTAAAGTGACAGCAGTTGGACTAATAGCCAGAAATATTTGGGAATTGACTCATATAGGTGTTAAGTCATCAGTATGATATAGCAACTGAGGGAAAACTAATGCAGGCTTGGTCTGTGCTGGGAAACCTGGCACCCCAGAGTCAGGAATGATAGCCTTGCTCTGCACTCTCATGGCCAGGCCTTATCTGAAATACTCTATCCACTGTCTACAGTGAGAGTATTCATAGATCCATTTATCTTCAGCATGTGCGTGATCATCTTCATTGAGGTAGAGGAAGCAAAATGTTGATGAGAGCCATTTTACTTGAAATGAAGTTTTTCCTTTGCTTTTTGACAAAAAAGGCACAGGATTGAGTGTCATTGGGCACAAGTGCCTTCCTTCCCAATTTGTGGGCCATTAGTGGGCTTTCTATGGTGCCTTTTGAGATATTTCTGCTTCCACCATAGAAATGCAGTTGTATTTATGTAAAAGAATCTGAAGCCTCAAAACCTAAAACTGAATTACATTTGGATATGTTTAGTCCCGCTAAGCGTGCACTTTTATTCTACTACTAAGCATGGGAAAAGAAGCTTGGTCACATTGTTATCATACATTTCCGTCCATCCTGGGGAGCAGGGGGTGCAAATATAAATGAGGCAGAATACCTGCCTCCCTTGGAGAAAGAGCATGTGTTTATCCAAATAACTGACAATGAGGGGAAAATGGTTACAAGCCATAAGAGTGTGTAAAAACATAGTGCTTGGGAGCATGGGATTTTAGCTAGGTCATATCAAGATGGGCAGGATTCTGACAGATGGCATCAGTAAGAGAGACTGTTGTGGGGGAAAAAAATGTATCAAGGCTAAAAAATAGCCCAACATGTATTTGGTTCTAGGATGGGGCCTTGTAAAGGAAATTGTAGGGGAGGAGTCTGTGGTTTCCAAGGAATAGAAAACTGAAAACAGAGCAGAGCCAAGAACCAAACTTCTATAGGACTTAGGGTTAGGGGCTGAGAGGAAGAGTAGCCTTTGAATGTGAAGGAGAAGCAGAGAATCCAAGGCAGGAGACATTTTGAGAAGAGGAAGGGTCAGGGGTCAGCAGAGCCACCTCTGAGGGGAAAAGGTGGGGATGAAAGAAGATTGTTCTGGTGCAAGTAGGAAGCAAAGGACAAAAGGTGGAATAGTTGGATACACATGGCCCATCCCTCCTGGTGGGTCTCCTCTAGGTGGTGTGAGGAGGGAGAGCTGTTTGTCCTCTTAGGGGGAGCAGGGGCAGGGGGCCCAGAAAAGCCAGATTCTTCAAAGGGATAGTCGGAGATGATCAGGTAAGCACACAGCAGAACATCAATTCGAGGTTACCAAACTGGAAGGAAGTATGACAGAGTGATTTAGCTTCGTGCACCAAAGGGCTAGAGCGACCATACCACATGCCTGGGCCACTTGTGGTGGGCCCCAAGCTGCCCTCAGGCTGTGTTGTTGAGCAGGCCTGCAGTATTTATTTAGGTGACCTGCCCTGCCTTTTTGAACTGGAGAGCTTGGAGCAGTTCACTTTGATGGTAGTAATTGTCACCTGGTGTGCCAGTCACTTGGAATACAGAGACACATAAAAAGCTAGACGATGGCCTAAAGGAGCAGAAATGCCTACTTTCCAAAATTTGCCAGTAAATAGGAGAAAGATGGAACTTCACCCAAGAGTGTCAAAGGAAGGTAGGTGCTTTAGGGTAGAGTGGCCTTGAATGTATGTTTGTAAGTAGATGGGAGAGGAGCAGTTATTGAGAGATTCTGAAAACTCAGAAGTGAGAGGAGATAGTTGATAAAGTCCCAGAGGAAGTAGAAAGGGATGGGCCCAGGAGTCCAGATGGAAGAACCAACCTTGGACCAACCTGGACCAACTAGAAAGAGAAGTTCCTGACTGCAGCAGAACATGAGCATGAAGAAGTGCACTTCAGAAACACTTGCCTTTCCAGGTGCAGGGTTTCAGGGAATTCTCAGGCCCAGCTTTGGTAGCCTTGCCTGAAGAATAGCTTATTATATTTTAGATGAAATAATTGGAGAGAACTTAAATCCTAAACATTTTTTGTCATGTGCTACGTTCTGCTGCTGTGTTCTTGTAGGACAAAGACTTAAAGCAGTACATGGACGACTGTGGCAACATCATGAGCATGCACAATGTGAAGGTGAGTGTGGTGAGCCCTTGGGAACATCACTTGAGACCCAGCTGTTACAGGGGAGCTTCTCTTCTCCCCCATGACGGTGCCACCCCATGAAATGAATGTTAAAAATTAATATATTAAAAAAGGGAGAAAAAAAACCCAGCCTTGGTGAATTTCACCACAGCATTCCTTTAAATGGTGAGCTTCTCTAGTGCATTAAAATTACCCACACAGAGTCAGACACGTTATAGTGGTCTGATCAACATGCAAGGTGTTTCATTTCAGCTTCATTTTCCGTCTATATATAGTCAGCAGGAAATGTCATTTAATCATCCCATTCATCTCACTTTTGTCATCTGTAAATCCAAGGATGAAAGGAACATTGTGTGGTGTCATATTTGGTGCAGTACAAATACAGTGCAAAACTCAGGAAAGAAAAAGAAAAGAAAAACTTGGGTCAAAAGTGCTTAAAATTTTTCTGGACAAACCCAAGACTATTCAGCTGCTATTTGTTAAGAAAGGTACTTGTGCAGATAGGTGGCACCTTGTCTGTATTTAACACATTCTTCAGGTGAGAACTTTACATTGATTCTTCATTTGCTATTTTTATTAGTAAATTTAGTAAAAATAGTATATGCAAAGTAAAATCAATCAGAGCTAGTAAAAGATAGCTCAGAATGTACAGGGGCAGTGTGAGCATCCCAGTGCAGCTGGGCTTTCTGTACATTCTAGCAAAAGTGTTTCCCTCCTGTGGGTTTTGTTTGGGTCATGGTTTTTACTTTCCTTCCGTTTTCACATTTAAAATTATACAAAAAGGGGCGGCTAGATGGCACAGTGAATAGAGCACTGGCCCTGGAGTCAGGAGGACTTGAGTTCAAATCTGACCTCCGACTTTATGCAAACTAGCCGTGTGACCTTGGGCAAGTCACTTAACCCCAATTGCACTCCAGAAAGCAAAAAAAATAAAAATAAAATAAACTTATACAAAAAGAACAAAGCCATTAATTCATCCTCCTCTTCTAGGCTTCCTTATTTCCACAGAAGGCATTACCACCCTCAGTCAGCTAAGCTTTCTAACAGTGAGGTCATCTTCTCACTTGCCCCTTTACAACGTCTCTTGTTTCTACTTATTTCTACTTCATCCTCTTATTTCTACTCTCATGGCTGCTCATTAGGTCAAACCCTCATCATCTTCCCCACACTGCTAGAATGGCCTCATAGTTGGTCTCCCTACCATCTTCCAGTCTTTTCTCATCTCCAGTTTGTTCTTCAGTGTTGCTATTCCCTTAAAGCACAGGTTGGACCATGTTGCTCACCTGCTTCCCTATTACCAAAGAAATAAAATTTAAAAAGGAACAGAAAGAATGCTGGTTAGGCTTAGGATTGGATCTAGAGAACTAGGGAGAGAAGTTCCCGACTGCAGCAGAACATGAGTGTGATGAAGTGTGTTTCCACAACTGCCTCCTTCCTGTCCTACCCTTCAGCCTCATGAATGCTACATTCCAGCCAGAAGGCACTTCCCTTCTCTGAACCCAGTATTCCCCTCTTACTGTGTATACACCCTTCTCTGTGCCTGAAAGTGTCTTCAACTCAGCCTGACAGATTCTTGTCTTTTTTTAATTAAGGCCCAAATTAGAAATCACCACCTCCATGGGACTTTTGTTCATCTCTTACTCTCCACTAACCTCCAAATGCATCACTATTACATATTCCTCCCATTCCCATTGATAATGGGTGTTATCATTCACTCTGTCTCAGTCTCTTCCCCTCCCTCCCATCGCATCTCAGTCCCCTCCTTCTCTCTCTTCCCCCCCCCTCCCCTTGCAGCCCAGTTTTCCTTATACTATACTTACAAGTATAGATGTTATATTTCCCTTTCCTCCCCAATAGAATTTAAGCTTCTTAAGGGCTGGACTTGTTTTTTCTTTTGTCTTTGTGATTCCAGAATAGTGATAAATGTTTGTTGCATAAGATTGCTGTATAAGCTGTCAAGGGTGACTTAAAAGAAAATTCAAGGGGGTGGGGAGGCAGCCTTCATTTCTCTTAGCAGAAAGGTTGGTGAGGATAGTCATTTTAAAGTTAGCATTTTCAAAACTTTTCAACCTTAGAGGATAATTATAAACAGTAGAGCTTTGGGCTCTGTATTGCCTCAACTCCATGTTACTAGCTCAGCTCCTTTATATAACATAATTACACATTATAATTATAAACCTTATTTTACATCATTCTCTTGCTTCTGTTTTTGTGATCTCTTAGGAGCTTTCTCACAACTCCCCATCCTGACATCCTTGATCTAGGTCAAATTTTTTTTTTTTAAACAAATTTAATCTCACAAGCAGGTTGGGGGTGGGGGAAGCTGTAGTATGTAGCTTAATTATTTTAAATTATATCTTATAACAAAGAGCAGTTATTTAAAATACTCATTGCTGTATTTTGGAGTATTGTTTAATGTTGTTTTTTTAGGAATAAGCTCTTACGTCAAGAAGAACAATGCAGTGCATTTGAAAACATAGCAAAGCCAAATGCTTTTCAGCCTCAGATGTGGGTTTTCCTTATATAAGAAAATCTGATTGCTTCAAAGTTACTCATTTAATCAAGGAATGTATATTTACTCTTAAAGCTGATTTCTGTTTATCTAGGATGTGGATGTATCTGTGTATGTTTTGGTGTTTTTTTGTTTTAGCTTTTTTTATACCAGATTCTTCGTGGTTTGGCCTACTGCCACAGGAGGAAGGTGCTTCATCGGGACTTGAAACCACAGAACCTCCTCATTAATGAAAAAGGAGAATTAAAGCTAGCAGATTTTGGTATGAAACCTAAAATATTTATAAATATCATAAGAGCAGTTAAATTGTTGCCTATAGGGAAAATCATCGATGGTTTTCTTCTGCCATATCCCTATAACCAAAAAAATAGGATATCTTAGAGTTAGGATCTTGGAGAAGAGGGGTAAGGATGTTCTGTGAACAGAACTGGGCATAGGTTTAATAAGAGAACACTAGTTTTGTTTGCCTGCTACTCCATGACTCTTAATTTAGCTTTCTGGGCCATCATTATGGTTAGATGCTCATTTACTCTTTTTCTCTTAGTGAATAAGAATTAAGAGCAAAAAAATAAAGTGAAATTCAGTATCTTTCTTCTGCCACCTTGTTCTAAAAAAAGATTTAGCTTTAGATTAGCAACCTAGGATCTCATGACTACTTTTTGTTAATTGGGTGGTTGTACAGTTCTAGAGTCTAGAATAAGTAAAAGAACATTTTGAAAATTAAACTAAGTTGACTTTTTCTAAATAATATTTTTGCCAATTACATGTAAAATTTTTTTAGCATTCTTTTAAAAATTTTGAGTTCTAAATTCTTTCCCTCCTAATCTAACCCCCCCCCCCCCACACACACACAGTAAGCAGTTTGATACAGGTTATACATGTACAGTCATGTAAAGCATTTCCAAATTGGTTACGTAATGAAAGAAAACACAGATATCCTCATCACCCCCCCCCAAAGAACCCTGAAAAAAAAGTATGTTTTAATTTACATTCAGACTCCATCAGTTCTTTCTCTAGAGGTGGATGCTATTTTTTATCATGAGTCCTTTGGAAATGTGCTGGATCACATTATTGCTGAGAATAGCTAAATTATTCATAGTTGATCATCATTTAGTGTTAATTTTACTATGTACAATGTTCTGGTTCTGCTCACTTCACCTTGCATTATCAGTTCATGTAAGTCTTTCCAGGTTTTTATGAAACCATCTTGCTTATCATTTCTTGTAAAGAGCAAAATAGTATTCCATTACAATCCTATGCCA
>CM053597.1:166841875-166876566 GCA_028646575.1 Pseudocheirus occidentalis | reverse complement strand
TTTTTTTAGCTCTGTAAAACTCTGCTTCCAAGGGGGGAAGCTCTGTTCCAAATCGCTGGGGTTTTCCCAACTGCTGGCGCTATTAGGTGGGTGTTGCAAGTCCCCCCAGCTTTGGCTTGCTGAAAGTGCACCCCAGGACCACCACCCAAGACCATGGTCCGGATCCAGGCCACTCAACGCAAGAGCACTTGGCCCTGATCAATTGATTCAGCCTTCCTGCTGAGTCCGCAGGCCGGGGACTCTGAAGAACCCTGGTGGGGGCCGCCGGTGGATCCAGCAGTTCCCTTCCCCCACTGCTTCTTTGCCCCGGGGCAGAATGGCCAAACTGCTTTATCCCCCCAAATTAATTTTCAAAGATCCCCTTAGGCCGGTGCTTTAGATTTTCTTTGAAGTAGACTCAAACTGCTGTTTGGGAGGCTCTGCTGCTGCTCGTGGCCACCCTGAGGTCTTGCCTGGCCGTGGGGGTTTTGGGCTCCGTGGTCTCTGCTCCGCAGCTGTGCGAGCTGCACCTCTCCTGTCCCATCCTGCTCCTCACGGCTTGGCAGATGTGGAGGTGCTGGAGGCTGTAGAACCTCTGCAGACTGGCTGCAGGCCTCAGCTCAGTTCCTTCCCACTGTGGTCTAGGCTTCCGGCTGTTCCAGCCTTCGCTCCCGGTAGCACTGAGTCCCTGCTGCCGAGCTGCCTTCAGCGAGAGTTGTGTTCTCTGTATTTTTGTGAGTCTGAGAGTCCTAGACTTTCCTAGACTTTGTCTGGACTCATATTTTGTGGGTGTTTAGGGTGGCGGTGTGGGAGCTGCGGGACCTTGCTGCTTCTATGCTGCCATCTTGGCTCCACCCCTAGAGCAGGAATTCTTAACCTTTATTTGTGTCATGGACCCCTTGGACAGTCTGGTGAAGCTTGTGGACCCCTTCTCAGAATTATGTTTTTAAATGTATAAAATAAAATCCATAAGGGGCAGCTAGGTGGCACAGTGAATAGAGCATCGGCCTTGGAGTTCAAACCTGAGTTCAAATCTGGCTTCTGACACTTAATACAAAAACTAGCTGTGTGACCTTGGGCAAGTCACTTAGCCCAAATTGCTCTCCAAAAAGCACCAACGCCCCCCCCCAAAACAAAACAAAACAAAAATAAAATCCACAGAACTCCAAAGGAAAGCGGTTAAGTTGAAATACAATAATCAGAATAAGTTCAAGGACTCTCAATTAGGAATTTATATCCTAGAACCTGTGTGAATGGTACTTGGCAGGAGCTTAACAAATGCTTACTGACTGAGTAGCTGATAGCATCAGCTTGGTAGATGCTAGAGACATGAGCTGGAGTCTGAATCCCAGCCCTGCCATTAAGTGCCTCTCATTCCCTTGAATAAGTCAGTTCATCTTTCTAGGCTTCAATTTCCTCCTGTGTAAAGTGAAAGGATCACAGATTCACAGATTTAGAGCTAGAAATGACCTCCAGATCTAGCCACTCGTTCCTTAAGTCAGTTAAATACATCCCCACTTTACACTGTTCCTTTGGCAAATCCTTTTCTCCTAAACGCTGTAAAGGTAAAATTAACCCAGCCCATGCTCAAGCCAATCACACATTCAAGAAGGTCCAAAATAATGAGATTCTACTATGTAATTTATTTAGGCTTAAAATTGAATAATTTCATAAATCATTCTATCCAATCTATCTAAAAATAGGCTCATATTTGTTTAGGTCAGAACACCTTGAGTTTGGCTAAAGAGTTAATAATAAATTTATTAGGTTCAAGTCTCATTCACGTTGACTTCATTTCTTTTCCCCTAAGAAGAAATACAGTCTTTAAAACTTTTACCCACAAATTTTACATGGCCTGGGCAGCCTGTATTGAATGACAGATCCTGACAGCTTTTATCTTGGGGGATTAACCTCCAGAAAATGAAATAAGAAGTCAAATACATATCCAAAGGGAAACAGAAAAAAGAAACTTAGGAAAAGACCCAGAGTTATGGCAAGCCAGGGAGGAAGAAAAATGGGGACAGTTATCACAGCAAATCTCATTATTTGAAATGAAATTTTCTTTAAAATCTGGAAAAAGAAGCTTTGTCCAAGTCCTAAGGAAATATTTCCAACATTATGCTGATGTCTAAAGAATCTGGGCAGGAAATTGCAAAACAAGTCTTGATCTGAGAAATGTATGTTTGTACATTTATGAGGAAAGTTACCCAGAAGCCAAGACTGAACATTCTCCCAGTAACCTCTTCTCATAGATTGCTTCTGGCTCTACTGTCCCTGGTATGGGTTTTGGCTTGTGAGTCATATATAAATATTCCTAAAGCACAGGTCTGACCAGGTCATTTCTCTGTGGCTCCCTACTTTCTCTAGGATTAACTAAAATCTCCTTTGTTTGCTATTTAAAGCTTTTCATAACTTGGCTCTAACCTGCTTTAGGGTCTATTGGTCCCCTTCATGCAATCCTCTTTCAGGTCAAACTGGCTGCTTGGTGTTACTCATCCAGTCTATCCCATCTTCCAGCACCTTCCTTTTGCCCAGGGAAGAAGGGAACAAGATTCCACACCAGGAATTCCCTAAACTGATAAAATGCTGAATCCTCACCTTCATCCCTCAAAAATGCACACACTGATATTTGTTGGAAAGAAAGCAATTTCCATTCAACCTCATTAAAATTTTATCCAAACCAGTGTTTGGTTTTCATAGGGTAGTGGTCATTTCATCATCATATTCCTCTATTTGGGAAAAGGTCCCTGAATTGAAACTAGGTGAAAAGAAGCTTTTAAGAAGCAACGTTAAAAAAAGAAGTCATCATGTTGTTTGGCAAAAAACAACAATACTGAATTTAGAGTCAAAGGACCTGGGTTTGAATTCAAACTCTGGTCCTCATTGCCTTGTAACCTGGAGCAAATCATTTAAACTCTGTGTGCCCTAAGTTCCTCATCTGTAAAATGGGCAAGCTGGAGGTAGGTAGGCTATATCATATGATGTTCAAAGTCTCTTCCACCTCTAGTTCCTATGATCTTACATTTGTTCTGGGTAAAAACATTCTGGAAACTCCAGATCTGAGGCAGTTTGTGAACTCTAGGCATTTCTATTAGTCTCAGGTGGCTAGACAAAAATCATAGCCAAGGAAGTTACCCCTAGCCTTGGGCAAAGAAGAGAATAACAAAGGGGGACTCCTTTTCTTGCACCTGTTGCACCTGTATCTCTTAGGACCCAACTGAAAGCACCAGTCTCCATAAGTATTGACCATCAGGCAAAATATCTACCAATGTGCTCTAATATCCTCTAGAACCCACTAGTATCTGCCAATATACCCAGTATCTAGCCATATGTACCAATATCTCCAGGACTGACCAGTACTAAGATAGTGTGTACCATTCTCTACCAGTATCCATTAGTACCCACTATTATCCACTAGTATGCATAGCTGTTCAATCATTTGAGTCATATCTGACTCTTTATGACCTCATTTAAGGTTTCCTTGGTAGAGATACTGCAGTGGTTAGCCATTTCCTTTTTCAGCTCATTTGCCAGATGGGGAAACTCAGGCAAATAGAGTGAAATGATTTGCCCAGGGTCACACAGCTGGTAAGTGTCTGGGGCCAGACTTGAACTCAGGTCTTCCTGACTCCAGGCCCGGCACTCTATTTACTATGCCACCTAGCTGCCCCTCTATGCACAGTACTTGCCAATATGTATCATTATGTACTAGTATCCACTAAGACAAATAATATGTAACTGTATGAATCAACATGTACTACAGCTCAATAGAAGGCACCAGTATCTACCAGTGAGCACCAGTACTCATTACTATCCAACAGTGTTCACTAGAACCCACCAATGTGAACCAAGATTCACTGGGAATCGTGAGTACCCAGCAACATTCAGGAGAATGCACTAGTATCCACTAGTTTCAATTCACTGGCACAATATCCCTGAATATGTGCTGTTATCCACTAGGACCCACCTACATGCATCAGTGTCCATTAGGATCCACCAGTTCGCATCAGCAACCACTACCATGACAAACTAGCGTGTAAGGAAGCAGTTTACAATAAGAGAAAAAGCATGGAATTTGGAGTTACAGGACTCGAGTTTGAATCTTGACTCTGCCACTTACCATCTATATAATCAGGTCTCAAGGCCTCAGTCTCCTCATCTGAAAAATGAAGAAGATTGGAGAAGACTTCCAAACTCATTTTTTTTCTCTAAATCTATGACTATAATCATAGATTACACTGTTTTCTGTAATCAGTAAATTTGTCCAAGAGAACACATCTGAAGTATACTATGTGTTTCAGTCTTGATGTTGAAGCCACTGCATATAATAGGAGTGGATGTATATTCTCTTTCACCTTTAGAAATGCCCTTCTTCAGACTTTCCTATCACTAGCTCCCATCAACAGTAAGCAGGACCCCATCTGTCAGTTCCAGTTCCGTGAAGTGACCAGATTATAGGATTATAAATTTAGAAGCCAGAAGAAACCTCAGAGGTCATTTAATCCAACTACCTTCATTTTATAGTGGGGTAGCTGAACCCCTGGGGTGGTGGGTGACTTGACCAACATCACAAGAGTATTAAGGACAGAGACAGAACTGAACTGAGATCGTTCTGACTCCATTGTTTTGTGTTATGTATCTGAAGTTGAGCTCATTTTCTCAGTAATGCAGAGTTTATCCAAGCTTTTTGAGGGTCTAGTGTTTCTTAATGAAGGCACCCCCTGCAACAATACAGGTCAGAACCCTTGTATACCTTGGGACAGACACAGTCTTAGTAAACTGCTATTGTCTTTTTTTTGGGGAGGGGGGAGGCAATCAGGGTTAAGTGACTTGCCCAGGATCACACAGCTAGTAGGAGTCTGAGGCCAGATTTGAACTAAGATCCTCCTGACTCAAGGGCTGGTATTCTAATCCACTGCATCACCTAGCTACCACACTGTTATCTTTAAAAAAGGTGGTCAGGTCTGTGGTTACCAACTTCTCTGAATTTAGTGAGGCTGGCATGTGGCTCTTCATTGCAATGCTGTCGCTGAAGCCTTCCCAGCTTTAACCTTCCAGAGTCTGTACTGCCTCCATGGTAAGGACTGAAAGAGCAATGCCCACCTTGGCAAAGCAGGGTGGTATATGTAATAAATAGAAGACCTGAGTATGAATCTCAACTCATCCACTTACTACCAGACCTGAGTATGAATCTCAGCTCAGCCACTTACTACCAGAGTAACTTTGAGCAAATCTGTTTGGGCCTCAGATGCTTCATATACAAACAAGATAAGAGAGGAAGATCAGATGGTCTCTGGGCTTCTTTAGGACCCCAGACCCAGAGCTGGAAAGAACATCAGAGGTCTAGAAGACCCCCCCATTTTACATCCCAGAAAACTGAGGCCCAGAGAGATTAAATAACTTGGCCAAGATCACATTGGTAGTGAGCATTAGGTTGAGAACCACTGGACTAGATGGTCTCAGAAGTGTCTTCCAATCACAGTTCTATAGTCCTCACCACCACCACCCCAAAGCTTTTGGGTCTACTTCAAATAAGAGGGCCACAATATCTTCTTACTTGATTTGGGCATTTAATAAGAGCATGAGTATGTTTAGGAGTCCAACCCAGCCATGTAGGTGAGGTAGGTATGCTACTTTAAATGTCAAAAACCCACATAGGGATGCAGAGTGCTGACCTGGTGACAAAACCCAGAGAGATAGAGGGAAGAACTGACAATCAAGTTCTAGCTAGGGTGTGAATCGGGTCAGCCATGGGGTGAGTGAAGGTGGCTTATGGTAGGGGTCAGACAGAGATGGACACAGACTGGGATAAGGATGAGGAAATTCTGAAATTAGAGCAAAGTTTAAGTAGGTCATCCATGACCTACTATGTCTACTGAATCTGAGAGGACCAGGTAGATGTAGGCCAGTACCCTGGATAGTTCCCAGGAGAAAGCTTGTTCTGATGTGTATTTATATATGTGTGTGTGTGTGTGTATGTACATATATAAGTATGCATGTATTCATGTATATGTGTATATATAGGGTATGTATATGTATATGTGTGTGTGTATATTCCAACTATACCACACTGCCTCTCATAAGAGGTGTGTAAAGGTATGTAGAGATTCTATGTCCTCAGTCAGCAACAGAGAATCAATTTCCAGCCCATGTTTACACTTTGTCTTCATTTTCTCTCTCTGTTTGTGCCATGTGGAAGGGAGGAAAGAGTTCTGAGAAAAAGTAGCTGAAACACGGGGATAGTTAACAGGCATGATTCCTAACCCCAAACTCCCAATTATAGGCTACTAAGAGGTAAGTAACCAACAATGATTGCCTCCTAAGTCATTTAAAGGCAGAAAACAAAACAGTGGGATACTCCTTTGTCTATAATTAGATATTAAAGTTGTTGATTAAAAAATGTTAAAGATTAGTGAAAAGGGTACCAAAATGCAATGAAATGCAATTAGTTACTTTTTCCTGCTTTCTAGTATTTTTATTTTATTTTTCTCAAGTACATGTAAACAAAAAACATTCATTAAAATTTCTGAGTTACAAATTCTCTTCCTCCCTTCCTCTCCTCTCCTCGAGAAGGGAAGCAATTTAATATAGATTATAATTGCATAGTGATGCAAAAATTTCTGTATTAGCCATGTTGCAAAGAAATACAGACCCCAAAAAAGAATAATAAAGTTAAAAATGCTTCAAGATGCATTCAGATTTCATCAGTTCTCTGAAGGTGGATAGAATTTTTCAGAATTGTTTTGGATCTCAGTCACTAATTTTTAAAAACATTTCTATTGAATGAATCACTGAATTCTTTTAAATAGTGGTTGACAATTTAAGCTTGGTTGCTTAAAGTTATGTGTTTTGTTTTAATAAATAAGGTACAGATTGCAAAAATGAAACTCTAGTCAGTACAATGGCTAACCATGATTGCAAGAGAGGTGATGGTCTTAGCGGTGCAGAATGATACATGTATTTTTGGACATAGCCAATACGGTTATTTATTTTGCTTGACTATGTATATTCAATGGATTTTTTTCCTTAGTGGAGTGAAGAGGTAGGAGGGAGAAAGAATACATTTTCAAAAAAGATCAGTGACAACACAAGTGATGTCTTGATTTGCAAGTGAACTGGACTGGAATGAGGCAAAGTTGTGCAAAGTCATCAGCCTCACTCTCTCTTCCAGAAGTCATCAAAGTCCAGTGGTTAAGATAAAAGTCAAGATGACTAACAGTGGCCCAGGAGGCAGTGGATGACCTTGGTGTCTTCAATGATAGATACATGATTGATAGACAGACAGACAGATGGATGGATGGATGGATGGATGGGTGGATGGATACACTGATAGAAAGATTGACTGAAGGGTGGCTAGGTGGCACAATGAATAGAGCACCGGCCCTGGAGTCTGGAGGATGTGAGTTCAAATCCAACCTCAGATACTTAACACTTACTAGCCGTGTGACCTTGGGCAAGTCACTTAACCCCAACTGTCCAGCCTTTCCCCCTCCAAAAAGAAAAAAAAAAAAAGACTGATTAATCAGATAGACAGATAGATAGATGGACACAGTGATTAGACAGATGAATAGATAGAAAGATAAATAGATGGACAGATTGATAGATAGATGGACACACTGATAGATAAGATAGGCAGACAGATAAATACATAGAGATAGAAAGATAGACAGACAGACAGGGAAATAGATGGATAAAGAATTTATTGAGTGTTTCCTATTGTCAGACACTGCTAAATGCTAGGAATATAAATACAAACAAACAAGACAGTTGTAATTTTCAAGTAATCCATTAGAAGACAAAAAAAAAGACTTCCTCTCCCTATCTCAGTCAGGCAAGAAGTGCAGAGACTCAGATGGGCATGAAAACTTTGCCTTGCTCCATTTTTCAACCTGGGCTTGTTTGTTCCTCCTTAAATCACCTGGAGTCCTGGTGTTTTTTAACTTCATATGGACACTTGATCAGTTTAGCTCACAATAGATCAGAAGCCCATACTCAAGAGATCTGCCAGCCTCAGTATCCCTAGTAGCAAGGATTATGGGCAATTGTGGTCAATTGGTCCACTATAATTTTTACAAGAGGATATCAAACTGTTAATGATCACACTTTGGTCCAGCCCACCTGACCTTGCTGCTGTAGGCTCTCATATGCAACATTCTAGACCCCATAGAAGCAGTGTAGAATAGTGAATCTAGAGTCAGAAAGACCCAAGTTCAAATCTTGCTTGGACACATTTACTCTGTGACCCTGGACAAATAACCACCACTTTGTATGATTTATTTGAGCTGTAGAATAACCCTGGGAGGGGGTCATGGAAAGAGTGCTGGATGTGGAGCCTGGATTCAAATTCTGCCTTATATATCAAACAGTTATGTAACTTTGGGCAAGCCACTTAAAACTCTTTCTGCCTCAGTTTCCAATAAAGTGTGGGGGGTAGACTTGATGGCTTTTAAGGTCCCTTCTATCTGTCTCTGCATTTCCCCATGCCAAAATGCACTCATTCCTCATCTCCACCTCTTAGAATTCCTGGTTTCCATAAAAACCCAGCTCATTTCCTATGTAAGATACTTGCTAACTTTTTTTTGAGCTGTTAGTATCTCCCCTCCTTCACCAAATCGCCTCATATTTATTGACTGACTGTCTACTGTGGCCCTGGGGGCTCTTTCACATAAAAGGGCTCCAGCTCTAGACTCAAGCCAATGGAGTTCATTGCTGGGAGAGCCTCACCTTAAAGAGAGAGGGGCAGGCTTTCTCTTACGTTCTCTGGATCATCCTTGTTCATTGTTGTTCCTCTGTTTTCAAAGAGGACCAACAACATCATGTGTGAATTGGATTTAAATGAGGCAAAGCTGCACAAAATCATCCTCAGTCCAGAGCAGCCAGGGAAATCTTTTAAACAAAGTTTAGGTATTAAGAGGGAAGTGGGAAACTGGGAAAGAATATTTACAACCAGTGTCTCTGATAAAGGCCTCATTTCTAAAATATACAGAGAATTAAGTAAAATTTATAAGAATACAAGTCATTCCCTAATTGATAAATGGTCAAAGAATATGGACAAGCAATTTTCAGAGGTAGGAATTAATGATATTTTTAAGCATATGGAAAAATGCTCTAAATCACTATTGATTGGAGAAATGCAAATCAAAACAACTTTGAAGTACCACATCTCACTAGTCAGATTGGCTAAGATGACAAAACTGGAAAATGACAAGTGCTGGAGAGGCTGTGGAAAAACTGGAACACTAATGCATTGTTGGTGGAGCTGTGAACTAATACAACCGTTCTGGAGAGCAATCTGGAAGTATGACCAAAGGGCTATAAATAATTGATCTTTGACCCAGTAATACCACTTTGGGGGTTGTATCTCAAATAGATCATAGAAGTGGGAGGAAGACCCATATGTACAAAAATATTTATTGCAGCTCTCTTTGTGGTGGCAAAAAACTGGAAATTTAGGGGATGCCCATGAATTGGGGAATGGCTGAGCAAGTTATGTTATATGAATGTAATGGAATACTATTGTGCTATAAGAAATGGGAAGGAGATGAACTTCGTAATTACCTGGAGAGGCTTATACAAACTGATGCTAAGTGAGAAGAGCAGAACCAGGAAAAATTTGTACACAATCACAGACACATCACATGTGTGACAACCAACCTTGATAAACTGGACTCCTCTCAGCAATGCACAGCTATAAGAGAACTCTACAAGTCTCAGAATGGAAGGAGATGTCTATATTCAAAGGAAGATCTAGAAAGAACAGTTTAAACAGAGACTGAAGCAACACATGTTCTAGTTCTAGTTTGGTTTTGTTTCTTTTTTTTCCCCATTGTTTACTCCATTGGTTACAACCCTTCTATACAACCAGACTATTGTACAATATAAAAGTATTTGCAGATCCTATACATGATTGCATGCCGCCATGGGCGGGGGGGAAAGGGAGGGGAGAAAATTTGAAACTCAAGGGATTGTGGAACTGTATCTTGTAAACTAAAAGTAAATAAACAAGTCAACAACAACAAAAAAAACCAACAACAAAGCTTAGGTATAGGCCGTGTCTAGGTTTTCTCATAAGGAAAACTAACAAGGTCTCTTCTGGAAAGATGCTCATTATGTAAAATAGTAGATATCATATCTGATATAGCAATTTTTTTTTACTGCATTTTACTCATAATTCTAATGACCAGACTACTCTTCTTCATCATCCCCCTCCCATTCTGGAGAAACCTAACCAGAGACTGCTTGTCTAAACCACTTTCAGGAGGAGCCTGAGCTATCTTCCACTTATGACTGGACCTCTCCCCCCTCCCCCATTACAGTGTAAGCTCCTTGAGGCTAGGGACCCTCCTGGTCACACATTCATATTCTTAGCATTTAGAACAGTCTGACACAGTGACCATTTAATGCTTCATTTATTTATCTTGGCCACCATAAAGAAACACAAAAGACTTGTAAACATGCATTAATAAATGACGGGTGAATGATGAGGCAGGATTCCAAAAGGTCTTGCCAATTAAGAACTTGACCAGAAGTACAGATGATGGGGAGGATGGTCACACAGACAGAGCCCTGGGGCAGCTGGGGTACTAGAGGTACAAATGCTATGGGATTTTCACTGGCCTTCACATCATACCACAGAGAACTGCTTCTGCCTTAGGTTTTCAGTCAGCCCTGAAAGACAGTGAGGAAGAGGAAGGCTGGGGAAGAGACAAAGATCAGAGGGAGGGGAGGTGTCAACAAGAGGTGGGGGGGGGACAAAAATGATGGTGTATGAGGACTTCTTAAGAAGTTTTAAAGAGCTATAAAAATGTGTCATTCTTATTATTGGCAGTAAGCAACGAGGTTAGGGATTAGAAGCAATAAACAGGTTCAATCGAGTAGAGGGTTGGGAAGAGTATGGCAGGGAAGGACTGAGGAAGAGACCTCTAACTGTCTCTGATCCTTCAGGGCTGAAGCTCCACAGGCCCGCAGCAGATCTTTCTTTCACACTGTGGGCATCAGGTTTCTGAAGTTTCAGTTGTGAGTTAACTAACAGGACTGTTTTTTTATTCCAAAGCAGCCACAGAAAGCTGCTGCCTCCTTTGGCTTTGACAACCGGCTGCCTAGAGAGAAGGGGCTCCCTTTCCAGAGGGGGAAAAAAGCCTGGAGAAAGGCTACCATTTGACAGGAGCAATTATGTGGGTGGGGTGTAAAGAGAAATGATTCTTTAGATTAGAAGAGAAAGAGGAAAGGTGAGGAAGAGAGGGAGAGGGAAAGGAAGAGGAAGAAGAGAACTGGATTTAAAGAAAAAGGAAGGTAAGGAGAGAATGGAGTGGGGGAGGGAGGGAGAGAGAGTAGAGAGGAAGGGAAAGAAAGGTAGAAAGAAAAATGAAAGGGGAGAGAAGAAAGACTAGGAAGAAGCGACAGAGGAGAAAAGGGGAACAGAAGAGGAGAGGAGAGCAATGAGAGAGAAATGAAAGGAGAGAGAGAGAGATACTCTTTTCCTTAGATTTTTATAGCACTATTCTGTAGTGGTTTTCCTACTCCCTAACTGAAGGGGCAGCTAGGAGCACTGGGTTTGGAATTAGGAAGACTCATCTTCCTGAGTTCAGATTCAGTCTCAGACACTTACCTGCTCTGTGACCCTGAACAAGTCACTTAACCCTGTTTACCTCAGTTTCTGCACCTGTAAAAATGTGCTGGAGAAGGAAATGGCAAAGCACTCCAGTATCTTTGCCAAGAGAATCCCAAATGGGGTCCCAGAGAGTCAGGCAAGACAGAAATGACTAAACAACAAAAATCCCTATTCTACAGCCAGAAGTCTGGCTAACATCTCCCACTCCCCCTAGAAGCTGTTTGCCTTGATCCTTGGGAATCTGAGTCCTTGCATCTAGGATCTGCCATAGGATTTAGAACTGGAAGGAACTTTAGAGATCAATCCAGCCCAATTCCTTCATTTTACAGATGAGGAAACTAAGGCCCAAGGAGATTAAGTGATTTACTCAAGGTTAGGCGGCTAGGAAGTAGGAGAGTTAGGTTCTGAACACAGGTTCCAGGACTCTTTCTCTAGACACTGAAGGGACATCATTTTACATAAGAAACTAAAGCCCAAAGGAGTTCAATGATTTGCTCCAAGGTCACACAGTAACAGACCACTTGCTTAAGAGGTCACAAACTCCCAGGACCTCACTTTCTTCCTCTGTAAAATGGGGGTAATTCTCCCCGCTCTACCTACCAGTCTCACAGGAAGGTTGTGAGCACTGGATGAGGCAATGCAGACCTTTGGTTTGGATAAACATTTGCATCTGTAGGATACTGATAAACCAAAGAGTTTTATACATGTACTAGGCACAGAGGTTCCACTGATCTTGCTCTTCCTAGAATCATGGCTTCTGTCCCATTTTATCCTTTTTTAATATTTTTTATTATTAATTTGACAAACACAAATATTTCCACATCCAAGGAAAAGAAAAAAGGACTGCATGTGATACTGGGACTCTATTACACACAGATCATTTCTTTTTAAAAAGTCTATGTTAAAATTCACAGAGGCCTCATGGAAGCCAAGCAGATCTGGATTCAAATCCTGACTTTGACACATACTGCCTGTGTGACCTGAGTACAACATTTTACCTTTCACTGCTATCAGCAACATTCTAATGCTCTCAGGTCAGACAAGGAGCCAACCTGCTTTGGCAGAGGGACATTCCCTGTACTAATGATATTGTGGGCCTGTCCCAATCCCTATCACTGGCCCCACTATTCTCTCCAGCCCTAGCCCTAAATCATAGCTCCTTGTCATTAAAAAAAAAAAAGCGGCCTGCTTCTTTCCCTTCCTCCTTCCCCTCAGCTGTCCAGGCCAACTGGAAATCTTACTTCTTTTCCCCTAGGAAAGTCAGGAAAAGGTTCCCACAGCAGCCATCTGTTTTACCTGTCCCCTGCATGTAAACAATCCCAGCCCTCAGAAATCCACCCATTGTGTAGCTGAGGTTGCCAAGAAAAACACCAGGGCCCAGGGACTGTTTTCCAGGGCTCTGTCTCCTCCAGGCAGTCCCACCTGAATTGAAGCCAAGGCTGGGGGACTTCACAAGGCAGCAGGGCTATAGGCATACCAGTGTCACCGTCTTCTCTGGGCTCCTTCCTCTCCCCAGCACCTGGATTCTCAAGGTATTCAAACTGGCCTAGAAATTAATCGATCATCTTTTTTTTTTTTAATTCATGAACCTAACTCGAAAGATGGGGACATGGGCACGCTTAGTCCGTCATGATGCACTGCTAACAAAATTTTTGTATAATGTTGATAATAAGGATGAAAAAAATTCTTGCCCCCCACATAATACACTAGTCCCATAGCATATATTTTTCCACTCATGAGAACTAGGCAGAGTCCAAGCAAATCCCACAAAGGATCAAATTAAATGCATTTTAAACTTGAACTGGCTGTTAGAGATGGTAGTTCTTCAAAATAAAAAAAAATGTTGAACTGGAAATATCAATCTACCTTGTTTGAGGGAGGGGTCTTATTCAGACAGATAGATAGGCAGACATACAGATAGATGGATGGACTGACAGCTAGATGTGTAGATGGATAGATTTAGATGATATATAGATCAGATAGTCAAGAGATAGATAATCTATAACAGGCACTGTACTAAGTGCTAGATATCTAAATACAGGCAAAAAGAATAGTCTTTCCCCTCAAGGAGCTTACATTCTAAGCAGGAAAACGCATAAAAGGAAGCTGTAAAGTGAGAGGGCAGGTGGTAGAATGGGTAGAATGCCCCCACTTGGAGTCAAGAAGACAGTTCAAATCTGACCTCAGATACTAGCTATGTGACCCTATTTGCTTCATTTTCTTCATCTGGAAAATGAGTTGCAGAAAGAAACGTGAAACCAGCCCAGTATCCTTGCCAAGAAAACCCCAAATGGGGTCACGAAGAGTCAGACATGACTGAAATGACTCAGAGTCACTGAAGTCCAGTGGTAAAACATGGGCCAAGACAACTAGCGATGGCCCAGGGAAGAAGAGAATACTTTGGGTGGAATGTAGGGAAGGCTTCACAGAGGAGGTGAGCTGAGCCTAGAAGGAAACAAAAATCCATGTTTCTGAATAAACCCAATATGGTGATATGTCAGTCTTCAGGCAAGTTTAGATCCAGTGGAAACATGAAATGCTTTGGTCCTTCCCTGACACTTGCTTGGTGTTTTCTTGAGCCACCCTAAGGTGAATGTAAGTAAGCTCCTGGCAGACAGAGACTGTTCATTTTTCACTTAATGTATCTAGTGCTTAGGAGATTCCTGGCCCATAATATAAATGCTTTAATATATAACCTTAGTATAGTGCCTGGCACATAGAGTTGAATTAAATGCTGGGGTAGGAGGCTGCTGTGAATATTTCATCCCATTTTTCTGAGTCATCATTTCTATTCTCCTTATCATTTATTTTGTTAAACTACAACTTTATAAGCAATAAATATAAACTCTCAAGTATGTATCAGGTCTGTGCCTTAAATATCTGTGTCATTTTGCACATGGCCCCTGGCTGACAGAGGCACAGTCTTACATTTACTTCAGTCAACATGTCAGTGTTCATTTGGAAAAAAATTGTAGATTCTGTTTCAGATGAAATATCCTGCTTGAGACCAAAAATAGCCCCCAAAAGAAGTTGCTGGACATTCGTCAGGAAGATGGTAATAACCCCACCTGCAATTTCCTACATTTCCAAACCTTAAAGACATTTCCTAATACGCCACCGTTACTAAATTCTTAACGTTGGCACGTTAGCCCAGGATTCTTCACTCAACTGTAGGATCACAAATTTAGAGCTAGAAGGAATCTAGAAAATCATCTAGTTCAACTTCATCATTTTACATACAGATGAGGAAGCCAAAGCCCAGTGGAACTGTGACTTACCCAAGGTCACATAAGGAGACTGTGATGGAGATTCAAACCCAGGGTCTTTGCCTCCAGATCCATGAAATGAGAGGCCTTCCTATTTGTTCAGGCTCCCATTCCCTTAATCTAGACTATTACAATATCTTCCTAATTGACTTCCCTCTCTCAAGTCTTCTCTCTCTCCCATTCATTCTCCCCACAGCTGTCAAAATCATCTCCCTATTTCCCCTAGGATCAAGCACAGACTCCTCAGTTTGGTGTTTAAAGTTCTTCACAACCTGGGTTCAGACCATCTTTCTAAGCCCATTCTACATGACTCTTTCCCACACTCTATTTTACATCAAACTGGCCTTCTCTTTCCTTCTGAGACACAACACTCATCTCCCACCTCTATGCCTTGGCATTAAACATTCCTCAGACCTGGAATGCATTCCCTCCTCATTTGGCCTCAAAGAATGTCCATGTTCTATGTAAAGTCTTTCCTGATTTCCCCCATATTACTAATACTATTCCTCCTAGTAATACAGTTAGTCTTTCACAATATAACAACTATGGAAATGTTTTCTGTAACTACACACATACAACCTATATTGAATTGCTTATCTTCCCAGTGTAGGTAGGTGAGGAGGGAAAAAGGGAAAAATTCTGAAACTCAAAGTTTTAAAAACAAATGTTAAAAAAATGTTTTTTAATAGGCAACTGGGAAATAAGATATATAGGTACTGGAGTATAGAAATACATCTTGTCCTACTAGAAAGTTAGGGGGGGATAAGGGAAGATATAAGAGAGAACAGATTGGGGGAAGGGGTATTCAGTAGGCTTGCTATTTGGGGGTGGAGGGTAGGGGAAAGACAGGGAGAAAAATTTGTAACTCAAAATCTGGTGGAAATGAATGTTGAAAATGAAAAAGTAAATAATTCAACTGGAAAAAATGTCAAAAATAACAATACTATTCCTCCCAAGCTAATATGTATTTAGCTACCTCATTTATTCTATTTATATAATTATACAATATAGTTATATATGCATATGTATGTATCAGTGTGTATATAAACATGCACATATGTAACATATATGGACACACGCATGTGTGTGTGTATCTTGTTATGTCCCCAGTTAGAGCGCAAGAATATCCTTTTCTTTCTTGTTAAAATGTAAGCTCCTTAAGGTCAGGAATTAATGATAATATTTATATAACACACTTGTACTAGCACAGTGCCTAGCAGACAGTAGGTGCTTACTGATTGAGATATGTACTTCAAGGATTTGTGATTTTTGTTCAGTGTGAGTATTCTCTCAAAAGATACAATCCCATGGATCACAACCCTTTTATGATTTAGGATATGGTTCAAGAGAATTGCTGTTTTAAGAGTTCAGCCCTTCAGATTACCTTGAGACAGTTGGATCCAACCACTAACTATAAATTGGGAGGAGGAGGAAGAGGGTTTCTCAGAAAGAATTCCATCCTTGTTAAATTGAATCTCTTGCTTATTTGGACTGCTTGTACAGAGATATGGTATAGTGGTAGAAAAGCATTGGATCTGAGGACTGTCATATCCCACCACCAGCAGACACTGATAGCAATCCCTAATGACATCAGGAAAGATCTTGTGCAGGGTGTGGTACTTGAGCTAAGCCCTGAAGGGAGCTTGGGGTTCCGAGAAATGAAGATGAATCAGGTATGGGGTAAAGTCTAGAAGCTACTCCTGTCTCTCACATAGACTTGGGGTCAGGAGGAAAGATTGAAAGCACGTTATTCGTTGCCCATTGCTACTCCCTTTATCTCCATTACTCAATAATGTTTTGTCTGTTAACACCCCACCCTCCTTCCACTCAGCTGTCAAACTGATCTTCCTAAGGGCAGAACTGACCAGGTCATTCTCTTCCCCACTATTCAATAAACACCAATGGCTCCCTAGTACCTTCAAGACCAAACATAAAATACTCTATTTGATATTTAAATCCTTTCATTAATTTTGTTGGCCCCTTCCTACATTTCCAGTCCTCTTACACCTTCCTTCATTTTTCGTTTTCTTTTATCCCATGACGCTAACTTCTTGGTTACTGCACCAATAAGACATTCTATTTCCCAATTCTGCCTTTTCACTGGCTGTTCCCTCCTCCTCCTAGCTTCCTTCCAATTCCAGTCAAAAGCCTTTTAATACTAGTATCTTCCCTCTGTGATTATCTCCAGATTATCCTGTCTATTCTAGAGACTGGTTTTGGTTCCTGTGTGTCCTCAAAGCTTAGTACAGTGCCTCTTACATAGTAGGCACTTAATAGATGCTCACTGCCTTAACTTGATACACAAAGTCTGCTGGTTGATTCAGAAGTCAGGCTAGATTTTTTTTAAATGTGTGCAAGAGAGAAAAAGAATAAAATTTCAAGTACAATATTCATAGCTTAAAGTCAAGATTCTATTGGAAAAGTCCTTTTTCTGAAGGACTCAAGTGGAATTCCATACTTTCTGTATGCCATAGAGCTGATTTCCTGCCTGCATGAGAGGGTTACATGAAAGCAGCAGGAACCAGAAAGCAGCCCTGAGAGGATGCAATATCCATGGCCCTCACACCTGATATAGGCATAGGGGTTCCTGGTCAAGAATATTCTCCCACCCCAAAGATCCCAAACACCAGATTCCTCTCCTGGATGTCTCATATCTGACTGTGGTTGGGGAGGTTAGCCTTAACTCAGGCCAAGGAAGAAGTTACTTGTTGAAGTGGTCCTAACTGGAGGCTTGTTTCTAGTCTAGAACTACACAGGAGAGAAAGTATAGGGGCTAGAGACAGGAGTAAGTTGGAGGAGACCCAAGGCTTTCTCCATGGTCCTCTTCTCTCTCTCCACTTTCTCCCTTGGCACTCTTATTCCTTCCCAAAGCTTCAAGTAGTACCTCTAAACCAGTGGTTCTCAACCTTCCTAATGCTGTGATCCTTTAATACAGTTCCTTATGTTGTGGTGACCCCCAACCATAAAATTATTTTCGTTGCTACTTCATAACTGTAATTTTGCTACTGTTATGAATCTATCTGATATGCAGGATGTATTTTCATTGTTACAAATTGAACATAACCCACAGATTGAGAACCGCAGCTTTAAACAATAATTCTCTAGGCCAACTCTCCCAAACTTCAGGTGGCATTTACGGACATCCACTTGTTCCAGGGGCAATTCAAACTTAGCAGAATCACTACCTTTTCCTCTGTATTTGTTCCTTCTGACTTCAAGACTTTCATCAATGGGACTACCGTTCACTCAGTCTACCATGTTTGAAATGCTGAATGTTACTGCTTATAGCTAATTGATTATCAAGTCCTGTGGATTTCACTACTGCAATATTTTTCTTTCTCTTTTTAAATTTATTATTATTTTTAACATTCTTTTAAAAAAAATTTTGAGTTTCAAATTCTCTCCCTCCCTCCAGTCCCTCCCCTACCCATTGAGAAAATAAGTAATATGATATCAGCAACATTTTTCATATCAGGACTACCCTAGAACAGGTCTGCCTGAACTACAGCATTGATCTCCTAAAACATCTATCTCCATTTTCTTTTCTTCCAATCCTTCCTTCAGACTAACAACCCACATAAATCTGGACATGCTATCCCTGTGCTAAAAAAACCATGAATGGGTCCCTACTGCTTAATGAGTAAAGTTCAGGCTCATTAAGCTGCCATTCAAAGTTCTCCATAATTTGATCCTACTCTGCCCTCCTAGTCTTAGATTATATGATTTCCCCGCTGCATTCTGTGCCTTAGATAAACTTAATTACTCTTCCGTCCAAGACCCGTCTGAGCCTGATTTCCAATTGCCTTTGCTAGGGGGCAGCTAGGTGGCGCAGTGAATAGAGCACCGGCCTTGGAGTCAGGAGTACCTGAGTTCAAATCTGACCTCAGACACTTAACCCGCACACACACAAAAACTAGCCGTATGACCTTGGGCAAGTCACTTAACCCCAACTGCCCTCCAAAAACAAAAAAACAAAAAAAAACCAAACAAACAAACAATTGCCTTTGCTCAAGACACTTCCTATGCCTGAGTGCCCTTCTTCCTCTTCTTGGTCTGTTGAATCTCTGCCTATCCTTTAAAACACAACTGATCTGCATAGCATAATTTGATTTTTTCCATATATATGTGTATACACATATGTATGTACATACATACATGCATATATGTGTGTGTGTACACACACAATATTTCCTCATATAGTATGCTGCACCTCCCTAATTTACATATTAGGCATTATTTTATATCTTCTTTCTCTCTCTACCTGCACGGGATTCCTGAAAGCAAGCATTTCCACTTTCTTCCTAGGGTCTTGCACATTTCACTGCACAAAGCAGGTTCTTCATAAACTGCTCATTAAACTGAATTTCTTCAATCAAAAGAAATCCATTGAAGGTCTACTTCGTGCAGGGCATCTAAATGTACAGGTACTCTCTTAATTACTAGATAACTGCCAGCTTCACTGACTTCACTAACTTCTCTAACTAGTGAGACTAACGATGCTTTTGCCTCGTTGCTGTCTGGGCAGGCCAACAATGAAAAGGATTATGGTTGGTTTTATAGTTTATTTTTAATTAATTTCTTTCTATTCTCTGTATTATTTTTATTCAATTTGTTAAAAACTTCTTAAAAATAACTCTCTCCGTCAGACTCAAACCCGTCTCCCGCGCGATAGGCGGGAATACTCACCACTATACTAATGATAGGAAGACGTAGACAATAAATGCCGATTGGTTTCATAACCTGGCCATTCTCACCCCGCCCACGTTGACTAGAAATAGAAATAACCAATGAGGGAAAAGATTCCTCTCCAGGCTGCCAATTCAAGTCAGCGGAGGCCCAGAATGACACGTGGGACTTGCTAAGGGGAAGGCGAATCACTGTGTTCGCCGCTGCTTCTGTTCTGCGGCCTTATACTGAGGGTCGCCTTCATCGGCCTCGTCCTCTATCCGCTGCCCCAGGCTGACATCGCCCCGCTTCCTCCTCCTTAAACCAGAGAAGTTCTTCTCGCTCTGCCGCCCGAGAGTCACGGGCCCTCCCAGCCGCAAGGCTCCACGGGACTTGTAGTCTGGCACCCCGCGGCCCGGCGTTGCCGGCGGCCCTCTCGGACTTCCTTGCCCGGCATGCCCCGCTCTTCCCTCATCGCCCCGCCCCTGCTTTTCCCTGCCCTCCCTCTGCTCTGGGAGTACGCTGGCTGCCCGACGGAGTTAGAGCTGCACTCGGCTTCCTCGGAGCGGACTAGCAATGGCGGAGTCCCCCGACTGGTGCTCCTTGGCGTCGCCGGCTTCCGTTTGCCATATCACCCACCTGCACCTACTTTGCGCCGTCGACTTCGCCCGGCGAGCGCTGCGGGCCACGGCCCAGCTCACGGTGCGCTCTCAGGAGGACAGCCTGCGCAGCCTGGTACGGTGGAGCCCCGCGACCCCCGACCCCGGGCCCAGCCCCAAGACCCCACCGCAGACCCGCGTTCGAGCCCGCTCACGGCGCTGGGGCCCCATGACCTTGGGCCAGTCACTGACCCGCCCGGGGCCTCAGTTTCCCCATCAGTAAAACGAGCGGGAAGTACTAGATAGACTCGAGGTTCCTTCCAGGCCTAGATCGAGGCTTCTATGACCCCTCCCTCCTTTCATTTGTAAGTCACTCCCCCATTTACATGTCATTTCTTTTCCCTCGGCCTCAGTTTCCCCATCTGTAAAACGAGAGGGGAAGATCGGATGTCTTCAGAGATTACACACTTTCGGTCTTAGTTTCCCCCCATGTGAAAAAGTCATCTAGCCCTAAATTTGTGATCTTATGACTACCTTTACAAGTCACATTCTTCTCTGGGCCTCAGTTTCCCCATTTGTAAAGTGAAAGGCATGGACTAGATGACCTCATAGATCCCTTCCAGCCCTAGATCTATTATCCTGTGACCCTTTTACAAGGCATTGTCCATCTCTGTACCTTCTCTGCCTGTAAAAAGAGCCTCGGAGGAGCCCCTGTTCTATGAGCACCTTTCCTGACCCCTCTGCTCATTTGCTCACCATCTTCCTAACTTGCATTCACTTTCTCTACCTCTTAGCCTGGGTCAGCTCCCCACCTCCATCACCCCCATCCCCACATGCAGACACTGGAACTGTGCACCCACCCCCTATTGTATCCCCTCCTAATCTCAGTTTTCTCAACCCCATTCCCCACCTTTTCAAACTCTGCTGGGTCCCAGGCTAACATACCTTTCCTCCTCAGCTTCCTCTCTTTTGCCTGTCCCAACCCATCCCAGCTCCTATCTGAAGCTCAGCCTCCCACTTCTGTCCCCAAGTCACTCAAATGCCCCTTGGTCCCAGACTTTACACCCCCCAGTTTCCTTTTCCCAGCCCTTTCCAACTCTTCTTCCTGCTCAGCCCCCAAATTATGATCACCCAGTCCCTTTCCCCACCTTCTTAGCTTCCATTTCAATTAAATGAATTTTAATTTTAAGTAAGTAAGTATTCCCTTAACATTTAAATGTCTTAAGAGTGGGGAGGAATCCCTGTTCTTCCCTAACATCTCATTCACACCTCACGTCCCCTCAGACCCGTGGGAGAGACCCAGAAGAGCCAAACCCCCACCTCTGATGGGTCCCTCCATTGTGCCTCCCATTCATGTTCTCTACCCTCAGTCCTTCCTTGTTCCCTGCCCTAAGCATCCCTCCTCCCTCCAGTTCACAGCCTCTTTTTCTAGGTGTCCATAGCATTTCTGGTCACCCTAGGCCCCTTCACCTGTGTCTACCAACTTCCTTTCCTTTGTCTTTCTTAACTCTGGCCCTGGCTAGGCCAGCTTTCATAATCTGAATCTCTGGTTCCTGATCACTCCTCTTTTTCCATCTACATTCCCTGTGTACCCCTCCTACCCCCATCCCTCCAACTGAGTGTGTGGGCTCTAGGTGTGTTTCAGTCTGTGTTTGCTCAATCACTCCAGTTTTTGTGCTTGTAATTAAAGGCCAGTTTCTAGTTAAGACTACCAAGACTACTTTGAATGTTCACTTGCCAGAAAATAAGCATTTGTTTGGTCACCTCTGTCTCTTTATAAACCCATGGACCATACTTACAATGGGGTTTTCTTGGCAAAGATGCTAAAGTGGTTTTTGCTATTTCTTTCTCTATTGGCTTAAGGCAAACTGAGGTAAGTGATTTGCCTAGGGTCACATGGCTATCAGGTTTCTCAAGCCACATTTGAACTCAGGTCTTCTTGAATCCAGGCCCAGCACTCTATCCACTGGGCCACCTAGCTGCCTGTTGAAGAAGTAGCAGATTTTTAAATATCAGAATTTATGCTCATTCATAATTAGAAGGTACCTTTCATCTGAGGATCTCAAAGAAGGAGAATTTTAGAAACTGGAGGCAGGTGAAAGGGCCTGTCCCATTTCCCCCAACCAGTCATGTTAGGGTTTTTTTTACACATTATAACATGAGCTCCTTAAATCATAGTAATAAGGAGAAGATTCCTTTACTCTAGATGAGGACAAGATCAACATAAGAGGTTAAAGCAAATTGGACAGAGTAGTAAATAGATGAGTAGTCCCCCAAGTCAGCTACCTTTTTCCATCATTTTATTGTGGAACAAGTCATTTTGTTTAGTTTCCAGCTAGAAGAATCATCAATCCAGTCCTCTCGTTTTAGAGATGAAGAAATCAAGGCCCAGGGTGGGTAGGTAAGTGACTTGGCCCAGGGTGACCCAGGTGCCAAGTATGAGATGCCAGGTTTGAACTTGGGTCCTAGAACTTGGAACACTGAAAAGACCATTCTGGATGACCTCTAAGCTCCTGGCCAGCTCTAGGCCTATTAGCCTAAGTTTGCCCTTTTTGTGAAAGATAATCAGGCAGCAAGGCATGGTACTTCTCTACACGGAGGAGCCCTGACTGTCCTGTTGTCCCCTGTACTTCTCTCAAAGTACACTTTGTTTCTGAGTTATGTACTTTGGTCTACTTAAAGTAACATATCTTTTGCTAAGATAGCAACATGGCCTGGGCAGGGCTAAAGCAAATTTGTTTCAATAGGGTATTTCACTCATAAAGAAGAGGAAACAACCACTCATTGATTTATAGCACTTTATAGTTCAAGCTTCCACAGTGGGAAGCTAAGAGTAAACAAGTTAACTGCTTACTTTTATGACTGTCTTTTCTTGTTATCTGGTTTTAGAAGACAGTCTTCCTGTTACTTGATATGGACCAATTACCTAGCCAGTGGGAATGTGGTTAACAGTGCCTGAGATCTAGATGGAGTGAAGAATGTTTTGTCTGCTTCTAACAGTGGTGGTCAGAAGCTTGATAATCAAGCATGTTGGCAGTTCAGCCTTTTTTAGGCTTCCTTTTTTCATTTATACATTTCAATTTCTGCTCATTCCTGTTATTCAGGGCAGACTTCAAGGATTGTTTCTAAAAAGTTCAGATCTTTATTTGAGAGTATAATGTAAAACAGTCTTTATAAATTATCATGTTTAATAATTAATCTTAATTGTCCCATTATCACCTTTCAAGTAATTTCAGACATGGCATTCAAGGTTCTCCTCAATTGGGCACTATCCTATGTCCTCCTCCAGCCTTGTTGAGCCCTTCACACAGGCTGGGAGGGTCCACCATCTTGATTCCTCAGCATCTGCCTAACAATCCCTGGGTGCCTTGTTGTGGTGCCTCTATACCTTGGGCCCTCTGTGCCTAGCATGCCTTCTCTCCCCTTCAGCATCCTATTTATCCTCAGAGTTCAATGAAAACATTAACTTCTTGAAGCCTTCCCAAACCCTGCAGTATACAGCAAACATCTGCAAATTTTGCATTTTGGGAGGGGGTAACTCTCCCATTCACTTATGCAATATTGGGTAATCCAGTTCTGCAAGTAACTTCTTATTCCTTGAACCTACTATAAGTTCCATGGGGCCAGAGAGGATAACTAACCTAGACTCCCCAGCAAAACATTGAATAAATGAAAGAATGGAGGGATCTGTAGAAGACCCCAAGTAAGAAGGAAGGTCTCAAACAAAGAATTTAGAAGGGATTCAGAGATTGTTTCTCAAAAAGTTCAGATCTTTATATGAGAACATATTGTTTAAAAAGATCTCTAAGTTATAATGTTTAATAATTCATCTTAATTGTCTCATTCTCATCTTTCAAGTAAGCTCAAACTTGGCATTCAAGACCCTCCTCAATCTGGCACTATCCGCCATCTTTATCCAGCCACGTAATTTTTATCTGGGCTCTGAAGAACACTTACGACCAATTCTAGCTCATTATTAATAATTTCTTAAAATTAATATTTAAAACTTCTGAATTTATGGTCTGAAAGCTTTGCTTAGATGTTCTAAAGATAACATTTAATTATTTGTTAGGAGCTCCCACTTTTTAAGGGCTTCTTCCAGTTTAATGGAAAATATATTTGTTAAATCCCTCCCCTGTACAGAGAGCATTGTGCTAGATAGATCCTAGGGGAGAGAGCTAAAGCAATAGCCTGTAACTCCCAAAGTGGACAGCGGTGTAGGAGGGACATAACCCATGTTGTTTTGGTACTTCAGCAGTCTGCCATTTTGTGGGACTGAGTTGCAGATGTCAGTCCTCTGTATAATTCAGTATGTGGTCTTTGGAAATTGCTGTGTTCAAAGAATCGTTGCCCCCCTGCATCTGTTCTGGTCCTGAGAGTCTTTGGACGGACATTGGTCCCCTCAATACACCTTCTAACCCCCCCCCCCCCCCCAATCCAAGCTTTTCTATCCCGGTAGGACCTGCCAGTGCTTATATTCAACTTCATTCTTGAGACACCAGGATCCCTGGCATGCAATGATAAGGCATTGGATTCAAATTATAATAGAAGAACATATGTGCATATGATTAGAAAGTAAAGCAGACATGGGTGGTTAAGTGATGTAGTAGATAGAGTACAGGGCCTGGAGTCTAGAAGACTCCTCTTCCTAAGTTCTAATCTGGCCTCACTAGCTGGGTGACCTTGAGCAAGTCACATCACTCTGTCTCGGTTTTCCTATCTGTAAAATGAGCTGGAGAAGGAAATGGCAAACCACTCCAGTATCTTTGCCAAGAAAACCCCAGATGAGGTCATGAAAAGTCAGACGAGACTGAAACGATTGAACAATAACAACAACCAAAAAAAAACCAGACACGGATGGTACAAAGTACTAGGGAAGGTCTGAGGAATGATGACTTACTTTCTGGGGTACCAGCACTTTATTTAGGAGTCATTGTGTTCCCGTCATCAGAGTTCTTAAAAGTCAGTTGGCCGAGTCTCATCCCATCGTCTGCCTCCTGTGTGGCCCAGCACTCATTCTCAATCTTGTAAGGAGTGAATCTCCTCCTCACAGACTACTTCAATCCGTAGGGTCCTGTATGGTTGAATTTTATATACATCTTTCTAGTCACATACACATTCATTAGTAACTTTTTCCTCTGTGATCTGATAAAGGAAATAAAGGAGGCAAAGACCATGTAGGTTCCCATCCTTGTGGAATTTACAATGAGAAAAAAACCTCCAGTGAATCACGGGAGATCAGAATTTTACTTGTGTGTAAGTACTAGTTAGAACGTAACTTAAATGTATGATTGTAGGATCATACCTTTAGAACTGGAACAGAACTTAGAGGCTGTATCAAGTACAACCCCACCATTGTGCAGATGGAGAAAGTAAGTGTTTTTTTGTTTATTTTGTTTGTAAACGTGCCCAGAGTCACTCTGCTACTAATTATTGGATGCAGGATTTCCACTCAGATCTTCCTCTTTCTGTCTTAAGATAATTCAATATAAGATAAATGGGGTTACATTTTTAATTATATGGAGCTAATTATAGATAATCAGATTATGGGCTGTCTAGGCTCCTTTTTGTCCTATCCTTCCTATTACCTTTTTTATTTTTTGGCTGTGCACTGCTTACTATAATGTTAGCTGAGCAGTGTGCCAGCAACAGTTTATTTGGAAACTTCCTGTCAAGTTTGGAGCTGCAGGCTAAGATTTGATGCTAGGAGGCTGCATTAGAAAACCTGCTTTTTTTATATCCTAGAGCTCATGACAGCGGGCAAGTTACTTAACTTTTCATTGCCCCAGATAACTCTCTAAGACAGCTCTTAAAGTGTTGTCCAGAGACCCTGGAGGTGTTCGGGACCCTTTTAGGGGGACTGTAACCTCAAAATTACTTCAATAATACTAAGATGGTTTAATTTCTAATGTAGTAAATAACTTTTCAGTATCACCTACATAAACAAGCTATTTGGGTGGGTGAGTAGGGGTGGGAGTCTATTAATTTTAAGAGTTTAAAGGGATTCTGAAACTAGAAAGTTTGAGAACCACTTCTCAAGTACACGCTGTTGGAGGGAGGTGGGAATATTCCCCACAGGGAGGAAAACACAAGCCTAGGGAAAAAGCACTAGATCCGGGGGTGGGGAACCTGCCCTTGAGGACCTAGAGGGTCACATGTTGCCTTCAGGCTGCAGGTTCCCCACCCCTGCTCTAGTCCTTAACCCCAACATTTACCTGAATATTTCAGAATTGCCAGTGGTTATCTGTGCAGGGTGTCCCAAAAATCTCAGTACATTTTAAAACATATTTAGGCTTTAAAAACTTAACAATCACACCAAGCCGATAAATGTGTACCTCCTTTGATATATGCTGGCTTTGTTACCCTGGGCAAGTCATTTAACCTCTTAAGTGTTCTGGGTAAGTCTTGAAGATAAGATTAAGTTTCAAAGAAAGTGCTGAAATGCATGAGTTCCCTGTTCCAGTGAAATCACAGGTCAACTCTGTAGCCATGTCTGTCTATATCCAAGCTATAAACAACTCTTTTTCAGAAACTTACATTTAAATATGTTTGAATTTTGGGTCATACTTGGACTCATTGGCCCCGTTTCATTTACTCAGCATCTAACTTCATAATCAGTTAGCTTTAATTCTCATAGCACAAATCCAACCTTCAGTTCTTTGGGTGCTTAAAATAGCATTTCTTTTGTTGCTTATGTTTCTTACATAACTCAGTTTTAAAATATTGATTTTATTCCAGATTTTAGATACAAAGGATCTTAAAATAGAAAAAGTTGTGATTAATGGTCAAGAAGTTCAATTCTCTCTGGGTGAAAGGCAGAGCTTCAGAGGATCCCCGCTGGAAATCACTCTTCCTGTGGCACTGAGCAAGTATGGTTATCACTTTCCCTTGTATTTCATAGTAGAGTCTTTAATTTTAGGGAAAAATTAAAAAAAAATTTGGCGTGATAATTTTGTTATTTTCTAGTGTTTCCTGGTTCTTGGTTTCTGTGTCAAATGGAAATTACAGTACTAAGTGTGTGATTTTTATGATGATCTGAAGGAAGTGGTATAAACACTTGAATTGAAAGATTTGATGTAGCTAAGTTACACCAAATAGATAAAGATAGCTCTGACCATAGCTTAGCAGTAGTGGAAAGAATTTTAAGAATACTTAAACCTTGTGCTCAGATTTTAAAGTAAAGACAAGGGGAGACTATTTAAAATAAATTAGCTAGAAGGAATCTCAAAGATTATTTAGTACAGCGCACACACACCTTTAGAGTTGAGGAAACTGAGTGTCTGGTTATACATTTGGTTAGTAGAGCCAAAATTAGAACTCAGGTCTCCACGTTTCCAGTCCCAGTTCAGTGCCATTTTTGGCTATTGTTGAGGTCATTCCCTCCACAATTCTTCTGTTTCACTGATAAAAATAAGCCATTTATAATCAAACTACCAGAAGGATTGAGGCCACCTGAGTCCCTCAGTTCCCCTCCTCCTTTCCTCAAAACTTTTTCTCACCCATTCTCTACTCCTTTTTAGTTACAGGGAAAAGTATCCATCTCCCTCACATAGTCTGATCTCCCCAGTTTGTGCCCTCAGTCCCATCTCTTCCTACCTCCCCTACGACCTAGATTTGGTAGTCATTGCCAGAACTGGGCATGGTGGTACTTGCTGGTACATGCCTGCAGTCTTGGCTGAGACTGTCAGATCTCTTGAGCTCAGGAGTGCTGTGGTGCAGTGGACTAAGTCAACCAGTTTTATGTAATGTGTTTGGTATTAATATGGTGATTCCCAGTGAACAGGTGCCACCACTTTGCTAAAGAAGAGGTAACCCATGCCCGTGAATAGCCCCTGTATTTTCAACCTGGACAAGATAGGTAGAACCAGTCTGTGAGGAAAATCACCCACTTACTGTCTCTTTTTTAGAAATTTAATTTTTTTAAATGAACAAAAATTAATTTTCTATCTTTTCCCCTTCCCCCACCCAGTGAAAGAAAGAAGAAAAACCAAATCCTTATAACAAATATGCATAGTTAAACAAAGCCAATTTCTACATTGGCTATGTCCAAAAATAAATACGGGGTGTCCTAAAAGTCATGGTGCTGTTTTAAGTTACTAAAGCTATTAACACTTCAAACTGCATTTTGCCTTTTGGGATACTCTGTATGTCTCAGTCTGTCCCTTGAGTCCATCACCTTTTTGTTTGGAGCTGGGTGGCCAACATCATCATGGATTCTCTGGACTTATGGTTGATTATTGCATTGATTAGAGTTTTTAAGCCTTTCAAAGTTTCCTGTCCTTACCATGTTGCTATTGTGTAGATTTTTTTTCTCCTGATTTTGTTCACCTCCCTCTCTATCAGTTAGGTCTTCCTAACTGATATAGTTATTATATATATATATCTAACAGATATATCTATCATATAGATCTTCCTAGGTTTCTCTGCAACCATCCCTTTCATCATTTCTTATAGTGCAATGGTGCTCCATCACATTCACATACACATACCATTCAGTCATTCTCCAAGTAATGGGTATTCCCTTAGTTTCCTTTGCTACCAAAAGAAAACATAGCAGTTATAAATAATTCTATTTCTTATTTTTGTGCCCCTTGAATCTCCTCCCTCTCTGACTCCTGTCTGCCCACAGGAAAAGCTCAGGCTTATCCACTCCCAGGGAAATTCTACTTTTGACCCTTCTTCCCTGTACCTGGTTCTATATCTTGTTCTCTTTCACTGCCAGACTTCTTGAGAAAATAGTCTACACCCAATGCTTCCACTTCCTTTACACCCATTCCCTCATCAGCTTCTTGCAGCATGGTGTTCCCACCAGTGGACTCAGACTTTTCTCTTTGTGTCACTAATAACCTCCTTCTGATGGCCAAGTCCGCAAGCCATGCTTAAAGTTCTCACTCCCTTCTATACAGCATTCGACACTGTTTAACACATCCGCTTAGTCAATATTTGCCCCTGCCTTGACTTTAGAGACACAAACCTCAGTGTTTTGGCTCCTTTGCCTCTGATCCCTGACCAGTCCTGCTCTGGCTGAAGTCATGTGGTTTCAATGACAGTGCTAATCCTAGAACTCAGGTCTGAAGCCCCTTGTCTAGATAATGCCTACTCTGATTGTCTAACAAAGCTCTTTGTTCATTTGTTGACATCCATTGAATGCTGTCGTGATTCACCAAGAATCTGCATTGCACAGAAGAAATGATGGAGGTGTGATTTCTGCTTCCTTTCACTTTCCTCATAACATATAGAGTCATATGTAGAGAGAACCCCTTCATGTTTGCTTTGGGCCATGAGAAAGTTTGATTTTATCTCTTACTGGGGGGTAGAAAAGCATAACCAAATATGATCATTATTCCAGCTTAATATTTGCTATGCAGTGTGGATTCCTCACCTTTGTTGGATCATGGTCCCCTTTGACCATCTGGTGAAGCCCTTCTCAGAGTCATGTTTTTAAATTCATAAAATAAAGTATATGGTATCACATCAGTTATAATGGAAGAGAGGTATCTGGATATTTAAACATCAAGCCCATAGACCCACCCCAAGCTAAGAATCTGCTTTGTGGTTTGATCAATCTGTGATTTTTGCACTTGAAAATGGAACTTGAAATACAAAGGAGTTCCTGATGTGAGATCTGGAAGCCTCTTTGCTGATCCTCACTGCAAAGGACTTGAGAGCAGTTTTGATGGGTCCTTTGACGTGTTTTTTTTTTTAATGAAACGGAATGTTCCAGAAGCTATCACATTAGCTCAGTATTTATGCTCTCAATCTGAGTTCTTTCCCAGCACCTTTTAGCTCTGGCTGCATCCCAGCTATAGAATCTTCATGTGTGTGTGTGTTTTTTTCCCTGCAGAAAGCAAGAAGTGGTTGTGGAGATTTCCTATGAGACGTCCCCCCAGTCTTCAGCTCTGCAGTGGCTCACTCCTGAGCAGACATCTGGAAGGAAGCACCCCTACCTTTTCAGCCAGTGCCAGGTGAGAGGGATCTCATGATAAGTTGTCAATAGAGTTGTCAGGATGCCACTCGGTCAGTCAACAATTATTAGGTGTCTGCTGTGTGTCAGGCACTGTACTAAGTCCCAAAAACACAAAGAAAGGTAAAAGATAGGTCCTGCTTTCCAAGAACTCACAGTCTAATGAGGAAGATGTCATGCCAACCAACAAACTATGGGCAGAGGCATAGGAGGTCATCTAGGGAAGGCCCTAGAATTGAGGCTTCCTGTAAAAAGAAGGGGGGCTTTGAGCTGGCTCTTGAAGGAAGCCAGGAGGCAGAGGTGAGAAGGGAGAGCATTCCAGGTGTGGGGCACAGCAAGAGAGTTTCTGGAGTCTGGAGGTGGCATGTCTTGTGAGGGGAACATCCAAAAGGCCGATGTTACAGCATTACACTACATGTCAGGGGGAAGGGTTGAGGGGTCGATTAGAAAGGTTTCTGAACACCAAACACAGTACTTTACATTTGATCTTTGAAGTGCTAGGGAGCCCCTGAAGTTTGTTAAGTGGAAGGGTGGCAAAGTCAAACCCGTGCTTTAGGGAGGTTGCTTGGACAGTTGAGTGGCGGGTGGAGTTCGGTGAGGAGACTTGGTAGGGAGACTGAAGGGGCTGAGGAAGACTGGTCTTTTTTCTCTTTGGAGGCAGATGGCCATTTGGGTGCCCTTTATAAACAGGGAATTTCTGCTTCATCTCTGAGGACTCTTCTAGGTCTCTGCATAGGGGCAGGCTGGAGTTTGGCTTTCCCGGTGGAGCCTAGGACTCGTGTGGCCTTCCTGAGAGGTGGTAGGGAGTCAGAATTCCTCTCCACCCTCTCTTCCAAAATGGTGATCTACAAACATGAGCTTATGGGGTCCAGTAACAGTGTCCATTGACTTCCTGATACGAGGATAAAGTCAAAAGTTCTACCAAACCTTTAGACCTTGAAGGAAACACTGGGCCAGACGGATGTGAGAAGGAAGGACCTATTTTTTCATAAGATGCAGTATGAATGAAGATGTTAGGATTGGGGAGGAGGGGTTGGGGCTCAGTCCTCCTTTATTTTGCATCCTAAGGTTAACCACAGTACTGAAAACTTTTGAATCTGTAGCCAGGCAGGCAGGCAGTCACTCAGCAAGCATTTATTAAGCACCTAGTATGTGCCAAGCAAAGATAGTCCCACTCCCAGGGAGTCCCCATCCTGTGGGGTAGACAGTATACAAACAAGGACATACAGACCAGATATCTGCAGGGAAGGTGGGAACTGATCAACAGAGAGAAGGCCTTTGTTGCTTCAGTGGAACCATGAAAGTCTACGCGCATATTAAAGTGGGAAATAGAGGTTCCATTTCCATTCATCAACAAACTGTGTTTTGGTAATTCATCAAAATCCAAAGTCGCTGTGAAACATGCCTTTGTTTTAAACAGCCCTGGTAGCTAATCTTCTCTCCTTTCCCTTCCTATGCCCCAGGCCATCCATTGTAGAGGGATTCTCCCTTGCCAGGACACTCCCTCAGTGAAGCTGACCTACAGTGCTGAGGTAAGGTATCATACCTTCCCAGGATGCCATGAGCTGTCCCTCTGGTGATGGTTGGAACTAGATCATTACATGTAGATTTACAGCTAGAAGAGGACTTGCCACATTAAATTCAGTCCAGGGCCTGTGAACCTTGGCCTTCACTTAGAGTCATTCCAGTGAGGTCAGTGTCCAGTACTTTGAATACAAAAGGAAAGGACTGTTCTGAATCAGTGTTTATACCCTTGAGCCTGTTAAAAACATCCAAGTGGGGAAAAGTTTTTAAGATAGTTAAAACTTAAAGCAACTACCTTTTCCAGGATAAATGTGTTTTTAGGCTCAGTTGACACATCTCTGGAGATAAAGAGATGTCAGAAAATCTGCAGATGTCTTTAACAGTGGAGGTTACAGACTTTCTAGATTGCAGACAGCAGCATCACATAAAAGACGAGCATTTCTGACATAGGCCAGTTCTTATGGTGCTCTCCCAGAATTAGGAACCAAATCAGCTTTGCCAAATAAATGGGGTCTTGTGGAGAGCCTTCCTGGGTAACTGATAACACCAGGATCTTAACCCAAACAACATAGTGAAGAGTGTGCAGCCCCAGAAGTCAGGAGGCCAGCATTCCTGGCCCTTTACCATGTTTCTGGGCCTCACTTGCCTTATTTGAACAATAGAAGTAGTGTTTTACATAATTTAAAGTCAGTGCTGGACCTCAAGCTTGGATTCCCTACTTTTCTGGTTTCAAACCTAATTAAGGCCCATGGTCTCCACCTAAGTGATACTAAAGGCCCAACATGTATTTGAGTAATTCATTTGCTTGGGCATGGGGTGAACCTTCAGGGCTAAGAACTAAATTCTGGTGTTTATAGAAAATTGGGCCCCAGGGTTTATGGTGCTAGAGCATCTCAGATGTCCTGATGGCCCATCACTTTGGCTCTGGAGGAAACTGCATTCAGAACATGCTGGTATGACTGCTTGCTCTCCTTTTCATAAATGTGGCCAGAGATGAAGAGATGATGTCTTAGCTATTTTCAAGCTGTTTTAATATTGATAATTTTTACTGTTAGAAAGTTTCAATGTCCAGAATTTCAATTTTGTATTAAGTGTGTGTGTGTGTGTGTATGTATGTATGTGTGTGTAGCCATTCAAGTGATGCATGCCTTGTTCTCAGACATACCCCTACAACATAGTTTGGGGGCTAAAGGCATGTTGTCTGTTTCACTTTTGTTTATAAAGAAATAGCAGGTGGGCATTTGGGGTCATGGAAGCCTAGCAAGGGGGATGGTCTTTGTCAAAGCATGGACCAGGTTTAGGTTCTTGTGTCCACATTGGTCCAGACTGCTGACTGCTGCCCATTTCATATGCTGAATACATAGCTAAAGAAGAATGTAAGGGGGAAAAAGGGAGACTAATATATGTATGTTAAATAATTGTGGGTTGAGCTTTGTTTCTAATGGGGAGCTCACATTTCTTTTTGATTAGGTATCAGTTCCCAGTGAACTGGTGGCTCTTATGAGTGCAGTCCGTGATGGAGAAGCCCCTGATCCTGCAGACTCCAGTAGGAAAATCTATAAATTCATACAAAAAGTAAGGTCCTAGTCCAGCCAGTATGTTTGCAAGGAATTCCCCTTTTTTTCCTTTTATTTGCATGTAAAATGAGGATGTTTCACTTTCCTATTTTCTCTTTAAAATTTCTATTTTTAATTTTCAGAGACAAAAGTTTAGATAAAGTCAGCTATTCTAAGAGATTTAACCAAAGGCAGTAGGGACTTCCTTTTGTCATTTTTATAATAAATGCATCTGAATTTGTATAACACTAAATTTATTATAGGGTACTTTTCTTTCATATAAAATATATTCTACCTTTAGTAGAGTACTTAGATTTTATACTTCAATAAACAGTACCTTTTTTCATGTAAAAGAAGGGAAATGTTGGGAAGTTAGCATCTCTGATTACATATTAAAACTATAGATCTCTTTCTCCATCTGCTCTCTTATTCTTACCTGCCAACTGTAACTCAGCTACCCTCAGCTGGCTTAGCCCCAGCTCTTCCCTCGCTTGCAGTGAGAGCTTGGGTAGCTCTAAATGGATGACCCTGTGACCTCTTTTTTTCTTTTGGGCCTCTGCTTCCTCATCCCCAAAGTGAAGGACCTGGACTAAGCGATCTCAGAGAGTGGGGTGGAGAAGTTTCATTTTCAGCTGTAAAATCCTGACTCTAGTATTTAACGGTAGGTAAGGTGGTAAGGGCATGTGAACTCTGCTTGGAGAGATAACCCTCATGAAGTGAGAAATGAAGATAGAGGTTCTCTATATAGAACTATCCATCTACATTCTAATGGAAACAGGGTGTCTTGAAAGTCTGACTGTGGTTTTAAGCTTTCATAATTTCTTTTTTTTTAATAAATTAATTTATTTATTTTCTTGTTTACATCATTCATTTCCACAAGATTTTGAGTTACAAATTTTCTCCCCATCTTTCCCCTACCCAACACCTCAAAACAGCCATCCCACTGTATAACCCCTCCCCCAATCTGCTCTCCCCTATGTCCTTCCCCTCAGCCCTCTGATTTTCTGATAGGGCAGGCTGGACCTCCCTACCAAAGTGCCTGTATATCTTAATTCCCAGTTGGATGTAGTTAATAATCATAATCATAATCATATACATATATATACACATATATACACACATATATATTTTAACATTTGATTTTAGAACTTTAAATTCTAGATTCTTTTCCTTCCTCCCTCGTCACCCACCCCTACTGGAAGGACAAGCAGTTCAATACAGGTTGTACATGTGTAATTATGCAGAACATCTCCACAGGTGGCATATTGTGAGAGACTGATTATATGTCCCTCCTTCCTATCCCACCCCCCACCTTGTTCTATTTTCTACGCTGTCCCTGTCCCTTGACAGAAGTGTGTGCTTCCAGCAACCCTCCCCCCCACCCTGTCCTCCCCTCTATCATCCCACCTCTCATCCCCATCCCCCCTACTCTCCTGTGTGGCAACATACCCAGTTTAAAGTTTATGTCATTCCTTCCCTAAGCCAAATTCAATGAGAGTAAGGTTGACCCTTTCCCTTTTGCCTTCC
>CM053597.1:166799154-166841375 GCA_028646575.1 Pseudocheirus occidentalis | reverse complement strand
ACAGCCATGCTAGTGGGGAAGGATCTGAAAGTAGACTGAGGACATCACCTGCCTGCCCACCTGCCCACCATTCAGTTTTGTAGTGAATGACTGAAACATATTCTGTGAATCATTCGGTAATAGCACATTCCCATTTACTCCTAGATTTGTATTCTGTTGTATCAGTGATTTTTGCCAAAATAAACCTGAGCTGAGATTTTTAAAGCTACCTCTCATTTGTCAAAAATAATTTCTGCAACACTGGAAAACTTGTCACATTTAGTGGTTCTTAAGATGTCAGACCCATGAAAGGAAGAAGGTCATCTGGCCCTGAGCCACTGTCTACATATATGCCCCTGTACTGTTGTGCCTAATGCATGACTTTGGTTGTTTAGTTGGAAACTGTTGCCATCCAAAAGTTCAGCACAATCTAATGTCTATTTTTATTTTATTATTTTTTAAAATTTATTCGTAATGTCTAATTTTTAAATAAACTTGAAAGCACAGACACCTTTTGCTCTTAATCTGTTATCACTTCACTTAGGAATAAACTAACACTGTAACAAAATTAATTAATCCCCTGTGAACAGAAACCTGACAGATTGCCTTCAGGGTTGGGGGTCTCCAAGACAGAGCCCCTCATTTTGCCTAGAGCTGGCTCTGTAGCTAGTGTTCAGTGATGTTTCTCCATCTGTTATAGCTCCTTGGTCAGTTTCTATACTTGTGTCTTCAACTGACAAGGTCCTGACTACCTTCAGTTTCTTTAGTAATTTTGGAGGTTTCCAAAGCCAATAGGTTTTGGATGTGGTAGATTTTTTTGTGTGTTTTTAAAATTTTTTTTTCCCTAGGAGGCAACCAGATGGTACACTGGTAAATCCTACCTCGGACAGTGTAGTGCCAGTGCAATATTTATAGCACCCACAATCACAATAAAGACTGTGACTATAAGTATCACATGATGTTCAACTGCAAAATATACCAAACTCTCCAGATAAGAGGATAGAACTGAAGCATTTATTTAGACACCAGAAAACTAAGGCCCAAAACCAGTAAGCTAATTCCATCATAGTACCAAAGATATTAAGAAGCCATACTAACACTGACAGCCACAGCATCCTTCAGCCTCTCCAGAAACCAATACAAGAACAAGGTTTACTCATGAACTTCTCTATCTCCTTGCCTGAGAGTCCTTTCTCTCCTACTGTCTGACTAGCTCTGACCAGCGTTTTGTGAGCTCTGCTTCCCTTCAGCAAACTTCCCACCACAGGCTCCATGTGACTGTTGAGCCTATTAGGGGGATAGAGTTTATCTTCATAGCAGGGAAGCTTCCTTTGGGCTGTGGGCCCTGCTGTACTGTACCCTTCAGCAAATTCCCTCCATCACAGGCTCCGTATGATTACATTCAGCCTATTATGGGGCAGAGTTTACTTTCAAAGCAGGGGAGGTCTTCAAACTCCCCACTAGGTCTATTAAGGGGTAGGGAAGATCTTCAAATTCACATTCTCACTATAGCAATCAGATGGTGCACTGGTAAATTCTACCTCAGACACTTTTGGGACCATGAGCAATCACTAACCCTCTGCCTACCTTATTTCCTCATTTGTAAAAAGGGGGTAAGGTAATAACAGTGCCTACCTCGCGGGGTTGTGAGGATCAAAAGAGTTAATATTCGTAAAGTACTTTGCAAACCTTAAAGGAAGATATAAACATTAGCTGGGTTTTTTGTTTTTGCAGATCTGTCTTTTGCCTATTTATTACATACATAGAAACACAGGCTAATCAGTAAACCAGGGAGTAGGTGGGGATGGACCACCAATTATTTTGATAAGACTACTGTAAATGAGACAGATCCAGAAAGGTTGACTCTTCCAGGATCACCCCACTAGGAATGGATCAGAGAGCTAAGTCCTTTTAACATTTTAAAAATTTTGAGTTCGAAATGATCTCCCTCCTTCCTACTCTTCCTCATCCTTGAGAAGGCAAGCAAATTATTATAGATTATACATGTCTAGTCATGCAAAACATATTTTCATATTAGCTATGTTGCAAAAGAAAACACAGATACTTCCCTCCCCCCCAAAAAAGAAAATTAAAATAATAAAAAGAATGCTTCAATCCGCATTTCAATCTCTTTCTCTGGAGATGGATATCACTTTTCATCGTAAATCCAGCATTGTCTTGGATCGTTGTATCGATCAGAATAACTAAGTTATTCACAGTTGGTCATTGCTGTAATATTACTGTTACTGTATACAAATGTTTTCCTGGTTCTGCTCACTTCACCTTGCAACAGGTCATGTAAGTCTTCCCAGATTTTTCTGAAACCTGCCTGCCCATCATTTCTTACAGCACAATAGTATTCCATTCCATTCATATACCACAACTTGTTTAGCCATTCCCCAATTGATGGGTATCCCTGCAATGTCCAATTCTTTGCCACCTGCTCAAGATATTGTACATTATAGGCCCTTTTCCTTTTCTTTGATCTCAGAGTTGTCTCATGCCAAGGTGACCAGGTTCTACCCATATTCAACACCAGCCTCTCACTCCCCTAGGCAAGTTGGTGTCCTTGCTGTTTTCCCACTCTTGTAGTCTTGTTTGGCCTTAGTTTCCTCGACTGTAAAATGAGGGGGTTGGATTTCATGACCTTTCAGGTTCCTTCCAGCTCCAAAGATGCATTCTATGGTCCCAGTTATGTCTCTTCTTACTTCCATGCCTTAACTGTGATCCCCTCCTTAAGGGCAGAATGGAGGAGGGAGTTAACCTCATATCCAAAAGGACTTGGGTTCAAATTCTGCCTGTGGCATATTTTGGCTTTGTGGCCCTGGCCATGTGAGTGCCCCAGATGACTAACAGTTGCAGAGAAGGTGCCAACGTGCACTAGTAGAGGGAATTTCCTCACTTGGGAGTTCCCTAGACCAGTGAAATCACAGGTCCCATCTATCACTTCCTTTGAAATAACTTGCCGCTACTCTTGCTTACCCATATCCTGCTCAGAATTCAACACCTAGACTTTATGCCCCCTTCTTCCTTCCCTAAGTCCAGCAGTTTAAATCACTCTTTTCCTTTCTCCAATCTCTTACAATAACACTCCTAGTCTGTAGTGTACAATCGAGCATTTGACTCTATTCTTCCTCCTCAGTTTTGAATCTCATGTAGGAAAACCTCTTTTCCAGTTAGGTTGTGAACTCCCAGAGGGCAGGAAGCATGCTACCTTTGTGTCCTGAAATTGTCCTCCTTTCCTGAGTACCTACATATTGTCAGACTTCACTAGGGAATTACAGAATCACAACCGTCCTTCAGTTTTCTCTCCCACCTGGGGCTGCTCAATAAGAGATGAAACTTTATAGAGGTTGGGAGGGAAGTCACAAAAGTAATTCAGACCCAAACCATCAAAGTTGAAATGTTGTATTTAGAAGAGTTGATGGGAAGTTTCCATCATTTAATTCACCAGTTACATGCCTTCTCCATCAGAAATCCTTCACTGGTCATGCAGTACAGAGTTCTGAGTGGTAACAGGGTAAAGTCTGTTGGGTGCCTGTAAGTTCAGTTCCAGTGAGGGGAATGGGGAGCTGCACAGACCTCAGACTGCCTAAGGAGGGACAAACCAGTTCACTTTGGAAATGGGGCAAGTCAAAGGAAGGGAAAGAAGGAAGGAAGAAAGGAAACTGGAAGAGAAAAAGAAAAGAGGGAGAGAGGAAGGAAAGGAAGGAAAAAAAGGGAAGGAAGGAAAATGATCATTGTTATTGCTGCTGTTGCTACTGTTGTTGCAGGTGGGAGAGAAGACGTTATTTAATTGGAGTAGAGAACTCCTAATGAGGAAGCTTCCTCTACCAATGCTTCATGTGTGTAGGGAACCTGCCTCTGAGTCAGGCAACCTGAGATCTAGTCTCACCTCCAACACAATCACTGTGATTTTGGGCAAGTTACTTAATCACTCAGTACCTTCAAGTGACTCGCTGAGGACTATAAGTTGCAGAGCATGTGGTTATCGATACTGGTCAGCTGCCATGTATGGTCATTAAATTAAATGGTCGTTAAATCCATGGTTACTAAATTAAAATTAAATTCAATCAATTAATATTTTTCCCATTAACAACAATGACAACAAAACCACCACATTTGTTTTCTCTCCCTGCCCCTTCCTTCACCTTGTAAATAAATACGCCCAGTCAAATTCTAAAATTGGCTGTGTCCAAAAAATACACAACATCCCAAAAGTCTTAGTGTAGCTTTAATAGCTTAAAGACATTGGGGACACTGTGTACATCTCATTCTGTGCCAATTCTATCACCTCTAGAACAGGAGATGGTAATGTGTTAAACCATCTGGAATCTTGGTTGGTCAATAGGTTGGACAGACTTATAAATTTTTTCAAAGTTGTTTTTTAAACAAAGAGTGCTTATGGAGGTTGATATTTTTGGAACCTATGTAAAACTCTTCCCTAATTCTAGGATAGATATTATCAGAAGTTTCAACCTGGGAGTGGATGGAGCTCTTTCCAAACAGTGACCTGATCAACCTAAACAGAAAAGAGAAAAAAGGTCTCCCTGATTGGCCTCCATCCTTCTCTGCAGGCTGACTTTTAGGTCATAGCCTTTGGACTAGCACACAGAGAAAGAGAGAGAGAGAGAGAGAGAGAGAGAGAGAGAGAGAGAGAGAGAGAGAGAGAGAGAGAGAGAGAGAGAGAGAGAAGAGGGAGAGAGAAGAAAGAGACAGAAGAGAGAGAGAGAAGGGGGGAGGGAAGGAGAGAGAGAGTGTACATGTTTCTGTCTATGTTCAGTTCTTTTTTCTGTAGGCAGCATTTTTCATCATAAGTTCTTTAGAGCTGTTTTGGGTCATTGTATTGTTTAGAATAGCTAAGTCATTCACAGTTCATCATCAGTATTGCTGTTACTATGTATAGTGTTCTCCTGGTTCAGTTCACTCTGCATCAGTTAATATAAACCTTTCCAAGTCTTTTTGAAATCCTTCTACTCCTAATTTCTTATGGCACAATAATATAATATATATTCTTAATAAATATTTGTTGGATTTATTTGTTTTCATTGGTAGTTGATTCACTGAATTACATCTGAAGTCTCAGGTCCCCTCTCTTGCTTAGATCAGGCAGGCATTCTATTGCAATACATAGACCAAAGGGCAAAGTGAGAGAGGGCTTATTTTTTTAAAAATCAATTCCTAGAATTCCTTCAAATATCACTCCACCCCCATGACTTTAGTCAGTCCTGGGTTAAAACATTTCTAGGGGGAAGATAGCACCTGAACGACTTGTTATTTCACTCCTGAGCTAGATAAGGAGGTGTGTCTCCTGACCCAGTTTGGGAGTGGATGGAGCTCTTTCCAAACAGTGGTTTAATCAATCTGAACAAGCAAGAGGAAAAGAGTCTCTCTGATTGGTCTCTTCTTCTCCATGGGCTGACCTTTAAGTCATAGCCTTTGGAGTGGCACATAGTTATTTCCTGTCTCAGTCTTCTTTGGCAGAAGTATCATCCCAGGCAGAGATACTCAACAGAAACAGACCTCTGGGAGAAAAAAGATGCCCAGATATACGGTCCATGTCCGGGGGGAGTGGCTGGCTGTGCCATGTAAGGATGGCAGCCTCACAGTGATGTGGCTGGGCCGGGAAGCCGTGAGAAGATACATGAAGAACAAGCCTGACAATGGAGGTTTTGGCTCAGTGGATGATGTGAAGTTCTACATGCGGAGATGTAAGGGATTGGGTCTACTAGACCATGATGACCCGTTAGAAATTGCCTTGGAAGACAATGAATTTGTGGAAGTTGGTAAGTAAGTCAGTAAGGCTTATAGATCTGAACAGAAATAGATCACGAATGGCATTTCTTAGCATACCCTTCAGAGTCCTTCCTGACTCGAAGATGAGAACAGAATCATTGACTGGGAGCTAGAAAGGACCTGGCAGGCCATCTGGTTCAATTTTATCATTTTACAGATGAGGAAACTGAGGCCTAGAAAGGGGAAGGGCCCTTAAAGTTTGGTTATCTGTTCCAACCTTGTTTTATAAAGAAACTGAGTCCCAGACAGAAAGACCAGTAAAAGTTACCTGGTCCAACCACCCACCCCACTCCCACCCGCATTTTACAGATGATGAAAGTGAATGAGGAAAATGCATCCTGGAAAGAGAAGTGATTTGCCCAAGCTCACACAGAGCTCTTTAGAGAAGCAACTTTTGAAGGTCAGTTGCTGTTGCTTAATTGGTTGTTCTTGGAAAAAGAGCAGGTTAAAGGGAAGGAATTCATTTTATTTTTTATTTAAGGAATTATTTTAAGGCCTACACACTATACCTGTCCTCTTTTGCCCTCTACTTTCTCTTTTTTTAAAAAATGTTTTTATTGATGTCTTTTGTTTGTGCCTTGTGGTCATTTCTGGGTATGGTCCCCTTGTCCTGCCCTCTTCATTTTAAACCTTCTTTTGTACAGGGTATCCCTAAAGTCTATACACATAGGAAATTTTATTAACCATGTATATTTTCAAGAAATGAAATGAATGAATTTTTCAGCAACATTTTAATTAGCATAAATGAGATTTCATAGGAAGACAAAGGAGACACCTAGGAAATCTCATTCATTAATTTAATTTAATTTAATTAATCTCAATATGGAAAATAGTCCCAAATAGCTATATTGAAAGCTTTTATTCCATATGAAATTGTCATGGCTAAAATTTATGCTAGTAAAGAAAAATGCCCATATGGGTGGCCATATTTAACAATGTATATAATCAGTCAGTAAACATTTATTAAACACCTACTATGTACCAGGGACAGTGTTAAGTACATATTGAGCAATATGTGTTTAGCACCATCCCTGGCACTTAATTGGGGCTTAATAGATGTTTACTGATTGATTAATTATATATTACATATATATATAAATACACACATATATATACATACACACATACCTATATATATATATATAATACATTTTCTGTCCGTTTACTCCCATCTCTGCAATGAAGATCATAGATTTAGATTGGGAAGGGACATTAGAAGCCATCTAGTATAACACTCTCATTTTTACAAAAGAGGAAACTGAGGCCTAGAGAAATGAAGAGAGACTTGCCCAGGGCCACACAGCTAGCAAGTTGCAGAGGTAGGAAGGAAAGTAGATTTCATTCACTGAGAGGCCTTACAGTATGATGGAAAGAATTGTGGCACTGGAGTCAAGGGATCTAGGTTCAGATCCTGCCTCAGATGTTACCTTGATGATCGTGGTCAGTTGCTTGACTTCTCTTTGCCTCGGTTTCCTCATCTTTAAAATAAGGAAGTTGGGCAAATTGACTCCTAAATTCCTTCCCAATTCTGTGATCCTCTGATGACTGCTCCCCAGTACTATTATTGATTTCTCTCTCTCGTTGGTCTTCCTTCCATTTATGCAGACATCCAGACCATCATTTAGAGTCTGTGCTCTTGTGAAAAATGCTCCTGAGTATACAGACAGTTACTCCTAGGAGCCAAGAATTGGGCTGCAGTCTTTCAATAAATGTTTGTTAAGTGCCTACTACGTGCCAGGCTTATTGCTGAGCCCTAAGTACACAAAAAGAAACAAAAAACAATCTCTGCTCTGAGGGAGCTCACACATTTTATTGGGCAGACACTGTACAAGCAATATAGATAGAGAGATGGATAGATGGATGGATGGATGGATGGATGGATGGATGGATGGATGGATGGATGGATGGATGGATGGATGGATGGATGGGTGGGTGGGTGGGAGGATGAGTGGGTGGATGGATGGATGGATGGATGGATGGATGGGTGGGTGGGTGGGAGGATGAGTGGGTGGATGGATGGATGGATGAACGAGATAGATAGATAGATAGATGGATGGATGGATGGATGATAGGTAGAGATACAGATAGACCTAGATATAGATACAGATAAAGACACAGATATAGATACAGAGAAAGAGGAGAGAGAGGTGCACTAGAGTAAAGGGGGGAGGAGGGGTATCAAGAATGGTTTCCTGAAGAAGGTGGGATTTAGCTAGGACTTGAAGGAAGGAATGGAAACCTGGAGGAAGAGACAGGGAGAGCATTCTAGGCCTGGGGACAGACAGGGAGCATGCATATAGTCAGGAGATGGGAATGTCTTGTGGAAGGGACAGCAAGGAGACCAGCGTTGTTACTAGATCACAAAGGATGTGGTGGGATATAAGGTATAAGAAGTCTGGGAAATGGGGGAGGAGGCAGGGAGAGGAGCCAGACCAGTGAGGCAAGCTGAGCAGCCTGGACCAGCCGGGATCAGGGGGAATAGTGTGAAGACATCATGTGAAGAGAAAATAATAAAAACAGTAACAACAGCAGCAACAGCAACCATCATGTATAAAGTGTGTTAAGGTTTGCAAAAATGCTGTTTTTCAAATGCCGTGTTATGTCATCTGATTAGACACTGGGGCCCTATAGCCTGGGAGTATGAAGGACTGTGGCCACCTGTATTCCCTAATATCTACTAGTCTTCTCACTGTTGCTAAGCCTCTTTGTGGGAGAGTGAACCCCAGGCTTATTGGAGGGGTGTTTTTTACTATTCATACCATATTATTTCAGTAACCACCTTTGCTTTGAGGGGAAAAAAAAGTTGCAGTAACAGTTTCCATTGTATTGATTCAATTATTGATGAGAAATGGGCTATGGTCATGGCCTTGCCTTGTTTTAACTGTGAGATTTTTGAGGGGAGTTTTGACCTTGCAGCCTTTAAGATTCTTTGGTCTTCTCATTTCAGTGATAGAAGGGGATGTGATGTCTCCAGACTTCATTCCATCTCAGCCAGAAGGAGTTTATCTGTATCCTTTTCAGAATATCATCTTATCCTTCTTTGAAATCATCATTGCTCTGTTATTTACATGTTTTCTTTAACAGACTTTTCAGATACAGCAAATACCGAGAACCTGACAAGGTAGGATTTAACCAGTGGTCTTCCTGGTAGGAAGAGTGGGCTAGGTGGCGCCATAATCAATAGAGTGCTGGTCCTGGAGTCAGGAAGATTCATTTTCCTGAGTTCAAACCTGACCTCAGACACTTACTAGCTGTGACCCTCAGCAGATCACTTAACCCTGTTTGCCTCAGTGTCCTCATATGTAAAATGAGCTGGACTCCAGTATCTTTGCCAAGAAAATCCTAAATGGGCTCATAGAGTCAGACAGGAATTAAATAATCCAACGACAACTTTCTGAGAGGAAAATGCAGGCCAACAGTGGCAATTTTTATTGTGTAAAGGGAAGTGCACGGAAACCTTTCTTACTGTTGACAGATAGATTTAGCCCTGTCTTAGACACCAGCATGACCCAATTCAGTAAGCATTTAGTAAGCACCTACTTTATGCCAGGAGCTGAGGGAGACAAAGACCAAACCACAATAATTCCTGCCCTCAAGGAGCTTACATTCTACAGTATGATGCCTTGTAAATAGTAGACACCCATGAAATAGTTGTGTAACTGAAGGAATGAACAGAAGGCCCTTGTAGCTACAGGAGAGAGTTTGAGAAACTATGCCAGTTTTTGCTCTCTTTATCACAGTTTAGTTGCCCCTTCCACTGCCTATTTTGGAATCTACTATTTTTAAAAGGGTATAGTGACTGTATTCACATTTTACTACAGTGGTGAAATCTCTGAAGTGCCTATGTTCAATTCTGTATGTCACAATTTTAGCACTGGAGGAGACCTCAATGACCATGTAGTCCAACCCATCCTGGAAACCTAACATATCTGACAAAATGGTTTTCCAGTCTCTATTCACAGAATTTTGATGAGAAGGAAAACAGCATGTTTTCTAGGGTGGCCTGTTCCACCTATAGATGATTTTAATTGCAAGGAACTTTATCAATCCTAAATGGACCTATTGGCCAACATCTACCTACCCACTTCTAATTCTGTCTCTTGGGTCCAAATAGATTAAATGTAATCCCTCTTCCCAGGTCACAGCCCTTGGAACACTTGAAGACAATACCATGCCCTCCCTTCCCCTTTTCTTCAGACTAAACAGCTTTGATTCTGCCACACTTAAATGTAGGGCTGTACTGGTAAATATTTTACTACTGGCTCTCTGGAAAAAAATATATGGAAGACACACTTTTAAGTTTCATGTGCATTAGCAACATTTTCTCCATTGTTATATAAAATCTAGACAATCAACAAGATAAGAAATTAAGCTTTAGTTTGTAGTTTGCTGATTTCCAAGGTATAAATGCTCACAATGGAATCTATCTATCTATCTATCTTATCTATCTAATCTGTCTGTCTGTCTATTTATTTGTGTGTTTATTTATTTATTTATTTTTGGTCTTTATTTTATTTTTATTTTTCCCCAGTTATATGTAAAGACCATTTTAAACATTCATTTAAAAAAATTTAAGTTACAGATTTTTTTCTCTCCTTCCCTTCCCTCCCCTTCCCTGAGACAGTAAGCAATTCGATATGAGTTATATATGTTCAGTCTTGCAAAACTATTACCATATTAATCATCACACTGAAATTTAATTAGCTCCAGCACTGCCCCTCCCATTTATATGGCAATGGTCTTCTCCACTCTGTTTGCACTTCTCTGTACACTCTCCAGCTTTTATCAATGTCCACCTTAAACTACGGTCCTCAGAACCTAACACAGCCCTCTAGATGTGATCTGGCTGGGACAGAATGCAATGGGACTTATTGCCTTCTTATTCCAGAAATTGTTGTCTCTCAATGAAGCCCAAGATTGCATTGGCTTTTGAGGGGCTGCTGCTTCCCCCCACTCATTTGTAATATCTCATCATACCCACTGAGTTCTTCCCTCACTAAAACCCACTTCTTTTGACCAGTATATTGCCTTAGATGGGGATAGCCTGACAACGGAAGATTTGGTCAGTTTAGGAAAAGGACTCTACAAAATCAAGGTAAATATATCGGGTAAGGTGAGATGCCCTGAGATCGCCATGGCCCTGCCTTGGGAAAATATCCCAACAGAGTTCCTTATCTACTGTTCCCTAGCTTACTCCAGAGGCTGAGAAGCGAGTGCAGGACTCCAGAGAGGTCATCGAAAGTATCATAAGAGAGAAAACTGGTATCTATTCTCCTTTGAATCTTGAGATGTGATATAGTATTTTCTTAAAATGAATTTATTATCTGTGGCTAATCTACCAAATATCTTTTTTTCTTTTCAGTTGTTTATGGAATCACTACTGGATTTGGAAAATTTGCCAGAACTGTGATCCCCATCAGTAAGCTAAGGTAGGTGGGAAACATTTTCTATGGGTAATTTTTATTATTTTATTTTTTTGCTTTTTTTGGAGGAGGGGAGGTAGGGCAATCGAGGTTAAGTGACTTGCCCAAGGTCACATAGCTAGTTTTGTGTTAAGTGTCTGAGGCTACAGTGTCAGGTCCTCCTGACTCCGGGGCCAGTGCTCTATTCACTGCACCACCTAGCTGCCCCTTTCTATGAATAATTTACTCAGATTCTTTGTGAATTCATTTCATAATGCTCCTAGAGAGCTTGGTGGCATATTAGATTAAACACTAGGTTTGGAGTTAAGAGGAACTGAGTTCAAATCTTGCCACAGATAACTTATTAGCTATATGACCCAAGACATAACTTAGCCACCATCTGCCTCAGTTTCTCCATTTTTAAAATAAGTGTAACAATAATGGAAACTACCTCCCAAGATTAGTGTGAGGATAAAATGAAATAATGCTAGAAAAACACTTAGCACAGTGCCCAGCACATAATTAGTGTGTAACAAATGTTTGTTGACTGGCCTCTATCATTTTTATGAAAATCGTTAAATGATGAGACTCAGACTGAAGATTAAAAAGAGTTTCTTTCTTTCCTCTCTTAGGGAACTCCAGGTTAATTTAGTGCGTTCGCATTCCTCAGGTAATGAGAAGTGATTTGAAACTTCTGGTTTTGATTTGATTGGGGTTGATTGGGAAAGACAAAATATTTGCTCTGTTGATGTCCTCATAGGTGTTGGGAAACCACTGATTCCAGAGAGATGCCGGATGCTCATGGCTTTGAGAATCAATGTCTTAGCCAAAGGATACAGTGGAATTTCCCTGGAAACTCTCAAACAAGTTATCGAAATGTTTAATGGTAATGACCTGGACCCAGTGTTGGCTGGGAGTTTATAGACTAGTCAGCGAGATGACAAGAAGGACAGGAAGAAGGGGATCAAAAAGGATTGAGACAGGAGGAGGGAAAGGGAAATGAGGAAGATTAATGTTACCAGAGATAGGGTTTTGTTTTTTATGTCAAAATGCAGTCTACAAAGAACCTTTGTTTCCTGTTGAACGTGGAGTCAGGAAGGCCAAAGTTGGAATTCTACCTGAGATTTACTACTAGCTCTGTGATCCTGGACAAAGCTTCTGTTTCATCATCTGTAAAATGGGGATAATAATAGCATTTCCCTTCAACAGCAAGACTTTTTGGGAGAATCAGATGATCTGATGTGTGTAAAATGACTTGCACACCTTAAGAGACTAAATAAATGTGAGCTATTATCGTTTTTACAAAGATAAAAACATGTTATATAAGCTTTAAATATTAAAACTTTAGTCCCCAATAGTCATAGCATTACAGAACTAAGGCCAAAAGGTACCTTAGAGCCTGTCTAGATGAACTCCCTCATTGTACAGATGGGGAAACTGAGGACAAGGAAGGGAATTGCTGACTGGCATAAAGTGACAAAGCCAGTTAGGGAACTGACTGTGATGTTGTTAAATTCTTTTGGATGGAAAACACCTTGTACTTGCACTGGGGAAATTCCATTGTGAAGCAACATTGGACACTTCCACATAATGAGGCTGCAGAACCAGGCCACTAGACTGTTCCATTTTTTGGCTTTCAGCTGTACCATCTCTGTTCTGCTGAGCTGATTCAGCAGCTGGCAGTTTTATTATTGGTCAGTGTACCTCTGATGAACTGGATCATAGAATCATGCAATCCCAGAACTGAGAGGTGGTATTGTGAGAAAAATACTAGATTCAGAATTAATAGACAAGAGTTCAAATCCTAACTACCCCACTTATTATCTATACAATTTTGAGGAAGTTACATCCCTGGAGCCTCAGTTTCCTCATCTGTAAAATAAGGGAGTTGGCCTAGATGCTTCTAAGGTTCTTACCAGCTTTAAAGCTATGCTTCAATAATTATCTCACCCAATCTTCACCTAAAACATGAATTCCTTCTACAAGTTACATCAGCTTGAAATACTGGACCCTTAGTCTCTTTAATCATGGCATCATAGATCTAAAGTTGGAAATGACCTGACAAGTTGAATTGAGCTTCCAAGTTCAGCGTCCTTGAGCTATAGGCCAACCATCCTTACTGAGGCACTTGGTACCTCCTGGGATGGCCTTCTACAGTCTGAGACATTTCTGATTGTCCGGACCTTCTTCCTAACATCCAACCGAAATTCACGAATAGGACTAAGCCTTCTTCTACACAAGAGACTTCAGATACTTAAAATGTTATCACAATCCACTCCCACTTGATTCTTCTCTTCTCCAGGCAAACCTTTCCAAAAACTTCCAACCAATCCCCATAGAAAATACAGTCCCTTCACCATTCTGATTGCTCTGCTTTGGTTGTATTTCAGCTTGTCAGCGCTCCTAAAATGTGGTATTTAATGACCATAGGTTCCTAAATCTAGAAGGGACCCCAGAGGCCATCTAGTCCCCAACTTCCTCATTTTACAAAAAAGGAAATTGAGGCCCAGAAAGATGGAAAGATTCCAGATTTAGAGCCTAAAGGATCTCATGAGACATCTAATCTAATCCTCTCATTTTTACAGATAAGACAATTAAGTCTCTGAAATATAAAGTGATTTTCCCAAGGTCACACAGAGAGTAAGTGGTAGAGCAGGATTTGAACCCTAGTTTTATGACTTCCAATGCAGCAATCTTTACAATATTTTGCAGGGCCATATCCCTGCTTTTTATTTTAATTATTGATCATGTTGGTTCTCCTAAATTCTGGAGGGGTGTCTTCCCAACCTTATTCTACCTTGGGATTTTTCTCTTTAGACAGGAAGACAACATGAAAATTGACTCCAGAGTTAGGGGAGCTGGGTTCAAATCCAGACATTGATGAAGTAATAGAAAGAGTGCTGGATTTGGAGTCAGACAACCTCTTCCCACCTCTGATAGTCACTAATCAATAAATGTCCCTGATCCTCAGTTTCCTCACTGTGAAATGAAGGAGCTAGATGAGATGATTTCATAGCTCCTTCTCATCTTTCAATCTCTGATGCTTACTAGGATGACCTTAGATAGAACACCAGGCTCAGAGTCAGGAAGACCTGAGTCCAAATCCAGCCTCAGATACTTCCTAACTATGTGACCCTGGGCAAGTCACTTAACCCTGTTTGACTCAGTTTCCTCATCTATAAAATGAGCTGGAGAAGGAAATGGCAAAGCATTTCTGTACCTTCACCAAGAAAACCCCAAATGAGGTCATGAAGAGCAGGATAAGACTGAAAATGACTGAACAACAGAAAGATGACCTTCAGCAAATCACTTTATGTCCGTGAGCCTCAGTTTCCTCTTCTGTAAAATGAGGGGATCAGAGGAAGTGTCCTCTGTGGTCTCCCCAAGCTCTAAATTTGTGATCTCATCCTCTGGATTTTGCTGGAACTGCAGGAACTGCAGCTGCTCTTTGCAATAGCAAATAATGCCAGATTTGGGGGAGGTGAGATAGGTGGGCCTGGGGGGAGGGGGAAAGGGAGGGTTCCTCTCCATCAGGAAGAGTGTGGTTAAAAGCCCATCCCATGTGCCCCACGTTAGCCTGATTTTTTTTCTCCCTCTCTGTTTCTTAGCATCCTGCCTGCCCTACATTCCAGAGAAAGGAACAGTTGGAGCCAGCGGAGACCTGGCCCCACTTTCTCACCTTGCCCTGGGTCTTATAGGAGAAGGGAAGATGTGGTCTCCAAAGAGTGGCTGGGCTGATGCTAAATATGTAAGGAAGCTCTGGCGGTGCCCACATGGATTGCTAGCACATATCTGTGAAGCCTGATCGCATTTGACTCCGGATGCCCCTCTAAGGCGCAGGATTGGATCCTGTTGGGAAATTTAAATTGTATTAGTGGCTACTCCCATAATTCCACCTCCTATAGAGCTATAATGCTGAGTGAGGGAGGCAGCCTAGGCTCAGGCGTATTCAGATTAAGGAGGTCCTGGGTTCTAATCCTACCTCAGATACTTAGCAAATCACTATGGGCCTCAGTTTCTGCATCTGCAAAATGATGAGACTGGACTTGATAGATGTCTTCTGAGGTTCCTTCCGGTTTGATGATATTGTTGTTCAGTCATGGTCCAACTCTTCATGACCCCATTTGAGGTGTTTTTGGTAAAGATACTGAAGTATCTTTAAACTGAAGTTTGCCATTTCCTTCATTCTGCAAATGAGAAAATTGAGGCAAACAGAGTTTAAGTGACTTCCCCAGGGTCACACAGTGAGTAAGTGTCTAAGGACAGATTTGAACTCAGGAAGATTAATCTTGCTGACTTTATACACTCTGGTGCCACCTAATTGCCCCGTGTTTGATGTTACCAAAATGCAATGCAGCATCAATCACTTTGCCTTTAACGTGTGTGAGAATGACATCTCAAAACCCAAGACTACTCATAAGCACTGAACAGCATAGGTACTTAATAACTGTTAGCTGAAAATTAGCTTAGAAAGAAGAGAAACTAAGGGTAGATAATTAGTTCCTGAGCAATTATGAAAGCCTGGCATTTTAGAGCAAGGGACCTCGTGGAGGACCGTCATCACTGAACAGGGTAGGTGCTTAATAATTGCTGATTACATTTAGCTTAGAAAAAAGAAGTACTCAGCGTGGGCAGTCTCCACAATGGATAGTTGTTTCCTGAGCAATTCTGAAAGCTCAGAATTTTAAAGCAGGAAGGGTCTCCAAGGCCATCTAGTCCAACCCACGCCTGATGGAAATTCCCTCTACAAAATCACCAACAAGTGGTTATCTTTCTTTTGTTTAAAGACCTATAGTGATAGGAAACCCAGTAATTCACAAAGCAGTTCGCTAGATAGATAAAGAAGTGACCACTGCTGAGCGGCTCTGACTGTTAGGAAATATTTTTCTTACATTGACTTGACATAAGCCTCCCAGCCCCTTTCTGTTGCTCCTACTTCTGGCTTCTGGGACTAAGCAAAAAAAAAAAATCCATATGTATTTTCCACATAATACTTTTCAGATATTTGAAGATACGTATCATGTTCCTTGGATGAACCTTTTAGTTTTAGCAGTGAATAAACTCAGTTCATTCCTTCCCACACCTTATTTTGTAGCCTTGTACTGTTCCTACTCGTGTTTCCTGCTTAAAAGGGAAGGATCTGGGTCTCTTCTTTGCCTGGGTCCTCTTCTGATATAACACCCACAATCCTGTGTTCGGACACCTGCGATATGCTAGGCACCATGCTTGATAGAACCATACCTAGGGCAGTGTGATCAACCCTTTGATCCAAGGTGCTGAAAATTACAGGGCACTCATAGTACCTTCAGCATCAGAGAAACAACTGAACTCTGAACTTAAAAGTGAAGCAATAATTAGATAAGATAGGAAGCTGCTAAATACCAGTTTTCTTGTGGTATTCCACCCCCCAGGTCAGCATCTTCCCTTCAGCTAACCAGCCCCATTGTATTCCAGAGTCTTTGTCTCTATTTCCTTCAACTTGATTTATATTTAATAGTGGACGTGTGAATATACTTTGAGATACTTGTCCCAGGCAGAAAAAGTTATTAGTTATGGCTTTGGTGTTTTATGCTATGAGGTACTGAGTTAGTCAACAAGCATTTATAGGTGGCATTGTGTATAGAGCACTGGGTTTGAAATCAGGAAGATTCTTCGTGAGTTCAAATCTGGCCTTAGACACTTACTAGCCATGTGACCCTGAACAAGTCTCTTCACCTTCTCTTTACCTCAGTTTCCTCATCTGTAAGATGAACTGGAGAAGGAGATGGCAAACCACTGCAAGTATCTTTGCAAAAAAAGCCCCAAATGGGGTCAGAGAGAGTTGGAAATGAGTGAAAACAACTGAACAACAACCAAAACCAAAGGCAGGATGGGTTGCAGAAGGGGCAAGGCTGGAGCTAGAGATGCCAGCCCATGCAGCTTCCCTGACCCCTGAAGATGCATAAATGGGGTTATAGGATAAGGTTGTTATTTATTTCTGAAATCCCCTCACATCTTGTCAATAACTCTGTAGGTCCTGGAAGCCCATGGATTGAAGCCAGTCACTTTGAAGCCAAAAGAGGTAATGTATTTTAAAGGCCGTGCTTGGAGGAAGCCATCAGTTCATAATCCCACCTCCTATCCCTGCCACATCTATTTGTAAAATGAGAATAATTATAGTTCCCAGGATGGTTGTGAGGACAAAATGAAATAATGTCTGTAAAGCACTTTGTGAACCTTGAACCTTGAACCTCTATCAGTACTAGAGGCCTCCACCCATTAAGTCTCAGAGTCAGGACCCAAACCCAGATCTTATGAGTCATTAATCTAGAGCTGGGGAGGACATCAGAGAAAATCTAATCCAGTTCCCTTACTTTATAGAGAAGTAAACTGAGACCAGAGACATTAAATGATATAACCAAAGTCACCCAGCTGCGAAGGATTAGTTGGGATTGCATTGTAGCTATTCTAAAAGCAAGGCAGGCAGCTAGATGGTGCAGTGGATAGAGTGTTAGCCCTCAAGTCAGGAGGACCTGAGTTCAAATCTGGCCTCAGACACTTATTAGCTGTGTGGCTCTGGACAAGTTGCTTAACCCTATTTGCCTCAGTGTCCTCATCTGTACAATGAGCTGAAGGAAATGGCAAACCACTCCAGGATCTCTGCCAAGAAAACCATAAATGAGGTCACAAAGAGTTGGGCATGATTCATTGACAAAAAAAAAAATCAAACAGTAGTTGATAGTTCTATGCTGAGTCAAAGGTGAAGAATCTAGTAGAAAAATAAATGAGATAAAGTGAGCATTGACTCAGAACTGAAAATTATCTTGGAAGTCATTTAGTCTAGCCCCTTTGTTTTTTCAGATGAGAAAACTAAGACCCAGGGAGGTTATTTAACTTGTCCAACGTACAGGCAAAAAGTAGAAGAGTTAGGATTTGAACCCAGGACCCTTTGACTCCACTTTTGGGTGCTTTCCACTATATATCACCCTGCTTAGAACAATTGGGTCCATTTGTCTCTCTCTCCCAAGGGTCTGGCTCTCATCAATGGAACCCAAATGATCACATCCCTGGGTTGCGAAGCAGTTGAAAGAGCAAGTGCCATTGCGAGGCAAGCTGACATCGTGGCTGCTCTGACCTTGGAAGTGCTGAAGGGCACCACCAAAGCCTTTGATACAGGTCAGTGTCAGTGCTGCCTTCTGTGGCTGGGCCAGCCAGTGGGTGCTGGACAATTCAGGGATTAGTGGTAGAGAAAGCGTGCGGACCCATGTCTCTCAAATCACAAAGGAGATGTTTTGGGTAAATATGGATGTTTTTTGTCACCAAATCCCCAAACTGGAGCCAGGGGATCTGGCCCTGCCACCTTACTACTGTGGTCAAATCACTTAACTTCCTTAGGCTTCAGTTTCCTCATCGGTAAAATGAAGAGATTGGTCTAGATGGCCTCCAAGGTCCCTTTTTAAAGATTCTACATCTATGACCCTGTCCCTGCCCTTGGATAAGTCACCTAGCTTCCTTAGACCTCAGTTTCCTCATCTGTAAAATGGCTGACTCTTAGATCCTTTGTAGCCTAAGAGCTATAAGCCTTCTGCTTATATGTCCTTCTGCTTGATGAATTTAAGAAAGGTGAAGCACTGGCCCTGGAGTCAGGAAGACCTGAGTTCATATCTGGCCTCATATACTTGACATTTAGTAGCTATGCAACATGGGGCAAGTCACTTAACCTTGACTGCCTCACAGAGGGAAAGAGAGAGAGAGAGAGAGAGAGAGAGAGAGAGAGAGAGAGAGAGAGAGAGAGAGAGAGAGAGAGAGAGAGAAGAGAGAGAGAAGAGAAGAAGAAGAAGAAGAAGAAGAAGAAGAAAAAGGAAGGAAGGAGGGAAGGAAGGAAGGAAAGAAAGAAAGAAAGAAGGAAAGAAAGAAGAAAAAAGATGAATCATTGCATTATGTAGTCAGTATGAAAACAGGGAAATTTGTTAATCTCATGAGGAGATGATTTGTGATCTGGTTCAGGTCCCATCTACCATATATGGAAAAGAGAAAAGTACAGATGGAATGACCCATGATCCCTTTGAGGAATTCCACCTCCCCCAGTATTTCTCATTAGCTGGTCTATCCATGTTCAAGGTATTCAGAGAAGCCAGGAATTTGTTTGATGTACCAGTAAAAGGCTTCATCTCCTTTTGTCCGTTTCAGCATTCATTTCAACAACCTCTTATTAAGTGTCTACTATGTACAAGGTAGCATGCGAAAGGGCAGAGGGTACAAAAGCAAAAACCAAAATTGTGCCTGTCCTCAAGGAAGTTTATATTTTCCTGAGGGAATACAACATCAATCAACTGATTAATCAACAAGCATTCAGTAAACACCTACTGTGTGACCTAGCATTATACTGGATACTGGGAATACAAAGACAAAAAAATGGGAAAAGTCCTCGCTCTCAAGGAGTTTATAGTCTGAAGAGAAACAAGATACACATTATTATGGATGTATAAAGTGTTTTCAAAATAAACCAAGGAGGTTATTTAACGACATGGTGTGTGTGTGTGTGTGTGTGTTTAAGGGGATACACAGCAGTTAGAGAGATCAAGAAATCTTCATTTAAGAGAAGGAGCTTGTGTCTAGTTATGAAGAAAGCTTGGGATTCTAAGTAGGTGAGAAAGATGTGCATTCCAGACCTAGAAGACAGTCTGTCCAAAAACCTCTTCCCATCATCCCAGGCTCACACCTCCAGACCTCAGCAGAGGGTATCCCCATACTTCACCTTGTCACCCTTGGAATCCTGTGTGAAGGATGGTCTAGGCTAGAGGCAGGAAGGCCAATTAAAGATTGCTGCCATCAGCTAGGCAAGAAGTGATGAGATCTGAAGTGGCTTGGTGGTTCTGTGAGCAGAGAGAAGGGTGTGAATATGAGAGATGATCCTGGGAGTAGTGAATATGAGAAATGGAGGGGTAGAATTGAAAAGACTCAGCCATCAGTTGGATATGTGAAGAGGTTCTGACCCAGTTCAGCCTCACTCTATAGGAAGATGAAGGTCTCAGGGTGTTTTTAATCTTCTAAATTCCAGACATCCATGCTCTGCGTCCTCACCGTGGACAAATTGAAGTTGCTTTCCGGTTTCGATCCCTCTTGGATTCTGACCACCACCCATCAGAAATAGCAGGTGGGAGATTCTCTGGGGGGAAACACATGTGTCAAGTTAGGCGTCGGAGTCAGGGGGAAACGTCAGCGTATCAAGATATAATTTCCTCTGTCTCACACTCTTTTTTCCTCTCCCAGAAAGCCACAGATTTTGTGATCGAGTACAGGACGCCTACACAATGCGCTGCTGTCCACAGGTGAACCTAGCATATTTATTAGAAACTTGAAAAAGAGAGTGATTGGAAGAAAAAGAAAAAGAAAATACTCTATAATGGGTCCCTCCTTACCCTTACTTTGTTGTGGCTTGTTCTGTGTGGCTAACTCTAGTGATCAGGAAGATTTTACTTAGGTTCGACTGAAATGTAATGCCATGTAACTTCTTAGGGCCATAGATTTATAGCTAACAAGACCTTAGAGGTAATTTTTGTTATTGTTGTTCATCCTTTGTTCTCTAAGAGGACCAATGACATCCTGAGAGTGATGTCTTGACTTGCAAGTGAGTCGGATTTAAGTTAGGCAGAGCTGCGCAAAGTCATCGGCCTCACTCTCTCCTCCAGAGTCTTCAGAGTCCACGCCAAGGCAGGAGTCAAGATGGCTGGTGATGGCCCTGGATGCAGTAAGAGACCCTAGCCTTTTTAAGCTAAGGTCTTTCCCAGGTTCCAGTTTGTCTGAGACAACACCCATTCAGTGATTTAAGGTTAGGTTAGAACTGAGACAAAAGATGGCCTAGTTTGATTTCCCAAAAGAATTGATCTGAGAGCAGGACACTCTCAGAGTTTCTGGCCAGAACAGAAAGCAGTTGCATTTTACACTTACTATGAGCCATCAAAACCTACTCCTAGAGGTCAGAAAATTGTAGAATCATCTGTTTAGCTCTGGAAGGAATTTTTTGATATCTACAAGTCCTAGGGACATAGATTTAGATTTGAAAAGGACCCAAGAGATGATCTAATCCAATGCCCTCATGTTATAGAGAAAGAAACTGAGTCCCATAGAGGGGGAGTGACCTGCCAAGATTACACAGGGATGGTGTCAGAGGCAGGATTTGAACCCAGGTCCTATCTTGTCAAATCCAATATTGTTTTCATTGCATTAATTACCACTAGTTCTAGTTTTGTTCTCTGGGGCTTAGCACAAGTTCAATACCCTCTGCAAATGACAATTCTTCTGATATTTGGTGGTAGCCTTTAGCCCCAACCACCCCCTCCCCAAACCCCTTACCACAACCCTAGCCCTGGGCAAAAAAATTCCAAACTCTCTCAATTGGTCCTTGAATGGCCATGATTTTGAATCCCTTCACCACCCTTAAAAAAGGAAATTATTTCTTCCTCTGACTTTAGTATTTGGTTTTGTTTTTACCTAAATACTTATCCTGCTCATATTTCTCATTTTATATAGAGAAGGTATGTTTCCTTTTCCTTGCTCAACACCTCTTCAAGTCAGGTCATTGTCTGGCTATGTGTGCTCATTTTTCACACTCCCACTAAGTCCAATTAAAAGACTGTTTTGCCCATCTAATTGAGAAAGTATCTGAACCTCCCAGTAAGAGAATGGAATCTTTTAATGTATGGGAGAGAATGACTAAGCTTTTCCATTTAGAAATTCAAATGCATCATTTCCATACTAATGCCATCTGATTAGTATTGTGATTCTTCCAAATAAAACCACAAAATAGATTAAAGGGAAAATAGTCAGGGTCTTCACCATCTTCATTGGTGAAAACAATCCATGCAATCCAACAAAATTTAGTTTGTCTAAGAAATTCTTTGGTAGGTTGAGAAGATGGGGCCAAGTCACCTCTGCTCCACAATTAACTAAAGGTATTGGATTTTTATAGAAATCAGTTGTCTTCCAATGCATGTTGGTAAGGAATGTTTCTTGATTTAATGCCAGGAAGAGAGGCAATGTGGCACAGTGAATATAGAGATGGCCTCAGAATCCAGAGGACTTAGGTTTGACTTGTGCAAAAAGAAGGGGAGAGGGAGAGCAAGAGGGAGAGACAGAGACAGACACAGACACAGACACAGACACAGACAGACAGACAGGCAGAGACAGAGACAGAGAGAGAGAGACAGAGAGACAGAAAGATAGAGACAGAGAGACAGACAGAGAGGAAAAGAAAAAGGGAAGAAAGAGGAAGTAAGGAGAGGGAGAAAGGAAGGAAGAGGGGGGAAAGAAGAAAAGAAAGGAAGAAAAGGAAGAATAAAGCAAGGAAGAAAGAAAAAAGGAGGAAAGAAGAAAGAAAGAAGGAAAGAAAGATAAAGAAAGGGAGGGAGGAAGGAAGATAGGGCTAGATAAGAAGGGAGAAAGAGAGATAGAATTCTTGTCCTCAAGGAGCTTACATTCCACTGGGATAGTCAGTAAACAAACATTTATTAAGCGCTTATGAGAAGAGAAGATTGGACATGTCTGTGTGATTATTTGAGGAGGGATGGAGCACTAAGGGGGAGAATTAGCAGAGGTTTCCCCCTGGAGTGGGCACATTAGTTGAGTTTGGAAGAAAGCCAAGATTTCTAAAAATGGAGACGAAGAATGTATTTCAGGCCTAAGAGAAAGTATGGTCAAAAATATGAAGGGAGGAGAAGGAAGTTTAGGGAACACCTAGTGACCAGTTTGACTCTATCTGGAAATTTAGAATGGAACCAGCCTCTCAAGGCTTTCCGATGCCATCCTGAGGAGCTTATGTAGAGGTAATAGGGAGCCACTATTAGTTTTTGAGCATGGGAATGACATGGTCATATGAGCAGAATCACGAGGACTTTACTGAAGGCAAGATTACATCTATAATGAGATACTTTTTGTATTAGATGTGGGATCAAAGATGACCCCACCTTAAACAATGGTTTATGCCATAGTATTATGGCAAGGTCCTCACGAATTGATAAAGTAAATTGAATTCTTTTCAAATTAAAATTATGCCATGATTTCCACTGACAAGCCTTCATTTCAAAGGCTCAGATTTTCCTAGAGCACTTTACCTGGCTCTACCCTCACCCTAATTTCAGTCTTATTGGTAGACATGCCATAGTCCCCTTCTTCAACTTTAAGCCTTTTGAGTCTAGAGATTGCATCATTCCCACCCAACCCCCCTTTGTATTTCCAGTGCTTAGTCCAAAACCCATAATAGGTGCTTTATTTTTTATTTAATTTTTATTTAGTTTTTTATTTTTCCCCAATAGCATGTAAAAACAGTTTTCAACATTCGTTTTAAAAATTTAGTACCAAGTTCTCTCCCTCTCCCCCCCTCCCCCCGTCATTGAGAATACAAGCAATGGGATATAGGCATAGTAGGTGCTTATTGAATTTGAGGTGGGGGGGGGCTCTGAAATATCCTCAGGAATTCTTGGTTGGCAGAGAAGGGAGAAATTCTGTTTGAGCCAGTTGGTTCTAATTCCATGTTTTGGTTCTTCTAGGTCCATGGTGTGGTGAATGACACAATAGCCTTTGTGAAGGACATCATCATGACAGAAATTAACAGTGCAACAGACAACCCTGTATCCTTTGATGGCATGTCGGCTCTAGGGAGTCTTGGCTCTGGGGAAAATGAATATTTTCGTTGTGTATCTTAAAATAAAATAGACAGCCCAGTGGATAGAGGAGCAGCCTCAGAGTCATGAGAACCTGGCTTCAAGTCTTGCTTCTGAGATGACTGTGTGACCGTGAGCGAGCCCCTTAATCTGTGTCTGCCTCAGTTTCCTCAACTGTAAAATGGGGATAATAATAGCACCTACTTCACAGGGCTGTTGGGAGACTGAGATGAGATAGTAGGTGTATATAGATAGGCTTAGCATGGTGCCTGCATGTAGTAAGTGCTATATAAATGTCAACTATTTTAGTAATAGTAGTAATAGCAGTGGTAGGAAGTAGTAGTAGTAGTAGTAGTAGTAGTAGTAGTAGTCATAGTAGTAGTCGTAGTAGTAGTCGTAGTAGTAGTAGTAAAGAAGTGGTTGTAGTCAGAAGTGGGACTTGAACCCAGATGTTTCTGGTTCTGAGGCCACTAGGCCACAGTGTCTCCTATAACATGTTGCCTCTCTGTATAGAAAATGGGGATTTCATCAGTAAAGGAAACTCCCAGGGGAGGAAAATCCTTCTCCTCGTGGAGCAGGGGGTACCTTCTCTGAAATTTCACCTTAGAGAATGGGGGGTTGGTACTGTTGCACAGTTAGGCTGTGTCAGAGGCAGGATTTGAATCCAGGTTTGGGGGCCTCTGAGGTGAGCTCCCCATTCATACTCGGGGACCATCTGGAATAGTGCCTTGCTCCCCTTCAACGACATACCCTGACAAGGGGTCATTTATCCTTCTCTGGAAGACCTCCAAAAACAGGAGACCTGGTATTTTCTTGAAAATTAATCAGGGTTAAGTGACTTGCACAGGATCGCACAGCTAGTAAGCGTGAGTTCGGATTTGAATTCAGGTCTTCCTGACTCCCCGGCCAGCACTTTATTAATGTAGTGCTTGCCATCTAGCTGCCTACTACTTTCCAAGGCAAGCCAGCATCCCTGGGAAGGTTCTAATTGTTATTATTCTCTGCAACAAGCCAAAATCTGCATCCTTCCGATTACTGGCCCCTCACCCCCACCCCACTGCTCCTAGTTTAGTGCTGGTAGGGCCAAATAGCACCATGGTAGGGCTAGCTATTAGAGAGCTAACAATAAAGGGCCCTGCATCTCTAGCACTTCCCTACTTATGTCCTGAGCGTCTTGATTGATGGCCCCAACACTCACTGGCATAAGATCTGCAGGTCATGGGAATAACGACTGGAACAGGAGTTAGAACTTCATACCTGGTCATGAAACAAATTAATTTAATACTTCTTTTTTTTCCCCCAGAGGTACTCCAATGCATTTAACAAAAGGCCTGTAGTACCAATTTTGAATATGATTTCTCTGTCTAAAATTTTTTTAATCATTTAATATTTTATCCTGAGGCTTGATTTCTAAAACAGACTTCAGTTGATTCAGAGTGTAGGTGATTTTCAGCTTTTATGGAAAATGGCAAGGAAGTTTCCATTCTCACATAAAAAGAGCCCTCCGCTTGCCTCAGTGGTGTAGAATTTCTGCTCTAGGGACCATTTTTCATCTTGGACACACGAAGAGACTGCAAGAGAAATTCTGCAAAATGTCCTGTGGTGGCTTAGACTCCCAGGAGTTAACACTGTCAGTCAGGAGTCAGACTGGCATAAATATTTTTTTGGAAACAGTGCAGGCTTTGTGAAAAGTATCAGTCCCCTGAGTAGCCCAATCTCCATATTCTCTCTGTCTCTCTCTCTCTCTGTGTCTCTCTCTGTCTGTCTCTGTCTCTCTGTCTGTCTCTTGTCTCTCCATCTCTCCTTCTCTCTCCCCTTTTCCCCCCTCCCTCTCTTTTACTGTCTCTCTGTCTCTGTTTCCTCTTCCCTCTCTTTCTTTCTCAATCCCCTCCCTTCTTCTCTCTGTATCTGTCTGTTTCTCCCCTCCTCCTTCTCCTCCTCTTCCTCCTTCTCTTCCTCCTCTTCCTTCTTCTTCTTCTTCTTCTTCTTCTTCTTCTTCTTTTTCTTCTCCTTCTCTCTCTCTCTCTCTCTCTCTCTCTCTCTCTCTCTCTCCTCTCTCTCTCTGTCTCTGTGTCTCTCACTGTTTCTCATTCTTGCTCTCAATTTAGTAGTCATGAAAAAGTGCAGGCTAGGCTAGCCCAAAGGCTAAAGTCCTTTGTTTATCCCCCAACCCAGGTTAGCAAAGGCCAGACAGCACCTGTCTGAGTTCTCCTGAAAGGCTCTGCCATAATAATGTTCCTTCCCTGGGGTTTGCAGGACCTCCAGCAAGAAGAGGGAGGAGAATGTTTCATGTCCTATTTGGTTGCACAGCTGGAATTGCCAACTTATACCAAGGATGAGTGGCACAAATTATTCCCAGCGGAGATATCCATATGTCATTAAGCTGCATTGGAGCCCCCAACTCACTTCCTATGCCCTCATAACTTACTTCCAGCTCTACATCTATCAGTTACTCAATAACCATTCATTCATTATGTACCTGTTATGTGCCAGGCATTGAGTGAGGCCTTGGTAAAATGAAAAATGGAGCAGGCCCTGCCCTTAAGGAATTTACACTGTAGTCCCACCTGGCCCCATCTACCTTTCCAAACTCATTACCAACAGTTCCCTTCCAAGCGTTCTCCCATCCTGCCAAAATGGCCTTCTCAGTGTTGCTCGTGAATAACCTTCCATCTCCTTTGCACGTGGTCCCTCCTACCCCAAATGCTCTTCCTCCTTAGCCCCTTACTTTTTGTGATTCCTGATTCCCTTCAAGTCTCCACTCAAATATCCCCTTTTAGAGGAAGCCACCCATGCAGTCACTCCAGTCTTGCCTTGTATCTGCTTTACATCTCTGGAGTACAAACTGTTTCCCCCTTTGGAATGTCTTCTTGGGAGGATTTGATGCCGAGTCCCAGGAACAGCTAATTATTCAATCTGGCTTTTTAGTGGTTGTTAAATATTCAGTGAACATTCTTTTGTACAATAGACATTTTGCATGAAAGACCGGGAATTTTTTTTTGATCTAACACTCTCTTTGACTTTGTATTTTTTGGCTTAAGGGAAAAGTGGGTGGTTTGGCAGTTACATCATGAAAGCAGCCATCCTCGGTCTGGCAGAGGGGAATTTTTTCTCAGAACTGAAGGAAAGCAGACGTGTGAGATCTTAGTTCTTACATCTGCCTAGGAAATGGATATGGGCTAGGCTGCCTTGAGAGCAGGGCAACACTAACAATGATTCTAATACTTTGGCTTGTTATTTAATTGGATGTTTCTCTTCCTAGTGCCCACTGGAGAAATAACGTGAAGTGGAATGACTATTCCTACATTTGTCATGAGATTAGGCATAGAGGATTTTGCAAATAGTATCAATTTGTGACTGTTAGTAACCATAGTGATGATTTTGGTTTCTTTTCTTTTTGGTAAATGCAATAATATTTGTAAAGTGCTTAGCACAGTCATATAAAAGCTTGTTTTCTTACCTTCCCTTTCTCTGTCAAAAGAAAAGTAAAAACTTCCACCAATCATTCAGGTATTTTTTTCCCTAGCACTTAGCACATTGCCTGGCACAAAGTAGGCATTTAATAAAGGTTTATTGATTGATTGTCAGAACCTGTGATTTTACCAGTATAGGAAGTTTGCAGTGTGGTAACTCTCTTCACCAGTGCAGGTCAATGCCTCACTTATCAGACAGTCAGTCAATAGTCCTTTATCAGGTGCTAACTCTCTGCCAGGCACTGTGCAAGGTTCTGAGGACACAAAGAAAGGCACAAACCTTAATGGCAGCTTATTGGGTATTCAGCACTCTTGGGTTATAAACAGCTTTCATAGACATGATCTCATAGACGTGAATATTTAACAACCACTAAAAAGCCAGATTGAATGATTAGCTGTTCCTGGGACTCGGCATCAAATCCTCCCAAGAAGACATTCCAAAGGGGAAACAGTTTGTACCCCAGAGGTGTAAAGCAGATACAAGCAGATACAAAAGTCATGTACCTTTTGGAGCCCCAATTCCTTCATTTATAAAATGAGGGCGTTGAACTGTGTGGCCTCTGGGGTCATTCTAGACCTACATGTTCTGATCCTCACTTTACAGATGAGGAAGCAGGCTTTTCCAGGGTCCTACAGGGAATATCTAGGGGAGCTAGAGTGAAATGTTTCTAATGGGAAGGGAGGAAGTAGCATCGTAGTCTGCTCATCCCATTGGTGAGTTCCTGGTTCTGATACACAGTTTGTGGCGTCCAGCTCTTTGATAAGGAGCGTGGCCTGACTCGGAGTTCAAATCTCGTCTCTGATACTTACTAGCTAATTCAGTTTGCTTTATCTCTCTAATACTCAGATGCTTTATTGGTCGTATGGGTATAATAATGCTTCATGAAAGAATGTACAGAAAGCTCTCAGAATACACACCTAAGACTGGAAAGAGCCTCAGAGGCTTTCTAACCCAACCATGTCATTTTACAGCAGAGGAAACTGAGGCCCGAGGAGATGTGACTCGCCCAACGTCCCATATATAGTAAATGAGAGAGGCAGGGCTTGAACCCAGATCCTCTGACAACAACCTCAGTGTTCTTTACATTATACCATGCTTTGTAAGCCATGTAGCAGGACAAATGCAGCAGCTTTTATTATTGACTGCGGAGAGGCCACTGTGGTGTAATAGAGAGAGAGAGAGAGAGCTGACCTCCGAGCCAAGGAGACCTGAGCAGTCTTTGCCTCCAGCGTCCACCGGCCATGACCTTCTCCCATCACTTCTTTTCTTGGTGCCCCATAAGACTAGAATTTGTGGAATCGTGGTTGACTTGGATTGGTACAAGGTCTTCACAGGGAGCTCTCCACTCTCATTGGACCTCATGACCAGTCCAGAATCAATACTGATGCCTTCCTTTGCTCAAATAATAATCATAACTAGTATTTATATATGTAATTATATATAAAACTAAAAATATATAACTATATATGTGTGTCCACACATATGACACATGCATGTGTACATACACATATGTATGTACATATATGTGTGTGTATGTATATAAAACACTAGCACTTTACAACAACCATGGGAGATAGAGTCTATTATTATCCCCATTTTACAGATGAGGCAACTGAGGCAAAAAAGAGTAAAGTGACTTATTCAGGGTCACACGGCTAGTAGGAGATTAAGGACATACTTGAACTCAGGTATTCCGGACTCTAGGCCCAGCGTGCCACCTAATAGAGGCTTGGTGACTTGTAGAAAGAGAACAGTACCTGGTTGCTTACAATCATATGAGCCCAGCCAGGGGTATTCCTCCTTCTTCCACTCCAAATGAACCTGGAAGCCCACTTTTCAGTCACTATCTAGTCTAAGCCTTGACCTGCCTGAAAAAGATGGTTTTTGCCAATAGAGGAGAGACCATTTCTGGGGGGAATTTCCATGGTGAATACCCAGCAAAAGTAAGTCTAAAGATTTCTTTTCTTCCCCAGGAAATGTCATTAAGAATAGACAAAATAACTTAGCAGAGATATTTTCTTAGGCTCTGGACTATTTGGCCATAGCTGTCCATGAACTTGCCTCCATCAGCGAGCGGAGAATTGAAAGACTGTGTAACCCGTCACTCAGTGAGCTGCCTGCATTCCTGGTGGCTGAAGGAGGCCTGAATTCTGGGTTCATGATTGCTCACTGCACAGCAGCAGCTCTGGGTAAGAACCCTACTCCTCTGCAGGCAGCAGATGGGAAAGGAGTTGTTTCCCCAGGTCTCTGCCCTGGCCAGATTATATTTGGGAAAGAGAGATCTTGACAAGGCCATGTGTGTCTGGAGGTGGAGGGAGGGTCAGGATAGTGAAGTCATGTCTTATGAGGATCAGTTAGCAGAAGGGAAGGGAAGGGAGGGGAAGGAAAAGAAAGGGAAGAAAGGGGAGGGGAGGGAAGGGAGGACAGGGGAAGGGAAGAGAAAAGAAGGGAGAAAAGGGGAAAGGGGGGAAGGGAAGGGAGGAAAGGGAAAGGGAAAGGAAGGGAAGGGGAAGGAGAGGAGAGGGAAGGGAAAAGAAAAGGAAGGGAATAGAAAGGAAGAAAAGGGAAAAGAATAAGGATTAATTAAGCACCTACTGTGTTGCCAGACACTGTTTGAAGCATTTTACAAGTATTATCTTATTTGATCTTCACAACAACTCTATGAGGTATGTGCTATTATGATTCTCTATTTTACAGTTGAGGAAACTGAGGTTGAAGTTAAGTGACTTGCCCAGGATCACTCAGCTAGTGTCAGAATTTGAAGTCAGGTCTTTCTGAGTTCAGGTCCAGCACTCCATGCACTACGGCACTTATCTGCAGAGCTAACATTTACATAGGTTTTTAAGGTTTACCACAACCTGGAATAGTGAACATTTAACTTCTGCTTGAATACCTCCAGTGACAGGGACTTCTCCACCTCATGAGATAGACCATTCCATTGATGGCTAACTCCAATTATTTGGAAGTTCTTCAGCCACCTATGTCATTCAAGGTGCTACACAAGAGACATAGAGACAGATACAGCACAGACCCCTCTGAAGGAGCTTATAACCTTAGAGCAGTGCTGTGATATGACGGGAGGATCACTGAGTTTGGAGTCAGGAAAACCTGGGTTCAAACCTCCCTCAGATATTCACTAGCTGTGTAACCCTGGGCAAGGAAGTTCACCACTCTGGGCCTCAGTTTCCCCTTCTGTAAATGGAGGGAGTTAGATTCCACTGCCTCTTAAGTTCCTGAAAGCTCTAAATCTAATCTTGGAGGGGAGGCAGATCTGCACACAAACAGCTCTGTTAGGAAGTATAAAGTGACAACTACAAAGAAAAGGTCAAGGCAGTGTGCAAATATTTGTAACACTTCCTGGTTACAAATGGAAAATGCTTTGTGAAGTTCAAGGTGCTTTGATGTCATATGTTTAAAATGTATTGTAAGCTTTACTTACAGTAAAAAAAAGCTCTCTCTCTAAATTTTATATATAAATTTTATTTTATTTATGCTATAATATTTATTAAATTATGTTTTATTATATTTATATATTATAATATTGTATGTTTCTATACATTGTATAGAGATATTTTGTGTATAACATACATAAGTAAAGCACAAAAGGGAGATACACATATACATATGTACATATACATATAGCTCACACACAAATATATACATTTGTGTGTGATCTATTATCATAACACGTAATATAATCAATATAATAATGTTAGCTGTTATATACTACATTAATACTGTTAATCAATTAATGTAATTCCAATTTATAACAATTACTGTAACAATATTAATAGACCATCAACCTGATTTTATTAGCTAATATTCTAATATTATTTCTCTATTAATATTATTAATTAATATAACAACGACATATGTGTTAGCTGTTATTCTTATCGTATAAATGTGAACCGTGTTAACTTTCTTCCCCTTTTCCCACCCTTCAGTCTCTCCTTTCCTCCTTCCTGATCCTCTCAGGCTCTCAGCCTTGCTGAGGTCTTCTCTTCCTCCTTACCCAGTCTCATGCCTCCGGTCACACTTCTATAACGGCCTCTCTTCCACTTTTCAATGTCCAGTCCTCTGACCTTCCGCACTTCTTATCCAACTAATCCAGGACGATTCCAACCATCTACCTCCTCTCCTTCCCAAGATTATATCCCTGACCTTTTTTTTTCCTCTCTGCTCTCTCCCTTCCTGACCTTCACATCCATATCTCTAATGTTCACTTATGTAAACAACTCTCTACCATATATCTTCACCTAAATCTCTTTCTAGAAATCTAATCTCACGTTTTTCCAGCTGCCTTCTGGTCTTCTCCACCTGATGTTGTTCAGTCATTTCAGTCGTGTCCAATTTTCTGTGACCCCATTTGGGGTTTTCTTGGCAAAGATTCTGGAGTGGCCTGCAATTTTCTTCTCTAGCTCATTTGACGGAGGAGTAAACTGAGGCAAACAGGGTTAAGTGACTTGCCCAGGGTCACACCACTAGTAAGTATCTGAGGCTGCATTTGAATTCCACCTAGAAAGAATGTGAAGTCCTTAAGGACAGAAACTGTTTTCTCTCTGTCTTTGTACCCACAGCCCTGAGCACAGAACCTAGCTCATAATAGGTGCTTAACAAATGCTTGACACTTGGCTGATTAGGTGTTCTATTGGCCTATACACAATATGTCAAGGATTCAACTCATCATTCCTTCAAAATAGGCACCTTCCACCATCTTCATAGGACCACAGGATTATAGATTTAGAGTTTGAAGGGATCTCAGAGGCCCTTGTGTGGACCAGAGACGTGAAGAGATGCCCAAGGCACACAGATAGTAAGGCAGCATTTGAACCTATTTCCTCCAATGGCAAAGTCAGTGTTCTTTCCACTGTTTTGTATCTACCTGGTGTACCCAGCCCCTGGCACAGTCCCGAACACAGGAGATGCCTAATTACTTGTCTAGGAATTTTCTCAAGATTAGTCATCCATCAGTAGAATGAATTTTCTCATTAGATAATGAATCCCTTTCACTGTAAATGTTCCAGGAGAGTTTTCATGGATCTTGTGAAGAGGATTGGTTCATATTTTGAATACAAATAGCCCTAGTTCACTAAGACTTCCCTCCTACTCCAGGATCCCATGGGTGTGATTCTACTACCCTTTGCCTGAGAATGTCAGATCTTGTCTCTACCTCTATTTTCAGCCTAGCCCTGTAAACATTCAACCTCTTTTATCATGGCATCCAAAGAGAAGAGACAATTCCAATCAATTCAATAAACATCTATTAATCACCTACTATGTGTGTTAAGAACTGGAAATACAAATCAGAAAAAGCAAGACAAGCCCCTTCCTTCAGGGAGTTTATTATCTAATGACAGAAGACAATAAAGAAAAGGAAGCTGAAAGGGAGTATGGGACCCCAGGAGGGACCTGGAGTGCGGGCATGATGTTTGTCATGCTTAAACCAAGCAGAGCAGCTGATGGAAAATGCAGAGGCAGATGAGCTTCTGAAAAGCTCAGCAGAAAGTAGCAATCTTTGGATGAGTCACGTTCAAGAGAGTTGTAGGTGACTAAAAAGCACCATCAGGTCGAAAGTCTTGTTCAGCTTCCTTTCCCCAGGAAAGGAAGGATCCATATTGATTACACACACAAAAAAAATCTCAGTGCTGCTACTTACAATCTGTGTGACCTTAAGCAGGCCCTCCTCCTCTTTAGGTCTCTGTTTCTTGATCTGGAAATTCTTGAAATAGGAGTTGGGTAGATTTAGCTAGCATCTAGGTATCTGACCTCAGACATTTACTAGCTGTGTGACCCTAGACAAGTCACTTAACCCTGTTTGCCTCAGTTTCCTCATCTGTAAAATGACCTGGAGAAAGAAATGGCAAGCCACTCCAGTATCTTTGCCAAGAGAAACCCAAATGGGGTCATGAAGAGTCAGACATTGACTGAAATGAATGAACAACAGCCGACTTAACCAGGGTCATAGAGCTAGTAAGTGCCTGAGGCAGTATTTGAATCCAGGTTTTCATAACTCCCAAGTCCAGTATCCTGTCCCCTGTTCAGGTATGCCTCATGATGGTCTGAAAACCATTTGAGTGGGATGGATAGCCTGGGTTCCACCAGCAAGGATTGCCAGAGAGGTTTTGCTTAACTAGGTGTTGGCCAGAGTCCATAAAAAAGAGAGGAATAGGTGTGTTAGAGTTGTGGGCAGCTAGGTGGCACCATAGTGCGTAGAGCACCTGGCTTGGAGTCAGGAAGATTCATCTTCCTGAATTCAAATCTGGTCTCCCATACTTACTTGCTGTGTGACCCTGGGCAAGTCACTTCACCCTGTTTATCTCAGGTTCCTCATCTGAAAAATGAGCTGGAGAAGGAAATGGCAAACCACTGCAGGATCCTTGCCAAGAAAACTTCAAATGGTATCATGACCAAGGTGTGATCTTGTAAAGTCACTTAACCGTTTGCCTCAATTTCCTCATCTGTAAAATGGCATACCACTCCAGGATCTTTGCCAAGAAAACCCCAAATAGGGTCATGAAGAGTCTGACAACACAAATAACAATCAAACAAAAGCAAGAAATTCTAGAATTCTCAAGAAGCAAATTGTTCCTGTGGTGGGTTGTTAATGAGAATTCCTCCTGAAAAATGTCAGGGGTGACAAAGCCACAAGCCTTAACTCCAACCACTGCTGCATCCCTGGGGGCAGAAATTCTCTTCTCTTCCATTCCTCAGGGCCTGTCCCATGCTTCTTGCATTCTGTTACTAAAGAATTACTCCTGTGCTTCGGTTACAAGGCCAGATATAGTTCCTTCCCCAGATCATTTTACAGATGAGGAAACTGAGGCAAACAAGTTTAAATGACTTGTTCAGGGTCAACAGGTTGGAAGTATCTGAGGCAGGATTCAAGCTTGGTTCTTCTTGACTCCAGATCCAACCTTCTGTCTGCCAGCCTCTTCATCTCTCTAAGCAGACAGTCCATGACTGTCCTCCATACTGTCATTCATTACTAATGCTACCTCTGTCACTTATGTGTGACCTTGCTCAGTTTCCCCAATTGTAAAATTAAGAGGTCAAACTAGAACTCTTAAGGTCCCTTCTGCCTATAAATCCCTGATCCTGTGGTCCACGCTGCAACATCCCTGACAGCTGGTAATCCAACTTCTTGAATATTTCCAGGGCCAGGGAGCTCTTTACTTCATTACCACTGTTGGACAGTTCTAATTTTTGAGCTAGGTGACTCAATGTATAAAACTCTGGGGCTGGAGCCCAGAAAACCAGAAATCAAAATCAGCCCTAGACCCTTACAGCTGTGTGACCCTGGGTAAGTCACTTAACCTCTGTTTGCCTTAATTCAGTGGAGAAGGAAATAGCAAACCACTCCAGTACTTTTGCCAAGCAAACCTCAGGGACAGTAGGGTTCATGGGGTCACAAAGAATTGGACATGACTAAATGACAGTGCAACAATTGCTGGGAAGATAATCCTATGTCTTGAAATCTTTCTTGTCATTTCTACCTTTTGGTTCTTGGTTAAGTAACCAATTAACCATTCAATAGCATGTATAAAGCATGGTGCCTTTACACATAGTAAGCACTTACTAAAAATTTTTTCATTCATTCACCCACTCTTTGCCAGACTAAGGAAATGAAGTTAAAAGTTAAACCATCCCTGCCCTCAAGGAGCTTACAGTCTGATTCTTCTTCAGTAGCACCTGAGTGTATTCATTCTGTCTCCTCACCTCCAGGCTAAATGTCCTCAGCCATGGGCATGTGTTATCCCATGCAGATCTGACTGCCCCTTCCTAACTCTTAAAAGCAAGACAGTTCTGCAAAGATTTAGTTTGTTTGGCACCAGAGGGGAAAGCTAGGATCAAGCGATGGAATTTGTGGGGAGGTGGATTTCAGTTTGGTATAAGACAGGCTTTTTGATCATTTGAGCTATCTGAAGATAGGACAGACAGGCAGCTTCATGAAATAGTGAGCTCTCCATCATTAGCAGTATTCAGGAGAAGGCTGGGAAGCCGTCTATTAGTGAAGAAGTAGAGGAGACCAGAAGAGATGATACCCAAGTTCTTTTCCTTCTCTGAACTGTTTTTCTTTCCCACTCCAATTTGTCAATCAACAAACATAATTATAACAATTTTTATATACAACAAATATATGTAACAAATAATTATAACAAGCACCTAATATATGCCAGGAAAAAAATGTTCTAGGCACTAAGAATACAAAGACAAAAGTAAAGCAGTCTCTGCCCCTAAGGAGCCTACAGTCTGCCAGATGTGTCACTTTTAAATGTGTCCCTGTCCCTCTTGAGATCTGTCATCTGGATTTTCTTGCATTGTGTATAAAATATAGGACCCTCCCCCTTTTTTCCCTTTGAGCAATTGGTACTTTTGGGGTAGAAACAAAAATTTTAAGGGAACATTTGTCTGAAGGCAAAATAATCACCCAGATGGACTGGAAGTGTCTGTGTAATGCTAGGAAGCTGGGACTTTAAAACTTCCTTTAATCTCAGCTTTTTGCTACATTTCTCACGGTGCTGTTGTTCAGTCTTTTTAGTCATGTCTGACTCTTATTTGGGGTTTTCTTGGCAAAGATGTTGGAGTAGTTTTCTATTTCTTTAACTCATTTGATAGATGAGGAAACTGAGATAAGTCAGGTGACTTACCCAAGGTCACACAGCTAGCAGATGTAATGCGTAAGGTCAGATTTGAACTCATGTCTTCCTGACTCCAGGCCTGGCACTCAGGGTGAGCAGTGTCTAATTTATTCACATTGGACTTTTGCAGTTTCAGAGAATAAAGCCCTGTGCCATCCCTCCTCTGTGGATTCTCTTTCCACCAGTGCTGCTACAGAAGATCACGTGTCCATGGGAGGCTGGGCGGCAAGAAAAGCCCTCAGAGTTATCGAACATGTAGAACAAGGTAATGCAAGGGATGCTTCTGATTTTGTAGTCCTCCTTCAACAGACGGTTATACCAAGTGAAAAGAGTCTTGGGTTTAGAGCCTGAGGATTTGGGTTCAAATTCCCATTTCTGCTTCTTTCTAATTGTGTGACCTTGGACAAATCACTTTCCTCTCCAAGCCTCAGTTCCCTCGTCTATAAAATGCGGATAATATTAGTACTTATCCTACAGGATTGTAGCGAAGATGTAATGAGATAAGTTGTTTAAAGCCCTCTGCAAACCTTTAAGCACAATACAAACACTATTATTGTTGGTGTTGCTATTAAAATGGGGGGGGGTTAGGCTAGATGAGATATGTAGTGTGGTTTAATAGATAGCGTGTTGAGCTTGGAGTCAGAAAGAGCCATCTTACCTAAGACGTTTACATATATTCACAGACATATACACATACAAAATATTACATTATGTAGTATATATTATAAATATTATGATGTATAATGTACGCATTATATTATATAAATGTATATAGAACACCTAGGTTATATAGTGAATAGAGCACTAGTCCTGGATTCAGGAAGACCTGAATTCAAATTCAGCCTCAGATACTTACTAGCTCTCATCTGTAAAATGGGGATAATAGTAACAATAGTAACATCTACTTCCCAGGGCTGCTCTGAGGATTAAATGAGATAATATTTGTAAATAATATCTGAGATAATATTTTAAACCTTTCATTGCTACTTACAATGAGAGGGCTAGACTTAGTGACCTCTAAGTTCCTTCCAGATCTAAATCTACTATCCTGTGATCCCTTGCCTAGCATTCATAGCTTGCTATTTTAATTGACTTTCTGGAAATATTTGGATTATGTTCCTAATTTTAGTATCATTCCCCAGTTTTCCAGCCCCTCCCCTACTGGTTTCAGAAGTGATACCATATCTGCCTGCCCTCATGTTCACAACCCACTTAAACCCCCTGCTGATACCCCAGTAATCCTGAACTCTGTAGATCAGAATGATCCTGACTTTCACCTCCCCCCTTTTCCCTGTCAAATAAGGGATAAGCTCAGGTGACAGGGTCAGACCCCCAGATCATTGTAGAGTTGGGATGACCCCTGGACATCAGCCAGTCCCACACTCTCATTTCATGGACAAAGAGGGGGTGGCTCAGAGACTTCGTATGTCTTGTCGAAGGTCATAGACCCTGTTAAGGGCAGAGGTCCTGTCTCCTAATCAAGTGCTCCTTCCATCTAAACCAGTGGTGAAAGAGGGAATCAGGTGATTCCTAGTTAGACTTGATTGGTGATTCCAGGTAAATCAGATAAATGCAGAGGAATGAAGCTGTGAGCTCTCAGGGTGGGATTCCGGGGATTTGCTTGCTCTTTCTGGGTAACTATCCCTTTTCTCTTTACTTTATCTGACTGGATAGCCATGGATATAGGAACCAAACCAGTGATTTCGTTGGTACCAGGAACTTCCAGGAGAAGGAACTCCCTCTACCAGGGCAGGTTGGCTCCTTCTCTGCTACTGTCTCAGAGGGTTGCCCCCAGCACCCAGAGTCACACAGCCAGCATGGAGCAGAGGCAGAACTGGAACCCCTGGGTCTTCAGGGCCAGCTAACTCTCTGTCCACTGCCTTTGAGACTGTTTAGATGTGGCCAGTAAATTGGTGGGAATACAGAGGGAGTACGGAGCATGGTCTGCTTTGTTCTGGGACAGATTGAGAATCATCTTCCTTATGCTTCTCTGGATGTCTGTGAGCAAAGCTTACCCTCTGGGGCCTCACTCTGCTCATCTGTAAAATGGAATTCAACCAGCTAGCTTCTGGAGGCCCTCCCCCAGCTCCAGATTTATGACTCTGTGATCCAAAGTCCCTGGATCTCAGTTTCATCAACTGTAAAATTAACAGGTTGGAACCAGAATTGTGATCTCCAAGGTCCCCTTCAACTGTTATTCCTGTTATCCTGATACAGCGTCCAATCCAATCAAGCCAATCTAAACAAACATTTATTAAGTTTGTCACGCAGCCTACTGTATGCTGAACGTTGCAAAGCACCAGAGATACAATTAATATAAAGACAGCCCTCAAAGAGCTCCTGATCTAATGGGGGAGGGGGATGGGAGACAGCACACAATAGAGATAAGGGGGACCTCATTTCACAGATGGAGCCCAGAGGGATATGACTTATACAAGGTCACACAGCTAGAAACTTGGCTAATGAAATGTATGAGTTTTTATATGCAACTAGGAAATAAGATATATAGTCCAGTGGGGTAGAGAAATCTATCTTGCCCTGCAAGAAAGTAAGCAGGGAGGTGATAAGAGAAGAGGGTGATAGAAGGGAGAGCAGATTGGGAGAAGGGGCAATCAGAATGCATGCCATCTTGGGGTAGGGGGAGGGGAGAGATAGGAAGAAAATTTGAAACTCAAAATCTTGTGGAGATGAATGTTGAAAACTAAAAATTAATTAATTAATAATGAAATGGATGAAACGTGAAATGCTTGGCTTCCCTGGCTTCCTTTAAGATTTAACTAAAAGTCTGCCTTCTACAAGAAGCCTTTCACTAGCCGCCCTAAAACTGGTGTCTTCCCCCTAGGATTATCTCCGAGTTATGCTGCATATGTCTTGTTGGCACATAGTTGTTGGCATGTTGTCTCCCCCATTCATATGAAAGGTTTTTGACAGCCGGCCCTGGTTTTGCTTTTTTTGGAACCCCCAGGACTCTGCATGGTGCCTGGCACGTGTTGTTGTTGTTCAGTCATTTTTGGTCATGGCTGTCTCTTCATGACCCTATTTAGGGCTTTCTTGGCAAAGATACTAGAGTGGTTTGCCATTTCCTTCTCTAGCTCATTTTACAGATGAGAAAAGTAAAGAAAACAGGGTTTAAGCACATAGTAGGTACTTATTTAATACTTCTTGACTTGCCTTGACTAATGATGAGCCTACACTTCAGACTTTGTGAAAATGTAACTTAGCATCTGTACCCTAGAGTTGGGCTTTGTAAGAACCACTACCCCCCTTTCCACAATTCTGTCTCCTAGTGCTGGCCATTGAGCTTCTTGCCGCTTGTCAGGGCATCGAGTTTCTACGCCCCCTGAGAACAACCACTCCATTGGAGAAGGTCTACGACCTTGTGCGCACTGTTGTAAGGTAAAGTCAAACAAACACCTTTCTGCAGGTTAAAACCCACCAGCCATGGCAGCAGTCAATGTTTGGCTAATATTTGACCTTCCTCCCAAGGCTGTTGTGAGGAGCAGATGAGATAACGTGGGTACAGTGCTCTGCAAGCCTTTGAGTGCTGTCCAGACTGTGCAATTATTATCATGATGAACATACTGTGGTCTTTCTTCTCTCTAGGCCTTGGATAAAAGATCGTTTCATGGCTCCAGACATTGAAGCAGCTCATCGCCTGCTTGTGGATCAAAAGGCAAGATCTTTAGTTTAGCCTTATGGATTGGTCATAGAAGAGAGATTTAGGACTGGACGGGACCTTCTGACTCATCTAGGCCAATTCCTTTGTTTCACAGATCAGGGAGGGCATTGAGATCCAGATTAGTCAAGAAGTGCCTAGAACTCAGAACTAGAACAAGAAATAATCTAGAACTTAACATTTAGAACTTGAAAAGACCTCAGAGGTCATGTTGCTCTAGCCTTCTTCTTCATTTCACAGATGAGACTGAGGCCCGGGTTTAGAAAGTGACTGCCCAAGGTCACACACGTAGGAAGTATGGCTTGGTCCCAGGACCTCTGGCTTCAAAAATCCAGCACAATTTCTACTACACCACATTGATTACAGTCCTTGTAAGAAAGTAAAATGGTGCCACTGTTGCCAGCATCTCCAGTTCTTCCCAAACATGGATTCCTCAGTGGAAGTGATTGAGGTATATTTAGAGACTGCATGAACATTCCTTGACCACTAAAGAGCCATTTGGCAAGTTATTGCTTTGGTGCATTGAACATGGATTGATCATGAGAAGCACCATTGTATAGTGGGAATAGCCCTGGACTTGAAGTCAGGAGACCTGGGCATCAGCTCCAGCTCAATTATTTAGCCATGTGACCTTGGGTAAGTCCTTTAAACTTAGGTGTCTGATCCATAAAATGGAGGAAGTTAGGGATTGGTAGGAGCGCTTAAACTAACAACCTCCCTGGGCTACTCTCTATGTGTTTTCAGTCAAGGCAAAGAGCAAGTCTCCATGAGGAAAAGATGATATGGAGAAAGGGTGCAGCATTTTCTCGCTCAACCCGTGTTTCTTTAATGTAAAGCAACAAACAAATCTGAGAGTTGCCTAGAGTTATCCAAAGTACTTTTAGAGGGGCAGCTAGTTGGTGCAGTGAATAGAGTCCCTGGAGTCAGGAGGACCTGAGTTCAAATCCGGCCTCAGACACTTAACACAAAAACTAGCCGTGTGACCTTGGGCAAGTCACTTAACCCCAGTTGCCCTCCAAAAAGGAAAAAAAAAAGTACTTTTAGAGTTTTTTGCACTGGGCCAGTAATTTAATTAGTGTAGGGAAGAGGTATCAAACTCTGGCTGAACTAGACTAAAATGGAATTGGGAAGTGTTTCACAAAACAAACAAAAATACAATACAACATAGAGGATGTTAATTTGTAGTTTTCTTTTTTTTGCATGATGATCTTATTACATATTTGAAAGGAATAGCCAGCTGTGCATGATAGATTTGCAGTTTCACATACAATCATCTTTTTAAAAATTGTACTTTGTTATAGAAATGCTTGTTTTATTCCATAAATTAAAATTTTTAAAAAAAATCATTATTGGCCATTAAGATCTTGTAGTTTCTTAGATCTTTTCTAATATACTGAAAGGAAGGTTCTTCTGAGTGAGATACAAATCAGGTGAGGGGAGACACAAAGAACAGGGAAAAGGGGGAGAGAAAGGCCGAGGGCATAGCTATTGCTAAGAAGGTCAGGGCTGGGTGGTTCCTAAAACACCCAGGAGCTCAAAGGGATGACACTAAATGTGTGCATATGTTTGAGGGAGGATCATCAAGGTGTTCTTGGTGCAGGAACAGATATGAACTAAGGAGAGAATGTTTCTGTACAGTCTTGAGTCTGCCCTCACTTGCCTATTTTATGCCAAGTCTGGCCAGATGGGTGGGGAGAGAGTGAGATGAGCAATGAGTGAAAGCCTCTTTGATTTTCTTCTGGCTTCTCCTTTTAATTTTTTTTACTTTTTAAAGTTAAAAAAAATTTTTTTAGATATTGCCTTTTCCTATTCAACTGATCCTGTGCCCTCATCTACACACACTCCTCCTGTACACACATATACACACACACTCATATTATTTATACACACACACACCCTCATATACATACATACATATGTATGTATGTGTATATATTCATATATATTCCCTTCAACTATCCTCATACTGAGAAAAGTCTCATGAGTTACAATTATTGTTTTTCCATGTAGGAATGTAAATAGCTCATCTTCAATAAGTTCCTTATGATTTCTTTTTCCTGTTTACGTTTTCATGTTTCTCTTGCTTCTTGAATTTGAAAGTCAGATTTTTCTGTTCAGCTCTGGTTTTTTCATCAAAAATACTTGGAAGTCCTCTATTTCATTGAATGACTATATTTTCCCCTGAAGTATTAATTAAGTTTTTCTGGGTGGGTGATTCTTGGCTTTAATCCTAGCTCCTTTGACCTCTGTAATATCAGATTCCAAGCCCTTTGATCCCTTAATGTAGAAGCTGCTAGATCTTGTGTTATCCTGATTGTGTTTCTTCCTGACAGCTTGTAATATTTCCTCCTTGCCCTGGGAACTCTGGAATTTGGCTATAATATTCCTAAGGTGTTTTCTTTTGGGGATCTTGTTTCAAGAGGGGATCAGTGAATTCTTTCAATTTCTATTTTGCCCTCTGGTTCTAGAATATCAGGGTAATTTTCCTTGAGAATTTCTTGAAGGATAATTTCTAGATCATGGCTTTTTTTCATCATGGCTTTCAGGTAGTGCACTAATTTTTAAATTATCTCTCTTGGATCTATTTTCCAAGTCAGTGGTTTTTCCAATGAGA
>CM053597.1:166781961-166798654 GCA_028646575.1 Pseudocheirus occidentalis | reverse complement strand
CTTTCACAATATGTCCATTGTGGAGATGTTTTGCATAACTACACATATATGGCCTGTATGGAATTGCTTGTCTTTCCAGTGAGGGTGGATGATGAGGGAGGAAGGGAAAGAATCTAGAATTTAAAGTTTTAAAATCAAATGTTTAAAAATATATGTGTGTATACACATATATATTATTGTTGTTGTTATCATTATTTACATGCAACTGGGAAATAAGATATAAGGCACTGGGGTAGGGAGATCCATCTTGACCTACTGGAAAGTCAGACGGGTCATAGGGGAGGATATAGGAGAGAGCAGATTAGGAAAGGGTATACAGTGGGATCGCTGTTTTGGGGTGATGGATAGGGGAAAGGGAGAAAATTTGTAACTCAAAATCTTGTGGATTTTTGGTTTCCTGCAAAAGAAAAAAGTAAAAGGTAAAAAAAAAAAAAAAAAGAAATCCTCAAAGATGATGCTGTTAAAAGTGTTGCCCTCAGTATGCCAGCAAAACTGGGAAACTTAGCAGTAGCCACCAGATTGGAAAAATAGGTTTATATCCCAATCCTAAAGAAAGGCAATGCCAAGGAATGTTCAAATTACTGAAAAATTGTGCCCAAAAAATTATGCTTAAGATTCTACAAGTTAGGCTTTGGGAAAACATGAACCAAGATTTACCAGAACAGGTTGGTTTTCAGAGGCAGAGGAACTAGAGACTAAATTGCCAACATTTGCTGGATTATGGAAAAAGCAAAGGAGTTCCAGAAAGACATCTCCTTATGCTTCATTGACTACACTGAAACTTTTGACTGTATGGATCACAACAAAACATGGCTAATGCTCAAAGACATGGGAGTGCCAGATCCTCTTACTTGTCTCCCAAGGAACCTGTGCCAAGAAGCAACAGTTAGAACCAGACACAGAACAACTGATTATTTTAAGATTAGGCAAGGGCTACAGCAAGGCTGTATATTGTTATCTTATTTAACTTATATGCAGAGTACATCATGTGAAATGCCAGACTGGATGTTTCAAGAACCAGAATTAAGGTTGCTTGAAGAGATAACAATCTCAGGTATGTAGATGATGCCACTCTGATGGTAGAAAGTGAAGAAAAATTAGGAAGCCACTTGACAAGGGTGAAAGAGAAGAGTGTAAAAGCTGGCCTGAAACTTAACATCAAAAAAACTAAGATCTTGGCAACTGGTCCCATCCCTTCCTGGCAAATAGAGGGCGAAGAAATAGAAGCAGTGTCAGATTTTATATTCTTGGGTTCACAGATCACAGCAGACAATGACCACAGTCATGAAATTAAAAGATGCTCCTTGGAAGGAAAGCTGTGGCAAATCTAGACAAAATACTAAAAAGCAGAAATATCACCTTGACAACAAAGGTCTATATATTCAAAGCTAGGGTTTTTCTAGTAGCGTTGTATGGCTATGATGGTTGAACTATAAGAAAAGCTGAGTGCCACAGAATCAACACTTAGAAATTGTGATGCTGGAGAAGACTTTTGAGAGTGCATTAGACAGCAAGGAGGTTAAAAAATTAATTCAGGCTCTTCCTTGGAAGGTCAGATATTGAAGCTGAAGCTTAAATACTTTGATCATGAAATGAGAAGACAATCTTCAATGGAGAATTTGTGTTGGGAAAGATTAAAGGCAAAAAGAGGATGTAATAAACATGAATTTGGACAGATTTTGGGAGATAGTGAAAGATAGGTCTTGTTGTGGTCCATGGGTCACAAAGAGTCAGACTTAACAACAACCACAATATTCTGGAAGTCAGATGCAAAACCAAATGAAATTGCTTCTGCTGCCCCTACTGTTTCAAGTCAGTTTTAACACTATACCACACTAGTAAAATATGGTGGTCAGGGAAGGCTGTTAATTATATAGGAAGCAAAGACTTGTATTACTCACCTATTCGGATCAGAATTTGGAGGAAAAAAATGTTAGCAAGGACTTGCCAGAGTGCAAAGAACCACGCTAAAATACTGATCCTTTCAGATGATTAGAGCCAGCTGGCCAAGACAAGATTCTCTCTCATGTCTCCTTAAAAGCCCAGTGTCATGAAAGAGGTGCTTGACATAGTATGCATTTTTCCCTCCCGCCTTAGATTTTTATAGTTCATAGGACCATAGATTTAGACCTGGAAGGGTCATCTAGGTCAGCCTCTTCATTTTACAGATGAGAAAACTGAGACCCAGAGAGATTGAGTGTCTTGCCCACGGTCAAACAGCTAGTAAATATCAAAGACCATGTTGGCATCCAGGTTTTTCTGCCTTCAAGGTCAGCATCCTATCTACTCTTTCAGTTATAATCTTGGAAATTCTGCCCAAAGAATATTTTGCTAAGTTCTTAGATGTGTTGGCATTTGAGTATCTATTGTTTTATCACTATATTCCCTTCATTGACACAGTCTGCAACCCCTTAATGACTTAAGAGTTGGTTTCAGGAGCTGCCATGGCCCCCACTCAGTGACCAACTTGGTGAAGAGTATCTCCAAACTTATCTAGGTCAGTCTTTCGGCAGCAGTCAAATAGTTCACATTGAGGGTCACAAACTCAAAAACTTTCCAGTGCCTGGCAAAAAGTAAATGCTTAGTAAATGCTGATTAATTAATTAGAATCTGCCAGGGCTTACATTCTCCAAAACAGAGAGTCACCTCTAAGTGATAAGACAAAGGGACAAATCTTTGGTAGAGTGAATTCATAAGCAATGGATGAATATATATTCTCCCTCATTTGGAATTCAAAACTGGTGGCTCCAGCCATTTCTGTGTCTAAACCCTACCCCCCCAAAATGCAGAATTGAAATAAATAATAAGGCTACTTGGTTTGAATACAAAATACATAGACTGTACTTTTGTCTTCTTTCCCTCTGTTTCGCCTTTTCAATGACTTCGATGCTTTCTTTAGGAACAGAATCAATCAGGTCACTCAGCTCCACCAGCCGAGACTCTACTTTGACCAACTTTTGAACTGGGTTGAGGTTGGCCATATCCATTTCTCCAATGCAGACCTTGTACACTTGGTTAACTTTTCTACTTAGAGAATCTATCAGTCTTTCCTAAGTTTGAAAAGAAAGGGGCAAAAGAAAGCATAAAGATCCATCATCAATAAAACATCATGTTACTGGTTAGTAAATACATATCAAATTGCTTGAGCATTTGACTGGCAGCAGAAATCTTTCCTATGTGTCGTTTTCCCCATTGGAATATAAACTCCTTGAGGGCAGGGGCTGTGTCATTCTGTCTTTGTATTGTTAAGGTTTAGCATAGTACCTGGGACATAGTAGATGCTTAATCAGTGCTTGTGGAATTCAGTTGAATCTGTTAAATTTGATACAATGAAATTTCAGCACAAAAAAATCTGAGTCCCTCCTTAACTCTTGTGGCAATGGAGTTTAATCAGTTTCATAATTAAAGACATGTGATTTCTATGGTAAAAAATTGGGTTATTCTCAATCATAGCTTGAAAAGTAAAAAAAAAATGACAACAATTGAATATTTTGAACAAAATTATTGAACTAAGATGCTCTGATTCCAGAGTTTGAACATTACTTGATAAAGTTATTGGGAGTAAAGTGGAAAACTTCATTCAGATTTTGGAAAATCTGTTTCCAAAACAAGTTCTCTTTCCAATACATTATAAGAGCTTCCAATTTAAAAAAATCTGGAACCATAAGGATTTTTTAAAATAGGGCTTTGAAAGGAAGGATGGAGAATAGGACATTTTGGTTTTATAACCAAAACAATAAGGATTTTGAAAAAGTAATTTTCAGCTCCATACATCCCTATATGTTTGGGGAATCTGGACTCTCTCCTTTTTCTTCTCTTCATACACTCTCCCTTAGTGACCTCATTCTAAGGGTTCAATTCAATTCTCTCTTATGTAGGTGACTCCCAAATCTATCTATCTAACTAACCTCAGTTTCTCTGTTGAATTCCACTTCTGCACCTCCAGCTACTTTCTGGACAAGTACTTGCCTGACAACACTCAAACCAAATATGGCCAAAATTAAACGAATCATTCTCTCTAAAAAGGACCTTTTATCCTACTTTCCTATTTCTAGTGATGGCACTAAGATCCTACTAGTAATTCAGGTTCGAAGCCTTGGAATCATCTTTGACTTTTTCCTCTCCCTAGCTAATCAATTGCCAATCCTGTCTCTCCAATCAAACTGCCCCCTACCTATTTGGTGTTTTTTGTCTTGACTGTCATAATAAGCTTCCAATTCACATCACTGCTTCCAATCTTCCCTCTCACAGATGTGGAATTTTCTTAATGGGTTAGGTCTAACTGGGTCATTTCTCTGCTGGTGTCCCATTGCTAATTGTATAAAGTTCAGTTTTAGTCTGGCATTTAATTTAATGGTGGTCTTCCACAAATCAGCACCATTCTAGTCTTATTTTAGTTTACTTCCCTTTATACATACTCTATTCTAGTCCAACTGAACCTTGACATGTAATCTTCCATCTCTACATTTTTGCACAGACCATCCTTCATAGCAGAATACATATTATTTTCATCTTCACTTTTCAAAACCTTTATCACCTTCCTTCAAGACTCAGCTCAGGGAGCACCTTTTCTATAATGACCTCCCCAGCAAAATGTAAGCTCTTTGGGGTCAGGGAATACGTCATTTTTGCTTTAATCTTTGTATTCTCAGTAGGGAGGTCAGTACTCTACACATAATAAGCACTTAATATGTATTTATTAAAATTAACGAATGGGATAGGAATTTCTTCCAATTCTATGCAGCTTCTCACTTGAATCAGACTAACTTAATGGGTCAGAGACTCACTGTCAGTGGACAGCTTGTAAACTAATATTCTTTTTAAAATGCCATGGAAAAATTGAGCAGCAATGCCAATATGCTTCTGTAATTATGTCTAGTTATCAGTGTCTGTGGGGATCATCTACCTTCCCTAACCTAGTCCACACTTCCAAGAGGTGTATGAGGGCTGCAGTGATATATAGTTTCACTCCAATGATACCCTTCATGGATTTCTGTAAAATCTCATAAAGCTTCCCATAAAAAGATTCGCATAAACTCTCATAAAAATTCAGTGATTTCACAAATATTTTCCTCCAATCACCCCCATAATGTTGTAAGTGATCAGGGTCTGTATCAGTCAGTTAGAATTTATTAAAAAGCCTTCTACATGTGGGGCACTGTGCTAAGTTTTTATGTTCTCTTTAACTTTGTAGACCCAACACCTGACATAGTGCCTGCAGAGGATCAGGGGATTTTAGTATTGCAAAGAACATTGGAGTTCATCTAATCCATAGCAGATGAGGAAACAGCCCCAGAAAAGTGATAAGATTTGTCACACCAGGTGTAAGTGGCTGAGTTAGGACAGGAACCCCACCCATGTCCTCTGCCTCCAAATCCATCCTGGCCACTGTGCTATGGGTGCCTCCCTTTTATATGTATATTTTAAGTATTTACTGATTTGAACTAGATGGAAATAAATCTGTCTGTACAAAGGCAGGTTTGTTGAGTTAAATATGATTAGTCCTCTGAGGAATGAAAATCACTTTGCCTTTGATGGTTTTATCAGGAAAAGTAACACTGACTATAATTAGAGGTATGAAAAACAAAGTTGCCAGATACCACCTGAGTAAATGCAGAGCTTCTGACCTTTTTGTATCATGGACCCTTCCGGCACACTGGTGAAGCCTGTGGAACCCTTTTCAGAATAATGTTTTTAAATATATAAAGTAAAATACATAAGAATGTAAAGGAAAACCAATTATATTAAAATGCAATTACCAAAAAAAAAATTTTTTTAAGAATAAATTCATGTCCCCCATCTTAAGAATTCCTGGATTAAAGATAAATTCAGTTTCATAGGAAAAAACCTTCAATGAAAGACATTCTTCTCATTACTGTTACAGATTTGAAGAATACCAATCCACAGGCATGCATATTTCACATCCATATAAGTGGACTCTCAAACATGTTACCACCATATATATAATTGTAATCAACTCTCTTGTGGCTGTCTAGATTATATGTGGAAAATTTAAAAACCAAGATAATTTCCTTTCTCTTTTGTCAAAGGTAGACTTGGGGGGTTCATTAAACACCACATCATCATAGGATCATAAACCTATGGTTTCATTCCCATAGGGAACTCTCAGAAGAGATGGAAGCCATTTTAAAGACCATTTGGTCCAACCCCTTCATTTTACAGCTGAGGAAACAGGCTCAGGAAAGTGAAATAAATTGCGCATGATAACACAGCTAGTAAGAGACAAGAGCTAGAATTTGAAACCAAGTCTTTTGATTCCAAAATCTTGTACCAAGATCTCTAGATTGTGTATACAGTAATCCCTTCCACATTTTAGGTTTTGATATATCACAGGTCAGCATAAGAAATGAAATAGGAATTTTTTGAGAGTTCGTGGAAGCTGTAGATGACACAAGAAGGCCAGCAGACAACACAAAGTTTATGACCAAATACTTAACCCAAATTTTACAACAAAGGACTGTAAACACTCCATTAAAGGAAAAGGAAAAATTCAGACCTTCTCTGATGTGAAAGGAGGGCCAAAAATTTTTACCAGGATTTTCCAATACACTGGGGTTGGTGTGGGGAGGCAGCACCATGCCCCAACACCCCCCTCCAATGCCCTCTCACCCCTACTCTGCCCACCCCCTGCCCCAACAATGTGGAAGGGATAACTGTATACAGGAATTAGAAGCTAGGCTATCTGTTAGCGTAAGCCATTACCTGAATATCTGAATTAAACTCGCCAAAATTAAATAACCGTGATCTTAATTCCAATTCTGCTGCTTTTTCTTCTTCTCGAGTACAGTTATTCTTAAGCATTTCTTTTTGTTCCAGTAGAGCCTCTATGCTGCTATTCCTGTTACAAAAGAAGAAAAAACACAGTGTAGTCAGTGAGTACAGAGCTTTAATAGGGCAGATTCCCAGAATTGGGAGACAAGATTAAAAACTCTCACCTTCTAAGAAAACCAAAGGAAATAACTAGACAGAATTGACTAGATTAACTGGACATAGAAATTGCTGCACCCTAACACAGTTTATAAAAAGGCCATTGAGTTAAGTCAGGACTAGAGTGTCTCCTGTATCTCAGAAGCTGTAGTATGTAAAAAGAGATCCTGTTGGGTGCCATCCACATAGCCATCTATTCACTTTACGTTAATAGAAGAAATGGCAAAAATATCACCACTTGGACCCCACCTTACTGCCTAGGACTTCCAATGACCTCATTTTTTCCCAAACAGATCAGAAGACATTGGTAGCAATTGGTGGTTTTGTTTTAAGTATTGACATTTTTTCTGTCACCACACTTCTGGAAGAAGACATACCTCCCAAGAAGTTACCCTTCTTTAGGGAAATCCTGATTACTCTCTTCCTCCTAGGATCCTCACTGACCATTAGATATTTTTTCCTTTGTTTTTCCCCTAAAAATACATTTTTATTGGTTATCTTTAGTTTGTGTATCACCTGTATTTGCCCCCTGTATCCTTCCCACTCTTTCAGCCAGAGATATATTTCTTATAAGAATCTTTTTTTTTAAAAGAGAAAAACATTCAGCAATATCTATCAATGCATTGAAAAAAAATGACATATCCAATGTTCCACATCTGTGGACAGCTCCCCATCCCCAATATCTGCAAATAACTATTATAATTATTATATGCAGCTTAGGTACAATGCATAGAGGCAGTGTGGTATGATGGCTAAAGGGTGGTTTCAGAACCAAGATGGTGAAGTCTTGTGGCCCTGGCTAGTTTACATAACCTCTCAGTGCCCTTCATAACTTTATAATACTGTAAGTTGGAGACAAGGTGCCAAAACCTGCATTGCTACCAATGCAGAAAGATACCAATGCAAAGAGGAAGCTTTCTCTTCTGGGAGTTCTCTGTAGGAATGAAATCATAGTTCTAGTTTCTATCCCTATTAGATTTTTTTTTTAAATTACACCAGAAAACCCAACCCCAAAACAACAAAACCAAACCCTAGATAAGACATGAGAAATTGGGGACCAAACTTAGAAATTCTTTCCCTGTTTTGGATGACTTACACTTTCTCTTGTATAGCTTTTTCTCTTTTTGACACATCTTCCAAAGTTTCATCAACATCTTGGGAATATTGTACCAAAGTAAGATTCTGCTCTTCTAGCTCAGTCAGGACTTGAAGTAACTCTTCTGGTTCTTTGAAGTAAAGCTCTGGTTCCTAGTCAATTTTTAAAAGACATGGTGTTGTACTCCTCTCTTTAAAGACCCACCCCATAAAACACACACTTAACTTCAGGCTAATTTTTTTTTTTTAAGTTTAAAATGATGTCACGTGTGATAGAACAAAGACCTGGTGATGGGGTGGCAGAGAGGAGATGCATTGGGCAGGGATGGGCAGTCATGTAAAGAGGCTGGATTCTGAAAGGGTAGTTAAATGGTTTTTAGGTCATGCAAGAAACTTTCCCAAAGCAGGGGAGTGGGAAAAGGTCAGGGGAAACAGAGAACAACAGAGAGAAAGAAAAAAGAAGGCAGACATGGAGAGCATCAGTTAATCAATAAGCCTTGATTTTGTTGTTGTTCAGTCATTTTTCAGTCGTGTCTGACTCTTTGTGGCCCCATTTGGGGTTTTCTTGGCAGAGATACTGGAGTAGTTTGCCATTTCTATTTTAACTCTTTTTACAGATGAGGAAACTAAGGCAAACAGAATGAAGTGACTAAGTTACTAAGTGTCTGAGGCCAGATTTGAATTCAGGTCTTCCTGACTCAAGCACTCTATCCACTGTGTCATCTACCTGCCTCTAATCACTGATTAAGCACCTGCTATAAACCAGGCACTATGCTAGGCCCTGCAAATACAAAACCAAAATGCAACCGTCTCTAACCTCAAATAATACTTTTAAAAAGTGGATAGCATTTAAGCCCTTCACATATCTTATCTCATTTATCCTCACAACAGCTCTGAAAGGTACGTATTATTACCTCCATTTTCCACATGATGAAAACTGAGCCTGAGAGTTGTACAGCTAGTATCTGAGACAGGATTAGAATTCATATCTTCTTTGCTCTAGGTTCAAAGTGCTATCCACTGCACCACCTAGTTGTTCTAGGTTATGTTTTTTTGGAGTGAGGGGATATATAAAAACATACATAACACACACAAGGAAAAAAGGTAGGGGGGAATAGAGGTGGAATAAAGGAAGGGCAAAAAGTGAATATGGAAAGGGATGGAGGAGAAATGGGTGAAGGAAGAATCTAAGTTTCTTGAGGGCAGGGACTGTTTAGGGTTTTGTCCTTGTATTTCAAGTGTAACCACAGTCCTAAAGCTCATTGGTATCTCCTTATTAGTGGATAACAATGCCCTGTGCCTGTATCAGGGGGTGGGGTGGAGTTGACAAGAAAGAGAAACAAGACAGACAGACAGAGACAGAGAGTTCTTCAGTCTCTTTGGACTTTATAATGACTTCAGTTCTGCTTTCTGAAGAAAAGATGGATGAAGCCAACCCCGCTTCAGGTTGCTGAAGACTCTGGAAAGAAGTCGACATGGTAGGAGCTGGCAGTCTCCATCATGTTTCTGAACTTGTCTTGTTATACTATCAAGGGAACTTCTTTAGTAAAATCTAAGATTCTCTCTCTTGGTTGAGCTGAATTATTAAGATCCCAATAGAAGAGCTCCTTCTCTCTATATTGTCTGGTATATATTCTATGTATAATTTCTCCAGTTTCTGTTCTGACATAATTTGGATAAACAAATTTCTTTGATAATTGCTATCGTGTGTTCATTATGGAATTTGTTGGGAAAAGAGTCAAGTCTCTTTTGAATGAATGAAACAGTCATCAGAAGTTAGATTGAACTTGAAAATCATATCCCCTAGACTAATTATATTTAAGGGAGCAAACAGATATAATTCTAACTCAGTACCCTCTCCCTCTGAGGAGAATAGAGCAGCTACCTTTGGCCCCAACCTCCTGCTTTTCCTCCTGGCAGGAATTAAAATCTCTCTTGGAGAATGATGGGGAGAGAAGAGGCTAAAGATGTCTATTTTATGTTCCTTTAAACCACATGATACCCCCATGCTTCATGCAGGGACAGCCTTCACAATACCAGTATCTAGCACACTGCCTTGAACATAGTGGCTGCTCGGTAGATATCTGTTAATCAAATAAAAAGTCACATGAAAGCGAAAAACAAAGAAAAGGGGAAAAAGGAAGTCTTGGTTTGAATTCTAGTGGTTCCACTTAATATGCACAAGCCCTTGAGCAAGTCAATTTATGTTTCTTAGTCTCAGTTTCCCCATCTGTAAAATGAAGGGATTAGACTAGATGACATGTATGCTACTTTCAAGCCCCAAATCTTTTAATCCACTGAGTTTAGGACATAAAGAAAAGAAAGGAAGAAGATAAGAGAACTGCAGAGAAATAGGGGAATAGGGGAATAAAGGGGAAGAGGATGCTGGGAAGTATGCTTTGTAGGCCCTGATACTTTATGGAAAGATCATTCTTCACTAATCTGTGGTCCTCCTAAAAAAGGCGTTTCATCTAGGCGTTTCATCCTGATAACAATGTTGTAAATATATGTAAATAGAGAGTGTTTTATGTAACCTTAAGGAAAGCTTGAGAAGTGTTTAAAATCCCCCAAAGGCAAAATTTTAAAAGAAGATATGTGTCCATGACTTTCCCACTGAACAAGTATTGAAATAAATCAAGAAATATCACTTGGTTACCAAATCGCAGTCTATTTCATCAATACCAAAATCCAAGCTGTCTTCTGAACTAATACTTGCAGCCCTGTCCAGAAAAAGAAAAAAACTCAGTTCTTGCCTCTTTTGTCTCATTTAAAAAAAATGTATGTTGCTATTTTTTTCTCCAACTTGTTTTGGTGGAAAAAAAAGGCGTGGAATACAGTTTGATTTAGGAATAAATAATTGCTTTCCAGAATTTAGAACTATGCCCCCAAAGTCACTAAATTTTGCACATCCTTTGACCTAGTAATTCTGCTTTTAGGCCTATAACCCACAAAGATAATAGAACAAGGCAAAAAAAGGCTCATATGTAAAAAATATTTCCAGCAGCTCTTTTTGTCATGGCAAAGAAATGAGAAACAAAGGAGGTACAAAGGCACAAACAAAGGAGCATACTCAGCAATTAGAGAATGGCTCAATAAATTACGGTTTATGGAAAACTATAAGAAATGATGAAAAGGACAGTTTTAGGGAAAACTTGTATGAATTAATGCAAAGTGAAGTGAGCAGAACATGTAGAACTATTTATGCAATACCAACAATATTGTAAAGACAATTTTGATCTACTTAAGAACTGATCACAATACATGATTTTAAGAGGACCACTGATAAAGTATGCTACCACCTCCAGACAGAAAGGTAATGGGCATATGTTTTTAAACATGGTTAATGTGGGAATTAGCTTTGTTTGCCTATGTATATTTGTTACAAGGGTTTAACTTATTTTTTTTCCCCAAGAAGGGTGGAAATGAGAGCGAGGAAAATAAGATTTTTGTTAATTGAAAAAATTAAATTTAATTTTTTTAAAAATCATAAATTCAAGTCTGCTTGACAGGACCTAATCAGATTATAGATCTAGAGAAGGAAGGGACCAGATAGTCCTTTCCCTCATTTTATAGTAAGGGGTAAGTGACCTGCTCAAGATCACAGAAACAATGGGTATCAAAACCCAAACCTCTAACTCTGTAGCAAGCATGATTTCTGATATAAAGCACAGCCTCCAGAAATACATGCGGTAACAAGTACAATGAAGAATGGAAAAACTTCTTAGCAATGAGAACTGTCCAAGAGTAGAGGGTGCTGCTACAGCGGGTCATAGGTTCCTGCTCAGTGGAGGTCTTCACACATAAGCTGAACGACCACTTTTTGGGGATGCTATGGAGAGCATTTGTATTTTGGGATGAGTTAGACTAGCTGGCTACTGAAGAATGTATATGTTGTTAAAAAGGAAATGTCATAGATTTTTAAATTAGTGATACTTGATAAAGGTCAATGTCCTGAGCGTCAGCACTGATCTGTACACCCTAGTTATGGCTCTGATTCCTCCACTCCACAGTGATCGCTGCAGTTTCAGAATGTATTTTGTTGTGTTTCTCAATCTGTAAGTCTCTTTATGAAAGCAAGGGAGATACTGCAAGGAACTCTGAGAATCCAAATTCAAATCCACAAAGATGTAAACATACATTTTGTTATCTAAGCTCCTTGAGGACAGGAATCATTTGAGGACAGTTCTCTTTGCATCCCCATAGCCTAGCAGAATTCCCAGCACATTTGTTGTCATCAGTGTTGTTTCTTAGTTGTGTCCTACTCTTTACAACCCCATTTGGGGTTTTCTTGGCAAAGATGCTGGAGTGGTTTGCTATTTCCTTCTTTAGCTAATTTGACAGATAAGGAAACCAAGGCAAACAGGGTGAAGTGACTTGCCCAGGGTCACAGAGCTAGTTAAGTGTCTGAGACTAGATTTGAACTCAAGAAGATGAGTCTTCCCAGCTCCAGGCCTGGCCCTCTACCCATTGGGTCACCTACCTACTCTACTGACACATAGTAGGCATTTAAATGCTTGCTGAATGACTATAGATTGAAAAAACAATATATCTCACTATATACATGTTACACATATTGGCATACTTATGTCCATATTTCTCTTTCTCTGGGTCCATTATTTTTGTTTGCCAGACCTGAACAATGTTGTACAGAGGTAAGGGTCCTGGGCTTTGGAAGTTAGTGGACCTGGGGTCAAGAGGAACAACATCCAAACCCCACTTCTGAGGCTTACTACCTGTGGGACTTGAGGAAGTCTCTTGAACTCTCTGGGACTTGATTTTCTTATCTGTAAAATGAGGAGTTTGGACTAGATGGCTTCTGAGGTCCCCTCCAACTATATATACATGAACCTGGAATTTGTCATGAGAACATTCACAGCTCCCGCAGCAAATTCGGCTTTGGTTAAGTCCTTGAGTGATTAAAGGATAGTGGAAACATTAGAAAAAGAGAGCAGCGTATCCTCAGCAACAAAGCATTGCTGATCTTGACGGGCAGAATCCAGAGTTGCATCCGACAGGAGGGGAAGGAGTACATTCTCCAAGGTAAGAAGACCTCCATATAGTTAAAAAGAGAAACATTGTGCTGAAAGACAGAGACGGGTACATCCTTCCTCAATGGGGGGCAATGCGGAGGACCCTCCACTGGGAGGCACTAGAGAGCCCTTGGGGAATAGCAGACAGCGTCAGAGCTGGTTACCTTAGTTAAAGTTGCTTGATGTCATTTCTGCATTACTGCCCCTCTCTCCTGAACTGCCTCCATTTCCCCCTTCCCTTAGAGGCAGCTAGGTGGTATAGGTGAGTCCTGGACCTGGAGTCAGGAAGACCTAAATTCAAATCCAGCTTCAGACCCTACACAACTCACTTCACCTCTGCCTGTTTCCTCATCTGTAAAATGGGGAGGATAGCACCTATTTCCCAAGGTTGTTGTGAATATGGAAAGTGCTTAGCCTAGTGCTTGGCCCATAATAGGTACTTAATATATGTTTGTTATCTTTCCATCTCAGCAGGAGAAATGAGATCAGCAGAAAAAGAATCTGAGAAGCCATACTGGACTGAATCTGATCTCATGGGATCATAGGGTTACAGAGCAAGAGCTGGGAAAGTACTTATTAGAAGTCATCTATACCAATTCTATCATTTTGCAGATAAGGAAACTGAAGTGACTTGCCCAAGGTCACATGGGTAGTAAATCAGGCAGATGGTATTTGAGCCTAGGATTGTTCATTCCCGATGCAGGACACATTCCACTGCATGATCTAGTCTCTTTCTGTAGTATCACTGTTCCAAAGCTTCTTTTCTTCCCATCTTGCCGCTTTAGATGCAGCATATGGCCTTGCCTCCCAGTGACAGAGCCCAAGGCAATATAGCCTGAATTGAATTTCAACCTGTTCCCCCTCAGAGTTGTCTTTACCCATGAAATCACATTTTAAGGCCTCATCGTAGCCAGGAGATGACTGTGGGTTCCCTAAGGCTTTGCTAGTAGTATACAAGCCCTGGCAGATTTGTCAGGCTGGATTTTTATACATGACCACATGCCCCATAGCCTTTTGGTATGGACTTCTGATAACAGTTTTAACTATTTCAAGAGAGGTAATTAATTTCATACTTTACTTTGGTGATGTGGGTTTCTTTTTTTCAAATGAACTTTCTTTGGACTTTCTTCCTTCTTCACATGGGTTGGTTTGTGAGGTGTTTTTTTTTTTTAAGGGAAAAAAAAATCACAGTTAAAAAAATTTTTATAGTTTCTAGACCCCTGATATGCATTCTCTGTGTAGATATAGTCATGGTATTTTGTTACTGCATAGAGCATAAATTAAAGCTTAACTTTCTAATAAGCTAAAAGCTAACTTCTTCATAGGATCAGAGGTTGACTTTATGCTGAAAGGATCCTTGGAGGTCATAGAGTCCAGCTCTCTCTCATTTTACAAGTAAGAAAACTGAGAGCCAGGAGATATTAACCTAGAGTACCGTATGAGTCATACAGCTAGTATGTGATGATTCAGTTCTGCCTCTCCCTGTCATCTCTCCTACTCAACTAATTGCCAAGTCTCATCAGTTCTATCTCCTTGACCCCTTCTTTGTCTCCCTGTTGTCATCCCCATCTCAAACCTTTACCTCCCAGTTGAAACTTTTATAATTGCTTACCTGGACTACGAAAAGAGTTCCTAACTAGTCTCCCTGCTTCTATATTCTCTTTCCTTAATATATAGGTCTGACTGTGGCATACCTTCCCTCTGCTACCCCTTTCCAACTGGAAAACCTTTCATGGCTCCCTATCATCTATCAAATAAACTCCAAACTCCTGGTCCTGCTACACCCTTTTCCAGCCTTCTGTCACACTGTTCCTCTCCATTTGTACCATCCACAAGATCACAGCTTTCTGTATGGAAGAAAACGTAAGGGGCAGAAGATCAAGGACCTGGGATTGTCCAAGCCTCTTATTTTACAAATGGGGAAACTAAGACCCAGAGAAGAACAAAGATTTGCAGGTCATGCAGGCACTAAGTGGCAAAGCCAAGACTTGAACCATTTCGAATACAGCACTATTTTCACTTTCCACTATCTCAGTTTTCCTATGAACTTATAGTTTAAATGAATTATAGTTTTGCATAACTATTTACCACCTCCATCTGAATTGTAAGCTCCTCAATTAAGGGCAGAAAGTGTATTTTATTTGTTTTTGTGCTAGTCCTGGTGCCAACACACACATGGCCTACTATGTGCCAGGTTTTGTACTGGAGTACAAGTACAAAAAAACTGAGACATTTCTTGCTCTCAAGGAATTTATATTCTGGGTTTTTTTTGCTTTTTGGAGGGCAATTGGGGTTAAATGACTTACCCAAAGTCACACAGCTAGAAAGTGTAAGTGTCTGAGGCCGTTTTTGAACTCAGGTCCTCCTGACTCCAGGGTCAGTGCTCTGAGATTCACTAGCCACCCTGAGAAATTTTTATTCTTAATATAAGGCTGCTGAATTAGACCAATTGGCAGTTAGGTGGCACAGTGGCCTAGAATCAGGAAGACTCAAATCCAGCCTCAGACACTTACTGTGTGGTCCTGAGCAAATCACTTCACCCTGTTTTCCTCAGTTTCCTCATCTATCAAATGAACTGGAGAAGGAAATAGCAAACCACCCCAGTGTCACCCTAGTATCTCTACCAAGAAAACCCCAAAAGGAGTCACCAAGAGGTGGACATAACTAAAGTGACTGAACAACAAAATTAGACCAAATATTTATTTGGGAGGGAGGTTACATCTGTTTTACTGAAACAGACATCACTAGTAGATTGTCCATAAGGAAACCCACGCCTGAAATTGTGCACCTTTGAGCTCAGGTCTCAGGGTTAGTCCTAGGCAAAATTACGAAATGGATAATGGGGTTTTGGACACTTTCCCACATCTATTTTCTACCACCCCTTTTTCTCTATTCCCAAGATGCCTTGTGACCTTATTCACTCCCCTTACTGCCCTTTGAGCACCAAAGTTTTCATCTTTTCTGCCCAGCTCTCCCCAACAGAGCTGTTATTATATCTAAAGTTTAAAAATTCCAAGTATAAAATATAAGATAGAGACTGGAGCTCTGATTTCATTAGTACAGGGAGTTCCCCAGATAAGGAAACTTTACCAATGGAGTTCAATGCTAACTCTTTGGTTTATAATCCTAGAGAATCATCCAGAGAATGGAGAAACTCAATGACTTATCCAGGATGCCACAGCCAGCATGGATCAGAGTCAGGACTTGACCTCAGGTCTTCCTGGTTCCAAGGCAGTTTCTTTATCTATACCATGTTGCTTCTCTTAAAATATAGATAATCAAATTTTTAAATAGCTAACTTCTATTAAACTTTGATGTGTGACATGGAGGGCACAGCAGAAGCATGTTATTGTCATAAAATTACCATCTAATTATCTTATACCTTTAAAAAAAAATACTGACTCCTGAGTGTGATTTATTCACAACACAGAGAATATATGCATATATACAAGTGGATTCACTTGCTAAAAATAAAGTTGATTACCATTACAGTAATCATCACTGTCCCTCTCTAGCTACCTTGCATTTAATCACCTTGTATTATTTGATAAATCTATTACTTATCTATCTATCTTTCTATATCTACCTACCTACCTACCTACCTATCTACCTATCTATCT
>CM053597.1:166736070-166781861 GCA_028646575.1 Pseudocheirus occidentalis | reverse complement strand
TAACTACCTACCTATCTATCTATCTATCTATCTATCTATCTATCTATCTATCTATCTATCTACCTACCTACCTACCTACCTATTTATCTATCTATCACCTATTTTCTTTATACATGTTCTATCAATAGAGACAGCAGAGAAATTAGGTGGTGTCGTAGTGGAAAATGTGCTGGGCTCATCTTCCTGAGTTCAAATCTGACCTCAGAAATCTACTAGCTGTATGATCCTAGGCAAGTCACCACCCTGTTTGCCTCAGTTTCCTCATCTATAAAATGAGCTGGAAAAAGACATGGCAAATAACTCTAGCATCTTTGCCAAGAAAACCACAAATGGGGTCATGAAGAGTTAGACACAACTGAAATGACTGAACAGTAGTAAAATGAAACTTAAAAGACTGAACAACAGTAACATGACTTGCCAGACAAAACAAACTTCTTTTCCTGGCATTCAAAGAACTTTACATTCTGAAACTGAGGCCCCTTTCCAAGCCTCATGTTATGCTACCAACCCACTACCTATACAGTAACAAAACTGGACTATCCACTGCTCCTGTGTTCTCTCCTCCCCGTCTCACATTCAATGGCCTTCCATTCAGCAAAGGCTGCCTTCTTTAGAAAGCCCTCCCTGGTCACTCAGGACCCTAATTCAAACTACTTTTTGTTTTAGGCCTCATGGATATACTTACCTATATGAAACCTCCAGGTGTGGGGAATCTGCAGCCTTGTGGCTTTTTAGGTCCTTGGGTGCAGCTTTTTGATTGCGTCCAAGTTTTACAGAACAAATCCCTTTAGTAAGGGAATTTGAAGTTTGGATTCAGTCAAAAGACTGCATTTGAGGACCAAGAGGTCATCCACCGCTGGGTCCTAGCCCAATTCCTCCAGGTGCTAATGCCCTCCTCAACAAGCGTTTATTAAGATTCCACTATGTGTTTTATGAAAAACGAATAAAAATCAAATCTAGAATGGCTTCAGTATTCATTAGGCCTAAGTTTGGGTCACCTGCCCTTCAAGCAGTCTGGGGCTTAGAGCAATGGAGACCCTCCCCCAGAGGCAACTCAGTACAAGATAAGCCATATAAGGTTAAGACTGCTTTCATTGGACACCCACGTGCTTCCGAGTCCTTTGTCTCAGAGAGATTCCTGTACTGAGGTTGTGTGTAAGCCCCCCTACCAATAAGAATGAAGGCCAGTTGGGAGGGTTGGGTTTCTGCATTAGAAGACTATATAACCATGGACTGACTTCTACCTGTTGTTCTCTCCCTGCCGGCATGTGGGCAACAGGGGCACAGTCCTTTCTCATAAGAAAGAATAAAGACCTTTTCTGACCTTAGATTCAGACTCTGAACTCTCATCTCACACACAATTATCAGGAGTAATTTTGTCCAATTATATGTCAGTGAAAATGATAATCCAAGGAAAATGGATGAATATTTACAAAAATATAAATTGCCCAGATTAGCAAAAGAGAAAACAGAATAATAACTCAATCTTAGAAAAGGAAATTGAACAAGACACAAATGAGCTACCTGAAAAAAAAATCCTTATTTACAGATGGATTTACAAATGAATTCTACCAAACACTTAAGAACAATTAAGTCCAATAACTATGTAAACGATTTTTAAAAATAGGTAAAGAAGGAGTCTTATCAAATTCCTTCTATGATACAAATATGGTTTTGATACCTAAACCAGAGAGAACAAAAACAGAGAAAGAAAACTATAGACCAATTTCCCTAAGGACAGTCAATGCAAAAATTTTAAATAAAATACTAACAAAGAGACTGCAGCAATATATCACAAAGATCATATACTGTGACTAGGGATTTATATTAGGAATGCAGGGCCGGTTCAATATTGGGAAAAATATCAGCATAATTGACCAGTATCGATAACAAAAACAACAAAAGTCATTATTGAATCCATAGATACAGAAAAAACTTTTGACAAAATACAATACCCATTCCTATTTGGGAAAAAAAATTAGAAAGCATAGGAATAAATGAAGCTTCTCTTAAAATGAAAAATAGTATTCTTCTAAAACCAGGAGCAAGCATTGTCTATAACAGCGATATAAAAGAAATCTTCTCAATAAAATCAGTAGTGAAGTAAGAATGTCCATTATCACCACAATTCTTCAATATTGTATTCAAAATGCTAGCTGTAGCAATAAGACAAGAAAAAGAAAGGTAAAGAATTTCAGGCACTGAAGAAACAAAACTTTGCAGATGATATCATGGCATACTTAGAGAACTCTAAAGAATCAATTAAAAAACTAGTTTAAACAATGAAACACTTTAACAAATGCAGAATATAAAATAAACCAACAGAAATCATCAGAATTTTTATATGTTAACTAAATCCAGCAAGAAGAGATAGAGATGAAGAAATGTTAATTGCTCATAGGTGGGTTAAGCAAATATAATGAAAATGAAAATTTTTATGAAATTTATTTATTTATTTAGTGCCACACCAATAAAATGACTGAAGAATTATTTTATACAGCTGGGGGAAAAATTCATCTGGAAAAACAAAATGGCTAAAATATCAAGAATCTCTATGGAAAAACATATGAAGGATGGTGGCTCAGCAGGAGCAGATTTCAAACTACATTACAAAATGATAAACATCAAATCAATCTGGTACTGGCGAAGAGAGGGAATGATAGATTAGCTATGCAATACTCAGTAGAATATGATAATCATAATCTAGAGTCTGATCAATCCAAAGATCGAAGCTTTTGGAACAAGATTTTACCATTTGACAAAAACTGCTGGGAAAGCTGCAAAGCTGTTTGAGAGAAACTAGGAATAGACCACTATCTCACACTATATATATATCAGGTCAAAATAGGTAAATAATTTAGACATGAAGAGTGATATCATAAGTAAATTAGGAGAGCATAGAAAGATTTACCTGGCCGAGCTATAACAAAGGGAAGACTTTATGACCAAATAAGAGAGGAACAAAATGGATAATTTTGATTATATGAAATTTATTATTTGATTATATGAAATTTAAAAAGTTTTTGCACAAACAAAACCAAAATAGCCAAGATTAGAAGGAAAGCAGGAAACTGAGGGGAAATTTGACAAGTTTCTCTGATAAAGGCCTTATTTCTCAAATATGTAAGGAACTGAGCCAAGTTTATAAAAATAAGAGCCATTTTCCAATTTATAATAAATGGCAAAATTATATGAATAGGTAGTTTTCAGAAGAAGAAATCAAAGCTATCACTAGTCACATGAAAAATAAGAAATGCAAATTAAAACAACTCTAAGGTACTGCCTCAAACCTATTATAGTGGCTAGAAAAGGAAAATGGTAAGTGCTGGAGGGGATGCAGAAAAAAAGGGATGTTAATGCATTGTTGGTAGAGTTGTGAATTTATACAGCTGTTCTGAAGAACAATTTGGGATTATGCCAAAAGGGCTATAAAGCTGTATATGCCCTTTTACCCAGCAATACAACTACCAGGTCTGTATCCCAAAGAGATCAAAGAAAAGGGAAAAGGGCCTATATGTGCAAAAATATTTATAGCAGCTCTTTTTTGTGACGGTAAAGAACTGGAAATTGAGGGGACACCCATCCATTAGGGAATGACTGAGAAAATTGTGGTATATGATTGTCATGGAATACTGTTGTACTGTAAGAAATGATGAGGGGGATGCTTTCAGAAAAAAGCTGGGAAAGACTTATATGAACTGAGGCAAAGTGAAATGAGCAGGACCAGGAAAACGTACACAGTAAGAGCAACATTGTAACAATGATCAACTGTGGAAGATTTAGTTACACTAATCAAGACAATGATCCGAGTGAGTTATGATGAAAGATGTTATCCATCTCCAGAGAGCGAACTAATGAACTCTGAGTACAGACTGAAGCATATTTTTTAATTTCTTTGTGTTTTGCTTTTTATTATTATTGTTGTTTTTGGAACACGGGTAATATAGGAATATGATTTGTATGACTTTTTAAAAATCTCCTAGATGGTGCTAGATTCTGGAAATACAAAAACAAAGCAATCCCTGCCCTCAAAAATATTACATTTGAGTGGTGAGATTCAATCATAGCCACAGATAAATATATGCAAACCCATTTTTCAGCTACAGATGTAAGCTGCTTCCACATTGATCTGCCTATCTGACCCATTGACTTCTGTCAAAATCTGAGAAGAGCTCTTTGAGAGACCAAGAAGAGGAAGATGGGCTTTGCCTTCCCATTTTAAAGAACAAGAAGTAAAAGATCAAATATATAAATGTTTTTTGTTACAAAAAAAAGTTCTTCATTTTTATATAACAAAGGTATGTCCAAGCCTGGGATGGACATATTGGCTTTCGTATTGAAGACAGAACCATGGTCAGTCATTTCTGTGCCTTCAGGTTTCTTAGACACATTTATCCCAATAACCATATTCATCCTTTGCTAACAAACACTCCAATAACTAGTCACATTCTTTAGGCTAATCATCCCTATTTCAATCAACTGGTCCTTAATAGAGCATAATCTTGAGGTACACCCCCATCCTTATTGTGCTCCTCTGGCTCCTCTCTAAATTATCTATGTCCTTCTTCAAATATGGCACCCAGAAATGAACATAAAATGCCAAATGGGATCTGACCAAGGCAGAATACAGTGGGACTATCATCTCCCTAGTCCAGGACACTACACCTCTCCTCAAGCAAACTAAGATGACATCAGCTTATTGGCTGCCACACTGTGTGGAGTTTGTAATTTAACTAAAAACTTCAGATCCTTTTCGGTGGAAGTGATGTCTAACTATATATACCCCATCTCATATTGGTAAAGCTTGATTTTTTAAAAGGTTCAAGTGAAATACTTTATTTGTAACCCTATAAAATAACATCTTATCAGCTATGGTACAATATTCTAATCTGTTAAAGTCCCTTTAGGTTAGGATTTTGTCTTCTAGCATGTTAGCTTCTTTTCCCAGCTTCTTTGCACCTGAAAATCTGAGATGCATACCATCTATACCTTTATCTAAATCACTGATAAAAATGTGCCACTTGGGGCAAAGTACAAATCCTTGGGGCACTTGTTGAACTATTAATGATCACACTTTTTTAAGTCCATTCATTCAGTCAATTTCAAATCCATCTAATTGTACTATCACTTCTTCCATATCCTGCCATCTTTCCTTCAAAGAAAGCACCAAATACTGGGCTACCATCCTGATAAACTATATAAATGGTATTCTGGAGCCAGTTTATACTGGCTTACTTTAATGATTAAATTTTTAGTGTAAATACTTACAACTCAGAAATGGGCAAATGTTACAAATCTAGGTTTTATTTATTGTTTTTCTTGATTGTATAGAATGAAGAAAGTGATGGAGAAAATGTTAATAATGCAACCTAAACATAAAGGTGCAGACCAACAATTTTCTCTGTAACAAATTTTATAATCAGAGAGAAGTATATTTATGTTATCCCAGAAATTTACAAAAAGACTAGAATCAAACTTAGCAGTGTTGGTGCATTTTAGCATACCAGTGACCAGCTTTATAGTACTCCCTTTATCCATCAGTCTAGTAACTCTGTCAAAATAGGAAATAAGGTCAGCCTGGCATGACCTGTTCTCCATGTTCATTCTCTGTGATGATACTTCCTTTTCTAGAGATTCATTAACCATCCTTTTAAGAATAGATTCTAGAATTTTACTAGAAATTGAAGTTCACTGGCTTATAGTTGGAAGACTCTACTCTTTAATTTTTTGAAAATCAGAAATTTGCTCTTTTCCGGTAGTAGACTTCATAATAATTGATAAATCTTAAATGGAAATAGCAGATTAAGGAAGATAAAGGGAGGGCACTTTAGGAGTGAGAAAAGGAAAGAAAGGGAGGAGGGAACATCCAAAAGCAAATATACATGTTTTCCTTTCTTCTTATCTCTGACCAATCATGCTAAGAGAAATTAATGTAGATTGCAAATAAAACTCGGTCAGAAGTGTAGGTAGCCAGTACATTATAGGTTACTATTTACTGATATGGCAGTTTTCAAGGTCATTTAGATTTGAAGTGTTACCGTCTTCTATAGAGAGTGATCCTGAAAATCTCCTCGGACTGTCTTTGTCTAACTTTGACTTCTTCAAAGTTGCTAGTTCTGGCATTGAAAACAAAAAGCAAAATTCTTAAATTATTCAGCTAGCAACAATGGCAAAGCTACTGGTATGACATAATGAAGTAATTCAAATGATAGAAACGTCATAAAAATACAGCAAAAAATGTGATAACATAGATGAGAAAAATCTGAGAGAGGCAAATATTCCCAACTGTTTTAAAGATTACAGGCAACTAAAAAGTTCAATGGGAAAAAAGGCTAATCTTAGAATTAGGAGAACCTGGGTTCAAATCTAGATTTAGATATTTACTACCTCTGTGACTCTGGGCAAGTCACTTAACCTCACTCAAACTTTGTTTTCTCACCTGTAAAACGAGGGAGATTGTACTTGATGGCCTCTGAGGTCCCTTCTAACTCCAAAGCTATGATGTTAAGTGGAAAAAAAAGTCATCATGAGCAAAATGGAAGCCTAAGACAGGTAGTATATTAATATATAATGCCTTGCTTATAATCCATGCTTAATTTTTAAAAATGTTGAAATCCATTGAACATGTGAGCAGGTTGCTAGTAGTCATGGGTCTTGTGGTCTTTCTGGGGATTAATGGGACAACCAGTCCTAATATGATATGACAATCTTGAGGCTCTTTAGCATCCTGGTTTCCCTCCTGATACTTTCTAGATTACAATAGTTTATAACAATATTAATAATGATGATGATACCAAAAATTTGCACATGGTGCTTTGAGGTTTGCCAAACATTACATGTATTATCACATTAGACCTTCACCCTGTGTAGAATGAGTGAACTTCTCAATTTGGGGTTGTTAACCTTCCCTTTCTCCCCCACTTCCATGGCTGCTGTCAATCACTTTTACCTTCCTTTGTCTGTTTTCCTGCCTTGGTGGGACTCTCCCCCCCACTCTTCTCTTGTTGTCCCAGTTGGGAAGAATTTGGTGAGGTATGCCTCTCCACCAATGAGAGACAAAACAGTTGGGAAAGGGGGCTTAACTAAGTTATCTATTCTGGTTCTGCCCTTTGTAACGCACCTCTTCTCCATGCTCAGGCATGGGGCAGACTGCCCTCTTCTTCTGGGGAAGAGAATAAATTCCTGTTCTTATCCTAAGGCATCTCTGTGTTTACTTTTTTTTTTTTTTTTACTAAATTAAGGATGAAGGGTATTTTTCAACCCAAGCAACCATAATCCTATAAAATAGGTGCTATCATTATTAATTCCATTTTATAAATGAGGAAACTAAGGCTCAAGAGAGGTTAAGTAAGTTGCCCAGGGTCACATAGCTAATAAGTATTTAAGTAAATGGAGGTTCAACCTTGTGTCTTCCTGATTCCAAGTCTACCCTCTATTATTCACTATGGGACCTTGCTGTCTCTTTTTAAAATATTAAGAAAGAATTTTGAAAGCACTGTAGTCTACCAGGTATGGTGGTATACTCCTATAAGCCCACCCTACCTAGGAAGCCAAAGCTGGCAGATCCCTTGAACTCATGAATTCTGCACATCACTACAGTTCTGCCAATCAGGTGTCCATAGTAAGTCTGGAAGTAGACTGACAGACTGGTGAACCAATTGGGAGTGGAAAACCACCAGATTGGTGAACCAGTTCAGATTGAAAATGGGGTTCAAAGCACCCACACTGATTACTAGTGAAACTGGGTTTGTGGGACTGGATACCCAGTCTTTCAAAAAATAAAAATAAAAAACCATCTTGTTCTGAAGCCTGAGAACTAATTTGAAAGGCAAGCTCTCATTAGTCTTTCTCTAACAACTGTGAAACAACAGTCTGCTCCCCTCTCTCAGATCAGCCCAAGAAAGACACTTTCCTCAGATAATTGTTGTATAAGAGCAGTAGCCTCTTCTAAATGTCTGGAAGGGATTCGAATTATTATGATTCACCTAAAAGCAATAACCTCTTTCCCCACCTTTTGTTTTTGGAAGCAATTAGGATTTTTATCAGAGGGAGAAAGTCTCTGATTATTTTGGCTCACCTATGACCAATTTGGGGTGAAGGTGGTGTAACAGACAGACCTTGAGGGGAATGATTCTCAACTTTTTTGTGTCATGTACCCCCACAGAGGTCTGATGAAGGCTATGGACCCCCTTCTTGGAATAATGTTTTTTACATGGAGAAAATAAAATACATAGTATTACAAAGGAAGCCAATTTTACTGGAATGCAGTTATCAAAATGCTTTTAAGAACAAGTTTAAAGACTCCAAATTAAACCTTGAGATTTGTTAAATTCAAGTTAAACCTAGTAGGATTGACTAGTTTTACGAAAAGGAATTTCAAAGGATTTAAAAAAAAACTATTGTTTTGTTTGATGGAGCAAAATGTTAACTTTATTTTGCCCTGAACTGTTTTATCATATTGTGAAACTTGTTCAAGACTCCTATATTTGTAACTTCAAATATGTCTTATCCAATATCCAAGGAAGGAGGGGACTTCTACTGTTCTTCTCTTAAGCAGAACAATACTTGAATTTAGAATAATGATAAACTAATAAAATAGTATCTGAAAGATTTGTGCCTGCCATATAGTAGAGTATCAATATTTTTCTTCACCAATATGTATATGTACATTTATATGCATATTCACACATATATTCATCAATTGATCAATAAGAATTGATTGACTACCATGTACCAGACACTGTAGTAGGCACTGGAGATAGAAAGATAGAAATGAAACTTCCTGCCCTCAAGGAGATTAATGGGGGCAACAATATGTACATGCAGAAGTAAATACAAAATAAATACAGGCAATTTGTTGGGACTAAGAAAACCAATTTGGCTGGCATGTAGAGCGGGTGAAGGGGAGTATGGTAAAGTTGGAAAGATAGTGCAGAATCAGGTGGTTAAGGATTTTGAGTGTCAGAGAAGTTTGCATTTTACTCCAGAGACAATAGGTCTCTGGTGTAAACACAAAAACTGTGTTTACCGAGCAGGGAAGTCACTTAGGAAAATTTCATTGGCAGCTACAGCAGTGTAGAGGATGGAATGGAGAGAGAAGAGAATTTGAGGCAGGGAGACCAATTAGGAATGTATTGAAATAGTCCAGGCAACACGGACCTAACTAAGCTTGTGGCTAGATGAATGGAGAGAAAGGGAAGGACATGAGAGACATTGGAAATTGAATCCCCAAGATCTGGCAACTAATTGGATATGTTCGGGGAAGGAGTGTGAGGAATCAGGGATAACTCTAAGGATGGGGCACTTGAAATATAGTAATGGTGCCCTTGACAGAAATAGGGCAGTTGAGAAGAAGTATGGCTTTGAGGGGAAAAATAAGGAGTTGTTTGCAGGTTTTACTAATTTTTTTTTTCTTTTTTGGAGGTGGGAAGGCAGGGCAATTGGGTTAAGTGATTTGCCCAAGGTCACACAGCTAGTAAGTGGTAAGTGCCTGAGGCTGGATTTGAACTCAGGTCCTCCAGATTCCCAGGCCAGTGCTCTATTTACTGAGCCACCTAGCCACCCCCAAGGTTTTTTTTTTTTATTAATTTTTGAGGTTTAAATGCTCACATAGAACGTTTAACAATTGACTATCAGTTGTTTTAAGCTGGCCTCCACACACCTGAGTATGGAACATCCAGCTGGAAATATCCAATAGACAATGGGTAATGTGGGGGCAGCTAGGCTCTTCTTGAGTTAAAATCTGGCCTCAGACACTTACTAGTTGTGTGACCCTGGGAAGTCACTTAACCTGCCTGCCTTGGTTTTCTCATCTGTCAAATGAGCTGGAGAAGGAAATAGCAAACCACTTCAGTATCTTTACCAAGAAAACCCCAAATAGGGTCAGGAAGAGTTAGACACAACAACAAATGTGGGACTAGAGTTCCTGAAAGAGACTAGAGCTTCAAATACATATCTTGGGGTCATTTGCATAGAGATAATAATTAAATCCATGGGAACTGATGAGGCTAATGAAAGAACATTTTTCCAAATGTGTGTATATATACAAGGTAGTTAAAATTATTGATATTATATGCAACACTGAAGCAGACCTAATATTTATAGAATATCAGAATATTACATATTTTGAAGAATCAATATAACTCACTTGGTACCAGTTTTGGAAGGTTAGGGACTGAAGAAACATCTTTAGATTTTATTTTCTTTAATGCTTGCTGGACTTGCCATGTCTTGGGAGATAATTTCAGTAAAAAACATCCATATTTTATGTACTTCTTAAGAAGGAATTCCGTTTTCATAATTTCGCTACTCAAAAGAAACATAGCAAATACATTTAAGCATGAGATAGTATATAAACACAGTAAGTTAAAGAGAAATCTTCTTTGGAAAGTTACATTTTCTTAGCCGTATGTTGGCATAGACAGGTTATATGAGCCTTCTCACCTAACCAAACTTAAAATACAACCCAACAAGCAGGCATTACATATCTGCTATGTGTAAGGTGAGAGACTACTGGCACAGAGGAGAAAGAGCTGGTCTTCAAGAGAGGAAGACCTGAGTTCAAGTCTTAACTCTGAAGTACTCTTTATGTAATCTTGGGCAAGTAACTGAGACTATAAATTAAAGAGAAGGGGCCAATTTGCACTGGTAAACTAGGTTCCTATAGAGCAGTGGTTCTCAACCTTCCTAATGCCGCAACCCTTTAATACAGTTCCTCATGTTGTGGTGACCCCCAACCATAAAATTATTTTTGTTACTACTTCATAACTGTAATTTTGCTACTGTTATGAATTGTAATGTAAATATCTGAAATGCAGGATGTATTTTCATTGTTACAAATTGAACATAACCCACAGGTTGAGAACTACTGCTATAGAGGATCCTTGATAAAATCAAAAGATCTTTAAAAAAAAAAACACTCATGTGAGGGGCCACATTAGGCATTGGTTTTACAAAGAAACAAAAACAATCACTGCACCAGGCAGTACAGGGCAAGTAGGTGGCTGCAGCCAATAGGGTTCTAGGCCTGGAGTAAGGAAGATTTGACTTCAAATTTGGCCTTAGACATCTACCTACTAGCTGTGTGAGCCTGAACAAGTGTCTTAATATTCAGTTTCCTCATTTGTAAAAAGGGTGTAATAATAACATCTGCCTCCCTTTATGAAAGTCTGAAGTTTTTTCCTCAGGACATGGTACAGGTGGGAGGAAAAAAGTTTATTTATTATTATTTTTTAATGTTTATTTTGTGTTTATAAAGGATGGTAAACACCAGCCTTCTTTTGTTGAGGTATACTTACTAGAAATACAGTTGGAGGAAGCAACTGGGAGGTAAACATTCCCAGAGATAAGAAAGAAATAGATCTGACAATGAGGTATTTTTTCAGAAGTGTTTTCTCTGGCTAGGGGCTCAGAGTTAACAAAAATATAAAGACAATTATAGATCCTTGATGCTATTTCTCAGAGTGAAGGAGAATTTACACCTGAAAAATACAACTGGGCAATGAGTTAGTAGTAGGTTAAGGAGAAAAATAAAAGCGATTGAACAATCTGATCATATCACCCCTTGAAATGGCAGCATATTAAAAATATTTTTATTTATTTCATTAAACTTTCCTAATTACATTAAAAATTAACATTCATTTTAATATTTTATTTTCCCTTAATTTTATGTAAAAACAATTTTTAACATTCATCTAAAATTTTTTTTTGTTCCAAATTTTCTCCCTTCCTTTCTCCCTCCCACTCTCCCAAGGGCAGTAAGTAATCTGATACAGGAAATACATGTGCAATCATAACTTTCATTGACAAAAATTTTGCAATTCTCTCCCTCTCCCACCCCTTGACAGGGCAAGCAATATGATACTGATTATACATGTGAAGTCACAAGCATAGCTTTTTAAGAGCTTTTCTTTAAGAATCTGAATATGCTTATGAAATGTTTATATTCCTGTTTTTTCTAGATCACGTCCGCCCTTAGATTCCTTAAAAGTAAAGCAAAGATATCACCTCCTTTATCCTTTTCTGATGTTCAACTCCACCTACCTCAGTTATTAGCATTTTCTCTCCCAAAATTACTTTGGACAACTTTGGACACACTTTGTATTTACTTAAATGTGTTCATATGGCATTGCCCAGGAGAATATGAACTCTTTGAGGGCAAAGGCTGTCATGCTTTATCTCTGAATTGTCACAAATAGTGACTCACACATAGAAAAAGCTGTGAACTTGAATTAAACTAGGAAGGTCTGGAAATTCACCCTGTAAGAGGTAGAACCTGCTGGAGAGGAATGAGGAATGTTTGGGAGGAGCTAGCTAAAATAAAATGCCCAGTGATGTTGGTTCTTGGAGCAACAATACTTCATTTACTCATATCTGCAACATCACAGTCAGTTTAAGGAGATAGAAAAGCTAAAGAAAAAAGTAAGCCAAATCTATAGTAACTAAAGTAAACTAAAAAATAAAGTAAGGCAAAATCTACACAAATCTATCAATCAACTGATCAACCAATAAACATTTGTTAAGAATCTACTGTGTGCCAGGCAGTGTGCTAAGCACTTTGGATGTCAAAAGAGGCAAAAGCAGTCCTTATTCTCAATCAGATCACAATCTAATAGAGGTAAGTGTTTCCAAATATATCCTGTGATTTGACCCCACAAATTTATCCTGTTCTGCATCCTTTTTCTGGGGTAGCAGTGGATAGAGTGGTAGGCCTGGGGCCAGAAAGACCTGAGTTCAAATCCAGCCTCAGACACTGACTAGCTGTGTGAATTTGGGCAAGTCACTTAACCCTGCACATCTTAGTTGCCTCATTTGTAAAATGAGCTAGAGAAGGAAATGGCATGCCACTGCTGTATCTCTGCCAAGAAAACCTGCAATGGGATCACGAAGAGTCAGATAGGATTGAAACAACTCAACAACAACATTTCTTTTCTACATATATACAACTACAGATTGAGGAAAGTTTCCACATATAACACAGGGCATCTGAGCGATTGTGTCATTCTTAGAAATGCAGCCAAGGTATGCAACTTATATAGAGGTAGCTATGATGCAGTCTGGGATGCTTTTGTCTGTAACCTCAGTTTGTAAAATCTCACTTGGGTTTGGGTACCTATGTATGTAACATCAGTTTGTAACAAGCCTGTGTAATTAAGTTGTAAATGTCACACTTTCCCTAGTCATAAAGGCATTAACTCTGCCTCTCCCCTTCCCCCAGCCTGAAAGTCTTTTCTCTGAGCTAGCAAGTCTGCCTAGAGACAAGCACCTATGAATCCTTCAATAGTATTCCATATACAAACCCTTAGAGAAATGCATAGCCCCTTTATTCTAAGTGGCCAGCTGCACCCAAAAGCTTTGAACAACATTATCAGAGAGATAGTCTCAATGTGGTACCTCCTGAATGCCTAATCAGTCTAGTTCCCAGACTTGGAAACAATCAGGCCTATCCTCCGAACAGCTATATTGGACATATCTCATTCATCCTTGACCAAAAGTAACCTAGTGATGTCACAAGCCCAAAATCACACCTCCAGATAGCCCCCCAGGGGGATCTCCCAGTGGATTATGGGCAATTCACCTGCGCAGTTGATACAAAAAGTGCATATCCCTTTAAGCACTGACCACTCCTAAACTCCTCCCAAACTCCTCCCTAACTCCACCTTTGCATGCCTAGTTAGCATAATTAACCTTTGACTGACAGTTTTATGATTATAAAAACTGCATCTCTAGCCCCAGCTCTTTGCAGGCTATCCTTAACCTTTTCCTGCCCACTGCAGAGCATAAAACTTTATAACTCTACCTTAGATCCCTGCACTTTGCAGGGCCCCCTACTTCTGCCTGCTGCTAAGTCAGCATATCAATAAACTTTGTAATTTTGCCAAAAGACAGCTTGGGTCTGGCGAAATTCTTTCCAGACAAGAACCCACAAGGGATTCATGTGAGATCCCTCAGATACCCACTTCTAAACCTCTTCAGCTAAGTGGCATGTAGATAGAGTGCTGGAGCTACTTTTGTTTGCTTGTTTTTGGTTTTTCATAGCTGATTGATATTTACTTCAGGATATGCCTTGCCCAAAACCAAAAACAACTTCCCTTTAGCAATAATATTGCATTGTAACAGCATTTTTCATCCCAATTTGCTTTTTTAACATGTTATTGGTGTGTAATTTAACAGGAGTCCTGAAACCCTGGGATTTTCCTCTTAGTTCCATAATCCAAGTGATTGGGGTATATTTCCTGGTGACAAAATGGGGCTGGGGAGGAAAGGAAGGAAAGTCTTATTCTGTTCTACCAAACCTATTTATTCTTGATTTCTTGCCATAAATTCTTTAATATGGCAGACTTGAGGGCTGAGAGAAGTCTTGGCGCTTCAGATTAACACCAGTTCTTTGGATTTTGTGTGGAATGTGGCAAATTAATTGGTTGTTGATGAGGAATTAGGTGGAGTTAAAAAGGATTTTCTACTCCTAAGTCATAAAGATGCTTAGGACAAACACTAGATCTTGCTAGCAAGAGGAAAAGGAATTTTTAAAACATTTATATCTAAAGCATGCTATGTTCAGTTTTGAGGATACAGAAAAATTCTACCTCTAACAAAATACTTCTCACACACACAAAAATTTTTAAAGACAGTGAAATGTTGCAAGGAGAAGCATCTCAATTGTGTTAGAAATGGGAGTAGACTGTGACACTAATAGCTAAGCCTAACTGTTCTTACCAAAATTTTGTCACAGGAAAGTCTAGTTATATTTCCAGACATTCCCAAAAGTTAAATCACTTTTAGATGACTGAATATGACATTAAGGTCACAAAATTAGTCTAAACTCATGACTACGTCTACTACCACCACAGCAAGAACAAACATCCCACTGTGGGCAGATGTAGAACAATGCACTAGATGTTAGGAGAAATGAAGCATTTAGAGAAGATAAGGTTTCTCCCTTCAGGGAGCTTACAATCTATTGGGGGAACCAACTCAATCCAACGAAATTTTATTCAGACCCTCCTTTGTGCAGGACAATGTAAGAATTGGGAATATAAAGGTAAAATGGAAAACTGTCCCTGTCCTCATGGATCTTATATCTTACTGAAACTAGAAGAGGATCAGAGGTTCCAGGACACCCTTACCTTTTCACAACCTCGATTTCCAAATTGGCCTTCTTTAGCTCCGATGCCATTTGGAGTTTGCCAATGGTTTCTTGTGCTGCTCTAAAATGCAATTAAAAAATAGTTTTGCTTTGGTGTTTAAACAAGCAATACACCAAACCATGCTTTGCAAGTTTTTAAAAAGTAGGTAATTTAATGATAGAAAGGATGCTAACATTTTCAAAGCATCTACCGATTTCTGGTCATTTTCTCGGAGAAATTCTTCAAAAGCAAAGGCATCTTCTTGAAGTCTTTTTTCTGCATTAAGGAATTGCTGCTCTTTTATCTCCATACATCTCTGAAGCTTCATCATTGTTTTCCTTTTGGTTGCTAATGCGTACTATGGAGACAAAGATAGAAGAAATGTTGATGACGTTATTCCAGGTAAATGGCAAACAAGTTTATTTCATCCTTCCAATGCTAGCCACTAGACTGCAAAACAAATAAATAAGCAAACAAACAAAAAAGAGCATCCAGAAACTTCAAACACTGGGAAGTGGGATCTTTGGGCAAGTCCCTTAATTTCTTTGAGTCTTGATATTTTTATCTGTAAAGGGCAAGAATAAGATTTGATGATCTCTTAGATAACTTCTAGTAATAATGACAATAATGGTAATTATTATTATTATAAAACACATTTATATAGTACGTTAAGGTTTGCTTTCTTCAAGACAACCACGTGATTTTAGGATTCTGTGAAATAAATTAATTTCAACCATTTCTATTTTGTTCTGCTCTCACATTTGAATCTATCAACAACTTTACAAATGCACAGAAAAATAGGATGCTTAAGTGACCTATGTGTGAACAGAAACTAATTAGACTCTTTTTAAAGCCAATTCCAGAGCAATGGGTCATTACACTAGGCAGGGAAGCAAGACAATTTCCTTTTCTCCCACAGGATTTGTTACCAAACAATAAAGTGCCAGGTTATTGTTGTTGAGTCATTTCAGTTGTGTCTGACTCTGTGACCCCATTTGGGGTTTTCTTGGCAGAGATACTTGAGTGCTTTCCTTCTCCAGCTCATTTTTCAGATGAGGAAACTGAGGCCAATATTCTTAAGTGACTTTCTCAAGGTCGCGCAGCTAGTAAGTGTTTGAGACTGAATTTGAACTCAGGGAGATGAGTTTTCGCTATCTACTGTGTCACCAAGCTGTCCTATAAAGTACCACCCTATGTGTTAATGGAAGCTCTGTGTTTCCTTAAAGTTCATACTACTACATATTTTATAGCCCAGTTATTATCAGGGTCTCTGGCACTAACATTTTCTTTTTCTGGTATTAAAATGCAAGGTAAGAAAACTACCTTACTTGTGGCTATGAAGCTATAAGCTCCAGAGGAACATGCTTCTCCTCTGATTTGCTTTAATCCTATAATAATAACTTTAAAGTCTGCCAAAAAAAATCATCAGCTTTTACATATATTATTTCATTTGATCCTCACAATACCCTGTTAATGGTGGATGCTATCATCATTCCCATTTTACAGGTGAGGAGACTGAGCCTGAGAGTGGTTTAGTGATTTGCCTGGGGTTGAATAGCTGATAAGTGTCTGAGGTAGCGTTTGAACTCAGGCTTTCCTGACTCTGACAGTCCAGTGCTCTGTCCACCACATCACCTAGCTACGTCAAGAATGTGGACTCTAGAAGGACAAAGAGAACACGTCCAATTTTGAGTAGGAGGGTTTTTTCCTTAGCAGATTCAGAGTGGGCTAGTGGGATGGCAAAATGCAGCTTTGGTTGGAACAGCTTTTCCCTTCATTATTACCGATCCGTTTTTATTTCTAGGAGTCTTCACCTATGGATAGGCACTCTATGGCATTAAAAAAATTATAAGAGGACAAAATTATAATAAAAATTGAATTGTACAGTGTGTGTAGAGCATTTAATTTTTTAAAGTTATGGTTATAAACAAAATGCATTCTTTAAAATAATCATGCATGCTAATTTTCAATGAGTGTATTTTGATGCAATTTCTGAACATTAATAAAATATGTTGAATTTATAGCAAATAAAAGTGCTATGTTTCATATAACATTCACCTGATCGAGGCAATACCTTTTATTTTCATCTCAACATTTCCAGAGAGTAGGAATTCCACTCTGTCATAAAAAGAAAGATGATATATGATAACACTTTCATTGCAGGGGCCTATTTTCCCAAAGAAAAGCCTCCCAGAAGAAGGGGTCTATTTTCTATAAGCAGTAGACCATGGTTTCTGATAATGTTGCCTAGTCAGCTGTCATTGAGAATCACACAGAATATATACTGGAACACAGAATATATGCCAGAAGCATTTTTTGTTGTCAGTGGCCTCAGGAAATTCCATTAAGAGATTTCACTCCACTTTCGCCTTAGGAAAGACGTGTTCTAATACTTCAGCATTTATAGAGCATTATTGTCAAAGGTGAAGGAAACTGATAATAGAAGTGGGCAGACATATAAATAGTAGACAAGTATACAGATAGGCAGGTATAACCAACACAAGGAATAACTATTACTAAATTCAGGGTCCTGATTATATTTCCATTGGGAATGTTTATTTTTATGTAAAATCTTTTATGCTGATTGTAGCTGGCATGAAAATGTTGACTGACTCTGGATCCCTGCTGTGAAACATATGTTATATGAAATTTAAACAAATTTATGAAAATCAAGCATATTTTCATTTGCTTCTGGGCACTAATGGTTCTTCTAATCAAGACAGAACATCTTACTTAAACCAAACAAATGGTTATAAACAAGATCAGAGAAATGTATACAGGACACTTGCTGAATTTACTAATTATTCCTCCCTGTTGCCATATTAGCCACTATTTGGTCTTCAGTTCTCTTATGTCTATAATAATATCAATATGTATACTAGCTATTCATATATTTAATATGTGTATATATATGTATATAATATATGTGTGTATATACATGCAATTTTTTGTATGTTGTTTGATTGTTTATACTGCATGTGTATATTTTTGTATTGTATGTGTATATATATTGTATGTGTGTGTGTATATACACACACCACACACACACACATATATATATACACATACATACATTTAGGTACATATGAAACGATCATGCTTTTTTATTTGTATGGTTCGGCTCCAAATATAAGTCCTAGGTCCAGGATAAAAGCTACAACTATTACTATTAATGATCTAAAGTGGAATAATTGTAGGACATAAAATTATAGGACAGCTAGGTGGTACAGTGAGTAGAGTACTGGGCCTGGAGTCAGGAAGACCTGAGTCAAAATCCAGCCTTAGCTGTGTGACCCTGGGCAAGTCACTTAAATCCTGTTTGCCTCAGTTTTTTCATCCATAAAATGAGCTAGAAAAGGAAAGTGCAAACCACTCCAGTATCTTTGCCAAGAAAATTCCAGATGGTGTCATGAAGAGTCAGACATGACTGAATCAACTGAACAACAGCAAAAATACAATTATAGAGCTTCTGGTGGTTTCTTTGTTCCTTGTCTGGACTATCAGACATGAGTTTCCTGTGGAAGAATTAATAGGGAATGAGAAATCAGACCCAATTATACAATAGATGACTTTCCATATTAGGGGCAACCTAGTATGACATACTTATACATTATGATTCCCCTCTGACCTGTTGGGTCTGCCAGATAGTTGTCAATATTTTCTGATATGGGGACTCTTTTAATTTCAAAAAATTCTTCATAATTCTTCATGCTACACAATAGTTGTTGTATTGCTAGCATACGTTGATTGAAAAAATACACAAGTTTTATTTGTTATCTATTCCACTGAGTCATTTAATAAAATGGCTGGTGCTTTTTTGCAGCTTCCTCAGATTCTTTGCAATAGAGATATGGGTCAGTAGCTCAAAGACTGGGAACAGTCACATTAAAATATGAAAATAACTAATAGAAGCTATTTACAGAGCACCTTGACCGGCACATAGTAGACATTGTGTAAAAGCTAGTTGTCATTATTATTACTTATTTTGAGCAAAATGGCAAACCACTCCAATATCTTTGCCCAGAAAACTTCAAGGACAGTATGGTGCAGAAAGTCACAAAGAGTTAGACATGATCAAATGGCTGACCAACAACTTTGAGCAAAGTAAATGCAAATTCATTAAATGCAAAATGCTTTGAAAACACCCATTGGCAATGCTACTCAATAGTTCTACTTAAGCTTATAGGAAAAATACATTTCATTTATTACCTCCAGCATAAACCTTTCTCTTTGATCGTGAATAAATTCTTGTATAGACTTTTTTGCATCTGCACTTCCTTTAAAGAGAATTGAAATATATTTAACTTGAGGTCAGTATCAGTCCAAGTTAATCAGCAGTAATTTTAGGTTAAATGGCAACATGACTGTTATTAATATATATATTCAGTACGCCTAGTATGCCATACTTGCATATATGCAAGTGTTCGCTAAATTTATTACCTTCTTTACAGGAAGTTACATGGCATTTTCCCCCCTCTTAGACTCTCAAAAACTTGATAATAATGAAGAGAATGCTAGCAAAGGTACAAACCAATGAGACTGACTTTAAAGTTGGACTTTAAAGGTTTGTTAAAGAAATATTAATTGTATTAATCATAGATTTAGATCTGGGTGGGACTTCAGAAGCCACCTAGTCCAATCTCTTCATTTCAGATGACCCAAGATCACCCAAGTGGTCAGTATCGTAAGTATTTGTGTTTGAAATTAAAACCCAGCTCCTCTGACTATGGAGCTAAGGCTCTTTTCACTGTAGCCTGCTAATGTTGTTGGTCTTCTTCAAGAATAAAGGATGAGGGGCGGCTAGGTGGCACAGTTAATAGAGCACTGGCCCTGGAGTCAGGAGGACCTGAGTTCAAATCCGGCCTCAGACACTTAATACAAAAACTAGCCGTGTGACCTTGGGCAAGTCACTTAACCCCAACTGCCCTCCAAAAAAGCAAAAAAAAAAAAGAATAAAGGATGAACAACAGCTGATATCTGACATTACAATTCAGTGATTAGAAACAACAAAAAGTTCATTTCTTAGTCATTGATGTACTGAAAAACTGATCGTTGGCATCTTTTTCCAGGCTGAATTAACCATGCAATAGAGCCCTGGTACCCTCCCCCGCCAAAAAGTAAGAGAATCTCAGAGAGCACTGCTTAGCACAAATAGCTCCAAAAAATCTGGGGCATAATAAGGGAATGGGGATAAAATAGTGTGGAAAATGAACATTAGAATGACTCTTCTATAGCAGCACTCTGAGCTTGCCGGAAAAAGAGAAGACCTAGGGGATGTACGCTTGTCAGTTGTTATATGAAAAATGTTGTTTTAAAGTTTGGAAAGCAGTTTAGAGTTAGTCTCTCATTTGAAGAAGTTTGATTTCTTGAATATTTGAGGATAGATTTGCCAGGCTTGGAATTGAGATGACCTGAGTTCAAGTCCTAGCTTAGATACTTATTAACTATATGACCTAAGGCAAGCTACTTAATTGCTCTGTGCCTCAGTTCCCCCATATGTAAAATAAGGATACAATAGAAATCTTCTCCCAGGTGGTTGTGAGAATCAAGTAAGACATTCAGAGTGCTTTACAAACCTTAAAGTACTATATAAATGCTAGCTGTGAATAAACACCCTGTGAGGTAGACTCTATCATTTTACTGAAGAATAAACTGGGCATTCCAAAAAGTGAAGTGATTTTGCCCCAAGTCTCACAGCTATTAAATGTCAAAGACAGGATCTGAATTCAGGTCTGTCTTAATACCTAATACCATCCATGATGTCACATACAGCTTCTCTGATGAAGGATTGAATAGTGGAAGTTGTAGACAGAAAGATTTGGGGTCTGTATAAGGAAAAACGTCCTAACAATGAAAGTAATCAAAGGAAGAAACTATGTTTGACAGCTGTCAGAGGGAGCCTCTGCATTGGTGGGCTTCAAGTAGATCCTGGAGGAAGGATTCAAATGCCCACTTTCAATCTCAACTAATCCTCAACTTTAGTGGATGGATGGTCTTGGAGAGTGTCTAAGAAGACTCTGAGGTCCATCTGGAGTGTTCTCTCTCTGTGTCCCTGTCTTTGTATCTCTCTGCCTCTGTCTTCTCTGTCCATCTCTGTCTCTCTGTGCCTCTTTCTTTTTCTGTATCTGTCTTTGTATCTCCGTTTCTCTGCCTCTGTCTCTGTCTCTGTTTTCTCTTGTCTGTCTGTCTCTGTCTGTCTCTCCAATCTACCTTTTCCACTTTATTATACAGGACTCTCTAGAGTTCAGACAAACCTGCTCACCTATTCTTCCTGCACAGCTTTCTGCCTCTTTTTGTCTCCTGACTTTGTCTGGAATGTCCTTCCTCCTCCCCTCTGCCTTGGAGAATCCTTTAGTGTCCCCAGAGACTCAGTTCTAACACCACTTAATATATGAAGCCCAACCATGCCTCCCCCTCCTGCTGCTGGTGGATCCCCTTTGAAATTACCTTGTGTTTATTTTGTCCATATCATACTTACATACATAGATGTGTGCATAAGACACATGGATACACATAGATTTCAAATATGGTGCTATTGCATTAAATCCATTTTAAAAGCACGCGCGCGTGTGCGTGTGTGTGCATGCATGTGTGTGTGCATGTGTGTGTGTGTGTGTGTGTGCGTGTGCGTGTATGTGTGTGTGTTGTAAGAAGGGGCACGGCCCAGGGGCTGAGGGCCAGCCTGGGGCTCAGTCCAAGTTTCACTTCTCACACCTTTCAAGTTCTACATCCATGATCCTGGTGTCCTATTATCTGTTCAATGAGGATACTAATGTCATCTATTTCACAGGGTTATTAGGAGGCTCAATGGAGATTATTTGTAGATATGACATCTATGTGATATATCTCTATAGCTTTCATTTAGATAGTGCTTTAAGGTTTATAAAGTACTGCATATAGGTATATGGGGTGGGGGATAGGGGGTCACACAGCTGGTAAGTGTCTGAGTTTGGATTTGAACTCAGGTCCTCCTGACTTCAAGACTGGGGTTCTATTCACTGTACAACCTGAAAGCTGGCACAAGAGCTTCTTATGTTATGCTGGTCCAAACCTGGACTTTGCCCTGTGCTAGACTCTGGAACATGTTTTCTTGCCCCAGACCCAGAGATCAGCTTTCCTTCTTGCTTCAGTTATCAGAAAGTTGGGGTACAGGATGGAGTTCAGTTGTATTGCCTTCTGAGGGGCTCTCCCTTGAAGCAGCCTTTCTAAGTAGGTACCGCCATCTCCACTCCTGTTCATCTGTACATTCCTTTTTATTTTTTGGCAGGATCCATCACTGTGATGTCAGCATTAGCTATCAAACAGTTTTTGATAAAGGACTGGAAAGACCCTAAGAAATCACCGAGTCCAACCTCCTTTTATGGATGAAGAAACTGAGGCCTAGAGGTGGGAGAACTGAGCTATACCAGGTGAGACAGGGAGCTTAGGGCAAAACTGGTCTTTGAACCAGCTGCCAGAGGAAATCTGGTGTGCTGGGCAGAGAGCTTGTCTCGGCTCAGGAAGACATGTTCAAATACGCCACAAACTCTTACCATTTGTGCTGACGTCACCTCTCAGGTCAGATTCCTCTCCTCTCAGAGAAGGCAGTTTAGATCCAATGACCTCTAAAGTGTTTCCTACCTCTCAGTCTAGGAACCCTGATACAGAGCAGGCTTCACACACCACTTTTCACTGACTTCAAGCGGCTGCCTCTCTTGGGCCAACAAAGTAGGAAATGTTCATTGTATTTTGATTGCTTTGGATGCCAACAAAATTCCACTTCCTCATCTACAAAATTGGACAATGGACTCAGTGACCTCTGAGGTCCCTTCCAATGCTAATTCATGGCTCTATGAATAAGCCAGATTGAGTTTTTTTTTCTTCACCATCACATAAATAGTAAACAGGGAAGACAAAATGTAATTTAAACTTTTCTAGATGGCTCACAGCTATCATTATAAGAATTTATTGTACTGGCCTGCCTTATGCGACTCTCTATTGCAATTCAATGAATCTAGTCCAGAAAAAAATTTATTAAGCACCTTTTGTGTTCCAAGCCTTGGGCAGCTGGTTGGCACAGTAGCTACCCTGGCAGGAAGACTCATCTTCCCAAGTTCAAATCTGACTTCAGACACTTACTCTATGACCCTGGGCAAATCATTTAACTAGGTTTGCTTCAGTTTTCTTATCTGTAAAATAATCTGGAGAAGGAAACAGCAAGCCATTCCAGTATCTTTGCCAAGAAGACCCAAATGGGGTTACAATGAAGAGTTGGACACAACTGAAAAACCAACTAAAAATTTGCACCTCACAAATAATCGGGGTTTGATCCCTCAAACCAGAGGTCAGCAAACTATCACTAACAGCCAGAGGCGGTTGTTTGTTGATTCCCTGGTCTACACTGAAAAAAGAGATGGAGAAAATGTTAATAAATAATAAAACTTAAAAGTGTGTCATGCATTCATTAATCCCCCTCCCCAAAACTTATTAAACGTTTAGTAGCCCAGAGCCAGCCATAGCTAAATTACTGCTTTAATTAAAGGCATATCATGAAAAGACTACTCACTTTCTACAAAGCTGAGGATGATGGCAGAATTCAGACCGAGTTCATAAGATGCTGATTCAGCAGAAATATGAATTTCTCCCAGATGTGATCGATTCTTCATTCTGGATGAAAAAGTAGTTTTTTCATGCACTTTCTTATCACGGTTCACAATTTTTTCCTGCACATATAGAAGATTAAACAACACATTATTGTTTGGTACAATAGTGACAGGACATACATCCCTGGAATGTATTCTTTGCTGTTAGTGCAAGAAGCACACGTAGCATATTTTTTTGCAAATGGAATAAATCATACAGAATGGTGCCAGGGAAAGAACTGGGTCTGGAGTCAGAGAACCTAGCTATGATACTTCAAAGCTGTGTGGTCTTGGGAAGTCACTGGGTCTCTCTCAGTTTCTTCATCTGTAAAGAGGGGGTTTGGGAGTAGATGAATTGTAAGGTGCCTTCCAGCTCTAAGGTTCTATTGCCCTTCTTTGATATCTTAATTGTCATTTTAGCCTTTGCTTCCAATTAAAAGCTGAATAAAGTGGTAAATGAAGACCTTAAATTTTATGAAGACTGGATATAAGATGGGAGAGAGAGAGATGGGAGAGAAAGGGGAAGGAGATGAGAGAGAAAAGAAGAAAGAAGAGAATGAGAGGAGAGAGGAATTGATGGAAAGAAAGGAGAGGAGGGAGAAGGGAGGGAAAGATACATGAGCTACTATTATGACTTTATTCTCCAAAGTCTTATGCTGCCCAAGAAGTTGTATTAGGAAGATTTGGCTTTGCTAGAGAAAGGAAAGAACAAAAGGAAATGCACCTTTGGGTTACAGGATTTCAAGTAGAAGGAAACCTAAGCATCCAGCCCCCTCATACCCTGGAGACTCATGTTCCATGCTCCATACCCCAGTGAAATTACAGATCTGATGCAAAAAAGGGTAACCCTTTATATACAAGTATTTTTTTTAAAAACCCACAAAGCTTAATAGAATTTCAGTGGATCTAATGGAAAAGCATTTACACGCCTACTATGTGCAGAGCAGCTAGGTGGCTCTAGGTTCTGTTCTTGGATTCAAGAGGATCTGAGTTCAGATTAAATCTCTTACTAGGCAAATCACTTAACCCTGTTTGCCTCAGTTTCCTCATCTGTCAAATGAGCAGGAGAAGGAAATGGCAAACCACTTCAGTATTTTTGCCAAGGAAATCCCAAATGGGGTCACTAATAATTAGATATGATTGAAACCACTCAATGTAGACAACAACTAGGTGCCAAGCATCAAATTAAGCACTAGGGGCACAAAAGACAAAAAACAAAAACCATCTGTGTCCTGAAGGAGCTTACATTCACTTGGGGAGAATTACTGTGTATTTACTCATCTGTTATATTTCCTCTAGTAGAATCTTAGAAGGAAGGTAGTAGCTGTAGAATGTTGCTGCTATTTGGGATATCTCTAGGTAAGGCTGGGGAGCACCTTCCAAATACCCCGTGAGCGTCTAGCACATTTTCTTGCTGGTACACACTAGGTGCTGAATGAATGTTTGTTATCGTGTTGGCTTGCTCCAGAGGGGGCCTGGTCGATGCACCGGATACCTTCTTCTGGGTCTTGTAGGGTTCCAGTGCACCACCACCGCTCCTAAGCCCACCTTCATCTGCCAACCATCACCCCTTCTTATCTGATCATACATAACAAAATTCATATAATACCCTAATCAACACAAAAGAGGAACTTTAATATTGGATAACACCCCCCCCCATTAGAATGTAAGCTCCCTGAGGTCAGGTACTCCTCTTTGCTTTTTACATTTATTTCCAGAGCTTACGCCAGTGTTTGACCCATAATAAGCCCTTAATAAATGCTTTTTTCATTCCTTCATTCATATGACAATGCATAAGGAATAATAAGTGCACAAAAACCTTGACATGAGATAATCTTTTGGTGTCTATTTGATTAACCATGATCATAGTTAGAAACACTTACCCTTTCCTTTTCTTCTTGTTCTTTTTTTTTGAAAAGAAACATATCTTCAAAATAGTATGTATATGGCATGTTTTTTTCATAGCCAGCTCTAGCTGCATTTTCTGTCAAAGAAAAAGAAAAATTATTTTTCAGGGTCATTTTAATAAAAATATGCATCATAATTTGTTGGTTTTTTTTCAATTTAGAGGTCATAAGCAGGACAATTCTATTCATCATGGAAAGTCTGTGAAGTTTGTCTTCCATGCCTGGCCCACTCCCTGCTGTCCCTGGTTCCTCAGTGGAACAGAATGGAATAAGTATTTCTTAAACATCTACTGTGTGCCAGATACTGTGCTAAACACTTTACAGATATTACCTCATTTGACCCTCACAACAAATTTGGGAGAGAGATGTTGTTTTTATCCCCATTTTATAGTTGAGGAAAATGAGGCAGATAGAAGTTAAAAGACTTGCCCAGGGTCACACCGCTAGTAAGTGTCTGAGGCTGAATTTGAACTCAGGTTTTCCTGATTGCAGACCCAGGAGTCTATCAACTGCTTTTGTGGTTGCCTGTGGTCTGGCTGTGTTCTTCTCCCTGGGTCCTGCTCAGCATTGATGCTCTAGCCCTTTCCCAACTTTTCTTCTTCCAACCCACTCTTAAGCCCATCCACCAACCAGAGAGCAGTATGGCTAAGCAGAAAGAGCAAGGCCAGAGGTCAGAAGACCAGTGGGGGCAATTTCCATACATTTCCACCAGGGGCCGCTGCTTTCCTGATAAAGAAAATATGGAAGAAAAAAAGTTTTTAAAAGGCTCTTCAGTTTTAACCCAAAATAAAAGGCTACAATTATAACAGAATGACAAGATTGTAGCTTTAGAATCGGATAATTATAGTCCCAACTCCTTTTTCAGATGAGGAAACTGAGGCCCAGAGAAATGGAGTGACATGTCCATGGCCGGACATCATTTTCTTCCCTGCTTGAACATTTAGAGGAGACAAATATCCTTAAAATGTTAAGTGTTTTGGCTATTGAGTCAGTACTAAGGGAAACACTTTCAGGGTGTTAATTATTGTAGGGCTATAAATTTGGGGCTGGAAGGGACTTCAGAGTCCAGCTCCAACATTTTACAGATAAGGAAACAGATCAAAATGAAGTGATGTGCTCAAAGTCATACAGTTCATATGTGTCTGAGACAGGTTTAATCCGAGGTTCCTGGTTTCAAGTTCAATGCCTTTTCTACCACACCGTGCTGCCCCTTAAGAACATAAAAGGGTGATTTTTCCAGCATTTGTCTAAGGTAACAATATTACTGAAAAACTGCTGGTGCTCTACCCATTTTATCATCTAGCTGCCCTGTTTGCCAGCGCTTTTAAAACATCACATTATCCATCCATCACACCCTGCACCCCTACAAGAGGCAACTCCAATTGCCCTCCACCTTTCCTCTAATAACCACACATCTGATGGTCTCTTCTACCAGACTAGAAGTGGCATTTTCTAGAAAAAAAATCTCTATTGGGAATAATTCTAGCCCTAAGGCCACTCTCTCTGCAGTCTACAGAGAGCACAGTAAATTCTCAGACTTCAGTTTACCTCCCCATTGAGGAGGGCAGAGAAAGAATTCTCCACCCCTTGATTATGAAAGTAGTCACACTGGACCTTTGATTTCACTGAGAAAGGGAACTCTCAGATGAGGAAACTCCTTCTGCCAGTGCATGTTGGCACCTTCTCCACAATTTAAAGTCTTAAAAGAATTGCTTAGAACACCGAGAGCTTTGGTGGCTCACCCAGAGTCATAAAGGCAGGATGCATCCAAGACAAGATTCTTCTTTAGGCAGAGGCAGCTAGGTGCCTGAATGGATATGGTGCTGGGTTAAGGAGTCAGGGAGACTTGAGTTCAAATCTAGTCTCAGATGCTTACTAGCCCTGTGACCCTGGGCAAGTCACAATCTGCCTCAGTTTCCTCATTTGTAAAAGGGGGATAATAATAGCAGCTATCTCCCAGAGCTACTATGAGCACCTCACGAGATATTTGTAAAGCTCTTAATACAGTGCCTAGCACATAGTAGGGGCTTAATGAATGCTTATTTCTTTATTTCTTTACTCTAAGGCAAATCCTATGCCAAGCTGATTCTCCATTTCCTCTCTATCATGAATCACCAAGTTCTCTGAGTCTAAAACTGGAAAGAATATGAAATTAATTTTGCCCCCTGATTTTCATGTTTTTTTGCTTGTTTTTAATGGAGGTGAGATACTTTTTACCTAACTACCTAAATTCTAAATTACGTGTTGGTAAAAGCCATGTCTTAAATTAGTGCAGAGCTAGGAACATAGTATTAACTCAATAGAGGGCAAGCCCTTTGAGACCAGGTTCTGTTTCAATTTTGTCTTTCTAACCCGATCACCTAATGCAGTGCCTGGCACAGCATAGGAACTAAATGCTTTTCATTAACCAATTAATTCATGAACTCATTCATTTGTGGTTTTCCTTCCTGGCACCTAACAGTATGTCTGCCACTGAGTGGACAGCCCTTCCAGAAAACCTTTCTGGGGATGAAGGTGGAATGAATAAAATACCTCTTCCTTTGTCTTCTCTACCTTTAGAAGAGGTGGTCGATCTTATAGGTATTAAGTGTGTTGACATGATAACTTCTTCTCACCCTGTCAAGAGAATAATGATAATTAATAATAATAGTAATAATAACTAACATACATGTATCTCACCTACTATGCCCCGGGGCATTGTGCTAAGCACTTTACAATTATTATCTCATTGGATCCTCACAACAACCATTTGAGGTAGGTGCTAAATCCCTATTTTACAGATGAGGAAACTGAGGCAAACATAGGTTTTTTGTTTTTTTTTTTTTTTTTTAGAGATTTGCCCAGGATCATACAGAGAATAGAAGACACTGACATTTCTCACTGAAACATACAGAAGCCCAAGAGGCAGGGGCGGCTAGGTGGTGCAGTGAATAGAGCACCAGTCCCGGAGTTAGGAGGTCCTGAGTTCAAATCCAGTCTCAGACACTTAACACTTACTAGCTGTGTGACCTTGGGAAAGTCACTTTACCCTGATTGCCCTGCCTTACCCCCCTCTGAAAAGTAAAAAAAAGAAGCCCAAGAGATAGTCTGATATCATAGAAAGCCAAAATAGAGAGCAAAAATATCCCCCAAAATATCCAGATTCAGATGTCACCCTGACACCTTCTGGCTGGGTGACCCTGGGAAATTAATTGAATTTCTCTGGGTTCTAGCCACCCTCTGAAACTGTAAGTGGTCAAGAGGGTGCCAACTTGCATTGGTAGAGTTACTTCATTGGGGACTTTCCGGTACTGGTGAAATAATAGAATTGAACCCTATCCCTAAAGAAATCTCATTTCAAGCATTAGCCCATCTTGGCTTTGAAGGAGCCAAGAGAAGCCTGAGTGATAGAAGAGGCCAAGAAGGGGATGCACCATCTTGCTGTTAATGCAACAGGTGGTCAACATTCTGGATGTCCTGACTGCCTCAATTCCCAGAATCCCTGATCTGGGTAATAACTCCCTCTGTGCAGAATGCAACCCTCTATACTTCTTAACGTTTAATGAATTGTGGGGGCCAAAAAAATCTTTTGGAGGCCCAAAAAATCAATTGGTAGCTAACTCTTGAGTGACATATATACACACACACACACACACACACATACATGTATATGTATGTATGTATGTGTGTATAACATAAGAATGTCTCAGTGAGAAAACTTCCTTTAAAGGAGAAACATCCCTGATAGATTGTAAGCTCCTTGAGGGCAGGGACTGTTTTTTGCCTTTCTTTGTATCCCCAGCACTTAGCATAGTGAATGGCACATAGCAGGCATTTAATAAATGTTTACTGATTGGCTCAATCAGTGCAGGCTAGAATCTTTCCTTGCACTTGGAGAACTGCTTGGGGGTACCGAGAGCTTAAGGGTACCACAGCCAGGATTTGTCAGAGACAAAACTTGAATCCAGGTCCTTCACTCAGAAGCCCAGCACTCTATATACTACAAGGTACTGCTACTTAAGCAAATGTATGGGGTCTATAGACCCAGAGCCTCTGTTAGTGGTAGGTAAGAAGTTTAGTTGCGACCCATAGCCTGATTGGGAAGTGATTCAAATCAATTCTTTTCAAGTTAGGGTCATCCTAAGGAGTTTGTATTTAGACCCATACGTAAGAGAAATCCAATAAAAAATGGTGGACATAGCCAGAACTACACATTAGAAAGACCATTTGGGCAATTGTGTGATAGATTATAGAGATGAGAAAAAGGAGACAGAATGACAAAGAACAGTTTTGAACTCAGATGATGGCTGGGTGAATACAGAGCAATCTGATCCAGCCAGCATTTCATCACATTCCAGGTATGTAAGTAGGCCATCAAGACACAAAGAGCCCCTACCCTCAAAGACCTCACCTTCTACTAGGGATACAACACATTCATAGATACATGAATACAATAATTCAGGAGCACACTGAGAGCACTAAACAAAATGAGAATCAGAAAAGACTTCCTGTAGAAGGCAGTGCCTGAGTGAATGAAGCCTTGAAGGGAACTGGGGATGTCAAGAGGTAAAAGAGAAGAGGGAGTCCATTCCAGACAAAAGACAGAGGTGGGTGGAATGCTATGTCTAGGCAACATTGAACTGACCCATTTGCTTGGAACACTGCCAAATGGGTAAGAGGGAATAAAATAATATAACTCTGGAAAGACAGGCTGAAGCTAGATTAGGAAGGATTTTAAAGGCCAAGCAAATAAATTTTCTCTGTTACAAGAGGAAGACTCCTTGAGTGTTGGAGTAGAGCTGGAAAGCATTTTGGAGGCCTTCATTTCAGAGGGGAGAAAACTGAGGAATGTTGTGATTTGCCCAAGGTCTGGGGCAGAATTTGAACCAAGGGCCTCTTGAATTAAAATGAATTGCCACCAGGCATATCTTGGAAGTGTGATTCTGCTACAAGTGGACAAGACTGGTTGGTGACCATTTGTCAGGCCAGTGAAACTCTGGGATTTTCATTTCCTTGACTTAGATTTTAAAGATGAGGCTTCACAAAATTTTACAACTCTTTCCTCCTCTAACAATCTTCTTTTTCTCCCTCATCAGGTCTTACCATTTCCTTCTTTCATCCTCTTTTTTTTAAGAGTCCTCTTCCCTTAAGAATCTATATGATTTCTCTCTATTCCCTGACTCCCCTGAAAGACTGTAAAATTACAGTCTTTTTAACTCAGTTGAAATTCAGAGTAGATACCTTCTTTCCTGCTAATTCTCCAATATTTTCTAAGACTTGATAATGGAATTTGTGAGATAAATAGCCCTCCGAACTAACACTTTGCTGACAGTGAAGTCAAGGATGAGGAAGAAAGGAAGAACAATAGTTGTTACCTGGGCAGGGTCAGTGTGACGCACCACACAGGAGAAAGGTAAATCCAGGATGTACTTTTGGTGAGTGGAATAAAAATCAGGTGCTGTTTACACCCTGCCTCTGTAATAAGACTTTTAAAAAGGGAAAACAGATCACCATCAGGTGGTGATTTCTCTCAGTCCTAGCTAACAATATTATTTGGTCAACTTAAACTCTTTGGAGCTTAGATTTAGGGTGGGAAGGAACCTCGGAGGTTAGACAGTCCAAACCACTCATTTTACAGACAAGTAAACCGAGGCCTGGAGGGGTTCAATGACTTGCTTAATGTCACACAGCTAGTTTGTAGCAGAATGGGGATTTGAACATAGAATCAAGACATCCCTATCTCCTTCCCCTTCAAATTCCGGTTTAAGAATCTAGTAACTTTTTGAGCCGTGATAGCAGATTAGGGAGATTTTTCAGTGTCCTGTATGCTTTCATCACATAGGGATCAAAGAGATGAGAAATGTATCGTCTAGGATAAGTACCGGCACTCTGTAAATTGTAAGGCACTCTATTAATACCAGTTATTATAAAGTATACTAAACTGGGCGCTTTTTAAGGCGTTTATGGGGCTGAATTTCTTAGTCTTCATGGACTTTTGTCATTTTAATTAGCGTCAAAGAGGAAAGATAAAAAAAATGGCCCAAGGTCAAGAAAAGAGATGCGAGGGGAGGAGAGTGTCCGCAAGCTCTCTGGGCGTTGACAAGCCTAGACTTCACCATGGGAGGGAAAGGCTGGCTTCAGAAGAAGATTTGAGGGACGCCATAGCAAGGCCAGGTTGGGTGATTCTTTTCTAAACAGACTTTTCCCCAGCGTCCACCTCCACCTGGGTCTACGCTGCAGAGGAAGCCCATAGGTGGATAGTCGCCTGCGATCCCTAACAGCAAAAGCCGGGCTGGAGAAGGAAAGCCCTCGGCCAACGGTTTCCCACTGCAAGAATCGGGGAGCAGCCAGGTGGGAGCCTTCCTGGGGGAGTCAGTGAGACCCGGGTCAGTTTCAGCCCAAAGTACCCTTCAGACCCACTCCCTTCCCCTCCGCACCTGCACCTGCCCTGGGAGTCCTGGGTGAAGGCTGGACGCCAAGCCGCTCAACAGCTGGATGTGTTGAGCGGTCCCACCTTTCCTCGCGAGCCTGAGAGTTTCGCCCGCACGCGCCGCTCCTTTCCCTCCGCCACCGATCGCTGCATTTAGAGCCCTAAGCAACATGAGGGATCAGCCAGAGAGAGTGGGGGCAGCTAGGTGGTGCAGCGGGCAGAGCACTGGGCATGAAGTGGGGGAAGATCTGTGTTCAAATTCGACCCCAAACACTTACTGGCCCTGGGCGAATCCCTTAATTCCTATTTGGCTCACTTATTCATTTGTAAAATGGGACACATTGAAGAAGGAAATGGCAAACCACCCTAGTATCTTTGCCAAGAAAACCCCATGGACTTTACATAAAGTCAGACACAACTGAACGACTGAACAAGGGCACAAAGTGCCAAAAAAGCAAGCTTTGAACCCAGGTCCTCTAAGTTCAAAGCCAGGGCTTGTTGCGTTTTAGCAAGGGGCCCCTCTCTTGTAGCTGCTTTCTTCCACTCCTCCCTGCCTCTCCTATCCCCATCCTCCACCCCAGCCCCAGTGTACAGATAGAGAGTCTGAGACACTGAGTGACTGACCCATGGCAGAGGCAGGATTAGAAACCCCCAGAGGACTAGGGTTCGAATGCCACTTCCTGTATGCATGACCTGTGTGCTTTTGGACAAATCATTTAATCCTTCCTGGGCTTCAATCACCTCACCTTTAAAAGAAGAGGATGGAACTAGACTAGAGGGTTTCTGAGGTCTTTCCCAGCTCTAAATCTGTGATCTTAGTGTTCTCTAGGCAGCTAAGGGTCTCAGTGGCTAGAGTGCTGGGCTTGAAATCAAGAAAACCAGAGTTTAAACCCTTAACTAACTATGTAACCCCAGCAAGTTCCATAATGGCTCCCTGCCTCAGTTTCCTCATCTGTAAAATGTAGATGAGCATCTACTCTCCCAGGGTTGTTGTAAGGATATATTGAGATAATGCCTGTAAAGTGCTTTCTAAAACTTACAGTTAAACTATATAATATGTAAGTATAGAATGTAGTTTTAATACCTATTTATATAAATGCTAACTATTACTACTATTATTGTCCTATGAAAGTGCCCTCCACATGTAGGGGGAGTTGGCCTCTAAGGTTACTTCTCACTCCCCATCTCTGATCCTGTGACTTCAAGTCCAGGGGACCTCTACTAAAATGCAATGCCTTTTCTCTTCAATTCCTAGGCCCTCCTTTACCCAGATCTGGTCTTTTCCTCTAGGTGAGACTCCTCCAGGAATTAAACACATACTTTCTGCACATCTAAGTGGTTAGATGTGCTTTGGATAGAGCAGACCTGAGTTCAAGTTGAACCTCAACCACTTCATACCTGTGTGACCCTGGGCAAGTCACTTAACTGGTTTGCCTCAATTTCCTCATCTATAAAATAATAGCACCTACCAGGGTTGTTGTGAGAATCAAAAGAGAATAATTGTAAAGTGTCTGGTACACAATAAATGCTATATAAAGGTTAGCTATTAATATTATTATTATTATTACTTCTGGAATCTTTTTTTTCCTGGTCTCTTCCTCCCCATCTCACCAGAACCCTCAATTTCTCCCCCTTGTTCTTTCTCTCTGGGTCTCCTGCCCACTCTCTGTCCCCTGTCTAGACTTGCCTAGATGCTCTCCTGCTTTCCTTACTCCTCTTTACTTCCTTACTCCATCTGTAATGGTGTCTGTTCACCTACTCTTTTAAAACTTCTCCAATTCTTCCCCTGGGTTTTCGATGAAATAAATTCTCCCCAGGCAAACACCTTTCTGCTCAACAGTTGCTAGGAATACTGGACCAGTACACCAGTATGTAAAAACTGGAGTCAGTAAGACCTGAGTTCAAATCCATCTTTGACCTTTAAAAGCTGTGAGATCCCTGGATAAGTCCTTTTTTTTTTTAAGCCTCAGGTAATTTTAATACTAAAAGTCATAATATATTTTTATTCAAATGTTAGGCACCTACTAAGCGAGGGGCAGCCAGATGGCTCAGCCCATAGAGCCCTGGGCCTGGAGTTGGAAGACCTGAGTTCTAATTTATTCTCAGACACTTACTAGTTCAGTGAACCCAGTCAATTAGTTATCCTTTGTTTGCCTTAATCCCTTGGAGAAGAAAATGGCAAACCACTGCAGTGTATTTGCCAAGAAAACCCCATGGAAGAATCGGACAGAACTAAAAACAACGGAACAAGAAAAGCCCAGTTGAATCAGACTTTGAATGCCTTAAACTAGCTCTTTTTTTTTCTTATTTAGTATTTTACATTTCCCCAGTTTATGCAAAAACAATTTTTAACATTCGTTTTTCAAACTTTGTAAAAAACTAGCTTTTAAAAGGTAAATTGAAAGCTCTTTTCTATGCCACACAGTGAAAAGTGAACCTTTGGACTCTGGAACGGACGCTCTCCCCCTCACCCACTCACTCCCCCCCCCAACCCCCCAGTCCCCTGAGCTTTTGGGCTCATCAACCTCGGCGCCCGCTCTGCCACTGCCCTCCTTCCTCGTTGTCCCCAGCTCCCACTTCCTCAGGTCCGAGTCTCTGCAGCCACCAGCCACCATGAGCGGGAGGCAGAGACTCCTGTTGGAGAACGCACAGCAAATGGTGCTGGTCTGCGCCCAGGGCGAGCCCTACCTCGCGGGGGAAGCGATGCGGAGCCTGGCCATCCTGGAGAACGCCAGCCTGGTGGTGGGACGGTAGGTCGGACGTCCCGGGCGGCCCCCTCTCCCTTGTTCTGCGTGGGTGAGACGGGCCTTAGGTGGAGCGGTGGGGAAAGCCCTGCAGAGGAAGCTGAACTTTCGAGTCAGAGGACCTAGGTTCAAATTCTGCCTCTGACACTTATAGCCCTCGTAATATTGGCTGTTATTTAATCTTTAGAACTCTGAACTTAAAAAAAATGAGGCTTTTGGACCAGGCGACCATTAAAATTCTTTTTTTTTTTTAGACCATTAAAATTCTTAAATGCTTGCTGCCGATGGACTGAGTAACTTCTTGCCCTAAGTCACTAATGCTCTTTGGGCTCCAAATCCTGGGAGAGGTGACATATGTCACCATCTGTAGGGAATGGGGATCCCCATATCCTTCCCGTGGGTATTTGCCAACTTTTACTATTTCTTTCTCTAGTTGTTCAAAGGGTCTGGGGAGGGAAGGGGATCTCCTGATCCTCTTCCCCTAGACTCTATGGCCTGAGGATGCCAAAGTAATTAGCTCCTTACACTTCACTAATTCGATCTCATTTGATCCTCACAACCTTGGAGGATAGATTTTATTATTATCCTCATTTTACAGATGAGGAAACTGAGGCACAGAAGTTCTGTGACTTACCCAAGGTCATACATAATCTGCCAACTGGAATTCAACTTTAATTCTAGGACCAGCATTATTTCCACAATTACTATTCCAAATAGAAACAGTCTAGTTAAAATGAATGCCTTCAGTTAAAATTCTGTGAGCTTGATTGGAAAGTCAGCAAGGGTCCTGACTCTGAGGTCAAAGAGTCTGGGTTCAGATTCTGCCAACAGTAGAATTTCTGCTCACCTCTGTGGGTGTAGGTCAAAGGGCCTGCCACAGACATTTGATAACCACGAAAGTGCCATAACCTCCCTGGGCCTCAATTTCCTAATTCTGAAGATGAGAAGGCAGAACTGGGATGCTGAGGTCACACCCAGCTTTAGACCTGTGATCTGATAGAGGGGGTTTCTAATCTAGATGGCCCAGTTTGTGTTATTAAAATGACTAATACAGCAAAACACGTTTGGGAAGTGGTTATTGGGGTTTCCCAAGATAGTCTACTAATTCCCATCTCCACTTAAAGGTTTATAGACTTCTTTCCTTGATAAGCCTCATAATATCAGCACTATATGTATTATTACTCTCATTTAACAGCTGAAGAGCAGCAGAATGATGTTCCTGGACTTGCATAGCTAGTATTTGTCTGGGGCAAGGCTCTTGTGAGAGGTAGCTAGAAAAACGGTGGATAGAGCCTTGGGTTTAAAGTCAGGATGAACCTGAGTTCAAATTCAGCTTCACTTATTATCTCTGTGACCCTGGGCAAATCATTTAACTTTTCAGCCTCAGTTTCCTTTACTGTAAAACCACAACTCCCATTCATATGGTGTTCAAAGCATTTTCTTTGCCACAAGCCTGGATGGTAGGTGATGCCAGTATTCACCCCATTTTACAGATTAGGGTAAACAGACCCAGAGGAGTCAAGTGACTTCCTCATGACCACAAAGTTGGCTTAAGTATAATATTATTAGTGGCAGCAATTATATTTCTACTGCTCTCTTATGGCAAATAAAGCATTTTCCTTTCAACAACTCAAGATGGGAAATGATACAAATATTACTGGCTCTATTTTACAGAGGAAGAAACTGAGGATAAGAGGCCATACAATTCAAACATTATTATTTGGAGGAGGATTCGGGGTGCAGACCACACCTGTGATTTCACACCCAGAAACTCCCTCCATTGACACAAATCTGATGGTTCCTTACTAATTTTAACTCTTAGGGAAATGGGTTGGAGCTTGGAAACATTCTATGATAGACACCCATGTAGCATGTGTCAGGGGTAGGACTTGAACCCAAGTATTTCTGACTGACCCCCTCTCTCTATTACACTGCCCTGTCACTTAGAGAAAGGATTGTCTCCATTTTACAGATGAGAAAACTGAGACTCAGGGAGAGTAAGGCTCACAGACATAGCAAAGCATTCTATCTGAAATCTAAGCTTCCTTTCAGTTCTCCTCACTTGTTTGATCCACAGTTATGGGTTGTCCCAAAAGTCTTAGAGCAATTTTAAGCTTGAATAGTTTATTAAACTTAATAATAGTTCAAAGTTATTATATTTACTGATAATGTTAATAGCCAGAGCTCCAAGAGTTTAAGTTACTAGGAAGTTCTCAGATTTATATCAATGGAAGGGGTTTCTGCATATGAAATCCTAGATATGGACCCTTAGATCTGAACCCTTCCCCCTCTGTTTCCCCCAAATAATACTTGCATTAATTGTATGGTTAGATGGGCATGAGAAAGTTGAAGCCTCACCTCTCTGATCCTCAGTTTCCTCTTCTGTAAAAAGGGACCTAGTAATAACTGCATCATCTACCTCCCTGGGTTGAGCTATTACAGTTTAAAACTTCACAAAGACTTTTGAGGTACTCTGAATTAGTAGTAATGAGCCTCTGAGGAGTGACAGTCAGGGAAAAGGGAAGCTGTCCCAACAAACAGCAAAGTATGAGTATTATGGGTCAGAGACCAAGGCACATTTCTGTTCTTTCCTGCAGTAGTCGTCAAGAACCGAGCATTTTGGGGAGCTCTGTTTCTCATAAAGTGTATTTGTCTCTGGAATGAGAAGCATGTTCTAGATTTGGTGCTTAAAAACTGAGCAGATGGGTGGTGCAGGGGTTAGAGCACCAGACCTAAAATTCAGGAAACCTGAGGTCAGATGTGCCCTCAGGCATTAGGAGATCCCGTGGAAGTCATTTCATCTCTGCCTGCCTCTGGTTCCTCATCTGTAAAAGGGGGATAATAATAACACCTATATCCCAGGGTTTTTGTGAAGCTAAAAAAGAGATTATATTTGTAAAGTGCCACAAAAATGCTGTTCCTTTTTTTAAAACACCTGTAAAATGAGTGGGTTGGACTAGGTTTTCTAAGGTTTTCAGCTCTGTAGTAACATGAGCCTATAATTAATTGGAAGATGAGACAGTAATGAGAATAAAAGATCTTTCATAATAGCTGACATCTCTGAAGCACTTTATAGACACAATAACAGTTGGCATCATAGGACACTTTAGGGTTTGCAAAATTCATAATTGTAATAACTGGTGTTAGATCAAAGCATACTATTTTCACTTTTTGGGGTGGTTTTTTTCTTTTTTCTGTTTCTTTCACAATATGACTAATGTGGAAATCTGTTTTTCATGATTGTGCATGTATAACGTATATCAGACTGCTTGACTTCTTGGGGGGGGAATGGGAGGGAGAAGAATTTAGACTCAAAAATCTTTAAAAATAATTAATGTTGAAAAATGTCTTTACATGTAATTGGAAAAAAAATAAAATACTACTAATAAAATGTTAAAGAAAGAAAAATAGTAACTGGCATTTATACATACTTTCAGGTTTTCAAAGTCCTTTACATACATAATCTCATTTGATCCTCTCAATAATCCTGAGAGGTAGGTATTATTATTACCCCCATTTTACAGATCAGAAAACTGAGGCTCCCTGTCCCATAGTCACACAGCTAGTAGGTGTTGAGAACAGGATTTGAATCCAGGTATGTCTCCTGATTCCAGGTTTGATGTCCCTTCTGATATACTATGCTACTTCTATTATGCAGCTAAGCATGCAAAATATGAGAAAGGTTTGTAGGAGAAGGGGTCCTTTGCTCCCCAAAGTAGATTATGGTTGATGTGAAGCTCACATAGAGAAAAAGCAGAGCTTTTAACCCCTTTCACATCATGGAGTCCTTTGGCAGTCTGGTGAGGCCTACTGACCTCCTCTCAGATGTTTTTAAATGCATAAATAAGATACATGGGATTGCAAGGGAAATCCATTATGTTGAAATACAAATTATAGCGCAATAGTTATCAAAATATTTTTTAAGTTCCCAGATTTCAAGTTAAGATCTCCAGATTTAAGAGGCAGCATACAGCGGTGAGAGGCAATTTCCATACTGGGAAGTTCCTACACTGAAGAAATCACAAGTCTGGATGAAAAAAAAAATCTAGCGAATTTTTACCTTATGAATGTCAAGTGCAAAAGCTGGGTTAGTCTAACGTTGCTTACTATTACTTCTTTGTCAATATATACAAACTCAAGAAGAGAATTGAGATAACTGCCTAAATAACTATTATTATTATTATATATAATGATCATATTATATATTACATATAATATATACATATATATCATTAAATAAATTATTATAAAAACAAAGTCAAAATAGTTTTGAGTTCCTGGAAATTTTGAGGCAAAAGCAAGTGGGTTTAAAAAAAATTTATTTGGGTAATTGACTTAAGTCTCCATTTCACTTTCTTTTTTTAAATAGTATTTTATTTTTCTCCAATTACATGTAAAGACAATTTTTAACTTTCACTTTCTTATAAAATTGAGTTCCAAATTTTCTCCTCCCATCTCTCCCTCCTCCCTAAAACAGTAAGCAATTTGATATAGGTTATATATGTACAATCATGTAAAATATATTTCTATGTTAGTCATGTTGTGAAAGAAGAAACAGAACAAACGAAAAAAACTACAAAAAAATGAAAATAGTCTGCTTCTCTATCTGCACTCAGACTCTCTCAAGTTCTTTCTCTGAATGTGGATCGCATTTTCCATCATGAGTCTGTCTTAGATCACTGTATTGCTGAGAAGAGCTAAGTCATTCATAGTTGACCGTGGTGCAATGTTGCTGTTACTGTGTACAATGTTCTCCTGGTCCTACACTTTCTTTTATTATTATTATTACTACTTAAAAAATTAACTTTTGTTTATTTTAAATTTACATCATTCATTTCCACAAGATTTTGAGTTACAAATTTTCTCCCTGTCTTTCCCCTACCCACCACCCCAAAACAGTGATCCCACTGTATACCCCCTCCCCCAATCTGCTCTCTCCTATATCCTCCCCCATCACCCCTCTGACTTTCTGGTAGGGCAAGATGGATCTCCCTACCCCAGTGCAGGTATATCTTATTTCCCAGTTGCATGTAAATAATAATTATTATATATATATATGGGTTTTTTTAAACATTTGATTTTAAAACTTTAAATTCTAGATTCTTTCCCTTCCTCCCCCTTCATCTACCTCCAATGGAAAAACAAGCAATTCAATACAGGCCATCTATGTGTAGTTACACAAAACATCTCCACAATGGACATATTGTGAAAGACTGATTATATTTCCCTCCATCCTATCCCGCCCCAACTTGTTCTATTCTCTACTTTGTCCCTGTCCCTTTACAAAAGAGTGTGCTTCTCACAATCCTCCCCCTTCTGCCCTCCTCTCCATCATTCTCCCTCTTATCCCTACTCTCCTGTAGAGCAAGATGCCCAATTTAGAGTGTATGTCATTCCCTCCCTAAGCCAAATTCAATGAGAGTAAGGTTGACCCTTTCCCTTTTGCCTTCCTGTTCTTCCCCTCCATTGTAACAATTATCCCTTGCCTCTTCTATATGACAGGATTAACCCCATTCTGTCTTTCCCTATCTCCTCTTATTATAATACTCCCCCACCTCAGAATTTCACCTTTTAAAATATTATCCCTTCCTATTCAATTGATCCTGTACCCTCTATGTATATATACATACTTACATATGTATTCATAAGCATATATACTCTCCTATATAGACATATGTGTGCATACTTATATATACATCTATATTCCCTTCAACCATCCTCATACTGAGAAAAGTTTCATAAGTTACAATTATCTTTTTTCCATGCAGGCATGTAAACAATTCAACTTTGGTAAGTTCCTTATGATTTCTTTTCCCTGTTTACTTTCTCATGCTTCTTGTATTTGAATGTCAAACTTTTTATTCAGCTCTGGTTTTTTCATCAAGAATCTTTGAAAGTCCTCCACCTCATTGAATAACCACATTTTCTCTGAAATATTATACTCAATTTTGCTGGGTAGGTGATTCTTGGTTTTAATCCTAGCTACCTTGATCTCTGGAATATCATATTCCAGGCGCTTTGGTCCCTTAATGTAGAAGCTGCTAGATCCTGTGTTGTCCTGATTGTGTTACCACAGTATTCAAATAGTTTCTTCTGTAAGCCTGTAGTATTTTCTCCTTGATCTGGGAACTCTGGAACCTGGCTATAATATTCCTAGGATTTTTCTTTTGGGGATCTTTTTGAAAAAGTGATCAGTGAATTCTTTCAATTTCTATTTTGCTCTCTGGTTCTAAAATATCAGGGCAATTTTCCTTGAGAATTTCTTGAAGGATGATTTCTAGGTTCTTTTTTTTGTCTCTCCTGCATCTGTTTTCCAGGTCAGTGGTTTTTCCAGTGGGATATTTCACATTGCCTTCTATTTTTTTCATTTGTTTGGATCTGTTTAATACTATCTTGATTTCTCATAAAGTCATTAAGTTCCACTTGCTCATATCTAATTCTGAAGGAATTATTCTCTTTAGAAAGCTTTTGAGATTCTTTATCCATCTGGCAAATTCAGCTCTTTAAGGCATTCTTCTCCTCATTGGCTTTTTGGGCCTCTTTTGTCATTTAAGTTAGTTTATTTTTAAGGTGTTATTTTCTTCAGTCAGGTTGTTGACTCTCTTTTCATGATTTTCTTGCATCATTCTCATTTCTCTCACCAATTTTTCCTCCACTTCTCTTATTTGGTTTTAAAAATCCTTCTTAAGCTCCTCTATGGCCTGTAATCAGTTTATATTTTCTTGGAAGCTTTTGGTGCAGGAGTTTTAACTGTGTTGTCTTCTTCCTGTTCCATGCTTTGATCCTTTTTGTCCCCTCAAAAAGAATTTAAAGTTGGATTGCTGTGCTTTCTTTGCTTCCTTTGCCTGCTCATGTTGCCAGTCAATTATTTGAGTTTTTAGCTGTGTGCCACAGTGGTACTGTGCTTCCAGAGGGGAGAGCTTTGTCCCAAATGCTGGGGTTTTCACAGCTGCTGGAGCTATTAGGAGGCCGCCATCTCTACAGCCCCCACCATCTTTGGCTCACTGGTCATGCACCTCAGGACCACCACCCAAGACCATGATCCCGATCCAGGCAGGTTAAGGCAAGAGCACTTAGACTCTGAATGGTCACTTGGTTCCCCTGCAATCTGCAGGCCAGGAGCTTTCAAACTGCTAGGGTGGCTGCTTTTGGCTCTGGGAGCACAGAGTCAGACCCGCTCCTCCATTCCCCCAAATTCCACTGAGTTATACTGACCTTTCACTTTGTCTTTGGCATTTATGGGTTGATAATTCTGGAATCTGCCACAGCTGCCAGTGATCCACTCTCTGAATGCTCCAGCCGTGACTTGTCCTGGCCACCCTGGGGCTAAAACTGCGGTGTGGCTGGTCTTGGCTTCCAGCATACTGAGATGAACCCTTCCTGTCTGCCTGCTGGCCTGACTTCAGCAGGAGATTCGTTTCTCTGTCATTTTTTGGGTTCTGGAGCTCTAAAATTTGTTTAGAGCCATATAGGTATTTGAGGTGGTTATGGGGGGACCTCACAGAGTTCTCCTGCTTCTATATCTCCATCTTGACTCCGCCCCCTAGTTCTCCACTTTCAATGTGTATGCAGGTGGAGAGCAAATTTTGACAGGTCTTGGCAAGCTGAAACGCCTAAACCCATTTCGTGGAGGGCAATCTGTCATCTTCAAACTAGTCTTTGGAAGTGAGAAAGCTTTTATCACCTGAAGGTGATTCATCAAGTGATGGATGTTTTTGTTCATAGCGATTCACAGAACTATCGATCAAGGTCCAAATGAGTTGCCAGCTACACTAGCAATGGGAGTGTCCTCTCCAGTGGAGCCACAGATCTTTTGACATATGAAAGGAATTACATTATCCTATCCCATTTTCCCCCCAGAGATGGTTGCATAAAGGCCATAGGCCCAGCTGACGCCATCAGAAGAGAATTTTCTAAAATATCATTTGAGGAGAGGATTGACTGCTCTGGAAAGTGCATACTACCAGGTACTTACTTCTTTGATTTAACCATTAAAAATGGGTTTTAATATCCTTTGGTAGTAGTGAGAGTGAGTAAAGGGTGACAGGCTGCTTGTCCTGTACTAGAGTTAGGAGTAACCTCACAGATCAGCTGGTCCTACCCTGCCCCTCTTCCATTTTACAGATGGAAATACCGAGACCCAGAATTCACTCTAGGTCACATAGGCAAAATGTATCAGTGTAGGGATTTGAACTCAGATCCTTGCCAGTTTTTTTTCTTTTCAGGATGAATCTTACTAAATGTTTCATATGTATTGGGAGTAAAGAGCAATAAATTCTGGATCAGAAGTCCTGAGTTCAGATCCTGACTAGTACTAGGACTGTAGCCTTGGCAAGTCACTTCAACATTCTGGGCTTCAGTTTCCTCATCTATAAAATGAGCCTCTGACCTCTGAGATCCCTTTTGATTCAAGAGTTAGGAGTCTCAAAGGTGACTTCAAAGTTGTCTCTGACCTTCAACTTGACAAAACTTATGAGTTTAAAATCCTGGTGCAGTATGGGACCAAGTGACCAAAAAGAGTTATCTATTTTTAAGGAATATTTTTGTGGAGAAAGTGGCATAGTTGAATTTCCTTTCTTCATTCCGGGGATATACTAGGCAGCTAGGTGGCCCAGTAGACAGAGCTGCTGGACCTGCAATCAGAAAGACAGGAGTTCAAATCTAGCCTCAGCTACTTATTAGCTGTGTGACCCTAAGCAAGTCATATTATCCCTGTCTGCCCTCAATTGCCTCATCTTTAAAATGGGGGTGATGACAACATCTACTTCCCAGGGTTGTTTGTAAGCATCACATGAGATAATAATTGTAAAGCATTTAGCACAGTGCCTGGCACATGCTAAATGCTGTATAAATGTTAGCTTAAAAAAAAAGAATTGTGTACCCTTTCTCCATTCTCTCTGTACTAGCCAGAGAGGTGGCCCAGTGGATAGAACCAGGAAGATCCACATTCAGATCTGGCCTGACGCTGGCTATGTGACCTCGAGTGATTCTGTCTACCTCAGATACTCAAGGCTTTAAACTCTCTAAATCTTAGTCTCCTCATCTATAAAATAGGGAAAATAATAGAAATAGCTCCTACCTCCCAGCATAGGGATTTATGGTGAAGATCAAATGAGATAATATTTGTAAAGTTCTTTGCAAACCTTAAAGTGCTATGTAAATGCTAGCTGTTGTTATACCTACCACAAAATGACTGGGATACTTGCATCATGAGGTCAGGACCACTTTGTGCTGGACAGCTCTGGAGACAACAGTCTAGGCTCCAGGTTCAAGTAGAACTCTTCAGTTTGCATTGGGTCATTATGTTATTATTCCAATATGTTTTCAAACAAGGTAAAAATGTCCTTGTTTACAATACACATTATATACAATAAGGGAAGGGAAAATATAGTGGATTAGAGACTGGAAACTTAGTTCCTGGTATGTATTTATTTTATGTCCTTAAAATATGACTCTGAGAAATGGCCCAAAAGATTCACCAGGCTTTCAAAAAAATCTGGTAAACCCCCCCCCCCAAAAAGGGCCAGGTTATTTTAAGGCCTCATCAGTCTCTAAAATTCTATGATTCTGATTCTTTCCTCCCCCTCACTTCTAATCAGCTGCCAAGTCCTGCTGATTCTACCTTCACAATAATTTTTTATTCATCTGTGCAAAATTCATTTTATAATTTCTATTGAGCATACTTAAATCAAGTCAACAAACACTTATTAAATATCCACTATGTGCCAGCCACTGTGCTTAAGAAAAAGAAAGACAAAAACTGCTCAAAGGATGTTTACAACCTGGGCAGCTGGGTGGCACAGTCAAATCCAGCCTCAGACACCTACTAGCTATGTCACCCTGGGCAAGCCACTTATCCCTGTTTGCCTCAGCTTCCTCATCTATAAAATGAACTGGAGAAGAAACTGGCAAAAACCATTACAGTATCTTTGTCAATAAAACCCCAAATGAGGTCATGACGAAGAGTCAGAAACAACTGAAGTGAGTTAACAACAACAACAATCTAATTTACTGTCTTTCTATTCAGCCAAGTGTTATGACCTCAGAATCGCTCTCAACCCTTCCCTCTGCCACATTCCCCATATCCAGTCACAGTTGCCAGGTCCTATTTCTTCTACTCTGAAAACATCTCTCAGCTCTGTCTCTTTTCTCTATCCATATGGCTACCCACCTAGCTCAGGCTCTCATAACTGTTTGCTGGGCTACTGAAACACTAAGAGTCCCCAGCTCTATTTTCCAGTCTCTCCCCAAATTGGTCCATTCTCCACACAGCTTACAAACCATCTTTCTGACCATTTCACTCTTCTGTTCAGTATAGATGCCACAGTTTGGCCTTTCACAATCTGGCTCCAGTCTACCTTTGTAGGCTTACTACACATGCCCTTTACACAATCTACATTCCATCCAAATAGCCCTTTCTTGCTGCTCCAAAATTTGGCTTTCAGTCTCTTGACATGTGCATTTGAACAAGCTGTTCCCCATATCTGGGACTCTCTCCTCCATCACAATATCTCTTGGGGCCCCTCCGTTCCTTCAAGGGTCAGCCTATGCCATCTCCAAATGGGAAAACTTTGTAGATGTCTCCAATCGCAGTGTTCTCTCCCTCCTTAGATGACTATTTATATCTATCCATTATATGGCCCGATAGAACATAAGCTTCTTGAACAAAGATATCAAACATGAGGCAACAAGCCAGCAGAACCAGGTAAAAATGTAACTGGAAAATATTTCTTAAATAATAAAATATACATGTTGAACACAGATAATGTTAATATGTGGATTTCTAAATCACTATGCTCCAGGGAAGGGATCTTTAGGTATGGTTTAATGGCCTTTGTTTCTACTCAAGTTTGATACCATTGTTCATGAGGGTAGGAGCTGTTTTCTTTTTGCATTCTCAGTGCTTTCCATGACAGAGAGCAGATACTTAATATTGATTGATTTTTACAGATGAGGGAATCAAGGCTTCCTCTATAGAGGACAAT
>CM053597.1:166719216-166735570 GCA_028646575.1 Pseudocheirus occidentalis | reverse complement strand
TGATTGATTTTTACAGATGAGGGAATCAAGGCTTCCTCTATAGAGGACAATAGTGACTTGGCCAAGTTCTCACATTCAGGAAGGGTCAGAAGCATATTTGATCAGGGGCGGCTAGGTGGTGCAGTGAATAGAGCACCGGCCCTGGAGTCAGGAGTACCTGAGTTCAAATCCGGCCTCAGACACTTAACACGAAAAACTAGCCGTGTGACCTTGGGCAAGTCGCTTAACCCCAACTACCCTCCAAAAAGCAAAAAAAAAAAAAAAAAGAAGCATATTTGATCCCAGGTTATCTTGATTCTAAATTGCTTTAGCCCATGGTTCCATGCTCCCTGACTCATAGTAACTTGCCACATAGAAGATTCAAAAGAAATAGTATGATAAAGCATTCTAGCTGAAATAAGGAAGTGTTATTTGTATATTTTACCAAGAACAAATCACTGTGTCACTGTGGAATCTGGTTTATATCCAAGTACTTTGAATCACTTAAGTAAATGAATTTTTAAAAAACTCATGCATTAAAAAACTTGCATGAAAAAATTATGTATCAAAATGTATATGTTCGATCAGGGTTAATTCATTTTGCTGGTTTCATTTAGGTTTCGTGGATGCCCATACTCATCCAGTGTGGGCTGGGGACCGAGTTCATGAATTTGCAATGAAGGTAATGTCTGTGGATGGTGACATTAAAATAAAGAAGGAAGGCAGATGGTTCTCTTTCTAGAATGTTTTTCTTCTGTATTTGCCTCATTTTTTATACAATCTATATTCCACACAGCTCCCAAAACGCATCCTGCCAGCAATGTCTGTCTCTTTATCTTGTTTGTATCCCCAGTCCTAAGCACAGTGCCTGGTACATGGTGGTTATTCAATAAATGCATCTTCTTCTGTATTGCTTTGCTTGTTTGAACCATTAGAAAAATCACAGAATGGCAGAATCTCAGAGCTTAAAGGGACTTCAGAAGTGGTCAAGAAGTCCAACACACACCTGAATAAGAAGATACTCTGAAACAAAACCATGGTCATCCAATCTTTGCTTGAAGACTTCTAGTGAGGAGAGAACTCATCACTTCCCAAAGAAGCCCCTTCCCTTTGCAGATGACTCTAACTGGAAAACTTTCCCTTCTATCTAGCCCATTTGCCATGTGAGCTTGTATCCATTGCTCCTTGTTCTGCCCACTAGGACAAAGAAGGTACAAGCCTTCTTCCAGGTGACAGCCCTTCAGATATTTGAAGTGTCCTTTCTAAATATGTTTTTTTCCTAAATGATTTTTTATGTCTTTATTGTTCTGTCTGTGTGAACCATTGGGAAATCACCTTAAACAACATTAGATTTAGGGATGGTGGCCACAGGCTTTCCTTAGAGAGGGACACACCTGTCCACAAGGTCATTTGTATGTATGTGTGTATGCATGTATATACCTACCTATAGGTTTATGTCTATGTATGAACCTATCTATATCAATATCTATCTATACTCATACATATAGATATGGATACAGATATAAATATGGATTTGGATATGGATAGGGCTAGTTATATCTATGTAAATATATTGATATGAATATGAACAGATATATAAATATGATTATAGATATAGATAGACAGAGATGTGTATGTTGATAGATATGTAGATATGGATATGAATATAGATAGGTATTGATCTATACAGATATAGATATGAGACAGCTAGGTGGTACAGTAGATAGTAGAGTTCCAGGCCTTAAGGCAGGAAGACTCATCTCCCTGAGTTCAAATCCAGCCTCAGATACTTACTAACTGTGTGACCTTGGGCAAGACACTTAACTCTGTATCTGTTTCCTCATCTGTAAAAATGAAGGGTTTGGACAAGATGGTTTCTTAGATCCCTTCTAGTTCTGGACCAGTGATTTTCTGGTCGCTTTTAGCTCTAAATTTTGACCCTACAAAATTGGGAAGATTTTCAAGCATGGGCCTAGTAGTGATTTGCACTTGTGTCAAGTTCAAATTTAAAGGGATCTCTGCAGGTTCCCTATTGACTTAGAAAATCTCAAATCAACATTATCTATGTCTTATTGTATTTTTATTTATTTTGTTAAATATTTCCCAATTACATTCTATCATGGCAGACCATAGTAGGGAGTTTGGCTGGCAGTTTGCAAGCAGTGAGTTTGACTCAAGTGTACTATATGAATGGTGGAAATTGCCAAGAGGCCAAATTAGATTTGACAAGTGAAAAAAAAATCCTAATGTGAGCTGTCCTAAAGGGAAATAGGCTGCCTGGGGAAGTGGCAGACCTGTCACTGGAGGTCTGCAGCTGAGGCTATGGACAACTACTTGGCTAAGTATATGTTGGACTAGATGGTTGCTGGGGTCCCTTATGTCCCCCAAATTGTATGATCTGAGGATTAGTCTGGTCACATTCTGAGAGAATCATCATCTAATTGGCCAAAAGTGGCAGAATTTTTCAGACCTTTTAAAACTGTCAGCTGAGACACAGAGGGGTGACAGCTTGTGTCACGGATGAGAATTTCCACCCTGATAAAAATCACAGACACTTGAAGTGTTGAAGCATTTTGTCTGTAGACATTAGTTCTTCAGGCTTAATTAGACTGCTTTCTCAGGTTCACTTCTTGGCATCTCTAGTGCCCTTTCCTTCAAGACTCAGCTGAAATACCATCTTCAACATGGGGGCTTTTTTGGTCCCTTCCTCCAGCTGTAGCACCCCCCCATTACCTTTTTTGTTTTGTAAATATCTCTTCCAAACTCTGGATATACTGTGCATATTGGTAGGGCTGGGACCTACTCACTTTTGTCTTTGTACCCTGGTGCCAAATATATTCCTTAGCACGGAACAGATACTTGGGCAGTCACGTTCAAATCTGGCATCCGATACTTACTAGCTGTGTGACCCTGGGCAAGTCACTTTACTGTTTGCCTTGGCATATATAGCAGATACTTTGGCAGCTCAGCAGTGCTCCTAGTAAATAGAACGTTGGGTCTAAAATCACAAAGACTCGTCTTCTTGAGTTCAAATCTGGCCTCAGACACTAACTGTGTGATTCTGGGCAAGTCACTTTACCTTGTTTGCCTCAGTTTCCTCATCTGTAAAAGGAGCTGGAGAAAGAAACGGCAAACCATTCCAGTATCTTTGCCAAGAAAACCCCAAATAGGGTCATGAAGAGTCAAACAAGACTGAAAAAACAATTAAACCAGTGTAACGACTGATTGGTTGATTTATCAACGCCATAGTAGTTTAGCCTAAGAAGACCTGGTTCTAAATAGTGCCTCAGACACTTATTAGCTATGTGACTCGAGGCAAATCACCCCATCTCTTATTCTCAGTTTTTAAAATCTATAAAATGGGCCAAACAAGTGTGTTGAAGGGTTATCAGATGAGATTACATATAGCTATATATTTATCTGTTCTAGGAGTAAAGTGATTTGTAAACCCCAAAGCACTATAAGTCTTAGCTATCAGTGTTATCACCATTATCATTATCCTTTTTTTTTTGGAAGGGGGGAAGGCAGGGCAATTGGGGTTAAGGTCTCATGGCTACTAAGTGTTAAATGTCTGAGGCTGGACTTGAACTCAGATCTTTCTGACTCCAGGGCCAGTGCTCTATTCACTGTGCCACCTAGCCTCCCCCATTATCGTTATTCTTAAGAGAAACCTGTGCTCAGTTGGCAGGTGCTACATATATGGATATACACCAGGCTGGAGGAGGGATAAACTTCACTGTGGAGCATACCCAGAAGGCTTCGGAAGAAGAGCTTTTCAACACCTTCAGATACCGACTGCTTTGTATGATGAGGGCAGGGACCACCTTGATTGAATGCAAGAGTGGGTATGGCTTGAACCTGGAGACAGAGCTGAAGATCCTGAGAGTCATTGAACGGGCTCGGAGGGAATTGGATATCAGCATCTCCTCGACCTACTGCGGAGCTCACGCGGTGCCCAAGTAATTAAAATGTCTTTTTTAGAGTTAATGGTGACCCCTCTGAGAGTTTGTAATCCTCTGATATTCCTCCGTGACTTTAAAGAAAAAAGGAATGATGGGGGGGGGGCGGAATAGAGAGAAAGGGAGTGGAGAATCATTGTTCTGATTGAACAAATTAGCTGTGGGATCATTCACATCCTCCCAAAGAGGAGGCTGGGCAGATAACTCTTTGAAAGATGCTTCACTTTCCCACTCTAATGAAGCATCAAAGGATGACCTTAGAGGCCATCTAATCCAGCCTCTTCATTTTACAGATTAGGAAACTGAGGCTGAGGAAGAACATAGGGTCATAGATTTAGAACTGGAGGGCACTTCAGAGACCATCAAGCCTTGTTGGTTGTTCAGTCATTCTTCACTTATGTGGGACTCTGTGATCCCATTTGGGATTTTCTTGGCAGAGAAAATGGAGTGGTTTGCTGTTTTCTTCTCCAGCTCGTTTTTATAAATGAGGAAACCGAGGCAAACAGGACAAAATGACTTGTCCAAGGGCATACAACTAGCAAGTGTCTGAGGTTGGATTTGAACTCAGGTCTTCCTGACACCAGGCCCAGCACTCTGTTCACTGTATCACCCAATTGTTTACCAAGGCAATTAGCCTCATTTTACAGATGAAGAAACAGGCTGAACGAGATTATGGTCACATTCCCAAGGTCACAGAAATAGTATTTAGCAGAGATGGAATTTGAACTAAGGTCCTTTGACTTCCAGTCCAACAAATTTGCCACTGTACTATGCTGACTCTCAAATAAAGAGGTTCTTTTCCCTTCCCCAAAGAGAGAGGCTACTACCACATGGCTTCTGGAATCTAATCAACCCAATCAAGTTCGGTTCAGTCCAATAAATATTTATTAAATGCCTACTATGTTCCAGGCACTGTGCTAAGCACTGGGGATACAATTAATAAAAAGAAAGACTGTTCCTGTCCTCAAGGAGCTTATAATCTAAGGGGATGGGGAGATAACATGAAAAAGGAATAGGAAAGTGGGGGGTTTGTTAGGGTCAAATAAGGAGGCAGAGCATAAAGGGCAGGGTAGGTGACAGGGCACTTGGGTTAATGAATGACAGTTCTCTTTGGAGAAAAATGGCTAAAATGCTATCAGCAGAACACTTAAGATGTACCTCAGCTAGTGGACCTACTGGGGTCATTCATTCCACTCAATAAGTACTTATTTAGTGCCCTGTAAGTGATTCTGGCTTTGGAGTCAGAGGCCCTGAGTTCTAATCCTACCACTATAGTGGTTAATGCCTGTGTGATCTAGAGTAAGTCATTAACTTCTTAGGGTCTCAGTTTTCTTACTTGTAAAGTGAGGGCACTGGACAGAGTGATCCTTTACAGCCCCCTCTAGCTCCAGATCTATGCTCTGCTCATCCACATGGATGTTCCCTCAATATTCCAATCCTCCTTCTCCCTATGTGGCCCCACTTACAAAATACCAACAACTTTAGAAAATCATTTGACATCTCTTCCCGTGTTTTCTTCCATCAGAGGGAAAACCCCAACTGAAGCTGCTAATGACATTGTCCACAACCACCTCCCTAAGCTGAAGGAACTTTGCCAAAGTGGTGAAATCCACGTCGACAATATAGATGTGTTCTGTGAGAAGGGGGTCTTCGACATTCATTCTACCAGAAGGATTCTTCAGGGGGGAAAAGCTATAGGATTGCAAATTAACTTCCATGGGGACGAGCTTCACCCGATGAAAGCTGCTGAGGTATACCCTTCTCAAATGTGTTTGTGATGATTTTCTGATTTAATCCATGTGTTCAATTCAAAAAATGTTTATTGAGGGACTTCTATGTGCAAGGTATGATGATAAGTAAAAACAACAGTATTTTAAAACACTTTTAAGGTCAGCAAAACACTTAGATAAAATAAATAATGTAACAGATTGTTACAACAATCCTTCAAGGTAGGTGCTGTTATCCCCACTTTACAGTTGAGGAAACTGAGACAAAGAGGATTAAGTGATTTGCCCAGGGTCACACAGCAAGCAAGCATCCAAGGTCAGATTTGAACTCAGGTCTTCCTGATTGGAGACGTAGTGTTCTATCCGCTGCCATACCTAGCTGTCATTTAGATGGAATCTAGAGCAGGTGAAGAGAAGTGAATTACTCAGTGAGGCTAGAAAGGTAGGTTGGAGTCAGAATTTGGCTTCGAGTGCGTTGGTGGCAGAAAGCAGACAAAGCCTGTTTGACTAGCTGGCTCGTGACATTGCCTGAAGCCAAACAGCCCCAGCTTTGGCTTCCCCTTGTCCAGTGTTACTCCTACCCTACGAGGGCAGCTCGCTGAATCACTACAAGAAAGCCCACAGAATGTTTTTGGGAGGGTGAGTAAACACAAGGCAAACAAGGGGACCACAGACTTAGAGCTACAAGGAACTTAAAGATCATACAGTACAGCCTCATTTCTACAAAGGAGAAAACTGAGGCTTAAAAAAATAACTTGTCCAAAGCCACATAGCTAGAAAGAGACAAGATTTGAACTCTGGAGTCCAAAATCAGTGTCTTTTTCCATTGAATCATGCTACTTGATGTGACAGGTTTCCAGATCCTTTAGACATTTGCTACTCTCTTGTTCTAACGCAGAAGGAAACTAAGGGAAAGTGAGTCAGGCTATCAGCTCTTGGGAAGAGATGATGAAACTTCAGTTTTGTTCAGACCACACAAAGCTTTTTTCCTAGAATCTTCCAGGTCAACAAATGATATGCAAAACTGATATGCCAAGGTGAGGGTTTTATCTCTTGAATCTGGGAACAACTGACCTTTATTCATCACTTAGTTGTTATGTGATGTCACAAATATCGACTTATCTTCCACTGGTGATGTCAATGGAAAGAGAGAAATCTCTGGGATGTCATTCATTAGCATTACAGCATTTTTTACTATTCAATATAAATTTTTTGCAAGGAGTACCTAGAATGGCTCTGAGACTTTTCCTTTTTGGACACCATACTAGTAGATTCAGCAAAGCATTTGATAATGTCTCCTGTTCTCCTTGTAGACAAGATGGGGAGAAGTGGACTAGATGACAACGCAATTAATTTAACTCAGAATCCATTGTATGACTGAACCCACAGGCCAGTGATGAATGGAGAGATGTCCACAAGGGGGGGACGGTGTTGGTGGGATGTCACAGGGATTTTTTCTTGGGTCTATTACATTCAGTATTTTTATCAATGACTTGGAAGAAGCTGTAAAAGCCTTGTGTATCAAATTCGGTCAAAAAGAATGATGGGTCAAATCTAATAAGATCAATTTTTCATAGATACAAATGTAAAGTTCTATCACTAGGTTAAAAAATCAACCATACATGTATGAAGTGGAGGAGGTATGACTAAACCATAGCTTGTGTGGAAAGATCTGTAATTTTAGAGGACTTCAGGTTCAATATGGGTCAACAGCGTGACATGGCAGTAAGAACAGCTAATGGGATATTTTTCCAGTTGTTCAGCCATTTTCAGTCCAGGTTCTTTGTGACCCCATTTGGGATTTTCTTGGCAGAGATACTGGAGTGGTTTGCCATTTCCTTCTCCAGCTCATTTTACACATGAGGAAACTGAGGCAAACAGAGTTAAATGATTTGCCCAGGGTCACACAGCTGGTAAATGTCTACACTCAGGAAGATGAGTCTTCCTGACTCCAGGTCTGTGACTCTATGCACTTTGGCACCATCTGGTTGCCCCATGGGATCACAGTAGGGCCTTAAGAGAGGCGTTAAGTTCAGGAAGATGGGATGTGATCATTACATAATGTTTAAAAAAAACCATTAAGAAACTAGAGCATGGCAAGAGAAGAGCAACCATAATAGTGAGATTTGGAAAACATGCCATATATAGACTTTGATAGCTAGATAGCACAACAGATAGAGTGAACTCAGGAAAATCTGGGTTCAAATGCTACCTCTGACACTTACTAGCTGTATGACTCTGGGTCTAAAAATACACCCACATACATATTTGTTTATCTATGCTTATGTTTATGTTTGAAGCACATAAATGTGTATAAGTGTATATGTGATGGTGTGTAGATTGTGTATATGTTTATAATTTGTGTGTATATGCACATACATACACAACCATGCACATACGGATATATTCTTGTCTCTTTATTCCAAACTGAACCAGGTACTCTCAAAATGTGCATAGGGTTCTAAATTTTTGAGATTAGCTCTTATGTGTTTTTAATTTATCTCTTTTCATGAAGATCTTTCAGGGTACTTCCTACAAACTCTCTCTTGCTTTATTTTTTTTTTTAATACCATGATAGTGACTTTTCATTATCAGCCTTACTCTTCTGAGTCTTTGTGCTTACTCTATTCCCAAAAGCAGAAGTATAAATAAGGTGGGAAAATCAGGGTTTGTCCCAGGGAATCAGTATTAGAAAGTGCCTACGGCACCTGCCTTTCAGGAGTATAGAAGAAAAGAGCTTAGAATGCACAGAATCCCAGAATCTCAGAGTTGGAAAGGGACCTCATATACTATCTAGGCCAACCCATACCTAAAAAAGAATCCTCTCTATAATATCAAGCAATAATTAGCAAATCATCATTTATTAAGCACCCACTATGTGCTTCAAACTTTACTGGGCATAGGGAATACAAAGACAAAAATAGAACAGTCCCTACCTATCTTCTGAAGATTATATCTGAGAAGTCATAAAACCTTGATTTAGATACCCAGAAAGAACCATCGCCTCCTAAGGTATATCATTGTACTTTTGATAGTTCTAATTCTTAGCAAAACTTCTCAGAAATCAAGACTAAATGCGAGAGTAATTAATTAAAAGAGAAAACTACCAAAAGATGAGCTGGGCCGGGGGGAGCTTTACCCTGTCCTACTCCACAGTACTCTGTTTGACAGCTTCCTAGACAAGCCTCTGTACATTCCCTCTGTGTGGCAGTGGCTTAACCCACATACAATGTCTTGTTTTGTTTTTCTCTCAGGGGAAATCTGTGGTATTTGCCCCAGGACCAGCAAACTCCAGTTATAATTTTACACAAAAGTATTTGTATTTTTTTCATACTGGTCTTTGAAACAACTTAGCTAATAATAAATTAGCTAATGATATTTTTCAAATGAATTTTCTGTTACAAATTACTTATCCAACCTTTAAAAAAGCGTGATTGCAAAAAAGACAGTAACAGTTAATTTTTGGAGGGGAGAAGGATTGGAACATTTTTTTTTTAGCATCTCATTACTAATCCACCATTAATGTCTGTCGATCTTTCCTTCTCTGCACATTTTGCATAGCTTGGAGCTGAACTAGGAGCTCGGGCAATTAGCCACCTGGAAGAAGTTAGCGATGCAGGTATTGCTGCCATGGCAACCAAAAAATGTTCAGCTGTCCTTCTACCCACCACCGCCTACATGCTGAGGTAATGCCATTTAACATATTGCTAAGAATAAAGGCACATTCATAAACCAAGGATGATTCTGCCTTCCTCAGGTATAGCTTTTAACCATATCTAAAGACCCTTTAAGAAACCAGCTCCATCCAAGTCAGTTACTGGAGGTCCCTACCATGACCCCCCCTGGGGCTAGCCATTATAGAAGGTTGGTCCACAGAATGGGATGCTAAATGCTCTGGGTTCAAGTCTTGACCAGGGATTCAATCCATGATGACTTACAAAGGAAACTCAGGTGCGAAGTCCTAAGGAAGAAATCAGAAATTTTCTCCAAGTCCAATCCATAAAATTTTCAGTAGGGGTTCATGTTGTATTTCTTTACTACATTAAAAGTTCCTAGGGGAGCTCCAAATCTTCAGGTATAACAGTGAAGGGAAGGAAGGTGGGTGAGGATCACTAGAACAGGTACAAACCAAGAATGAAGCAATAAGTCCAGTAAAAGGTCTAAGGAGCGCAGGACTTTGACAGGGCTTTAGAATCATAGCTCTACAGACAGAAGGGATCTCAGAGAGTATTGAATCCAATACTCTCATTCTAGAGCTGAAGAAACTGAGACCCACAGACATTAAATCATTTGTGTAAGGTCAAACCAGGTACACTGATGAATTCTGAAAACCTGATAATCAATCCATCAACAAACATTTATTAAGCATACTAAGTATCTACTCTGTGGTACAGTGGATAGCACAGACCTGGAGTCAGGAAGACTCATTTCCCTGAGTTAAATTCTGCCCTCCAACACTAGTTGTATGACCCTAGGCAAGTCACTTAAGCCTGTTTGCCTCAATTTTCTCATCTGTAAAATGAGCTGTTGAGGGAAATGGCAAACCACTCCAGTATCTTTGCAAAGAAAATCCCAAATGGGATCAGAAAGACTCAGGCACGACTGAAATGACTGAAAAACAATAGATTTGTATAAGTATATGAAAAAATCATTTACTTATACACACACACACACACACACACAAGTACATACACATATACATGTAGATCAGTGGTTCTCAACCTGTGGGTCACAACTCCTTTGGGGGTTGAACGGGGTTGCCTAAGACCATTGGAAAACACATATTTCTGATGGTCTTAGGAACCTAGACATGGCTCCTCTATCCATCTCCAGGTGGGTCCGCCCACATGCAGGTACGCCCACATATGAGTATTAAAGGGTCGCAGCATTAGGAAGGTTGAGAACCACTGATTAGATAGATATCCATATCCATATATACTTGTATGCATGCACATATGTACACATACACATATTTGCAAATATTGGGTAGTGACTAGACCTGTGATTTTTAACATATTAAGGAGCTCTGGGAAGAAACTTTATCAATGTAATTTATATGATTGTCTATAATGTAAGACAGAGAAGTTGTGACTTACTTGTCAGGGGTCACACAGACTCTGTGTTGGAACAGGACATGAATGTCTCCCTTACTCCAAAACCAGCTTTCTTTCCACTATAGCAATATGCATCCATTTACAAAAATATTTAGTCCTTCTTAGAGCAATGACAACTAACTCATTTAACCTCCGGGTGCTCCAGCACAAATTTTTAAGACCATAAGTTGCAAAACAGGTAGCACTATGCATTGCTAAAAGGAATTTCTTCATTGGGAGTTTCCTATAGCAATGAAATACACTGTTCAGTCTCCTTTTAATTAATTAATAACTTAAAACTATTAAATGAGTTAAATAGAATTTTCTTTGTGTTATTAGTCGCTATATTTAAAGAATAATATCTAATTTAGAGCAAGATTTAAAGACATACATAGATCTAATTAAGCACCTTTCTCACTGATCACAACTATTATTAATCACTGCATAATCCAACCTTCATTCTTCTCCATGACTGAGCAAAATACTTCCTTCAGGTCATCACTACATCACTACTCTCTTAACCTAGACCAGGGGTTCTTAACTTGGGATCCATGAACTTATCTTAAAAAACATATTTTTGATAATTGTATTTTGATACAATTGGTTTCCTTTGTGACCTTCTGAATTTTACTAATTTAAAAACATTGTCCTGAGAAGGAGTCCATAGGCTTCACCAGACTGCCAAAGGAGTCCTTAACCCAAAACAGTTAAGAACCCCTGACCTAGAATAAAAATCTTGCATGGCTATGTAGAATTTCGGCTACGGAGAATTTCAAGTCCACTTGTCATCAAAAGCCCTTGCAGGCTACTTTTTCTGTCTGCCAGTAGTTTCGTTTTTTTGTTGCTGTTTTTGGATGGTGAAGCCAATTAAAAGAGGAACAGCCTTACTATTCCTTCTGACTCCTCTGAACCTAGTTCCCTCCAGCCTGCCACCCCAGCCCCCTTCTCTACATTCACAGCAAAATCAAAACAAAATTAGAAAGAGAAAAATCACTGACATGTAATAATATGTGCTTGTTAGTTGCCTGAATATTATGATTGTCTATTTTCTATCCAGAAGGGCCTTTGTTTAAGTCATGACAAGATGGCCTTCCTTCAGATATTTGCTTGAAACTTACATAAAATGTTTAGATATATTCACTCACTAATTTTATCATCTGCCAAGGACCTAGCTTTCTGAAATTTTGTAGTCTGACATTTTACAATCCCACTTATTTATTGAATAACTACTATGCATAAATACTGTTAGGTCCTCAGAGATCAAAGTATGCTATTTTAGAAATTTCATACTAATGGCATGAGTGATACAATTATATAGATCACACAAAATGCAAATATTCAGTGTGGGAGAATGTATAGATTTTCATTTCCTTCATAAATATCCTCAAATGAGTCATTGTGATTACAAATTGAAGATATGAATCCTGTCCTCTACAAACTTTTAATGTAAGTTAATAAGTCAAGAAGCACTTAGTAAGTCCTTGCTATGTGCCAGACATCATGCTAAGCATTGGGAAAGCGAAGAATAGCAGAACAGTTTCTGCCCTAGAGAAAACAAGCATTTAAGTATTACTACATGGGGCTGCTAGAGGGTGCCATCGTGCATCGTGTCAGTCTGGAGTCAAGAAGACGACTCTTCCTGAGTTCAAATATGACTTCAGACACTTACTAGTTGTGTGACCCTGGGCAAGTCATTTGACCCTGTTTGCCTCAGTTTCCCCATCTGTTAAATGAGCTGGAGAAGAAATGGTAAACCACTCCAGGATCTCTGCCAAAAAAAAAAAACAAAGCCAAATCTAATGGGATTATAAAGAGTCAGACATGACTGAAAAAGGACTGAATAGACCCCGTGTGCCAGGCGCTGTGCTTTACAATGATCTCATTTGATCTGATTGGTTTAATGGGGGTGACAACATGCAAACAGCTATGTACAAACAAGATACATACAGGATTAATTAGGTATAAGCAACAGGGAGAAGACACAAGAATGAACCGAGATTGGGAAAGTAGGAAGTGGGATTTTAGCTGGGACTTGGATTCCTCCAAGAAAGGTCAAGAGGTAGAGTTGAAAAGGGAGAGGGGTCAGCCAGTAAAAATGCACAAAAGGATTTGGGAAAATGACACATCCCATATATGTGGGGGGAAATCCCTGTGCAATCTGCAAACAGCAGGTAGTGTGGATGGACAATAAATGGGTTAAGAGGGAAAAAACCCACTTCCTTCTGAGAGTGACCAGGAAAGCATCATGGAGCAGGTAGAATTGAAGCTAGGCTTTAAAGGATATGAAGACTGACTTTCTTTTTCCTCCTAGATTGAAGCAACCACAAGCAAGAAAGATGTTAGAGGAAGGGGTGATAGTGGCTCTTGGCAGTGATTTCAATCCTAATGCATATTGTTTTTCCATGGTAAATTATGTTTGTGCTTGTGTGTGTGTGTGTGTATGTATTTTGCTAAGTATATAGAGAATCAAAACCTCTTGAATATTCCTTTGTATAATTCTTTCTCTATAGAAACAGTGTAGCCTATTGGATAGAGAACTGGCTATAAATACCACTGCTGACACATGCTGATAGTGTGACTCTGGGCAAGTCACTTGACTTTTCAGTGACCCTAAGCAACTCTCTAAGGCTAAAAGACACATAGCACATACTGATGTCCATTGGTAGAAGAGGTTGTTCCCTGGGAGCGCTTTACACCAGTAAAATCACAGGTCTGGTTAATTTCTCTAAATATATTTTTTTAAAAAACAGATTATTTTGTGAAAGGTGACAGAAAATGTCTAGAGAATGGGCAAAACACATAGTTATTATGATGCTGTTTGGACCCTCTTGATCATTAACAGAAGCCATCACTAAACACAAATTCTTTATGATATTCCTGTGAAGGGATCTTACAGTTTCCACTTTAAGACATCCAAGAATATAGAATTCACCACTCCTAAGCTAACTATACTTTCGGATAACCCTATTAGTAGGCTAGTTCCTAGAACCTTCCTCTCTGCAGCTGGGAGGACATGTGCTACCACTGGATTTGGAATCAGAGGACCTGGGTTCTGCTACTTCCCTGTGATCTTATGACCATCTCCCCATGAAACTGGTTCTGTCCCATGGAGCTAAACAGAACCAATCTCATTTTCCTTTCACATGATACAGCCTTTCAAGTTATTTGAAGGCCCCCCCTAATTTAGGCTAAATATCCCTTAGTTCCTTCAGTCAAACCTCTTATGGCACGATTCCCATCCTTGCCCTTCTCCTTTGGACCCTTTATTGATGTCCTTCTGAAGATGTGGTACCCACAACTAGACAATATGACAGATGTAGTTATTTCCCACTAGGTGGCACCATAGTGCGTAGAGCCCTGGGTCTCAATTTGGGAAGATGCAAGGTCAAATCCAGTCCCAGGAACTTACTTGCTTCAGAGCCTCAGTTTCCTTATCTACTAAATGCGGCTAAGAAAGCATCCACCTCACAGGGTTGTTGTGAAAACCGAATGAGATGATTATAAAGTGCTCAGCACAGTACTCTGAACAGAGTAAATACCATCTAGAATTCATAAGAATCTAAATATAGGGAGCTCAGAAGCCATCTAGCCCATTATATAGATGAGATAAATGAAATTCAAAGAGGTTAAATTCTATGATTTGTCTTATTTCCTTAAGCCCCCACGGGTCTGTAAGAGCCCCTGTTTCCCTCCTTATAACAAGAGTCAGACATAACAAGACAAAAACTTTTGTAAAAATGGAGTAGTTATCTGATTTAAAATGTGCACATTGGGTATGGCCCAGAAAAGGTGAAAATAAATAGAGTTTCTATAAGGTGAGGGATAGTTTTGGTCCTTTGAGTACCAATTTAAATGGTACCAGTTAAACCTCTATACATTGGCTCATTTGAGCCCTCCAAGCAACCCTGTGAGGAAGGAGCTATAGCTAATTATTAATCCCATTTTACAGCTGGGTATATGGAGGCTTAGAGAGTGTAAGTGTCTTGCCTTGGGTTAGACAGCTAGTAAGTATCTGAAGTGAGATTTGAACCCAGGACTTTATGACTTCAAATGGAACTACCCATTATGCGACATTGCGGAAAGCACACTTTCACACTGAACACATCATAACCATTTTATTTAACAAGACTAATAGTGATTTAAGGAGAGACTTCAGATAGTTGTCACAAATTCTTTGGTGCCTCTTCTTTGAGCTGATATTTCTGTCTTAGTCAACAGTCATGCATTTGGCCTGTGTAAACATGAGAATGTCCATGTCTGAGGCTTTAGCTGCTGCCACCATTAATGCCGCTTATTCCCTGGGACAATCTCACAGCCATGGATCCCTGGAGGTCGGCAAGCAGGGAGATCTCATTATCATCAACTCACCCAGGTGGGGCTCTTCTCATTTTACTGTCCTATGTCCATCTTCATACCAAATTGTGTTTTAAATCCTATTGCTAGGGGCGGGCAGCTAGGTGGTGCAGTGAATAGAGGGCCGGCTCTGGAGGCAGGAAGACGTGAGTTCAAATCCAGCCTCAGACACTTAACACAAAAACTAGCCCTGTCACCTTGGACAAATCATTTAACCCCAGTTACTCTGACTTCCCCCCTCAAAAAAAAAAAGGCAAAAAAAATTGGCGGGGGGAGGCTAGGTGGCTCAGTGAATAGAGCACAGGCCCTGGAGTCAGGAGGACCTGAGATCAAATCCAGCCTCAGACACTTGACACACTTACTAGCCATGTGACTTTGGGCAAGTCACTTAACCCCATTTGCCCTCCAAAAAGCAAAAATAAATAAATAAATGGATAAATAAATATATAAATAGATCCTATCTCTAGATATTAGCTACATCAGGATCTACTTAACCCAAAATCTATCAGTTACAGCCTTTCTTTCTTTTTTCTTCCTCCTCTCCTTTCCCCTTCTACTTATTTCCACCTTTAGATCCATGCTTTCAGATTGGCTCAAACCAGAATAGGAAATATAAAAACTGCTCACTTGAGATTGCCTCAGCTCTGGCTTGTAATTGTGCCCCCAGCACTTGGCTCAGAGACTGGCACCTAAGTTTCTAATGAATATATGCTTTCCCTTCTCTTCTTTCTCTCTCAACCCTCCCCTTCCTCCTCCTCCTTCTTCCTCTCTTTCTCTCCCTCTCCCCTTCGCTTTTATACATCACTATCATCTGTCAATGCCTCTGTCAATCTGTCTTTCTCTCTACCTCTCTCCTCTCTGTATCATATATTTGCTACTATCTACTTCACCTGTTATCTATCATCCCTCTACCATCCATCAGGCTATATGCCTATCCATACCTCTCTCTTCTTTCCCTTGCCCTATCATCTGTTCCTATCTACTTCTATCAATCAGTCTATCATTGATTGATCTATTATCTATCAATCTATACCTCTATCTTTCTATCATCTATTCCTCCATCATTTTTCTATTTACCTATTTCTTCTCTCTCCATCATCTATCTGCTTCTATCTGTGTCATCTATCTATACTTCTATCAACTATTGATCTACTATCTCCTCTCTATCATCTATCTATCCATCTATCTAATTTCTATCTATCTATCTATCTATCTATCTATCTATCTATCTATCTATCTATCT
>CM053597.1:166700364-166718716 GCA_028646575.1 Pseudocheirus occidentalis | reverse complement strand
GTGAGAGTAAGGGATGTCAGAGTTGGGAGGGGCCTCAGATACTGTCTCAAGATAGAAAGCAAGGCCTCTGGAGGACAGACAGGGCCTGCCTTAGACCAGCCCAGTGAGTGGTGGGAGCTAGGTCTCCAGCCTTCCAGGATAGCAGAGCTCTCACTCCATCAGACCCTGGGGTGTTACCAGCCCCATATTTCATTTGTTCCATCAAGTTCACTCCACAAATAGTTATTAACCCCTTCTTGTGTGCCAGGCCCTGGAGACACAGAAATAGGCTCTGGTGGAGACCCCTCCATCAGACAAGGACAGAGACAGCCTATTCATGGGAGAGAGTGACAGGGATGAAGAGGCCTGTGGGGGATCTGAGGGAAGAGAGACCACTTTTGTCTTGGGGGGACAGGGCAGCCCCTGATCTGGGCCTCCAAGGAAGACAGGGTCTTCTTACCCTGAAAGTGGGGGTGGGTGGAGGAGCCTGTTCCAGTATGGGGAAGGTCCAAGCCAATGGGAGCAGGAAGGGAAGGGGATGACAGAGAGCAGAGGATGGGAAGCTGCCTGGTCAGGTCGGAAGGTAGACTACATGTTGGGGAGGAATAGGACATTGTATCAATCTGGAAAGAGGCTGGAGGTAGAGTGAGAAAGGGCCTCAAATGCCAGAATTAAAAGTTTGCTTTTTGGGGTAGGCAGTGGGGAGCCCCTGAAGGCTTCTGAGTAAATGAGAGTGGTGCATTAGACAGAAGAGAGAGGCTGGAGGCTGGGTGGCCAGGCAAGGGTGCTTAAACCAGGCTGGTGGAGACAAGATGAGGACTGCAGAGTGTGGGCTGTTCCATTCTTTGCCTTTAGAACATCCCAGCTCCCAGCAGAGCACCAGGACATAACATACACTTATTGGAGGCCTGTTTATTGACTGAGCTAAAAAAAAATAATTACAGTGGGAACTGGGAGGAAGAAATGGGGAAAGGAATAGTCTGGGGCAACAAATGGGGTTTGGCAGCTGGTGGGATAGTGGCAGAGGCAGTACTTGAACTCAGCTCCTCTGACTCCAAGATTACCCCAAGGGCAGGAGCCTGGGGAGCTAGGTAGATGGGGATGCCATTCATGGATATAGGGATGTCTGGAGGATGGACACATTGTAGGGGAGCAACAGAGGAAGAGCTCCATCTTGGACACAAAGGGTCCGAGGGGCAGATGGGTCATCCAGTGGGCAGTCAGTCACCTGTCCTGGACAGAGATGGGGGCTGAGCTAGGCCCCAGAGTCATCTGCCTGAGAGGTGATAACTGAAACCATAGGAGTGGATGAGATGGTGGGGGGGGGAGGGTGGAGAGAAGGGGAGGTACCCAGGGACAAATATATATTTAAGAGATGTATGGAAGAAAGGTCTGAGAGCTAGAGAGCCAGTAGAGTGAGAGACTGGGTATGAAAGCCTCGAGAGGGAACGGGATCCAGAAGGGGTGGTCACCAGGGTTCACTGCCCTGCAGAGGTCAAGTAGTTTGAGGACAGAAAGTCAGACATTATATCAGATGAGAAAAAGGTCAGTAATGACCTTGGTAGAAGCCTTCTGGAGAGGCCTCAGGACAGAAGACAGTTTACAAGGGCTTGAGGTCTGAGGGGGTGACAAGCCAAGATGGCAGCACCCAGATGGCCATCTGCTCTAGTGGCCAAGAAGGAACACTGGATTTTGAGTCCAGAGACCTAGGTTCAGATCCCAGCTATGCTGGCTGCTAATTGTGCAGTCCCGAAGAGGAGGGCAGGGGGAGATGTTCTGATCAAGATGGACCATTCTACAGTTTCTTCTGAGTGGTGAATGAACCTGGCTGGGGGCTCTTTGTGTGGCCCCAAAGACCAGTTGTGAGGGTCTTGTGCTCGCCTGTTGTCTTTCCATCACAGAGTATGGAAGAAAGAGGGAGGAGCCCAAGATGGGGCTGCCCTTGGCAAATGGGAGGGGAGGCACTCCAGAGCTTGGAGCAGGGGACCGAGGAGGGGGGGAGGGGGGAAGAGACCTTTTGAGAGAGAAGATGCTGAAGTAAGGTGGCTCCAAGGAGACTCAGAGGAGGCTTGTTTCCATGCCTGAGGAAGATTAGGCTTAGTCACAGAGTAGGCAGAGCCAGGTGGGCCTCAGAGGCCACTTAGACCAACCCCCTCATTTTGCAGACACAGAAACTAAGGCTTAGGGAGGTGTGACTTTTCCCACCTCATAGCCTCCTGACCTGCTTGTTCACTGGGCATGGAATGGGTGGAGGACTCTGGCTAAGAGAAAGCCATTCTTCTTGGCTTTTTCAATAGCATATGCTAAATTCTAAGGCCCTTCCTAGCCCTGCCACTCCCTGTTCTAAGCCCTTCCCAGCTCTGACACTCCCTGTTCTGAGGGTCCTCCAAGCACTGATATTCTATACTATTTAAGAGAATAAAGTCCTACAACCCCCCCCCCCCCAGAAGTGGTGAAGAGTTGCCCACTGAAGGAGGGTGGGTTCAGAGTAAGACTGAGGCTAATCAGGACAGACTGGGCAGTGAGGTTCACAGTCCTTGAAGGATGGGTGGGCCTTGTAGGGTGGGAAGGCTTTGAGTGAGCCCTGAGTTTCCTCCCTGTTGTGAGCTGGGAGCCATTCAGGCCTCATAGCTCCATGATGGGTTTGTCCATGGCCTCTTCCCCACCCAATCTGTAGGCTTTGCAGAGAACAGGACTGACGTGACCATGTCAGAGCTGGTGGCGGAGCCCAGGCCCAAGCCGGCAGTGCCCATGAAGCCCCTTGGAATCAGCTCCAACCTCCTGGGCTACATTGGCATTGACACCATCATTGAGCAGATGCGGAAAAAAACCATGAAGACGGGCTTTGACTTCAACATCATGGTTGTGGGTAAGAGCAGAGGCTGGCAGGGCCAGAGTGGGGTCGAGGGCAAGCAATGGCCAGTCAGCTCTGTCCTCTCAGAGCAGGCCACCTTGGGCTTCTCCCAAAGGGGAACCTTGACCTAAGGCTGCTGAGGGTGTGGGGAGCTGGGAGTTCCTGGGTGGCCATTTAATCTCAGTCTACCTCCTCTATCAGTGTTCCCATACCCATCTCCCAGGAGTGTTGGAGGGGCCAGATGGGGGGCTACCCCAGATGGGTAGGTGATGCTTTGGAAATAAAGTCCTTTGCTTTTAAGCAAACTGACCGCAAGGTCAAAGGACCCTGGGTTCAAATCCTGACCCCAGGCTTCATCCTCTTCCTGCACTACCCATCCAGGTCAGAGTGGCCTGGGCAAGTCGACCCTCATCAACACCCTCTTCAAATCTCAAGTGAGTCGGAAGTCAGCAAGCTGGAATCGGGAGGAGAAGATCCCCAAGACAGTGGAGATCAAGGCCATTGGGCATGGTGAGCATCTGGGAGTGGGTCTCCTTCCCAGGTGAACCAAGAGACTTGGAAAGGTTAAGCGTGGCTTTCGGTAGCTAGAGAGCACGAGGCCAGATTTTAACTGGGATCTTCTGACTTGAAGGCCACATTCTAGTGGGTAGGCTGCCCTGCCTCTGAACTGTACCGGGAGCTGCCCTCAGTCCTATTCCTCCCTGACTTCCCCACTCTGTCCTCAGGAGTCCTGGAGCCCACCAATGGCTACCTGGGCTTAGGGCTGGGAGCAGGGGAGCTGGCCCCTATGGCCAATCAGAGGCAGTCTCTCTGTAATATCTTCAGCAGGCACCATAGCTCTTCCATGGGGTCCTGGCATTGGGTTGATGAATTACTGCAATTTGGAGGTCTGGAAAGTCCTCGGCCGGGTTTGGCTGTGGACAGCTCCCACCTCCTTTGGCATCCTGCCTGAGGAGCTCCTGGTCCTGTGGCAGGTGCTGACCCAGATTTGGGGTGGAGTTTCCAGGGACACCCAGCCACCGACACAATTAACTTCCTCACAATTAATCTTGAGATTCCACTGTGTCCCTGTGTCCCTGCTTCAGCAGTGACTGTGCCCACCCTTCCCCCCCCCAGGACCATTTGGTTTTACTGGGCACGGGATTAGTACATTTTCTTGCAGTCTTGGGGAGATCCAAAGGTTGGGCTTCATCTCCCCTTGTTCCCTTGAGTTGGTGGCTCTCAGCCCCACATCACGTCACCGTGTCTCAGGTCAGAGAACTAAGGACCCCTGAGCTGGGACCTGCTTAGACCCTCTATGTACTTTCTAGTCATGATCCCAGCAATACCCAGCCATTAATTCAATGAGTAGGGGTCACTGGTTCCCTCTTTTTCCCTCCTCCCAGCAGGGACCAGGCGTGGCATGGCCGGGGTCTCTCTAGTCACACATGTCTCGGCAGTCCTGGGACTCAAAGACGATGCAAAGGCTTAGGGTTGTCCAAAAATGGATTGGCTCCTCTGATGATTAACAGCAGGCTCTTTCTCTCCCTTGAGCCCCAGCTTTCCCTCCCTATAAAATGGGGATAATACCAACTACCTCTCGTGGCTGTTAGACGGTGACAGGGCTCTGCTGGCCTTAAAGTACTCTCCAGATGTTGGCTTTGATCATTGCCACTGCTATGGTTATGGTTCATATTCCTATCATTCTGACACCCCAGGTGGAGTTGGGTGCAGGCATGTCCTGCCCAGCCCAGGGTCACTGCCTCCTCCAAGCCTAGCTGGGTTGTCCTGGCTACCTGCCCCCCACCAAGAATGACTTTTGTCTTCTTTTTGTGGATAAAGGCATGGGTGAGCTGTGCTCTACCCAGAGAGCAGTCAAAAGCTTGGTGGTGGGCAGTTGCAGCAAGGCAAATTTAGACTGGACGTTGCAAAGGCTTAGGGTTGTCCAAAACTGCATTGGGTTGCCTTGGGAAGTAGTAAGCCCCCTGTCACTGGAGGTCTTCAAGTGTTGGCTGGATAAACACTTGTTAGGCATGTTTAGAGGGGACTCCATTTACCAGTGCCAGTTGGTGTTACATAAATGCTTATCACCTTCCTCCCTGCACCCCCTGTCCCCAGTCTATGACTGGCCAGGAGCATGACCTGTCTGTTAGAAGGAGAGGGAGAACATTGGGTGTAGAGTTGGGTGTTGGGAATTCTTGCCCATTCATCACCAAGGAGGGAGATCCTTGTAGCCTTGAAGGAGGGGGTGGTGGAATTGGAGAGGCAGAGAAGAGTGGACAGGCACTCCTGGCAAGGGGAACCACATTCAGAGATGGGAACTTCCCCAGAGTTCCAGCTGGGGAGGAGGGGTAGGGGAGATCAGACAAGATGGCAGAGCAGCAGGAAGCCAGAATTTGATGTCAGCAGCCTGGGCTGCTAGATGACCTTGAATGAACTGCCTCCAACTGGATGCAGGGCAGCCCCGTTTAGGCATCTGGGGGGTGACATTGGGCCCTGAAGGAGGACATGGAGCAGGCATCACCCTTGTCCTGTCTGTCACCCCAGTGATAGAAGAAGGTGGAGTCAAGATGAAGTTGACAGTCATCGACACCCCAGGGTTTGGAGACCAGATCAACAACGAAAACTGGTGTGTGTACCCCTGGGGTCCCCTGCCTTAGGAACCCCAGCCTCTGAGTGGAGCCTAGGCTGGGCTGAACCCTAGGTCTAGAACAGCAAGGGATCCAAGAGCCCATCTATCCCACCCCACATTTGGCAGATGGGGAAACTGAGACCCAGAGTGGCAGTCACTTGTCCTGGGTCATGCAGCTAGTGAGTCAAAGATTGGGTGTTGGGCACCAAGGAGCCAGATGGTGAAGCATCCCTCATGTGTTCAATGGGTGGCTAAAGGTCCCTGGGATTGGAGGCCCCAGATCCACTAGGGAAGTCTGGAATCCAGCCCTTGCAGGGGTGGGGTCAGATAGCAGATCCCCAGATAACCCAGCACTGGGCAGCATGCTGGACAAGGGCTGATTGAAGCCTGGGGAGCAGCAGATGTTGGACAGGGGAGTGGAGGGGGGGAGTGTCACCATCTTCCAGTGTCTGTTGGGCCCCAGGGGGAGAGAGTGACTGTGAGATGAGTGGAGGCTCAGGGGGACCAAAGACCACCCTAATGATGAGAGCGGGTTGAATGGAAAGGTGGTGAGATCCCTGTCCCAGGAGGAATCCTTGGAGGCCCCTTATGAGCCTGAGGCTCTATTAGGCTGGGAATCTGGGATGAGGAGGGTGGCCTGCTAACTGCAATCTGTCCATCTCTGGCTTCCTCAGCTGGGAACCCATTGAGAAGTACATCAATGAACAGTATGAGAAATTCCTGAAGGAGGAGGTGAACATCTCGAGGAAGAAGCGCATCCCAGACACGCGCGTCCACTGCTGCCTCTACTTTATCTCTCCCACAGGACACTCGTGAGTGCTCACTGCCCCTCCTCCGTCCCACCACAGACATAGCAAGGTCCTTGCCACTGTCTCTCAGCTCTAAGCCTTTGCTCTACCAGGGCCCCATGTCTGATGTGCCCTCCCTCCTTGTTGCTATCTCCCGACTTCCTTCAAGTCTTAGATCCCAATCCCATTTCTAGGGGATTCTAGTGCCTTCCCCCAGTTCTGTCTATGTCTTGTACATATCTAGTGAGTGGCATGACATATCCCCATTAAACTGGGGGTTCTTAGAGGACAGACACAGTCTTTCACTGTTCTTTGTATGTCCAGCATTTAGCCCAGTTCCCGGCATACAATAAGGACATGCTGGTTGATGAGCTCGAGCTTTACAGAACCAGCAAAGTTAGATTGTTGGTCTGTGCAAGGATGAACCCCAAGCAGGAAGCCCCCACTTACCTCCTTCTGGCTTCTCTACCAAGAGACTCTCCTCCCAGAACAAATGAAGGGCAGAGCTGACCAGGGCCGGCCCCTGTGCCGCCCTCTGGAAGTGCCAGGGGACTCACAGACATTCAGAGCTGGCAGGAATCTCAGAGGCTACCAAACCCAACCCCCTTGTTTAACAAGGGAGGAACCTGAAGCCCAGGGAGGGAGGTGGGGTAAGAGTGATTTGCCCAAGGTTGTGCAGGCAGTGAGTGGCAATGCCAAGATTTGAACCCAGGGATCCTCTATCCAGAATCCTGCCTTGCTTTCCCTCATTTCTTCATTCCTTCAGCAAGGCTCTGGTTAGGCCCCCCAGTGTCCCCTCAGGCCCAGAGGCAGCTTAGCTGTGACAGGCCCCTCTGGTCACTGGACCAAGGATGGCTTGGAGGTGGGGAGCCCAGTGAGGAGGCCCCCAAACAGCCATCCTGCTGTGGGGGCTGGAGCTGGAAGACCTGGGTTCAAATCTAGCCTCAGATACCAGCTGTGGGACCCTGGACAAGTCACTTCACTGCTGCCTGCCTCAGTTTCCTCTTCTGTAAAATGGGGCTAATAGCAGCCCCTTCCTTGGAGGGTTTCTGTGAGCACCAGATGAGGTCAGTACCATGCAGGCACACAGCTCTTATTACTGTCATTCTCACTCTGCTACCTCAGGCACCCAGAGCAAGTGCACCCTGGGCCTCATTCTCCTTCCCTGTAAATGACAGGGCACAGAGGCAGCTAGGTGGCACAGTGAATAGAACACCAGCCCTGGAGTCAGGAGGACCTGAGTTCAAATCCAACCTCAGACACTTAACACTTACTAGCTGTGTGACCTTGGGCAAGTCATTTAACCCCAACTACCCTGCCCTCCCCCCTCCAAAAAGCAAAAAAAAAAAAGAGGGGGTATAGTCTTCCCAGGGGCTGGGACCTTAGCCTGAGTAGGGCCCCTTTCCTGGGGGACCAGTGTAGGCTGCAGGCCTCTCATGCACTCCTTCTCCCTGGGGTCCAGCCTGAGGCCCCTAGATCTGGAGTTCATGAAACACCTTAGCAAAGTGGTGAACATCGTCCCCATCATTGCCAAAGCCGACACCATGACCTTGGAAGAGAAGATGGAATTCAAGCAGAGGGTGAGTGCGCCTCATGGCCAGGCCCCTACCTGCACCCCCTTGTTGGGAGGCCAGCTGCTTTCCCCACTCTGCTCAGTCTCCTCCTCCTTTTGGGCTCCCACATTCCCTGGATACTGGGCTCCCACTGCTTTGTCTCCCCATCCTCCCTCTCCCCTCTCATCTCCTTGCTTTTGCCTGGGCTGTTTCCCATACCAGGCATACCCTCTCACCATCTCTACCTGTGGAAATGGGAATGACCTCCCTGGCTTCCAACAGCTGGGGAGGAGCCTCCTCGTTTACCCCTGTCATACACGTGGAGCCATGTTTTTCTGCGCACGTCAGACCTTCCTAGTAAAAGGAGTTCTCTGAGGGCCCAGTCCTGAGCTCAGTGCCCAGACAGTACATATGGGAGCTGAACTGAGTAAACTGAAGAGGGACAAGTCCAGAGGTCCCTTGTTATCCTCAGTCTTGGCTCCTTGGACCCCAGGCTGACTCTCTCACCCCCAGGTGCGGAAGGAGCTCGAGGTGAATGGCATCGAGTTCTACCCGCAAAAGGAGTTTGATGAAGACCTGGAAGACAAGACAGAAAATGACAAGATCAGGGTAGGAGGCGGAGGTGGCACCTGGGGCGGGGTCAGCCTGAATGGGGCTGGGAGCCACCCTGGGCCACTGGTCCTGGTCCCAGCATGGAGTGTGGCATATAGTAGGGGCTTTAAGAATGTTTGTTGGACTGAACTGAACTCACTGGGGGGACAGCATGGTAGAAGGAGCAGAGTCACAGGTCCTGGGTTTGAATCTCAGCTGGGCCACTTCCCACTGTACTTACTTACCTGTACTTGACTTTGGCCAAGTCATGGCACTACAGTGTACCTCAGTTTCCTTTTATGCAAACGGAGGAGTTGAATTAAGTAACCCCTTAGACCCCTACTAAGGTAGGAGTGGGGAAACCTGGGCTCTAAAGATGGAAGACACTTCCAAGACAGTGAGTTGGGAAAACTGAGCTCTGCACAAAGGACAAGACTAACTGACCCAGCCATGGGTTTTGAATCCAGACCCAGGACCTTGTCCACTGCACACCTGACCCTTGTGCTAGCTGGGAAGAGGGTCCTCTTGGGCAGGTCTGGCTGGGACTGTAGGAGAATGACCTGGAGCCCCTCTGTCTCTGTCTCCCCTCTAGCAGGAGAGCATGCCCTTCGCTGTGGTTGGAAGTGACAAGGAATATCAGGTCAATGGCAAGAGAGTCCTTGGTAGAAAAACACCCTGGGGGATTATTGAAGGTAAGAGAGGCATCTTCTCCAGGAACTGACTTCTCCAGGGATTCTTGTTGGGCACCCGCTGTGTGCTTGGTGCTGGGCAGTGCTATGTGGGAAATGCGGTATCTGGTATGGACTGTTTGGCCTGAACTTTGTAACCCCCAGCTCCAAGCAAAAGGCTCTGCATACAGTGGAGCTAAATAAATGTTTAAATGAATGAATGATGAATGAGGCAGATGCCATCATTACTTGGTTGCTCCCCAGAGGAACTTGTGTTCCCAGCCACTTATATGGCTGGGAAGAGATTTGTCAGTCAGTGAGTTTTCATGAAGCAGAAAGGTGAGGGACAGTCCCTATCCTCAGGGAGCTGCCAGTCTAATGGGGAGACAACATGCAAACAGCCGTGGGCAGAGATGCTAGAGAAAAGTCACCTGGAAGGGGGGGCTAGTGCTGGGACAGGGACAGATCTTGAGTGGGGAGGCACTCTAGAAGCTGTCCAACCCACTCCTTATTTTACAGATGAGGAAACTGAGGTTTCCCAAGGTTAAGTGACTCGTGCAAGGTCATACAGACTGGATCGGACCCTTGTCCTCTGACTTTAGCACCTGCGCTCTCTCCCCTGGGACAAACGATGGTCTGTCAGTGTTGTCTCTCCCAGTCATGCACTCCAATCAAACTTGGGGTGGAACTGGGGTGGAAGATAGCAAGGACATCTGTCTGTTGTCTCTGTTCTAGACACAAAGAACTGATGTGTCACATTCATCTTGAGCTTATGGTCCACTAGGACCCCCAGGTCTTTTTCAACTGAATTGTTCTTTAGTCCCATTTCCCCTCATCCTCTATTTGTGCAGCTGGTTTTTGGCTAAATAGCCAGAGGAGGGGCAGCTAGGTGGCACAGTGAATGGAGCACTGGCCCTGGAGTCAGGAGTACCCGAGTTCAAATCTGGCCTCAGACACTTGACACAAAAAACTAGCCGTGTGACCTTGGGCAAGTCACTTAACCCCAACTGCCCTCCAAAAAGCCAAAATAAATAAATAAATAAATAGCCAGAGGAGACCTGGAACTTTAAGAAGCAGGGAGGGTGCCTGATGGTCTAGTTACAAAAGTATGTCAGAAGACATGAGTTCTAATCCTGACTTTGTCTTTGGTTGGTGAAGTGACAATGGTTAAGTCATTTAGCTTTTTGGTGTCCACGCTCCTATATCTGTAAAAGGGGACAGTCCCAGCTGCCCCTGCTTGTCAGGGAAGGTATGTATGACATGCTTAGAGATCCCAAGAAAAGAATCCAAGGTTTGTTTTTTTTCAGGGTCTTCTTTACCCAAACACTCCTTGTTGGACAGTGTGGAGCTTAAAATTGTCCAACCTACAATAAAAGACGCTGAGGCAGAGTTCTGAGCCAGTGGCACTTTATTAAAGGGTCCATGGCCCTGTCTAATGAAGTGGGCCCAGATCTACCTTACAATATGAGATGCCCCCGGTCCCCAGGACTTGTTTTTATAGGGCTTGCTACCCAAATATGCCAAGGAGGCATGGTGACATACAGAATTTCATTGGCTGATAGACCTTACTCTTGAGGGCCAACAATTAAGATAGGCAAGGCAAGAGTCATCTCCAGTGACCAAGTGGTTCTAAGATGGTCACCTGTTTGTGTTGGACAAGAGAGAGTGGTCCAGAGGGACAAAAAGAAGTTGGGGGACTTTTCAGGGCATCAAGGCATCCCAGTCACATGGGGTTTGGACATGGAATTTGAGAAGGGAGGATGAAGATGCCCATCAGCTTTCTTGGCCTTGCACAAGTGAGCCTCACAACTGGTTAACAGGTAGTGACCTTACATTTAGGTTTGAGGCCTACTGTAAAAACCTATCTCATTTAATAATTCCTATAGGATTTATGTAAAACTATCAAATGATTAATACTGATTGGAATAAAAGAGGGGTCTGAATGAATCTTTCCTTACAAGAGAAAGGGGAGTTGGCTTCTTTCTGGTGACCTTGAGAATGCTTAGCTAGGGTAGTGGAGGCAGGAGAGGAAAATGGGCTCCCGGAGCCCGCACCACAGCCCATGTGCAGGCCCAGTCTCGAGGCTGTCCAGCTCAGCTTCAGGTCTGAAGGAGTCTAGGAGTACATCCAGGTGCTTCTTTTTCCAACCCTCCCTTACAGATGACTTTGTCCAGGGGACTGCATCTTGGTCCAGGTAGGGAGATGCATCACTCACCTCCTGGCCTTTGGACTAATGGGCTGCTGGTCCTTCCTGGAATTGGTTTTCTTACCTGTGAGTTTGAGGGGAAGGAGTTCTCTGAGGTCGATAGCAACTTGGGGGCCAGGGGCACTCAGCAATCCTGCAATCTTTGTGGGGGAGAGCTTTGGTTTTCGTGGGCCTGGCTTTTTCCTGCCCCGTCCTGAAGGGAGTCATACTTCTCCTTCTCAATTCCCTGAGTGTTCATGAGTTTTTCCTTATTACTGGGCAACTCTGTCACTTCTGAGCCTCTGGGGAATTACAGCTAGATCCTGCCTGTTATTTTTTCTTGGAATATGTGTTTCTCAGTCAGCTGGAGGAACAAGAATTCTGAAGATGACAGCAACTTTGAAAGTAATTTTTGATACACAGGGTAACAGTCTGGTCATGTTTCTTCACTTGGCCAATTCATTTTGATAGGTCCCGAGCACATACTTGGGTGGAGGAGACATCTCCTGCCATTAGGGGTGACAATGGGGCCAGTGCTTGTGTGGTAGAACCAAGAAAAAGGACATGTGTGTGTGTGGGAGCTCCCCTGTGCTTTGAATATCTACCTCTTAGGACATCTCCTCTCCTAGGGAGAGTATATCCTCAGTCATTTGCTAAGCTCCCTGAGCACAGGATCTATAGCTTCAAGTTAGGTTCTTTGTTTTCCATCCCTAGCTCTTGGCCACAGTCAGTACTTAGTAAATACTTATAAATACAGTACTTAGTAAATATTTGGCTGATGAATGAATGAATTAATGAATGACTAAATTTGTGTTCTGAAGCCCTTTGATATCCATCCAGCTTATGGGTGTATTGTTATACAGTAATGTGCTTTTTAAGAAGCCCCTAGAGCCACCCTATGACTGTTGAGTATTAGCATCAAGTAACTTCTCTCTTTTTTGGATTTTCAGTGGAAAACCTCACCCACTGTGAGTTTGCCTTGCTCAGAGACTTTGTTATCAGGTAAGAAGACCCTCTCTGTAGTATGAACCAAGTTTAGTCAGGGCCCCTGAACCCCAACCTCCAGGCCTCCCTTGCCTTAGCTCTTTCCTTTCCCAAATCCTCTCTCTTTTCTGGGAGCATGGAGTCCCAGAGAGCAGGCTGTCCCCATTCATGGGGAGCCTGCTGCTGAATGGTTGAGACTTGCCTGGAGATGGGAGATTGCCCGGAGAGCTTGGTAAGAGCTGGCTGATACCATCTGCCTGCCTTCCTGAGGCCAAGGGCCTCTCTCTACCTGTGACCCTGACAGGACACTCACAAGGGGACTGGGAACAAACAGCTAGACACTATGCTACTAAGTATGTCACAAATGTCATCTGAAAAGGAGATGTAGTTATTCTCCCCGTTTTACATCTGAGGAAACTGAGGCAGGCAGCAGTAGAGTGACTTGCAGCTAGTTAGTGTCTGTGCATGGATTTGTGTTTCTCTTCCATCTGGGCCCCAGTGCCAGAGGTCACTGCCTGGAGCAGTCAGCACCAGTGGGATGCTCCCTGCCCTTGGTGCATCTACCTTCCCTCCTCCTTCATCTCCCCTTCACCAACAGTGCAGCAGGAACATCCCTGGATTCAGAGTCACACGACAGTAGCTGGTGACACACTGCACAGAGTCAGGAGGATCTGGGATCAGATCTGGCCTCTGACACTTCCTAGCTGGGTGATCCTGGGCAAGTCACTTCACCACTGCCTGTCTCAGTTTCCTCAACTCTGAAATGGGGATAATAACAGCACCTTCCTCACAGGAATCTGGGAGACCAGATGAGATAATATTAGCTCAGTGCCTGGTCCACATTAAGTGCTGCCTTCCTTGCTAGGACCCTAGGTCTAGGACTGGAAGGGACCCCAGAGAACTTCTTGTCTGACCCTTGCCTCATTTTATAGAAGAGGCCCAGAGAAGTCAGGGTCAGGATAGAGGTGGAGCTGGGAGGGCTGGTGGGAGGAGGGATCTCAGGGTCTGTCACTTGGCCGCTGACAGAGGCCCCTTGTTAGGTGGTACCAAGCAGGCTGGCTCACCTGGCATCTGGCCCCACTCCCAGCCCTGGCCTTCAGGGGGACAAGGCTTAAGCTGGCCTTTGGTCCTGTTTGGCTGGCCAGCACATGTCTGGAGGCTGACCCCTTTGCTTCCCCTCCCTCTTCCTGCTCCTTCAGGACCCACCTCCAGGACCTCAAGGAAGTCACCCACAACATCCACTACGAGACCTACCGGGCCCGGCGGCTCAATGACAATGGTGGCCTCCCTCCGGTGAGCGTGGGCACAGTGGCCACACAGAACAGTGACCTGTAATCCCTTCTCCTAGCCCATTGTCCAGGAGCCCCTAGTCACCTCTGCTAGCCCCTCCGGCCCACAGGACTGTGCTTGGTATTTGTGGAACATCATGTGTCTGCATTACATGTGTGTGTGGGGGGCTGCTTGCTGCCCTCCCTCCCTAGAAGGCCCTTCTTAATTAGGTTCTTCCTTGGCCAGCTGTCCGTCCCCACCAAGTCTGGAGAGGGCCCCTTTTACTCAGCAAAACCTGGCAGCCACCTGTGCTGGGACTAAAGAAGACCTCCAAGGACAGCCCCCTAACCAGGCCCAATGGGGGAGGTCAGGGATGGGGCCAGGCTGCAGTACCATAGAGTCAGGGCCCTTTCCGCAGTGACAGCAGCAGGGAGAGCTTCAGGCCTGGGGGCCTAGGGCGAGAAGTCTGAATCTAGGGAGGGTGAGGAAGAGACCACCACCTGCAGCCTGTGTCCTCTCCACTGTTCATCAGCCACCATCTGTCATGGAGTTGCCTGCTGGTCCCCCCCTGCTGGCCAGCACCTGCTTGCCTGCTCCTCTGGCCTCTTGTCCTTGCCTCTCTGCCTCTCTCTCTCTTCTCCCTCCCTCTCTCCCTCCTTTTTCCATTCTTCTTGGCATCCCCTTACCCTTTCACATCTTCACCATCACCTTTCCCTCCATGCTGCCTGCATGGTAGGGAGCCGGCCATCTGTAACACAGAGCATTCTGGACTTGGAAATCAGGAGAGCCAGGTCAAATCCAGGTCCTGACAGCTGGGTGACCCTCTCTGTGCCTCAGGCTCTTGCTCTGGACAGTGGGTACAATCTCCTCCTCCCAGCCTCCCTGGCAGGGCTTCCTAGACCTGAGCCCAGGCCAGAGGACAGAATGAAGGCTGCCCTTCTCTCCCTCTCGGTCCTTCTCAGCCCCAGCTCATACTTTATCTCCAGCCCAGGCTTCCACCTGTTCCTTGCCCTTGGGCTGCCCATGAGGTCCTTCTGCCCTTGGGCCCCTGAGGTTTGTGGGGCTGGGGTGGCAGCAGAGGTTGTCAAGGAGACCACAAAGGAGCCGTAGGAGAGAAGGCTAGCAGTATTGACCGTTGCCTGTGACCTCTTTCTCCTGGTCCATTCCATAGGCACCTCATCCATCAAATCTCACCTCCTTCAAGGGCTTGGAAAAATAAAGCCCGGAGACGCTAGATTGAGCAGGTCAGTGGGAAGCAGGCCAGAGCAGTGGGTCCGGTGCCATCTGTGCACCAGAGACCCAGAGTCTAGGGTGTCTGGCCCAGCTGCCTCTCGGGTCTCTGGCCAGAGGCCTTCCCACCAGGTAAGCTCCTGCCAAGAGAAAACAGCAGCCAGGCCTCAGCCTGGACAGGGCTGCATCCCTGGCGCTGATAGGGACCAGACCTCAGGCCTCAGGCGCCCACTCTAGAGTGAAGGAGAGTTCGGAGTGGGTGGGGGGGGCAGGGAGGTAGGCACTTCTCTAGCCCTCACCCACTCTCCTCCTTCCTGCAGGGAGAAGGCATCCTTCCACCAGCACCAGCCTCCCCCTGTCCTGCCACCACTGCCGCCACTGAGTAAAGGTCATTTCCAGGCTGCTCCTCCTTCCCCCTACTGTCTCCCCCACCCCAGTTGTTCATCTTTCAGGGACAAGGTCTCCTTAGCACTCTACTCGTCCAGCCAGCTGCCCGCCTGCCATGCTCTGCCCATCGCAGGAGGGAGAGGGGGGTGAGTGCCATCCTGCCTCCCCCCGAAGGTCCCTCTGGCGGCCTAACTCTCAGTCCATCCACCCATCCTTGGGCAAACACCCTCACCTGTTCCTGCTCCAGCTTCTGCAAACCCATAGCCAGCTGTTCATTGCCTTCTCCAGGGGAAATGGCACCAAAGCCCTCTCCTCCACCAGGCTTCATGAGCTGCACTCCTAGACCCTGGGAGCCAGGAGAGCATTGCTTCTGGTTCATCACATCCAGGTGTAAGCCCCAGCACAGGGGTGGGGGAAAACAACCAAGACCCCACCTGCCTTGGTCATCACGCGCTAGAAGGTACCTCAGGCTTGGCTGGCCCAGAGTGTCACTGCTCTCTCCCCCCTTCCCCCAGCCTCCATGATGAGAAGTCCAGGAGGAGACCAGGGACCTGAAAGTGCATTTCTGAAGTTGATTTTTCTGTTTATCCTTAAAAAAAAAAAAAAAAAAGAAAAAGTTTAGGAAGCCCGTGACATGTGAAATTTAAGATAAAGCTCTCCCTCAGCCCCAATCTCTGCCCCTTAGCAATAAGAGGAGATGCTGCCCTCCCTTTTTGCCCTACCCTGAGCCCCTGTTAATGTGAGTAATGAATCTGCTTGGCCGCAAACTGGCCGCAGACAGGCAGCAGGCTTGTAGAGCAATCTGAGGCCCGATGCATGAATGTTGTGTGTGAATGTTGGCTGATACTGCCGTCCATCCTGGGTCTTTGGGGAACATCCTGCCCTCTCTACAGCTGGGCATAACCTGGACCTGGGCATGAGCACTGGGGGACCCAGACAGAAGCCTGAACCCAGGCTCCCTTCCAGCTGTCCCCTATTCTGGTCACCTGGCGGTGATGGGAGGGAGGAATCTCCTTTGCCGGACACTAGCCCTGACCCAAGACAAGCCACCAAACGCACACTGGGTGTAGACTTTAACTTTCTATGTATTGTTTAATTCAACAAGACTTTGCTGTTTGAACAAGAGTGGCCTGGTCTCTTATTTCATCGTCTTTGCCCACTGCCCTGAGCCCGGCACTCCCCTCCCCTCTGCTGGGTTTGCCATGGACCCAAGAGTCCTTCATGGTGTACCTTTCCCAGAGCCTGTCTACACCTGGCATCAGATTTGACTCAGTCCCCCTTCTCTTGGTGTTTTTTGAGCTCTGTCCCAATAGGCCGCCATACCTGGGGCAAGATGCCTCAGCAAGAGGTGCTGGAATTACCAATGTTTGACCTGCCCTTGTGTTTGCAAAGAAATCCACAAAAGGACCATTTAAATCCACTCCAAGAAAACCCACTTCCACAGAGCTCCCCAGCAGAGTCCAGGCTCCTGAGGGTGATGAGGATTACTCTTCTTTCCCCTCTCCCCCCCCCAATTCGTAAACATTCATTAAGCACATCTTGGGTTTTAGGCCTGTCCAGAGCAAGGCAGCAACTGGGCATGTGTCGGTCTGGGTCTGGGTCTGTGACCTTGGCTTGATAATGATTCCAGCATTGTTGGTTTTCTTTGTTCTCCTCTGACTCCATGAAGGCTCCATGGCAGACTGACTGCCAGAGGTGTCTGGGCCACCTGGAGAGGTCAAGGATCCCTGTACTAGCACAGAGAAGTGAGCACAAGGTAAAGGGGAAGGGAAAGCAGAAACTGACCAAGGGCACGTGTAGGAAGGGGTTCTTTAGCTGAGTCCTGAAGGAAGCCCAGACATCCTGAGCGTCATGTGTAGAAGACAGCCTTTGCAAAGATGGGAGACAAGACCTCTTTGTATCAAACTGTAAGGTTCATGGAAATGGGCTTATCAATGTTGGTATACAAAGAGCCTGACCCATAAGAGGGGTCCTTGGCCCTGGTTGATGATGGGTAAGCAGCTTTGAGATGCAATTCTCTGACCAGAATGTGGCAGGGGGCTCCCGGCCAGTGGCAAAGGGCAGATGACAGGGCCCTGTCCTTGGTCCTAGCCAGACAGGATATGCCTGTACTGACCTTGGGCTGGCAGGGCAGGGGTCCCACAGGTGGCAGCTGTGTTGGAGTGAGGGGAAGGTCGTGGGCACCAGCTCTGCCTTTCCATTGAATCAGCCTCCCTGGTAAGATTCCTGTAGCCTGGTGCGGTGGGACAGCCTGAGACCTGGAACCTGAACCATGGCTTCAGAGCAGATACTGCCAATAACCATCCGGGCACCCTGGGCAAGTCACTTCTGAGGACAGGACCTGGGGACCCCCTTGTCGGATCCGCCCCTACAGACTCTGCCTGGAGACTTCGCAGGACACCTGCTCCACACTGGTACAGCTCACAGCCTGACACAGGGTCTGAATCTGCTTTTCAGCTTGTTTATGGCAAGTCCTTGGCGCCAGGGGTTGTCATGTGCTCCCAGACTTCTCTGGTCCAGGCTAAGCATCACTGGCTTCTCAATCCCCATGTGGTGCCACCATGTTGTCCTAGGCATCCTCCTTTGGATGCTCCCAACCATGGTGCCCAGCACTAACAGTGAGGCCCACCAAGGGCAGGGGACAGGGATACCCTCACCTCCCTATTCCTCCAACTCAAATCCTCATCGTGCAGCCCCACATCAGCTCTTCTGGCTGCTGAATCACAACTGCTGCTGACCCCAATGGAATTTGGGGGCCACTGGAACTCCTAGATCCTTCAGAACTACCACCTCTAATCAAAGCTTCCATCTTGTACTAGCGAATTTTCATTTCTGTCTCCAAGGGCAAGCCTTTGTCTTTATATGCTTCTTGTTAAAAAGGAAATATTAATAGTGTGCACCACATTCTCACAATCTAATTTAATATTAATCTATTGTCCAAGCTGCTTCCGTACAAGAGAGACAGAGAGAGAAGAGACAGAGACAGAGACTCTGGGAGGGAGGAGGGAGTGAGTCAGCACATTCACAGAACATGGGATGCAATCTGGCCAGGTGCTTCACACACTGCAAGAATTGCTCTTCTGGACAGAGATGCAACTAGCATTTAGGTGGCACCTGCTGTGTCCAGGGGCTTCACAAAGATGCCCTCACAGTCAGCCTCCCAGCTGTGAGAGGGAGGTGCTCTGACACCTTTACAGCTGATGAGGCAGGGCTGGGGCAGGGGTAAAGTGATTGGGCCACAGTCTCAGGGCCG